>VSWD01000010.1:11182466-12382466 GCA_033119305.1 Pinctada imbricata | reverse complement strand
CATATCTTTCTAAATTTAAATTTAACTTCATTGATTCTAAAAGGATGCATGTGCTAACATTACATGTGCCTGATTATCTGATGATGCGTATACATGTACATTCACATGAACCTGTACTAAATATCATACTTACTAATTTGTTGAATGTCGCTAAGATGATGAACTGTTCTCTTTTGTTTCCCTGGTAAAATGCTACTTCTTCACTGAAATGATACCAAAACCATATTGACTCAACATCAATCAGAAAATTTTACATTATTATCAATGCACATTGTCAATTCCCTAAAATAATGTGATAAATGTACTCTACTAATTTATGTCCAAAAATTGCCACTTTCTTCTAACCACAGGCAAAGTGTGAGTTAATAACATATCATTTATGTTGTTTTGTGCAAAAATGTTTGTGTTCATACAGATGTAGCAACGGTATCTTAGCTGAATTTATCCCACAAGTTCAAACGACTGCTTACCATACTGTAAAGCACACATCATACTATTAACAATACCTGTTAGTGATGAGACGGGAGTTGACAAATCTGTATTCTCCTTCCAACTTTTGTTCTTTCACTGTGTATCTACCAACAGGTCTACGCAACCTGAACAAAATAACGAAAAATTCACTGATAACTGATGTTATTTGTAAATCAGGGTAAAGGTATGAATTTTCTTTATGTGTTGAGAATCAGGGTAAAGGTATGAATTTTCTTTCTGCGTTGAGGACAATTTGACAGATAAGTTGACCATACCTACCTTGTGAGTATGGCACCGGAAACAGCTAAGTATCCCAACATTATCACAGGACCCTGTTAAAAGGACATGAAGAAGAAAATTGTTATTTTCAAATTTAAAACTTTCATACAAGATCAGAACCAGTCACTTGTATTTGCATAGAAATTGATGTAGCATAGACATATAACATATCTGTGTTTCTACTTATGTATAAAGGCCAAGAGGCTGAACATTTGATGACAAATTGAGCCCTTATGTATCAGTTCTCATTTCTTATGCTAACAATAAACTAAGGACTAAAAAAAACTCACCTGGAATCCAATACTTGATGCAAGCTTGGAGGTGTACAGGCAGATATCTAATAAAGGCTGTAATATCAAAACAAATAATTATTGCAACACCTGAGGAAATGATCTGAATTTTCAAACATTAATAAAGAATCATTAACAAGGTATTTGATATTTTGTATGTCATTTTAATTCATAATTGAAATTCAGAAGTTCATTGAAAATGGAAGAAAAATTAATGAAATTTTTAATGATGTTCTTTGAATTTTTTGTCAAATAGCTGATTTTTATTTCAAGAATACAACAATACTATCATATACACTTTTCCTTTCAGAAATATCTAAGTACATTATAACACACCATGTACATAAAGAAGTATTCTTTGTTTGTTTTGTTTAGGATTTGTTTAATTTTTCTAATTGTCTTAGACAATCACATCAAAGGAAGATAACTCTTACTTTACTGAGATTTGAGTAGAGTTCTGCCATGGAATCACAGAATTTGTCCACATCTTGTGTCAGAAGTTGATCAGCGTTGGCTATACGGTTGTCAAGGTTACTCATTTTATAGTATGTGAATCCTCTGAAAAAAAATCAAATCATTAGAGTCTGGAGATTCTTTATATATCCTTCTTCATCACTTGACTATATTGTAAGTCCTGATGGTGTTACAGAGCTCTTGACTATATCATAAGCCCTGATGGTGTTACAGAGCACTTGACTATATTATAAACCCTGATGGTGTTACAGAGCACAAACATCAACTGCCTAAATGTGTGACCTTCATTGTGTTGAAGCCTTGCTTGACACACATGTAAAGGCCTGGTCACACTGCACTTTACGCCTTGATCACGGCCATAACACATCCAATAAAGGTCTCCCATGAAATAGATGTTGTTGTTCACTTTTAAGACGCGCTAAAGACAATTTGTAGACGTGGTAGGACGCGGTAAAAAATCTAAATGGTGTTGGACGTGGAAAGAAGTTTTGAACTGCTCCTGCGGACAACCACGGATGGTGTACGTGGTAAAGACGTGCAACGCACTCGAAACACACGTGATAATCCGTGTTCTGGCAGTGATTAAAACTTGGAGGAGACACAGTAAGATGGAAAGCTGAAGCGGTCTGTCACAGCCAGATCACGGTCATTCGAAGGGTGTTCTGAGTTGGTATCACGGGTAAAAGGCTGTGTATAACGTCTTGTCACGGACGTTTTTAGCCTTAGGCGTGGTTGGACGTGGTATGCCGTGCTTAGGCAGTGTTTCAGCAGTGGAGCAACTGCCAGCGGTCATATCCCGTACTAAGCACAGCCGTGGCAAAAATTACCACGTATGACCGCGTCCAGTAGATTTTTTAACGTGATCTGGACGTGGAGTGCAGTGTGACCGGGGCTTAAGTACATCTTCTACAAAGTCACAGCCATTCATGCTAAAGTAATGTTACATTATTAAGTATGACTCTAGACTGACTGGAAACAGGATATTTATTGTTCTTACATGTATATGTACTTAAGTTTAATAGACCATTTTCGAGTTACCGATCACGTTTGGATATTATACTCCGCTTCGACGTTTTGTCAAGATGCCCTACTTCCGGTTTACATTTGAGTCTAAAAATAACGTGATCACGATTAAGAAATAAACTATTTACGCAACCAAATGGCATTGTAGCGTCATAAATGTGCACCATTTACATGATTTGAGGTTGGAAAAATTCAAGCAAAAGGTATAAGTCAAAGGGGTTGCTCTATGTAGAAGTTGAATGGGCAGGAAAGGGGGGGGATTACAAGAGACTCTGGACAGGTGTCCAGGTGTATGTGACTGAATTTATTGTTTGTGACAGTTAGATTGGGATAGTCATTTGACACGGCAGGTGTTTAAATGTTTGATTTTGACCTGTACATCTACCCAGTACCCCGGCAACCGGCCAACGACGTGATGCCGGGTAAAGCTTATGAAGGTGAGAGGATGGACAAGGTGAAAGGGAGGGGGAGGAAGGGGAAGGGAGAGAGGGGGAGGGAGGAAAGGAGGCGGGAGGAGGGAGAAAGGGGCGGGAGGGGGAGGTAAGGGAAGGGTGAAAAGGAGGGGAGGGGGGAGGTAAGGGGGTGGGAGGGGGGATCAGAGGTACCCCCTCCCCGAAGGTGTACCCTGCTGACAATCAAATATCATGATAGTATTGATACACACAGTGACATTGTATCTGTGACTCTGTAATCGGAAAAAGATCATGCAGAATCTAAAAGAATGAAGAATGAAAAAAAAAATGTCTGAAATAATTATCTTCTCGGACTCAGGACTGATATATTTTCCTTACCTGGCTGATCCCCCTCCCCCTTTCCTCCTATCGGCTTTCCCTTCCTCGTTTGTAAAATATTGATCAGGCCATTGGCGTGACTGGGGTGAACTCCGTCCCCCAGAGATTCACGAGAACAATTTTCATTTTAAAGTTTGCAAGCCAGATTTATGTATTGAAATGTATGTTCAAGGATCATGACTAAATAGATACAAGAAGGTCTAACTGTGAATACGGCAAATGAAACGTTTACTTGAACTTTGAGTCTCATAGGATTTACATTTTATTTTGCGTGAAGTTCACACCCGCGCGGGTGTTGAGGCTCTGAACTCCCCTCCCCCTCAAGATGTCATTATTCTATTTCTACGCTCCCAATGTTTCAACTTCAGAGCCAGGATGAACCCCACCCTTGGAAAAATGTTTTTGATTCACGCATTATTTTTTTATCTATATACAATTTGTTTTTTCATTATTCCAAGGTACCGTTTTTCAGATATTTTTTTCTCAATTTTTAACATCTTTTTTTAATGCCTTCGTCAGGTGTACAGGGACATTTCTTTCGTATCTTTCTTATTTTCTCAAGTTACCAGTAGCACAAGCTGCCATTTATCAAAACCTCCCCCCCCCCAAAAAAAAACCCTGTTAATACCGATTTTCATACTGAATTGATGCATTCAGAAGAGAAAGCGGCTTATATTACTTCAGAAATACTTAGCGTCATCTAAATTTTAGAACGTTTTATTTACTGACAATTTCTTAGGGATATATTTGCACAAATGCACAAAAAGGCAATGGCGTTAAAAAAAAAGGGGGGGGGGGGTTAAATCACAATTATTGTTATGTTTTAAAAAAAGAAATTAAGTTGGGTTACCATTTTCTAATTTTTTTATGTAAGACTTTTAAATGTTCCATTCAAAGAATTTCCTGTCTTTCACTTTTTCAATATTCATTAGAATAATTATCTCTATATGATATTACTGAAAAAAAAGTATAATCCGATGACTTATAATTTACATTGTCATTGATGACGTAAACAAATTAATGGTTAATACAAACAAAAGCAGCAATTATAATAATTTCCATATTCAAAGAAAAGTAGTTTTTCAATTTTGAGTAGATTAGATCAATTTTACACCGTTGATGTCACAATATGTGACGTTGCTAAGGTAGACCGGAAGTAACCCTACTTGACGTAACTAAGCAGGTGCGTCATAGCAGTGACTAAACTGAAGGTTTATAACGGTCATTAGTTGTAACTCGAAAATGGTCTATTGCACATTTTCTTTTTTAAGGTAGAGTATCCCTCAGGTCAGAATTTTGAAAAATTTATGCCTGGATACCCTATTTCTTCTCTTCAGAATATTGTTCAGAGTATCAAACTAACATAGCTTTGGTAAAAGAAAATTTTATAGTTACATTTTATCACCTCTAAAATTGGTATATTCTTACTTTTTCCATAGGGTCCAATGTTAAAGTTCAGACTCCTTACGTTCTCATGATAATCATGAAACCACAAATTTTATTTGGTTTGTATATCAGGTCTAGCACAAATTTCGAATATATGAAAAAGAAAATATTGTAAAAGTTGAAATTTTGGAAATATTAGCATCTGTGACCTGAGGGATGCTCTACCTTAAATTATCTATCTATTTCTTATTCAATTCATACTCTATGATTAACAGGTTCTCTATCACATGACCCATCCTTGTTAACATAATTCTCATTACACTGACTAGTACACATTAAATGGGCAATGCTTCACTTTTGTATAATAGCATTGAATAGTACAATAATACAATGCTATGATAACACTGACTTGTTCTATTTACATGGACAATGCTATGATAACACTGACTTGTTCTATTTACATGGACAATGCTATGATAACACTGACTTGTACATTTACATGGACAAATGCTATGATAACACTGACTTGTACATTTTACATGGACAATGCTATGATAACACTGACTTGTATACTTTACATGGACAATGCTATGATAACACTGAGTTGTACATTTTACATAGACAATGCTATGATAACACTGACTTGTACATTTTACATGGACAATGCTATGATAACACTGACTTGTATACTTTACATGGACAATGCTATGATAACACTGAGTTGTACATTTTACATAGACAATGCTATGATAACACTGACTTGTACATTTTACATGGACAATGCTATGATAACACTAACTTGTACATTTTACATGGACAATGCTATGATAACACTGACTTGTACATTTTACATGGACAATGCTATGATAACACTGACTTGTACATTTTACATGGACAATGATATGATAACACTGACTTGTACATTTTACATGGACAATGCTATGATAACACTGACTTGTATATTTTACATGGACAAATGCTATGATAACACTGACTTGTACATTTTACATGGACAATGCTATGATAACACTGACTTGTATACTTTACATGGACAATGCTATGATAACACTGAGTTGTACATTTTACATAGACAATGCTATGATAACACTGACTTGTACATTTTACATGGACAATGCTATGATAACACTGACTTGTACATTTTACATGGACAATGCTATGATAACACTGACTTGTACATTTTACATGGACAATGCTATGATAACACTGACTTGTACATTTTACATGGACAATGATATGATAACACTGACTTGTACATTTTACATGGACAATGCTATGCAAGATGTTTATCTGTTCAAATGTTTTCCTTTAAAACACCATTCATGTGTAATACTTACTTGAGATACTTATCAAACAGATATCGTGTCAGTCTGGTTCGGAATCTCAGTTTCAGCTCATTCAATCCATACTGAAAGAAAAGTTCGTATGTAGAAAGACTCTATGTTCAAAGTAGAATTTTATTACAAGTCACTTTATGTTAGTTGTATTTGTTGCCAATACATGTATGTGCAAGAAATAAAAAAAACAACTTTATAATGAACAACCTAGGACATTTAAAATGGAATTTATAGAAATAAGAATATGTGTATAGGATAAAAACTTCATAAAGAATACTCACCTTCAGTGAATTGTTTATCACAGATATCTGTAAATATAAACAGTAACATATCAATTACGATTATATGACAGATTGCAGATAATTTTTTTTTCATTTTGCAAAAATGGTCTCAATACTACATTCCTATGCTTTGAAATACATGTACAAGTATTCAAAATGTTTCATTTTCAGATTAAGTGATGACTTTAAATAGGGTGAAGTCCAAACACTGTCAAAGTTGCATTTTCATCCCAACACATAAAAGCTCAGTATTTTTTCATGTTCTTAGTAACAAATTTGATATGTGTACATGCATGTATGTAATGATAAAACATGAACTTGTTAAGATGTTCAGAATCAAAATTGATGCAAAACTGCTTTTTCTAAAAATATTCTGCTACAAAAAAAAAAAAAAAAAAGGTCCCCATAATATTATTGGTACATTTGTATATACAGGTAGATTTTAAATATTAACATTGAAGAGGAATTAAAGACATGATACATTGCAAATAAATGCACAAAAAATGATCAATGAATTCTACTGTAGTAAATAAACCCAGAGGTAGAGGTAAAGTATGGGTAGGTTGTGTTATGAATATCCATAAATACCTATGTACAGTATTCGCTGATTTACTGACCAACTTTCCTTGATGGAAGTGACTTGATTAAATACTAGTAGCTCTGCTAGTCACTTTACTTTGACAATACAGAAAATAGAATTGACATAACTTACACTCTGTACAATGAATTCTTACCATAGGCATGGCGTAGATAAATTTAAACAGATGAACTTTGAAGAGTGACATATCTCGTCCAATGATTGCACTGAAAAACAAGAATAAGAATTTCAAGAAATATTGCCAAAAATTTAATTTTAAAAGACTTCTTATAGTATTATGCTGACTAAGTTTTATCCACCACATGTACATTAAATGCCAATGTATATGTCTATACCTTTCAATGGCTGTGCCGTTCTGTATCATCCAGACATCAGCGTATGTTCTGAGTATTAACGATGCAGCCACCAGTATCATAAACCAGGCCTAAAAATGTAAAATGTAACATATTGCAGGGTTCTTGAAAACGTTAGGGATTTCTATTGGTCCAAATAAAAGATACAAAGTGAATTTTTATCAGACCAAAAGATCTTTTATCATCAAACCCAAAACCTATACATTTCAGGACATCTGCAATGATACAAAATGGACCTTATATGTATCTGCATCATGTAGCATAATGAAATGACAAAAGACAACAAAATTGTACTGATTAGATGATATTTATGATATTTACCTCTGCTGTAAACCAGCAGTAATCAGAACCTTCATATGATAATTATGATATTTACCTCTGCCATAAACCAGCCAGGAATCAGAACCTTCATATGATAATTATGATATTTACCTCTGCTATAAACCAGCCAGGAATCAGAACCGTCATATGATAAAGATATTTATGATACTTACCTCTGCTGTAAATCAGCCAGGAATCAGAACCTTCATATGATATTTACCTTGGCTGTAAACCAGCCAGGAATCAGAACCTTCATATGATATTTACCTCTGCTGTAAACCAGCCAGGAATCAGAACCTTTATACAATATTTATGATATTTACCTCTGCTGTAAACCAGCCAGGAATCAGAACCTTCATACAATATTTATGATATTTACCTCTGCTGTAAACCAGCCAGGAATCAGAACATTCATATGATATTTATGATATTTACCTCTGCTGTAAACCAGCCAGGAATCAGAACCTTCATATGATATATATGATATTTACCTCTGCTGTAAACCAGCCAGGTATCAGAGCCTTCATATGATATATATGATATTTACCTCTGCTGTAAGCAGCCAGGTATCAGAGCCTTCATATGATATTTATGATATTTATCTCTGTTGTAAACCAGCCAGGTATCAGAACCTTCATATGATATTTATGATATTTACCTCTCAGGGGTCTAGAATTCCCATTTCCCGTTGCCCGGGGCAAGTGAAAAGTTGGGTCGGGAAAGACCAAAGCAGGTGTTCACTTGCCCGTGGGCAAGTAGATTAGGCCAAGCAAAAAATAAAAAGTTGGCTCTCAGGCTAATTTTTTTTCAAATTATATGCGGCAGGCAGGTTTTTTTTTCGTAAAACATTTACATAACAACTACAAATTGGAATGTAATGACATCCTTTATGCTAGTAATTTGTTTCCTCAGCGTGTGATTGACATTTCTGTCCAGTTTTATTACTTCAATTTGTACCCATTGAATGACCGCTTGAAATGACATAAATATTTTACAGACGAACGCAAACAAAAGTACATGTAGTACATTTAGATAAGATAAGATATAAGCGGACTTTAGGGATTTAAATCTCAGGTGCAGAACAAGAATACAAAATAATGTCATTGAGAAAATCAATATTTTATCTGAATGAAATAGAACACTTTATTGAACCCTTCAGGTGAACTGAACATAAGAATTTTGCGCATCTGCAAGGCCATGTAAGCTGTCATTTATGCGTTCTTCTCCTTGAACTCCTTGGATCTGCCCCTGATATCCATGCTGAAGGTCTTGGTCTGTCTGATAATGCTATAAAATATATACCCGTCTTGTCTGCATCGTAGATTCGATCAGAGAAACGTTAGCTATGTTTTCACCTTCAACGGAGTGCCTGCTCCGTCTATGCCGACAACAGGCCAAAATTTTATTCTTGAGTTGGTATTTTACCAGCTCCATCGTGCATTGGCGTCCTGTTTCCGTAAATTCTCTTGAATTTGACGTGTTAGCCCGGGACTTCTACATGTATCTCTCTAGTCTAGATTTTTTGGATGAAAAAATTTAATGTGGGGGTAAAACACATATGCGGCGGGGCCTGAGAAACAATACTTTTTTTTTTCTTGGCCTTAGCTGAACATATTTTCTCCTCTTCATTCAGATTTCTTTTTTATCTCCTACTTCTACCGGTAGGACAGGAATTTGATTTATTCTGATTTCTGAGGAATCAAGCACTCAATTTTTAGCTAGATATGCCACATTTCAACATGGCCTTTAAAATAAGTTGCAGTATACCTTTCCTTCTCTACATGTAATTTTTGATGGGCAAGTGATTTTTTGATCGGGCAAGTAAATTTTACGTCATGAGTTGCCCGTGGCAAGTAGATTTTGAAAAAAAATCTAGACCCCTGCCTCTGCTGTAAACCAGCCAGGAATCAGAGCCTTCATATGATATCTATGATATTTACCTCTGCTGTAAACCAGCCAGGAATCAGAACCTTCAGGATCCTCCATAATCGTCTACAAAATTGGTAAGATTCAAACACATATACAAATCTGAAGTGGTGTAAATAAAGTATCTTAAATATTTTGTCTGTTTTACCTTATGAATAAGGCATCATGAATAGTTTTATAAATACAGTATCATGAATATTTAAAAAAAAAAGAATATCATAAATAGTTTGCAAACATATATTTCTACTTAAGTTATGATCATAAATAACTAATACATGTATGTTTTACTTTTTACCTTATAAATACACCATCAACTGCTGCTTTGTCTTTTCTGCCAGCAGCTGTCTGTAATGAAATAAGTTGAAATATTTCTTCTTGAGGGAAGGGATGATACCGTTTTTATTTGTAATGATATAGTTGTAATACATGTATCAATATGAAATTATTCATTTACTGTAATAATACATAATTGGCCATTTCACATGCAACCTATCTTTGTAAGTTTTTATACATACATGTATGAGAAAAAGCTATCTGTTGATTTGGAAGAAAAAAATGTTAAAAAATATACAATATATATTGCATTTTCAGTATGAGTGACCGTTAAAGAAAGCTAAAGCAATAGTAAATGCAAAAGACTACTAGTCAGGACGGACAGATGCATTCATTATAGGCATAAGTCAAATACATGTATATGAAAGCACCTACATTGTACATATATAATTTACCATTTAAAAGAAATGTCTGGGGTTAAAGCTCTTAAAAATTACTAGTATACTACTAGGTCACACGTCAAAGCAAAGAAGTACATATAGTAGTGACTGTACCAATACTGTCCAATAGTAAGATCCTGTCATAACTTAATAAGGATTGGAATATATATAAAGTAGTATCATTACCTCATGGATGACAACTTTAATCTCCTCCTTAGTTCTGAAACATTAATAAAGTAATCAAAATTAATCTGAATTCTACAATTTTTTTTAATATCTAGAAAAAACATTATGTGTGAATATATGCCCAACCAATAAATTTCAATGAAATGAAACTCTTGAAATGAAAGCTGCAGTTATACTAAAACCCGTGACGCCCGTGACGGCCGTGACAAAGTTGTCACGGAAAATGTACTATGACGTCACGGGTTATTGTTCTTAGTCCCAGCAACAAAAGAATGCAGAATTCATATGTTTTCAACTGAGCAAATAATAAATTTACTGCATACTGAACAGCCAGTTACTTCAATTCCATTTCGACCAAAAGGCGGGGAAACATGGGTATATCAAGGTGAAGGATCAAAAAGTCAAGATTGGCGAGCAGACGGTAGGGCTGCCTAGGAAAAATCCGCGTTTGAAAAAGAAATATTTTTATATACAAACTGAAAATGGTGCATCAAAGGACTTTGTTAATTACTTTTGTAAACGATGTACAGGGCCAAAATCAAAGAGACAAAAAAAGAAAATATAAATCAATATTTCCCATATATTAAAGTTACATGAACAATGATCATCATAGTCGTATTGATTTTTAAGGTGTAAAGTCACGGTAATTAGGTGTCATAGTGGTCGTCACGTCGTCACTGATTATTCAATCCATCACGGATTTTAGTAGTCATTGTACAGAAAAATCGTCACGGACGTCACGGCGTCACGAGTTTGTCACAGGTTTTAGGCGATCCCGAAAGCTGCATTGGATAAAATGAATTTTGGTAAATTTACTGTCCATGCCGCTCACTTCAGAACTGGATAAACATGATTTTGATTACTTTGTCATGCAAAAATTTAAATAAAATAGATTGAATAATTCTTGCTTAGTTGTAAATTTTGAACCATTAAATGGTTGAGGGTTTATGCTGTGACAGAAACAGGAATCGTGCCCGGATAGCTCAGTTGGTAAGAGTGTCTGGCCATCTGCCCTGATAGCAGAAGGTCTCAGGTTCAATTCCCGGCCCAATCAAATCTTTTCCTCTCCTTTTACAGAATAGGCGCACGACTAAATGACTCACGGTGGTGTGGAGTCTCGTGCGAGGTTTCTAGGGCATGGAAACCAAAAAGATTGGTGGAGACAAGAGCGGAAGGAACGGGTATCTTGCCTAGATAGTTCAGTTGGTAAGAGGGTCTGCCCTGAAAGCAGAAGGTCTCGGGTTCGATTCCAGGTCCGGCAACATCTTTTCCTCTCCTGTTACAATGCAATCATATTTTATAGACAAAATGCTTTTTAGATGGGGTGTTTTCAATGTTGAATTTCAGCATGACCTTGCAGAGTTTAACATTGAGCCTATGGACAATGTCACGACAAAAATTAGCATGGGAAATGACCCATCAAATACTTGTTTTGTCTATAAAGTTTGATTGCGTGCACTGACTATCACAGAACTTATACAGTTATACATGTACCAAAATTTTACGACTAAGCAAGGTCTATTGAATTATTTTAATTTCATTAAAATTTTGCATCATTAAATATTAACATATGCCCATTCATTGAAATATTAAATGATGCCCATTCATTAGTATAGAATTTACAATGTGATTATACAACCCTCCACAAAGGAGATTTCAACATATCTTAACGTCATTTAAGCGTGAATAACTGTCTTTTGGAATGTGATTATACTGTGATAACCTACAATGGATCCAGGAATTATGTTTTTCACAATGAGCTAACGAGTAACGTGCATTATGGAACATAATTCCTGGATCCATTGTAGGTTATCACAGTATAATCACATTCCAAAAGACAGTTATTCTTTAAGTTGTCAAAAATTGACAAAATCAAATTCAAGGAATTGTGGTCCCCCGTTTTTGGGTGTTTGTCTTTAAAGAATGTTTACAGACCCCCCCCCCTTCTTAAGTTTTCATAATATATCTCATATATTATCAACATTTTATATGTAAAAGTTTAAAATCCAAGTAAAGGTAAAAGGGTCCAAACTTTTATTACCAAGGGACAGGGCTTATGAAAAGTAATACGTATGCACATGTGAAATATTAAAGTCCTATCATTTAAAGTACCATCCAAAACTTATGGTCGAGGTTGAAGTTTTTAAATGTGGGTCAACATCCAAGCACGAGGACACAAGGTCAGAATGTTGTTACCAAGAGAAAGGTCTTGTCACAAGGAATACATATGTGAAATGTAATTGTCAAGGTTAAAGTTTTTGAAAAGTATGTCAAACTCCAATGTCAAGGTCACAAGGTCAAAATTTTTGGTCTCCATGGAAAGATCTTTTCACAAGAAATTCACATGTGAAATATCAAAGCCCTATCACTTTCCATTAACCAGACTTGTCAGAATGACAACATAGCTCGCCGGTGGCAACCATATGTAAATTGCAACAACAACAATAAAAAAGGTCTTATCACAAGGAATGCACATGTGAAATATCAAAGCCCTATCACTAACCATTCAAAAAATATGGCCAAGGTTAAAGTTTTTCAAAAGTAGGTCAATCATCTCCAAGGTCAAGGTCACAAGGTCAAAAATTTTGGTATCCATGGAAAGGTCTTGTCACAAGGAATACACATGTGAAATATCAAAGCCCTATCACTTACCATTCCAAAAATATGGCCAAGGTTAAAGTTTTTCAAAAGTAGGTCAATCATCTCCAAGGTCAAGGTCACAAGGTCAAAAATTTTGGTATCCATGGAAAGGTCTTGTCACAAGGAATACACATGTGAAATATCAAAGCCCTATCACTTACCATTCCAAAAATATGACCAAGGTTAAAGTTTTTCAAAAGTAGGTCAATCTCCAAGGTCGAGGTCACAAGGTCAAAAATTTTGGTATCCATGGAAAGGTCTTGTCACAAGGAATACACATGTGAAATATCAAAGCCCTATCACTTACCATTCCAAAAATATGGCCAAGGTTAAAGTTTTTCAAAAGAAGGTCAATCTCCAAGGTCAAGGTCACAAGGTCAAAAATTTTGGTATCCATGGAAAGGTCTTGTCACAAGGAATACACATGTGAAATATCAAAGCCCTATCACTTACCATTCCAAAAATATGGCCAAGGTTAAAGTTTTTCAAAAGAAGGTCAATCTCCAAGGTCAAGGTCACAAGGTCAAAAATTTTGGTATCCATGGAAAGGTCTTGTCACAAGGAATACACATGTGAAATATCAAAGCCCTATCACTTACCATTCCAAAAATATGGCCAAGGTTAAAGTTTTTCAAAAGAAGGTCAATCTCCAAGGTCAAGGTCACAAGGTCAAAAATTTTGGTATCCATGGAAAGGTCTTGTCACAAGGAATGCACATGTGAAATATGAAAGCCCAATCTGTATTGGTTTAAAAGTTATAAGCAAGGTTAAAGTTTTTGTGCACGCGCACGCAGACGCAGACGCAGACGCAGACGCCGACGCCGGGGGTATGACAATAGCTCTCCGGACATTCGTCCCGGCGAGCTAAAAAGTTATGGACAAGGTTATATTTTTTTTATAAGTAGGTCAAAGTCCAAGGTCAAGGTCAAAAGGTCACAAATTTTGGTATCCATGGAAAGGTCTTATCACAAGCAATACACATGTGTAATATGAAAGCCCTATCACTTTCCATTCAAAAGTTATGAGCAAGGTTAAAATTTTTAATAAGTACATGTAGGTCAAAGTCCAAGGTCACAAGGTCAAAAATTTTGGTACCCATGGAAAGGTCTTGTCACAAGGAATACATATGTGAAATATCAAAGCCCTATAACTTATCATTCAAAAGTTATGCACAAGGTTAAAGTTTTTGTGACTGACGGAGAGATGGACGGACGTACAGACAAACCAGTTTTAATGTCCCCGTGCTTTCGCGAAAGCGGGGGACAAAAATCGGGTTTATGTAGTCTCCCAAGTGAGTCGCATGGCATGCACAGTGGGCCCGCAGGAATATAATCTTTTTTGAGACTTTTACATGCAGCAGTTTACTATGCTTTGGTTTACAGATATTGTTTCGCAGAGAGGTATTATTATATTATAAACATCAGCATAACTAGTAGGAAATAAATCTTTCGACGCTGTAGAATTGAAAGGTCGTAAGTAACACATACAACCTTTTTGACTTTTTGCTATGAACAGATAGGTCTTGCAATTTCCCATCTCCCTGTGAAGTTTCATAATGATATCCCGTCTGTAACCATGGTAACGGATTGAAAACCTACTTATGAAGGGTGCCAGTCAAATCGCCCCAAGTACAAATCGCCCAAACTCGTACGCCCCGGTTTCATAACGCCCCAGACGCGGGTCGCCCCATCTATATTTGGGGCGTTTTGAACAACATTCATAACGCCCCAACGTAATATCATTACGCCCCATGCCCTAATCATAACGCCCTAAACCAATTTCATTACGCCTCAAGCCCTTATCATTACGCCCCAAACCCTTATCACTATGCCCCAATCCTGTTTCATTACGCTCCAAGCATTATTCATTACGCATGTACACATTTGAAAATCCCGTCAGTCCGAAGAAAAATTCTGACGAAAGTCTTTTCGTGGCAGGAGATGTTGATCAGGGGCGAATCAAGAGTAGGAAGCAGGGTGTTTTGTATTGGCCTAGAGGGCCGATCCAAGGCAACTGTAGGGGAGTCCGGGGGTCTTCCCTGGGAAATTTAAAAAAAAAAATGAAATAATATTATGCAATTTGGAGCCCTTTTTGTTAATAATAATTTTACATCAGATATGACATCTTTTCGAATTCACCGCAAATAATCATTGGTTAAATAAAAAGGCGGAGGAATAAAGGACACCTGTCAGGTAAATAATCAACAGAGGTAACAAACGATTGTATATTAATTATTTGCTACTAACTGACCATGTCTAGTTGAGAGACAATTTGCTATTGCGTTTGGCACTTCACAATTTTTTTTCCATACCAGATTTTAATATATATTTTTTATTCATTTATGGATAAATTCTTTATATCTTTCTTAAGAAACCACTACCCTGATTGTCTATCAACGAATTGAAAAACCTGGAAAGTCATTTCCCACTAAAGATTGATTTTTCTCCTGTTCATAGATAGCCTTTTTCATCACTTGTTCTTTTGAAGCTTATTGAATGTTCTCCTGTTCATAGATAGCCTTTTTTCATCACTTGTTCTTTTGAAGCTTTTTGAATGAAAATGATGTAATAATCGTATTTATATAACCGATATAGTAATTGTACTTTTGAAAAAATGTTTATAATATTTTTCCCAAATTGGTGTAAAATATGGCTAATTTTCTGTATCGAAAAAGCAAACAAACAATGTCTCAGTTACACATGTAATGGTGTCATGATGGGGCGCACTGAACAGGTTGTGGGGATAGGATGTACAAGAAAATCGATATATGGGGCGTACTGAAAAGGGCATGGGGCGTAATGAAAGGGATTTGGGGGCATACTGAAAAGGGTTTGGGGCACACTTAATTGGGTATGGGGCGTACTGAAAATGATTTACTGAATACATATAGGGGCGTTATGAGCACCAGTTGGGGCGTACGTTCTATTACTTTGGGCGTAATGAATTGGGTTTGTTTCGCCCCAATAACATCCTGGGGCGATATGAAACTGGGGCGAAACGATCGTGGGGCGTACTAGTGGGGGCGATTTGTCGTCGGGGCGATATGACTGTAATCCCTTATGAAAGGTCGTATGTGTTAGATACGACCCATAATTTGCCTAGATTTTAACTCTAAAATAATAATAATAATAATAATAAATACTTTATTTAGAGAAGGTAACCTGATAAGCAATTTTGCTTTTCTTCCCCAGGGCCTTCTAGACATCATTTTACAATAAAAAGGATCATCATATTGCTCTCTCTCCAATGCAGCATTTTACAATATTCTACAATGTATAAAAGCAAAGCTCTCTCTCTCTCTCTCTCTCTCTAATACATCAATCTACAATCACTTATATCACAGTGATCAAAGGTCGTAAGTGTTAGTTACGACCTTTCATATTCCAATGTCTTATAATGGAAATACTAGACAAAAAAAAAAACCCCCAGTTTCATGAGTATGAAAGGTCGTATGTGATATATTTAGTAAGTTTTTATATTTATATTGAAATTTTTGTGGAAAAACATGTTGTCTTTTGTTTATGTATCCAAATGCAAAGATTTCATTTTTTCTTTTTTCTCTTGGACTGCAAGATAGCAATGTAAAACAGTTTTATCTCTCTCCTGACAAATTTGCAAATTGCACTTATGACCTTTCAATTCTATAGCGTCCCTTTGATCACTGTGATATAAGTGAATAAGTCCCCTACCCGGCATAATTCTATGTCCTGCAACTCTGCTTAGAACTCTTCAGTTAAACATAAATTTAAACTTGACCTGTACGTGCATCAAAAGATTAATGCCCACACAGAAATCAGTTAATTATCTGTAGTATCGGAAAATATCTGGAAAGATTTTCATGAAATGGTCACTAGCTACACTGTATTCACATACCAAAAATCAGTTTCAGATCTATAACAACTGAGCCAAGAAAAGTCTGTAAAACTGAAAATTTCATGAAATTTGCTAAGTCTCAGGCCATAACTCTTGTAAAAAATAGGTCAATCAAACAAAACTCGAACTTGATCTGTATCACATTAAGAATAGTAAGATGTATTCATACCAACAATCAGTTCATTATCTGCAATATAACCGAAGAAAAGTCCGGAAAACTGAAAAATTTCATGAATTTGCTAAGTCCAAGGGTCATTTTTCTTGTAAAAATAGGTCAATCAAACCCAAACTCTAATTTGATCTGTATCACAAAGGACTAAAAAAAAGAGAGATGGAAACAGTCCTATATTTTGACCTCAACTAGTGCAAGTCAGCTTGATCTTGGACTTTGGACTTTCAAAAATATCATTTAAACATTTGTTGAATAATTATCCAAAGTTACCACATAAGTGGACAGAGTATAAATTCAATTTTACCCTTTCCTCCGTTTTGCCACAAGGTTTTTGTAGGCAACAAATGCGGCAACTACACCCCCAGTGATGACGACCGACTTACGAGCCGTCAACTTGCTGAGCGCAGCCATTATTCAGTACGCTTCCGGTAGTAGATAAAGTTCAAAATCTGTATCCGCGTTTGTTGGTCCGAATTTCTCGCACCTGTCAATCCTATATTACATATACAACATGAAGTGGAGATCGAAGACCTCATGACGGCGACAAGATTTGTTTTCTTTTTTTCCTCAATTAGAATACAGTCTTAAGAAATAAGCAATTTTTGTCAAATTTGGATATCATTTTTACGTCATTGGATGCCAATCATGACGTCATAAGGGGAAATTATCAATACAAATTGAAAACATAATCAGAAATTTTATAAGTGGCAAGTGCGCCGATGGCGCACGCAATAAAATTAAGACTTTATGAGAAAGCTGAAGTAAGGTATTAAAACATGTAATCTCTCTTCATTCAGTGGATGCGAATCATGACGTCATAAGGGGAACTATTAATACCAAACATAATCGTATTCAAAGTTTCAACATACAAAGTAAGAATCCATTGTATTGACAACTGTTCATAGGGAAAAATTGCGTGTCACTCAAAATTGGCTATTTCGTTATCTTAGATAAAAAATTGTTTCGTGTAGTATCTTTTTTTCTACAGTTTCCCGATCAGTTCACAACTATTTTAGATAACATACATTTTTTTTTCAAGTACAATACAATGAAAATATAAAATACGTTTGCATCTTATTGTACACAAATATTAAAAGATATGCAAGGTTAGAATACAAAGAAAAAAAAAAAAAAATGCCACAGAATTTGATACATTGACTGGTTTTGAACTTTTCTACATAACTGAAGTAACGGGTGTTTCTGTAATGCAGGAGATGCTTACTCTTCCCGGGACCTCATCTCAGTATTAGGCATTCACATTTGCTCGATCCTAGACAGATTGCTTTATTGCATTTTGCATTTTTCATTTATGCCCATCGATTATGATTTTTAGATACTGATTCAGAGTTTGTCTTTCATTTAATTACTGCTATGACAATGTAGAGGAAGACTGAATATTGCCCTATTCACGACAATGCATGAATTATTCAATACAACGTGCAGGAATAATGAACGGTGATTCTACTCATGACAATGTAAATTGTCCTAATTTATTTTTTTAACAATCATCAAAAGTTGAAACTGTCAATACCCCTTGAAAAGAACATCTAATTTTTAATTCAACAAAATGAGAGCTTACCCTTTGTGAAAAAGATACCGAAGTGACCAAGACTTTATCTCATCGCAGTCCCATGACATTTGATACTTTGAAAAGACTGTAATTACGGTATGATGAACTTCCGTACACCTTTTAAGCAGGGGACCCCCCCCCCAAATATATGCCAGACAACAAATCAAATGACAACAAGCACAAGAGACACCAAAGGGACAAGGAAGACTAAACATAAAAACACAGAGTAGTAAAGCACAACAAGAGACACCAAAGGGACAAGGAAGACCAGACACGAAAACACGGAGTAGACAAGCACAAGAGACACCAAAGGGACAAGGAAGACCAGACACAAAAACACGGAGTAGACAAGCACAAGAGACACCAAAGGGACAAGGAAGACCAGACACGAAATACAGAGTAGACAAGCACAACAAGAGACACCAAAGGGACAAGGAAGACCAGACACAAAAACATGGAGTAGACAAGCACAACAAGAGACACCAAAGGGACAAGGAAGACCAAATACGAAAACACAGAGTAGACAAGCACAACAAGAGACACCAGAGGGACAAGGGGACCAGACACGAAAACACAGAGTATGTCACATGCACAACAAGAGACACCAGAGGGACAAGGGGACCAGACACGAAAACACAGAGCATGTCACAAGCACAACAAGAGACACCAGAGGGACAAGGGGGACCAGACACGAAAACACAGAGTAGGTCACAAGCACAACAAGAGACAACAAAGGGACAAGGAGGACGAGACACGAAAACACAGAGTAGATACACCAAAGGGACACGGAAGACCAAACACAAAACACAGAGTAGACAAGCACAACAAGAGACACCAAAGGGACAAGGAAGACAAGGAAGACCAAATACGAAATCACAGAGTAGACAAGCACAACAAGAGACACCAAAGGGACAAGGAAGACCAGACACGAAAACACGGAGTAGACAAGCACAACAAGAGACACCAAAGGGACAAGGAAGACCAGACACGAAAACATGAAGTAGACAAGCACAAGAGACACCAAAGATACAAGGAAGACCAAACACAAAACACAGAGTAGACAAGCACAACAAGAGATACCAAAGGGACAAGGAAGACAAGGAAGACCAAATACGAAATCACAGAGTAGACAAGCACAACAAGAGACACCAAAGGGACAAGGAAGACCAGACACGAAAACACGGAGTAGACAAGCACAACAAGAGACACCAAAGGGACAAGGAAGACCAGACACGAAAACATGAAGTAGACAAGCACAAGAGACACCAAAGATACAAGGAAGACCAAACATAAAAACACAGAGTAGACAAGCACAAAACAAGAGACACCAAAGGGACAAGGAAGACTAGACACAAAAACACGGAGTAGACCAGCACAAGAGACACCGAAGGGACAAGGAAGACCAAACACGAAATACAGAGTAGACAAGCACAACAAAGAGACACCAAAGGGACAAGGAAGACCAGACACAAAAACATGGAGTAGACAAGCACAACAAGAGACACCAAAGGGACAAGGAAGACCAAACACAAAAACACGGAGTAGACAAGCACAACAAGAGACACCAAAGGGACAAGGGGACAAGGAAGACCAAATACGAAAACACAGAGTAGACAAGCACAACAAGAGACACCAGAGGGACAAGGGGGACGGGCACGAAAACACAGAGTAGGTCACAAGTACAACAAGAGACACCAGAGGGACAAGGGGGACCAGACACGAAAACACAGAGTAGGTCACAAGCACAACAAGAGACAACAAAGTGACAAGGAGGACCAGACACGAAAACACAGAGTAGATAAAAATGGTAAAGGTAAGGATATGGGTTAATAGTCTCGTTCGCTTTAGCCTCACGCGACTTCCACAATTACCTCCCTGGCGAGACCTGTACAATCCAGTGCATTCTCAACTCCCTTGGGAGTATACAAGCAGAGCTGCCGTTAAGGCGCTAATGCTGTTTCCATTCACATTGCCAACTCGTCTCATGTGCCAGGTACCCGGGTAGAGAGAGTGCAACGTAGTGTGAAGTAACTTGCCCAAGGTTACAATGGTTTTGCAATGTCCGGCGACGGTGAGATTCGAACCCACGACCTATGGGTTCGTAGACCACCGCGCTTACCACTACGCTACCAGCACTACAAGAGACACAAAAGGGACAAGGAAGACCAGACACCAAGAAAAATGGACATTTGTTATGTATCATAGCCTCCTAACTGCAAGGTGACGACACAAACAAGACAGCAAAACAAAGGGACCCCAAAGTAATATACAGGTGAATGTTGATGGATATCAAAAGCCGAAAGGCAACGAAAAACAGTCCATACTCTGCCGGATGAAGCGAGCTCGTGCATACTTTCATATAAGGAGTTCAGCATTCAGATGAAGCAAGTGGCCGAGGCCCTGTCTTTCTCTCATGAGATTTGAACAGGACCCGTCATGGAGTCCCGTTATCAAAGTCAATTCTTAAGAATGTGCTGGTACAAGACTGTAGATTGGTAAAGTACCATGCAATGTGTCCATCTGGTGACACAAGGATCATAAAAGGAAATTTAAGATATTCTGATGAATTTTCAATATAAATTCTGTCTACTTTTGATCCTCCTTATTTTGTTTATTTTAAAAACATCATAAAAGACAGATTGTGAAATTCCCAAAGTACAGTAAAATTTCTAGATAGTTTATGAATGCGGAAACCTTACCTAGAAGTTTCTTGGTAATTTGTATGACATGGTCTAGGAACATCACTGTAAAGCCAGGGAAAATTTACTATGTTGAACCAAAAATCATCACTTTGTCTACACACAGGTATGAATGGTGTTTCTGTGTTTGTAACATTTACTTTGTTCAGCGTCAATAGACTATTCTTGCAACTGACAAAACGACACAATTTGGTGTTAGGCCTTGCTTCCTCTTAAATCTTGCTGAAACTCTGTTCTGTGGTTGCCAAGGAGAAGTGGAAAAACTTTTCAGCCAATCAGATAACCGTAGTTGGTGGCAATCTATTTCGTTGGATCAAGTTGAAAATCACAATTTTGGCACATGACCTTAAATACATCCTTCCAGGAATGTTTTCGCAACATTTGCAAAGGCAAAATAATTTCTACCACAGGCAACAAAGTTTTACAAAAAGAGACAGACAGATGTACTGACCAAAACTTTTATGCCCTTGAATCTTTGATCATCATAAACAAGTACATGAATTACAGAATGGTGTATTCATGAAATTTAATAGTTCAAGACTGAATTACATGTATGTGATACAGAATTTTTAATTTAAAATAGAATGAAGCAGCATGATATTTAGACTAGTTTTCATACTATATTTTATACTCAATCACAAAGTCCACATCCTATGGACATTCATTTTATCACATGCACATTTTCAATATATACTCTCTGCCCTATAATTATGCTTAAAAATGTGCCAAAATCTCACATGTCAAAACATCTCATGATTTACCTGTAACAGGACAGGTAACAGTTAATAGCATTAAATGTAACACAGTAACAGAGTACTCTATATGGCTTAGAATTAACCCAGTCTTATTTTCTCACTATGGAAACATGTCAACCAGTCTTGAATTCATGGTGTTACAAATTTAAAGATACAGTATAATTAGACTAATACTGGTAGTCCAATTTCATTCTTTCATTTCATATTTTCATACACAATTATACTACTTATCGTTTACTTTGCAAAAATTAACACTGTGATGTCATAAATGATCATAACTGTTATGTAGAGTTAAGTAAAATTTTTGTGATACCCAGTTTACCACATTTGTGAGGGACACAATGTATCCATAAATGGACAAAAAGAAAACACAAACAAAACAATTCTCGCTTCAAAAGAGGTTTCAAATAGGCCTGTATCATTAAATTGAGTATCACATATGGAGAGTAAATGACATCTGATAACATGCACCTCTGAATAAGGCATTCTAAAGCTGATCAATATATTTACATCTGTAAAAACAACGGTAGTACTCTTACAATAGGAGAATATCACAAAAATCATTATATACATAAACAATTACATCCGGCTTAGCATAATCGTGTCAGAGAGGCAAAGTATGTGTACTTACTTCTCAATGGTAGAAATGTCTTGTAAGCCTTGCACAAAAGCCAAATATACATTGTATCAAATATAGTTGGACAATTATACTTCCACAAAAATACTAATACATAAGCCCCATACCTAACCTGTAATATCAAACATAGCAAACGAGGAAATTAGATACAGAATTGCCAAGCAACATATATCTACATCGCATAGCTGCCGAGAGGGCAGTACCATTCTCCTCCGAGACCTGGCCGTCAGCTGCCTCTATAAGGGAAATAACTCACACAACACCGCCTTACTGTATTATATTTCATCACTTATTCCAACTGTCTTCTACGTCTCCTTTATAAATATCTCAAAAGTTATCCCTAAAATTTAAGTTGCAAATTTGCGCAAAATATGACATTTAATGAATGTTCTCTCTTTTACAAATTGATCGAAATAAAACTTGGATTAGGATTTTGTATCTAATTGTAAACATCTAAGCTAAAAAATTCTTATTCGTGATAACATTTTTGGTACTAAAGCATGTACTAAACAACAATTTTTTTCCTAGAGTTTTTTGTTATTCTGAAATGCAGTAATTCAGGGTGTAATGCATAGTACAAAACAGTACAATACAACCTAATTAATTAATGATATCACATCATAATATCATAGAAATCATACAAATTTAATTAGCCATGCTACATACAAAGTGTAACAAATACGTACATTATACATGTAAGTGTATGAT
Organism: Pinctada imbricata; assembly: GCA_033119305.1. Classification (NCBI taxonomy): domain Eukaryota; kingdom Metazoa; phylum Mollusca; class Bivalvia; order Pterioida; family Pteriidae; genus Pinctada; species Pinctada imbricata. Next base: position 12,358,965 of record VSWD01000010.1, on the reverse strand, counting down.
GAAAAGTATATTAAACAGAAATGCAATTTTTATGCTGAAATAATTGTAACAATCAGTATTGAAGTCTACAAGGTGAATACAATGTACAATGTAATTATCCAAGAAGAATGAGAAATGCAACAGTCAAATGCTCCTTATCCCATAAAGGGAAGCACTATAACACATAACAAAACAAAGCACTGACACAAATAATATCACACTCTTCCCAAATGTACACAGAAATTATAACGTAACTTCCATAGCATTCTCCCAAACACCAAATAAAACATCTCTCTCTTCATTAAAACAATAAATGACGATACTCTAGTTTTAAGTCTCACATTCAAACATTCACACACTTTTACAGTCCAAATTGTTTGACACACAATACACAAGTTATAATAATTTGACATCCTACTTTGATATCCTTTTCCCCTATACATTCATCTATCCTTATTTCTATCACTCCTAGAATAGTAGCATTATTGAGTATGAATAACTCTACGCTATCACATCATAAAATCATCATCTAACAACTTTCTGATATCAGTATTGACTATCTGGCGAGGGTCGTGATGAGATCAGCACACATTTCAAAGAATTCCAGCGTCTGGTGGGGTCGATGTGTCTCTTCATCTACGTCCATCTTCTCATCTGAAAAAGTAAGAAATAGTGATAAGCGAAAATGTCTTTTAAAATACCTATTGTATTCATAGCACATCCACTTTACATACCTACTGAAATAAATGATATAAAGTGACTACAAAATGGAATACTAAAGAACAATGAATATGTATTACATTTATGATTTGCGCCGGCCCTGTGTTTTAGAACTAAAATTGTTACTTCTATTTCTGTATTCTATGAATAACAAATTCTTTTTTTTTCAAGTATTGCTGAAGATTTGACGCTTAAAATTGACTTTGAAACTGATCAATGTTGTTGAATGGTTTAGATGATTAAGTAAGGCTGGGTAAGAGTATGCCGCAGAAACGGCCAACGGCACTTGGCTATTTGATTAGGGTGTTACTGGGTAAGAGGGCCATTATAGAAATTTTCCTTTTAAACCTTGCAGATTGGTATCCTATGAAGAGTACACAAAACTCCAATAGACTAGTTCTAACAAATTTGATATGCTAGCATGTGTATATGATACAATATATGGTATTGTATGAATTATTATATACCTCTAATGCTCTGATCTTATGTGTAAAGTACTACCTGACATATACGGTTTCACAATAGATGTACATTCACTTACAACATACGCAAAAGTTTGTTTAAATAAGAATAAACAAATCTTTTCAATATTGACTAAAATAGTAAACTAACAATTATCTTCATATCTAAAATCATCAAGATCTAGTTTGCTATAAATTGTAATAGAAAGATTAAGTCAACTACGGTAAAAGAAAATGGATAAATAAATGGGGTCACATCTAGAAATATGTTTATCAGGGACTGAGTTGATCAAACTACAGAGGGAAACTGATATTCTATGTTGAGCATTCCTTATATAAACATATGATGAAAAATCTGAAAGTCGGGTTGAAAACTTATGATTTTCACGAGCACAGACCCAATAGAATTGTACTATGGGGGCTAAATCCAAGGATTCTAGGAGGGGAATTCCATTTTAAAGCAGAAAAATATCATGTTTGTTTGGTGTATCAAATTGGGTTATTTGCTCCTCCCAAACTTGATACCTGCAACAATTTCATTTATTTATTTTTGTTAATACATGTATAATGATGAATTAAATTTTTTTCAATCTTTGAAACAAAGATACAAGTCTATCAAAAACTGTTCATGGGCAAGAAACACAAAATGAAAATTTTTCAAATGGTGATGACTGTTGAAACTGCAAAAAGGTTAGAAGTGGAGAAAATAAATCTGAAAAAGCAAACTTTCTAGTTACATAACCACACAAACATCTAAGTTTGATTTTGGGTTACGGTATGACTCACAATGTGCACATTACAAACCATGTTTAAGGGTGGATCCACTGTCAGAATCTATCGATGCTACCGTGTCACGTGACGCTCTGCGGTCACACAGACTGCCGGAGCTATCTACAAAGTGTAATCAGCGACACCATTTGTATTCAATGCTGATCATTCTCAATTTTGTAGACATTATGACAAATCAAATTATGTGAGCTATTTATGCCTAAACCATCTAAAACATACTTTTTACATAAAAAAATTCTAATTCCACACAGGTATTCCACTTCTCTTATGGGGAACTCCTTTGTAAAAGAGTAACTAAAGGACAAACGTATGTGACAAAGTGATTCCTATGTTACCTTTGTATTGCAGAAGGCAGGAAAGACCATTTCTGTGATTACTAAAGACATAAGACATACATGTACTTGACTACTATAAAAGACAGACATAAACTAAAACCGGCATGTACATGTATATATGAGGTAATATATAAAGCAACAAGCTAAAGTTTACTCTAGAAAGTTCACAACAAGTAACATCCTCACAAAGTTATGACATACAAATGCACAGCATATGTGATTAATATACACAAATACTATCTAAACATGCACAAATCTATCATGCTACTAAAATTAACTCCAAAAATGTCCATCATATTCTTTATTTGTTCTACCATCACTAGCTTTTAAGAACTTGTAGAACACACATTACAATCCAGCTGGATCACATACTGACATTCCGTACTGGGTTATTGAAAAAGCAAATAATCACCTTTAATCGTAATACACATGTATATAACATCTTTGCTATCCTGTGCCGTATAAGGTAATATGGGGTATACACAGAGATATTGTCATGATACCGTAATGTTATGTTAATCAGGATTTTGTTTCCCTTATTCATTCTTGATTCATACAGGATTTCATTTACACATGCATATGTACTAATTTCTCAATAAATCAGACATGATTCCTCAGAACAAAAAAAAAATTGAAAGGGGGATCAAAAACAGCAATTTTAACAAGTTGAAATTCAAGGTTTCTAGTACTGCCTTAAAGCGGGAAAAAAAACCTGAATAAATCAAATCTTTGATCTTGAAAATCATCTGTATGTCCTGATTAACAAGCCATCATAGTATATGTACTTGGATATTGCTTTATTTCCCTGCCATACAAGCTGTGACTTACCAGGCATTAATAACACAGTGTCCTGTGCCGGATCTGAAACAAATGCACAACACAGGCAATAAACACTGATCTAGCACCAAATACGGTGTATAACACAACACAATATATAACGGCTCTAACAACACACAAATAAAGGACCATGCTACACAAGTCACAAAAGTCAACAACCCTAGATACTGGTGCATGTACAAAAGTTTACTTTTTTATCCCATCCTTACACAGAATTTGACAAATACAACAGCAAAATGCAGTGAGGGGATTTCCAAGACGCAGAGACAGTATGCTAACTAGTGTAATATTTGGCAATAATACTGATTGTTTTTTTTATCTCTTATCATATCGACAAAACCTGACATAACTGATTCCAAGTATGGAGACAGGGCCACTAAATATCACTCTACTTGACCTGGAGAGTTTGGAGGAGGGCGCTTAGATTGTTAAACTTTTGCGTTAATCAAGACAAATCTAACGTCGTGATTCTAGTTTGTTTGATGAGATTTTCATGAACTTAAAATCTTCACATATTTAATACAGACTGAAATTGTAAGAGGCACTAATAATCTCAATTGTGGAAGGAATAGAGATCACTTAAGTGATATCTATGATCAACGCTGAATAACGTAGCTCAGTCTATATGGGTGAAAACTTTGGGCTTGATTCCTATTACACAAGATTAAGATACTCTCATACGGTAAGATAACAATAATATTGATCTTGTACATCTAAAATTATTCTAATAAACATCCCTGAAAGCTGTGTATAATTAGCTTTTTGTAGCAAAGATAAGTAGCAGATATAGAAAGATGATTTCAAATGTCATATACAGAACACGATCCACCAATAAAAGAGAAGTTCTAATGCAAATGTCATATATAGAACAAGATCCACCAATCAAAGAGAAGGTTCTAATAAAAATGTCATAAATAGAACAAGATCCACCAATCAAAGAGAATGTCATATATAGAACAAGATCCACCAATCAAAGAGAAGGTTAAATGTCATATATAGAACAAGATCCACCAATCAAAGAGAAGGTTCTAATACAAGAGAGAGAGATGCAAAGAATGAAAGATATAAAGTGTGCTGAACTTATGACATGCTGCATGGCCATTTATTTGTGCTTGAAAAAAAAATGTAGACACAAAGTACATGTAAATACATAATTACAGAATGAGCATTCTGATAAGATGAGAATAGAAATCTTATAATTCATATCTTAATTCCGTCTTTTTATTCTAAAGGATTTAATCATGTCTTTGTGATGGTATCTGATGTAAAAGCATTTTCGTTTTAAACCACCATGTTTGTAGCACCGTTTCCCTGAATTTTAAGCTCGTTTCCGTAGAATTTAATGACGTCCCAATAAGTCGACATCAGATACCAGCACAGAGGGGAAGTAACCCTGTATTTCAAAAATTAAGCTTCAAATTGTTATTCTACTTCAGTATTTTTGAGATTCAAATTTGAGTGGTACAGTTTACACAAAAATGATGTACATGTACTTACATCCACTATAATCAAAATAAGTAATAACAAACAAAAACATTATGTAGCATTTGAAATGCATTCATCCAAATGCTAGCAAGTGCACGATGCAATACACAGAAGCAAATGAATATTCTTCTGATACGCATTTAACTGTAAACAAGATTCATAAATCTGTCAGTAAATCATCTGGGGAAGCAAGGATTTGATGAGAAGGAGAGCCACAAGTTGTACACAGCAGACACCCAATGTTCAATAGCAATGACTTAGCACGGACACTTACCCTGAATACCCTCGTTTGTTAAAGGGGCTGGAATGTAAGTATGTAGACTACTACATGTGCTTAGTTTGGCTGGAATATAAGCTGGTGTAAATAAGGCTGACAACATCAAACTGATGACTATGCTGAAGTCTATATACAATTAATACTTAGTACGGTAATTAGATGACCAAGTCTATGTACTTACTTTCTATCATGAATGGTTTTTTTTCTTGTCCATGATTGTAAAAAATTTATTATACCTTAGGGCTGGGCCGATACCACCATGGACCGATCCGATACGTATCACGATACTAGCCTCGCGATACGATACGTATCACGATACTTTATATATAGAGGATTAGAAGTGAAAATGAACAGATTTATTCCAAGAACAACACAAAAAGGTAAATAAACCATAACTTCTTTCTGAAGTTAAACCATTAAATGTCTTCTAATTTACTGCCGATTGGGGACACCAACTTCACCCATTCCCCCTCTGCCATAGTTTCACTTTCGATCCTCAGAAATTACGGCTAAATATGGAAGCGGACTAAAAATATGAAAAAAACAAATCCGTATTTATTTGGTAGCGGATATCGATACGATAGCACATGTATAGATCCTCGTATCGTGAATTGAAAAATCGCGATGCATCTATGCATCGGTGTATCGGCCCAGCCCTATTATACCTAGATAAAGTATGTTTGCCCTAATTTTGACTTTAAAAATCATCCCTCAAATGCCTAAAAATGTTTCAATGTAAGAGTAAAATAAGTTTATGAGGAGCTTGTCCAACTTGTCCAGTAAAAATCCATAACAGGAAAAGGTGCCTTTGTTGTGTTATCTAGACTGCCTATTCAAAGTTAACCATTTTTGTCTACATTTTCCTTCAAAACCCGATAAAAGGGGATCTAATGCTTTCTAGAGAAATCCATGTTACAAAATATTCATTGTACGTGAAAAGTAATTTAGTCATTTCCCTTTAAGGTTTCCATCCAAAAGCTGTTGTTGTGAATATAGACATTGCAACTTCTCTAAATATAAGAATTTTATCAGAAAGTATTAAGCTTGTCCACTTCTTATAAGAAAGTAATGTGGCTACAACAGTTTTATGCTTTGTAAGAAATACTAACAAGGAATATCATGTTTATGTTTTCACCTTCTAGCCAACAACAGCAACGGAAAAATATATACAACACTTCCATATAAATACAGCAGTCAAAATAACGATAAATACAACAGCCTCAATAATAATTATACGTGTATATACAACAGTCTCAATAATGATTATACGTGTATATACAACAGCCTCAATAATGATTATACGTGTATATACAACAGTCTCAATAATGATTATACGTGTATATACAACAGCCTCAATAATGATTATACGTGTATATACAACAGTCTCAATAATGATTATACGTGTATATACAACAGCCTCAATAATAGGAAGATGAATTGTACATGTGCAACGTATGAAAAACTCATAACTAACCTAAATCTGAGAATGACGATCTAGGGGAGGATCCTGCCACCCTTGCTGAGGACTCCGAGTTTACTGAGTTGGTGAGTGAGTCACTGAGATCCACTTGGTTCAGACTCTTAAAGTCGAGGAGAAAACTCTTCTGATCGACCTGGTACAACTGTAGACTCATCTTGGACTAAAATACATACAATAAATGGTTATTGATAATTGCAGCAATCACAAAGGCTGTTTTCAGGGTATTAGTTAGATAAAATGCACCTTCAACTTTTTAGTGTTAGTGCAAAAAAGTGATATATGTAATAAATCAATTTAGTAACAATCATGGAATATTGAAATGGACAAAAGCACTTACAAATTTGTTGGTGAGTGGGTTCTTTCTCCTAACTCGTATGTGGTACGGGTTTATGATCTTCCACTCCTATAATACATTAATGAACACCATAAGGCTTGACAAAGTTAACATTAAAATTACATAAGTAACCTAATACAAATGATATGAAAAGCATGACCTCAAACTGCAATATCAACCTTAACACAAAGCTTTGGATTCTTGATTCTTTATTTTGATGTTAAAGGTAATTCCAGCGATGGAATTAATCTTTGATATATTGGTTCCATAATAATTTGGCACATTCCCCTTAAATAAGTTTACTTTTATCATCATGATGCTGCATGTATTTGTGAATTCACAGACAACATTTCATCAGTCAATATGGAGAAAATCAAATTATAAATTATAGGCATCACTTACATAGCCTAAAGTTTTCATAGCTCTGAAAACTTCATGCATGATGTCCTGTGGCTTACTCTGAGATCTTATACCTGAAAATTTGAAGTTGAAGAATAACATGAATTAATAAGATACATGTACATGTATTTTAGAAAACAAAATCTGAAAATTATTAAATAATATATAATTTTATAGCAAAAATTCCTGTACCTTTAATTACAGCTAAAGTACTAACAGCGAGTTAAGAAAACGGAAATTTTGATTTTATGTGAAAAAGCTTTAAGATGGATGCATATGAATATCAAGGGAAATGTTCAACTATGAGAGCACTATTTGAAAATGATTTTTTTTAAGTATCAATTTTGCGTTTTCCCTCCACACATATAAAATAACCAAAAAAAAACCCCCACATTAAATCATCTTTTTCATGCACATAAACCTAAACTGGTCAAGTTTGAATGATACAATAGCCATATTCTAGACGCGACAAATAGATTTATGCCTGAATAGTAAGTGAATATCTACCTATATATAAATAGGAATTGCAGTTATATTTAACATACTCGAAATATTGCTATTTTCCTATGAGTCCACAAAAATGATGTCTTAAAAGGTTAAAAAAAATGTTAGATTTTTGAGTAGTGCATTTCCTTCTGTATTACCATTTCAATTTTCCAATGTTTCTATTTTACCATTTACAAATAGAAGGGAAATTTCCTTTTTCTTAAAAAGTTGTTAGTCCTTTAATATAGACTTTCAGAGTATTTTATAAACTGATTCAGTCAAAAAAAAAAAAATAAAGCCTACGCTCACGCAGCAAGATACGCCCGTTGGGATTTTTTTCACAACACCAAAATATCTAAGTCCCATAACTCCATAAGGACAAATTGGATGAACCTTAAAATCAAAAGGCGGCTTCCTCTTCAAAGTCTGATCAAAATGTACAAATATCATGAAAATCTGTTGACACATATTCAAGTTATTGTGTTCCATGGACCTATATTTTGCCCTTAGCTTAACATGTATGTGCATATAACCCCCCCCCCCCCCCTCCCATTACACATAATTTCTGGATTATTTGACAAAAAATTCAAGAACCCGTTATATATGTGAAAGAACATCCTTTCTACTTGAAGTATACAAAATTTCAAAACATTTCAACCAGAAATAGATTTTTAAATAATTTTTAACTATTTTAGTATATTTTCATTGTATTTTAAAATATCTAAGTTCCATAACTCTGTAACGACATATCGAATGAACCTGAAAATCGAAAGGCAGCTTCCTCTCCACAGTCCAATCAAAATGTATGAATATCATGAAAATCCGTTGACGCATATTCAAGTTATTGCGTTCCATGCGCCTATATTTTGCCCTTAGCTTAACATGTATGTGCATATAACCCACCCCTCCCCCCTTCCTATTACACACAATATCTCGGTTATGCGACAAAACAATTAAAAACCCGTTACATATGTCAAAGAACATCCTTCCTACATGAAGTATACAAAATTTCAAAACATTTCGACCAGAAATAGATTTTTAAATAATTTTTAAATATTTTAGTATATTTTCACTGTATTTTCAAAATCTAAGTCCTATAACTCTGTAACGACAAATCGGATGAACCTGAAAATCGAAAGGCGGCTTCCTCTCCACAGTCTAATCACTATGTATAAATTTCATGAAAATCCGTTGACGCATATTCAAGTTATCGCGTTCCATGCGCCTATATTTTGCCCTTAGCTTAACATGTATGTGCATATAACCCACCCCCCCTTCCTATTACACACAATATCTCGGTTATGCGACAAAAAAATTAAAAACCCGTTACATATGTCAAAGAACATCCTTTCTACTTGAAGTATACAAAATTTCAAAACATTTCGACCAGAAATAGATTTTTAAATAATTTTTAAATATTTTAGTATATTTTCACTGTATTTTCAAAATCTAAGTCCCATAACTCTGTAACGACAAATCGGATGAACTTGAAAATCGAAAGGCGGCTTCCTCTCCACAGTCTGATCACTATATATAAATTTCATAAAAATCCGTTGACGCATATTCAAGTTATTGCGTTCCATAGGCGGACGGACAGACGGACGGACGGACAGACGGAAGGACTTCGCCATACCATAATACGTCCCGTCAAATGACGGGCGTATAAAAACATTTCAAGCAGAAATAGATTTTCAAATAATTTTTAACTATTTTAGTATATTTTCACTGTATTTTAAAATATCTAAGTCCCATAACTCTGTAACGACAAATCGAATGAACCTGAAAATCGAAAGGTGGCTTCCTCTCCACAGTCAAATCAAAATGTATGAATATCATGAAAATCTGTTGACGCATATTCAAGTTATTGCGTTCCATGCGCCTATATTTTGCCCTTAGCTTAACATGTATGTGCATATAACCCCCCCCCCCCCTTCCTATTACACACAATATCTCGGTTATGCGACCAAAAAATTAAAAACCCGTTACATATGTCAAAGAACATCCTTCCTACTTGAAGCATACAAAATTTCAAAACATTTCGACCAGAAATAGATTTTTACATAATTTTTAAATATTTTAGAATATTTTCACTGTATTTTAAAAATCTAAGTCCCATAACTCTGTAAGGACAAATCAAATGAACCTGAAAATCAAAAGGCGGCTTCCTCTCCACAGTCCAATCATAATGTATGAATATGATGAAAATCTGTTGACGCATATTCAAGTTATTGCGTTCCATGTGCCTATATTTTGCCCTTAGCTTAACATGTATGTGCATATAACCCCCCCCCTTCCTATTACACACAATATCTCGGTTATGCGACCAAAAAATTAAAAACCCGTTACATATGTCAAAGAACATCCTTTCTACTTGAAGTATACAAAATTTCAAAACATTTCGACCAGAAATAGATTTTTAAATAATTTTTAAATATTTTAGTATATTTTCACTGTATTTTAAAAATCTAAGTCCCATAACTCTGTAACGACAAATCGGATGAACCTGAAAATCGAAAGGCGGCTTCCTCTCCACAGTCCAATCATTATGTATGAATTTCATGGAAATCCGTTGACGTATATTCAAGTTATTGCGTTCCATAGGCGGACGGACAGACGGACAGACGGACGGACGGACAGACAGACGGACGGACGGACGGACTTCGCCATACCATAATACGACCCGTCAAATGACGGGCGTATAAAAAAAAGATGCCCAAGGGGGCTACATTGCTAACCTGAGTTGCAGACAAAAGAATGATAGTGGCAAATTTGGTGGAGGTTCTCGAGTACTTGCTCCCTGTAAGGTTTTGTGAAATTCTGTGCATCAGTTTTGGAAATGTCGAAAATGCCTCAGCCAATCAGAGCCCTTGGCAGCCATATTTATTGACCGATCTGTAGGTAAACACAAATTTGGTAGAGGGCCTTGAGTACTTTGTTCCTGTAAGGTTTCATGGAATTCTGTGCAGCAGTTGCAGAGGAGATGCCTAAATGTGTAAGCCAATCAGAACCGTTGGCAGCCATATTTGTTGACCAATTAGGATGAAAAACACAAACTTTGTAGAGGACCTTGAGTACTTATTATTTTGTAAAATTTTGTGCATCCGTTGCAGAGGGGAAGTCAAAAATGTGTCAGCCAATCAGAGCCCTTAGCGGCCATATTTGTTGACCAATTGGCACAAAAAAACATAAAGTTTGTAGAGGACCTTGAGTACTTACTTCCTGTAAAGTTTCGTAAAATTCTGTGCAGTGGTTGCAGAAAAGAAGTAGAAAATATTAAAAGTTAACGATGGATGGACGGACGCAGGACGGCGCACTGTGACAATAATTCACTTTAGCTTCACTCAGGTCAGCTAAAAAGCTCAAATTTATCATTTCATATTCTTATCATATCATATTCTTATTCTAATGATAGTTGAAATATGAATCATTAATTCTACAATGTGTTGTACAGTTGTTTCCCTTTCATAAAAGATCCCCTATGCATAAAGACAGAGTACAAACCTAGATGCCACTTGGCTTTCTTTCCTGGGGTGGCACTTTTGTTTGTGGTGGCAAGTAATGGCTCCAATGTATGACTGGTATTCTTCAACTCTTCAAAATACAAAAAAGAATGCACATATAAAACGAAAAGTTAAGTAAATGAAACACAATAATACAAACAGACTAAGAAACAAGCTAGAACATTCTTTGAATATACACGTTATTCTCTTTCTTAAATTTGTGTAGTATGGTAATCAAAATTTCAGTGACTAAGTAAAAGTTATGTCAACCAAAATTTTAGCTTTTTTAGATAAGCACATGCATGTATCATCGGCAAAAGGTAGCCCTATGATACAAATATATGTTCATTTGTAAAGTTAATCATGAAATGAAACAGGCATGTGTATTATGTATAAACAGGAACAAAATAAAACTTTCATTACCTGGCATTCTCTCTGGGTGTGGTCTGAGAGGACTGGAGGCCTAAAGATAAAATAACACCAATTATATATACTCCTCATGTCATAACAGAATCATTAATCGTTGGGAAATGAGTTAACCAATAAGTGAACTGATATTATTACCACAGAACATATATTTCAATATTGGTAATAATAGTATTTCAGTAAATTCTATGTTTCGGTTAAATATGCACAGAAATGCTACCTTAACAACTTTAGCTGAGATGCACATACACGACAAGTTGTTAACTAAGGAAATATCACTCTATACAATGCTGAAAAGCTTTATCCAATTAGATTTAAGCTTGCACTGAAATTAACTCAAGGGCATGAAGGGTTTTAAACGCTTGTATAGAAATTGATTCAAGGGAAACATTCGTAAAGAAGCAGGAAAGCTGAGCATGGTCTGCATATTCTGCCTCAAAAGCAAGACTATCATCAGATGTTCCAAATCTGGATCATTTTTAAAACATGGACAGTAATACTAGTACATCATTTACATGTAGATTTAATTGCCATACGTAGGTTATTTTAGAATCTCTCTTCAACTTAAAATTATTTGTTCTTTTCCCGTTCAAAGATGTTTTAGACAAATGTCTATAGGCTCTAGATCACAAGTTTACACTTTTTTTTGCCATATGAAAAAGAATGAAATAATCATTTTATATAAAATCTATGAGAATACACATCAAATATGAAAATTTGTGCTGAAGCAGAACTGAGGTATAATCTGATCAATAATTTTGTAAGAAGTAATACAATGCTGGATATAGAGGCTGGGAGCAAAAACACTGGGGGCATTGTGTCTTGTCAAAATAAGTTTGCCCATTTATTCAATGTTCAGCAGATTACTAATGTACAAATTGTAAACTCTCTTACTGAACCATCATATCAACAAATTGTAAACACTAACTCTCTTACTGAACCATCATATCAACAAATTGTAAACACTAACTCTCTTACTGAACCATCATATCAACAAATTGTAAACACTAACTCTCTTACTGAACCATCATATCAACAAATTGTAAACACTAACTCTTTTACTGAACCATCATATCAACAAATTGTAAACGCTAACTCTCTTACTGAACCATCATATCAACAAATTGTAAACGCTAACTCTCTTACTGAACCATCATAACAACAAATTGTAAACGCTAACTCTCTTACTGAACCATCATATCAACAAATTGTAAACGCTAACTCTCTTACTGAACCATCATATCAACAAATTGTAAATGCTAACTCTCTTACTGAACCATCATATCAACAAATTGTAAATGCTAACTCTCTTACTGCACCTTCATATCAACAAATTGTAAACACTAACTCTCTTACTGAACCATCATATCAACAAATTGTAAACGCTAACTCTCTTACTGAACCATCATATCAACAAATTGTAAATGCTAACTCTCTTACTGAACCATCATATCAACAAATTGTAAATGCTAACTCTCTTACTGAACCATCATATCAACAAATTGTAAACACTAACTCTCTTACTGCACCATCATATCAACAAATTGTAAACACTAACTCTCTTACTGCACCATCATATCAACAAATTGTAAACACTAACTCTCTTACTGAACCATCATATCAACAAATTGTAAACGCTAACTCTCTTACTGAACCATCATATCAACAAATTGTAAACACTAACTCTCTTACTGAACCATCATATCAACAAATTGTAAACGCTAACTCTCTTACTGAACCATCATATCAACAAATTGTAAACGCTAACTCTCTTACTGAACCATCATATCAACAAATTGTAAATGCTAACTCTCTTACTGAACCATCATATCAACAAATTGTAAATGCTAACTCTCTTACTGAACCATCATATCAACAAATTGTTAACACTAACTCTCTTACTGAACCATCATATCAACAAATTGTTAACACTAACTCTCTTACTGAACCATCATATCAACAAATTGTAAACACTAACTCTCTTACTGAACCATCATATCAACAAATTGTAAACACTAACTCTCTTACTGAACCTTCATATCAACAAATTGTAAACACTAACTCTCTTACTGAACCAACTATGTGACTACTGTATAAGTAGAATAATTTGCTGATACTTTCTTTCACGGTTTTGTAAAAGGAAACCTTTTCATGTAGACAATGATTTCCTGATACGCCCATGATTTCATTGAGTTATGTATTTGGTATTTATAATATTCACTGTGACAAACTTTCATGTTAGGTGGTCATGTGTAAAAGTAGCGAAGGTCAATACCCAGCAAATGATTCTATTTATACAGTATTCCTTCTATAGTTCAGTCTGTCTTATTTTCATGATGCACAATCAAATCACAAAGGACAAATTATTACACTCTCTATCAATCTGCTAAAGAGACATCCATCCCAACTGATGGTCCTAAAATCATGTTCATAGAAAACGGACACATCTGTCTAATATTAAACAGGACAGAAATCATAAAGAAGCATAATTTTGGATGTGTAAGGCAGCTCTTGTATCTGTGATTTGTTACTGTCAATGACTTTACAAGCCATGTCATGCTACATGTTTATCCAGATACTTAGGAGAGATTTCTTTGACAAAAATCTTACCTACTTAAGGATTCTATTAACCCTCAAATACCGTCTTAAATAGATTAACTCTGTATAATGAAAAGATAAATAACTGAGAAAAAGTTTTCTAAAAAAGAGTGCTGAGAACCAGCAAGGATAAATTGGTTTTATCTGTAATTTCGAAAGAATTTCAAAAAGAAAAATAAATGCATATTGTTAAACAATAAAATAAAGAATACTTTCTGAAAAAGAAACATGATTTAATGAAGAACCAGAGACTGAAACTACCCTTAATTAAATACTACACAAGACTTCATAGATGCATGCATGACAGATGTTATTATAATCACTTTATTTTTTTGTGCAGCAATTTACAGCATCACAATAATTATCCGAGTGACTTACATCACAATACCAACATCATACGGTTTTGCTGACAAGACAGAAGTGGTTCCTTATATGTAGAGTTTGATAAATAAAATAATTCATATTAATATAAATGTATATCATACATCAATACAATGACAAGACTTTTCATTGAAAGCCATTGAAAAAATTGAATAGTAAACGAGGAATGAACACTGATATCCGATTCATTAGATCTGACAAACCTAATAAAACAACAGGTAATAGCTCCATGTCATTCTCAAAATAAGCTTGCACCATCAATTCTATTTCTCATCTTATCATTTTATTTCTGTCATGGGCAGAGCAATGGAAGGTCATAAAGCAGCAGGGTTCAATCTACACATGTACCACGATGAGTTACAGGAAAGTTAGAAAATCATATCTAGCTAGCTTTTAAGAAGCCATACTAATCTGAACATAGTGCATACTACATATAGTCAGAGACTCTATCTTATACTTGCTATCTACTAACATAAGGTAAAGCAGAGCCATGAAAGCCACTGTTCAAGTATTGTTTGTCAGCTCTTAGAAGTAAATATAGAATATAGTACACACAACACACATAGTACAAGGGTGTCCATGTATACAGTGGTATTTATCATTTATATACAGTGATTGTAGAGCTGAAAACAATGACTTGAGTGAGGAATGCAGGAGACAGATTGAATATACTGACTTGTTCCTGTGGAGGGGGAGATCCCAGCAGATGTGGGGCGTGCCGTGCCTGTCAATATTAAGGCAGTTATATCGTAAATCATTGCCTCTTACAACCGCCACATGCTATATTATATACATGTACCTTTTTTGTATCTTAATATCATACATGTAGATCTCCAGGACAAGTTTTGCAATAGTTTAAAAGCTAATTCTAACTTCTACAGGTTCACTTTGAAAGGTAGCTTAAGGCAGAGTTGCACATAAGGTTAGAATAATGGCTAAGGGTCAAAGGTCATAGATAAGAATATGCTCTAACATCAACAAAAGCAATATCTAATTGTATATCAAATTACAATTTTTAAACATTGCTTTTCCAATCTATGGAAAATGCACTCTGGCATTGGTAATATACCTTGTTGAATTTTGTCAAAATAAGAAAACTGAAAGTACCGATATTTCTTGTAATGTCTACAACTGCTTCTATTTAATGTGAATATATACATACCAACATGAAGGAATCTGCCGGTGGACTGGACGCTAAATAAAACTCGTGAAACTCGGTATCTGATGCTGAAAAGATGACAAGATGTCATCATTAATACATACTCGAGGCTTATTATTATACTCGATAACCCCCTTCATTCAAGAATTCTATTTATCAAGCTTTATTTTGGTATTCATAAGGATAACGAAGCTAGAACAAAACAACAATGCATTACAACAACATACATGTAAGCCTACTGCCTAGTATACAGTTTATTATAAGGAGTGATCTCTCAACTGATTTACTTCATAATTTTTAAATTGACCTCTTCTAGTCAAAATCATAGGAGTACATGTAAAATGAAATTATAATCCGATTCTCATTTGATTTAACATGGTGTCAAAATTTGCTATCAAGCTCATTTATTTATTCTATTAAAGTGTATATTGAATTTTACTTACTGTCAAGTGCCAGCCTTTTATTGTCTAAGATCAGATGATACGCAATACTGAGCTGATCATGTGGGTCGTCACTCAATAAGGCACTCTGTACATCATACTCTGATGCACCAAATTTCTATTAAATCAAACAAGTCACATAATACAAAATCACTTAATCAGACACTATGTACATGTACATACTGATTAGGGCTGAGCGGTTTTATCGCGTTACCGGTATATCGCGATACGAGGCTTCGCAATACGTACCACAGTATTTGTTTTCAAAAACCGCTTTTTGACGATATTATTTATCTTCATATTTTTATGTTGTTTCTTTGAAACTTATGGGCGAAAGCGATCAGTTCTGCAATTTTCTGACTAGCCACTTTTAAACATGACGAGGTGTCCGTTCTATGCTACACAGCAAAATAGATTTCAAGAAATAGGTAAAATAATGTTTCTTCGACCTTTAGAAACGTTCTGCAACACACTGCACATTGGTATACTAATTTGCAAGAAAGACTTTATCATGTTACATGTAGCTTGATTCTTATATTTTGTTTATAGTACATGTATATATTTAGTTATGATTGTTTAAACGTGCAATATAGTGGTGTCATTTTAAGTTTCCTAGCGACTTTTTGCACTGTCTGTCCGCGAGTGTCCGCCGATGTCTCAGCAGAATTATCACATTAATAGCGTAAAATAACTGGATGGATATTATTTTTTCAACCGGATATTCATGCATGTACGTATGATTGGTCAAATTTGTCTGCACGTGTGCATCCGTAATTACATGTATAACGATGAAGACATTTTCAGATTTTAAAATAAAATTTTGAAAGGAAAATTGAGGGAGGAAAAAAAAAGACCATAAGGACTCTTGATGTTACCGTATAAAAATATTGCAATATATATCGCAATATTTTTCCAAATATCGCAATGTATCGCAATACACATTTGACCCGCGATACTCAGCCCTAATACTGATGCATCAAGTTATGTAAAATCAAACAAGTCACTTGGGAAGGTAATCTCTAAATAAAACAATATTTTCTTGTTGGTGAAGATTTCCTTGGAATCCAAAGTGCAATATCGCATGTACATGTATTTCGAAAAATCTGTAAAAATATTCTACTACATTTACATGTACTTACATCACAAACATCCCTGATTGCCTCCATGTCTACGATGGAAGCATCCTGGTCATTGGGGGACGGGAACAGATATACCGGTAAATCTTTCTGAAACCATTCATGATCCCTGAAATGGCAACTTCCATCTTAAACACTTGTACATGTACAAATAATTATACATGTTTGTCGTTCACCTACATGTATATCACCCTTTAAATTCACTGGTACGAAAGTAATTTTTACTCTAAGACTTATACAAATCAGTAAAATTACTGTCTGAAAAAGAGTAAACAAGATGCAACAACATATCATATCTGTGTTATTCAGTTGAGAGAGATTCTATAAAGAGCTGTTTTAGTAAATATAGCTAAAAATACTATGATGCCAACAAACCTGATATCTTTTATGGTGGCCCTTTTCAGTGGATCCACTTGTAACATGAGGCAGAGTAAACTGACCACTTCTTTGTGTAGGTACTCAGGAACAGCAAATATACCCGCTAAAATATATATATGTAAGTAAAACATTTACATAGATCTACATGTTTCATATCAAAATAAGTCTACAATAACATAGGATAACATATTTCTCTTTAGAGATAGTCATGACCAATAAGTACAAATGCTCCTCTTTTGCCAGAAAATACAGTATTCACATGTAATAAATAATAAAACACCGCTAAAGACGGTATGGCCGGATTGCAAAGTAAGTTTTTGTCACCAACTTGGTCAAGGTCACTAAGTCAAATATTACAGCATACATTGATAGGTCTTGTCAGAGGCAACCTACATGTATAATATAAAGTTTCTACTGTATACAGTTCCTTAAATTTTGCTTAAACCAGAAACTTTAACCAAAGTCTTTAACTAGGTCAAAGTCCAAGGTCAAGGTCACTAAGTCCAATGTTACGGCATAAATTGAAAGGTCTCGTCATGGGCATCCTAAATGTATAATAAAGGTTTCTACTGCATACACTTCCTTAGATTTTGCTTAAACCAAGAACTTTAACCAAAAATCTTTAACTAGATCAAAGTTCAAGGTCAAGGTCACTGGGTCAAATGTTACGGCATAAATTGAAAGGTCTCATCATGGGCAACCTACATGTATAATATAAATTTTCTACTGCGTACAGTTCCTTAAATTTTGCTTTAACCAGAAACTTTAACCAAAATATTTAACTAGGTCAAAGTCCAAGGTCAAGGTCACTAGGTCCAATGTTGCGGCATAAATTGAAAGGTCCCAACATGGGCAACCTAAATGTATAATATAAGGTTTCTACTGCATACAGTTCCTTAGATTTTGCTTAAACCAGAAACTTTAACCAAAATCTTTAACTAGGTCAAAGTCCAAGGTCAAGGTCACTAGGTCAAATGTTACGGCATAAATTGAAAGGTCTCATCATGGGCAACCTAAATGCATAATATAAAGTTTCTACTGCGTACAGTTCCTTAGATTTTGCTTTAACCAGAAACTTTAACCAAAATCTTTAACTAGGTCAAAGTCCAAGGTCAAAGTCACTAGGTCCAATGTTGCGGCATAAATTGAAAGGTCTCATCATGGGCAACCTTAATGTATAATATAAGGTTTCTACTGCATACATTTCCTTAGATTTTGCTTTAACCAGAAACTTTAACCAAAATCTTTAACTAGGTCAAAGTCCAAGGTCAAAGTCACTAGGTCAAATGTTACGGCATAAATTGAATGATCTCGTCATGGGCAACATACATGTATAATATAAAGTTTCTACTGCATACAGTTCCATAGATTTTGCTTAAACCAGGAACTTTAACCAAAATCTTTAACTAGGTCAAAGTCCAAGGTCAAGGTCACTAGGTCAAATGTTACGGCATAAATTGAAAGGTCTTGTCATGGGCAACCTTCATGTATAATATAAAGTTTCTACTGCATATAGTTCCTTAGATTTTGCCTCAACCAGAAACTTTAACCAAAATGTTGACGGCAGACGGACGGACGGACAGACGGACGGACGGACGGACAGACGGACATCGTCAATCTATAGACCGGAATTGCTTTGCAATCCGGCCAAAAATCACACATAAATACTTACATTTAATCTTTCTGAACAGAGTTGGGACATGCTCATCATCAAATGGCAGCTACAAGGAAATGAAAAAAAAGTGATATTTTTAAAAGGACCTGCTGTGCTATAACCCTCATTCAAAGAAAAGATGTAAATAAGAAGAGTAGATAGATTGAATTGTGACACTTGTTAAACACTGTTGTCAACATGAAAAGTTCTACTTTCAACTTTACTTTTGTTTTTATTTTCAAGTCCAACCATACATACATGTACTTTAGTTTTGGATTTTTTTGTTCTTTTCATATATATGAACATAAACTTACTGTTCCACAAAGGAGAGCATACAAAATAACACCACAACTCCATATATCAACTTCTGGTCCGGCATATAACCTAAAAATATTTACATGTATATACTGTACATAATATGTAAATTTAGGGTTATTTACAGCAAAATAATTTAATTTTACTCTTATAAAGGATTTTGATTGGTCGATGGATGCACATTATGCCTCAATAAATTGGTTTGCTTAATTGGACACGCCCACTTCCAGAAAGGCTTGTCGGAACTACGTTCGATCTAAAATAAAGCCTACGCTCATGCAGCAAGATACGTCTGTTGGGATTTTTTTCACAAAACCAAAATATCTAAGTCCCATAACTCCATAAGGACAAATCGGATGAACCTGAAAATCGAAAGGCGGCTTCCTCTTCAAAGTCTGATCACAATGTACAAATATCATGAAAATATGTTGACGCATATTCAAGTAATTGCGTTCCATGCACCTATATTTTGCCCTAAGCTTAACATGTATGTGCATATAACCCCCCCCCCCCCCCACCTTACACATAATTTCTGGATAATGTGACAAAAAAATTTAAGAATCTGTTATATATGTGAAAGAACATCCTTTCTACTTGAAGTATACAAAATTTCAAAACATTTTGACCAGGGATAGATTTTTAAAGAATTCTTAACTATTTTAGTATATTTTTACATTGTATCTAAAATATCTAAGTCCCATAACTCCGTAACGACAAATCCGATGAACCTGAAAATCAAAAGGCGGCTTCTTCTTCAAAGTCTGATCACAATTTAGAAATATAATGTAAATCCGTCGACACATATTCAAGTTATTGCGTTCCATGCGCCTATATTTTGCCCTTAGCTTAACATGTTTGTGCATATAACACCCCCCCTCCCATTACAAATATCTCAGTTATGCGACCAAAAAATTAAGAACCCGTTACATATGTCAAAGAGCATCCTTTCTACCTTAAGTATACAAAATTTCAAAACATTTCGATCAAAAATAGATTTTTAAATAATTTTTAACTATTTTAGTATATTTTCACTATACATTTTTTTTTGTATTTTAAATTACTAAGTCCCATAACTCTGTAACGACAAATCGAATGAACCTGAAAATCAAAAGGCGGCTTCCTCTCCACAATCCAAACATAATGTATGAATATCATGAAAATCTGTCGACGCATATTCAAGTTATTGCGTTCCATGCGCCTATATTTTGACCTTAGCTTAACATGTATGTGCATATCACCCATCCCCCTTCCCATTACAAATATCTCGGTTTTGCGACAAAAAAATTAAAAACTCGTTACGTATGTCAAAGAAAATCCTTTCTACTTGAAGTATACAAAATTTCAAAACATTTTGATCAAAAATAGATTTTTAAATAATTTTTAACTATTTTAGTATATTTTCACTGTATTTTAAAATATCTAAGTCCCATAACTCTGTAACGACAAATCGAATGAACCTGAAAATCGAAAGGCGGCTTCCTCTCCACAATCCAAACATGACGTATGAATATCATGAAAATCTGTTGACGCATATTCAAGTTATTGCGTTTCATGCGCCTATATTTTGCCCTTAGCTTAACATGTATGTGCATATAACCCACCCCCCTTCCCATTACACACAATATCTCGATTCTGCGACAAAAAAATTTAAAACCCGTTACATATGTCAAAGAACATCCTTTATACTTGAAGTATACAAAATTTCAAAACATTTCGACCAAAAATAGATTTTTAAATAATTTTTAACTATTTTAGTATATTTTCACTGTATTTTAAA
This sequence comes from Pinctada imbricata, assembly GCA_033119305.1. NCBI lineage: Eukaryota > Metazoa > Mollusca > Bivalvia > Pterioida > Pteriidae > Pinctada > Pinctada imbricata. The sequence continues at coordinate 12,337,619 of VSWD01000010.1, read as the reverse complement.
AATCTAAGTCCCATAACTCTGTAACGACAAATCGGATGAACCTGAAAATCGAAAGGCGGCTTCCTCTCCACAGTCCAATCATAATGTATGAATTTCATGAAAATCCGTTGACGCATAATCAAGTTATTGCGTTCCATAGGCGGACAGACAGACGGACGGACTTCGCCATACCATAATACGACCCGTCAAATGACGGGCGTATAAAAACCATCATGTGGTTGTTGTAGTTGCACTAATTTAACATAGAGCCCATTGCGACGTCAATATCTTCACGCGAAATGACGGTCAAATTCAAAACAAAATGGTGACCTGTTTCCATTGAGTTACTGTGTACAACCCATATTTTCCCTATTATATGAAAGCCGTCCCTCTTCGGAGAGTCTTCAACACAAGACAGTTGGATATAGAAATGGGATTAAGGTAGGAATATTTTCCCTCATTTTTCTTACCTGGACACTGCCTTAGGCGGTTGCTAAAAGCAACCATCTGACTCTGAGCGGATACTTTCCTCCGCTCTTGTTGTTACAATTTGTTTGTAGTTTTTAAAGTTGTCAATATTAAATATGAATAGAAGTGAATCGAAGTTTTTCTAGTATTTGATTAAATTATCAGGATTCACTTTAACAATTTTGCAATTTATTGAGATATAATATGGTTTGAGGCGGAGCACACAATCTTTAAATGATTGTCTTATAAAATGTAAGATGTATATGCACATTTAAATTTACATGTAAGATGTTACGACATGTAATATCCATGTAGAAAATATAGAAAATAGCTAATTATATAGTAAAAATATATGGTTGGATTCAATTATAATTAAAACATATATGCATGCAAACTTGCATGTAAATATATGACATCTTACATTCATAAATATAAATAGTATATATACATCTACATACATGTAAGTAAATTGATCAATTTATGGAATTAATGATGTAGTGACTTGCATATAAAACATCTATATGATCTACATTGAATTATTTATATGCGAAACAAAATGACAGAAGTAACTTGCATGTGAAACACATGACATGTGTTACTTATATGTGAAACATACAGAATCAGTAACTATTTGTAAATATATGGCATGTGTAATCAAAATGAGAAATATGCATGTATGGCATGAACAACTTACATGTGAAATGTATGTCATGAGTAATTTACATGTGAAATGTATGGCACGAGTAACTTGCATGTAAAATGTATAACAATTGTGAAATATAGATGCCTGTATAACTTACTTTCCTGAAATGACTTCTGGAGCTGCATAATTAGGAGAACCACAGCTTGTCCTCAAAAACTCTCCATCATGCATCATGTTAGACAGTCCTTAAAATATACAGGTCATTAATTAACATACTCCAATTTCAAGTATGTAAATTCATGAATAGTTTGTGTCTTGTTTCTAAAATGTTATGAATGATCTTAACAGAATTATAAATTAATATTTACAAGTAAGCTCCATGGTACATACAATGTATATTTCCACAAAGGTGACAAAACTTGACAATATTTATGCAAAAAATTCTAAATTTATTTACCCATTATCTAATAATCTACACTTACACACAAGATTTTTCTCAGAAATAAAATACATGTAAATCAAATTTGTTTTAATTTGAATACTATAGAACATACCAAAGTCAGCTATTTTAACATTGAGAGCGCTATCCAGGAGTAAGTTTTCTGGTTTTAGATCTCTGTGCACAACCATATGTCTGTGGCAGTAATCAACTCCAGAAATAATTTGCTGGAAAAATCTGCGAGCTTCTGGTTCCTTTAGCTGTCAAACAAATCAAATTGATATTAGTCTAAGCAGATCGATAGGAAGTACAGCTCAGAGAATGATAACCATGGAAAAATAAAACACCGCTAAAGACGGTATGGCCGGATTGCAAAGTAAGTTTTGTCACCAACTGGGTCAAGGTCACTAAGTCAAATATTACAGCATACATTGAGAGGTCTTGTCAGAGGCAACCTACATGTATAATATAAAGTTTCTACTGTATATAGTCCCTTAGATTTTGCTTAAACCAGGAACTTGAACCAAAATCTTTAACTAGGTCAAAGTCCAAGGTCAAGGTCACTAGGTCCAATGTTATGGCATAAATTGAAAGGTCTTGTCATGGGCAACCTAAATGTATAATATAAGGTTTCTACTGCATACAGTTCCTTAGATTTTGCTTAAACCAAGAACTTTAACCAAAATCTTTAACTAGGTCAAAGTTCAAGGTCAAGGTCACTGGGTCCAATGTTACGGCATAAATTGAAAGGTCTCATCATGGGCAACCTACATGTATAATATAAAGTTTCTACTGCATACAGTTCCTTAGATTTTGCTTAAACCAGAAACTTTAACCAAAATCTTTAACTAGGTCAAAGTCCAAGGTCAAAGTCACTAGGTCCAATGTTACGGCATAAATTGAAAGGTCTCATCATAGGCAACCTAAATGTATAATATAAGGTTTCTACTGCATACAGTTCCTTAGATTTTCCTTAAACCAGAAACTTTAACCATAATCTTTAACTAGGTCAAAGTCCAAGGTCAAGGTCACTAGGTCAAATGTTACGGAATAAATTGAAAGGTCTTGTCATGGGCAACCCTCATGTATAATATAAAGTTTCTACTGCATATAGTTCCTTAGATTTTGCCTCAACCAGAAACTTTAACCAAAATGTTGATGGCAGACGGACAGACGGACGGACGGACAGACTGACATCGTCAATCTATAGACCGGAATTGCTTTGCAATCCGGCCAATTAAAATTGAAAATCAAAGAAAGTCTCTGTATTGTATTGTAAACCAAGAGAAACATTTACATGTAAGAAGACCTATCTTTAGAGAATGCAGAGTCATGTGTAGTTTAATCGTCAGTGTTTTTAAGTGGCCTCAGACATACCTTTACAAATACATTGGAATTTGTCTACTACACATGTAGGTGCCATAGCTATGATTGTAAAATACAGATCTCGCTTGAGTCTTGACTACTTATAACATGGTGATACATACATGTATAACAGGGATGAAACTTCGTTGAAATTTTCAGGGGCCAAGTGGGCTCCTAAGTCAATAAATTTAGGCGCCCACATCAAAACGATTAGCCCACATTAAAATATATCTTAATTTACATTTTCAAATTTAAGCCCAAACCCCCTTCTCTCCTTGTACAGTGTACATGTCGAGTTTATTTCAAGTACAAGTACCTTTAAATAAATCAATAACTACAGGTAAATCCATTTATAAACATATTACGTACACGTCAGCCGGTCTCCAGACAGTGACTTTGTGCGCTTTTGGAAACATTAATTAGTTTTGGTATATACATTTGTACTGATCTAAAATTACAGTACGTCTTTACAAGGAAATAAGAGAGATCTATTCATTTTCCGCGAGAAAGCGAACCGAAAATTTGTCAAATACCCATGAGTTTTTGTTTCCAAACGTTAGTTACGGCAACTATGATACAAAAATATAATAAAGATTAGAATTTTACGGTCGCCAAGTGGGCGATAAGAAAAACATTTTTGGTAGTCCACACTGAATTTTTAGTCGCATTGGCGAGCGGGCGAGTGCTTATTTGCATCCCTGTATAATCACGCCTTGAACATCTTAAGGTGATTTTTGACAGATTCCAGACAGAAGTAAGATAACTACAACTTGATGTTTAGCTTTGAGCTAATAGTAACATTTCTCAGTGGTTCACATAAACTCCTCTTACACATACAATATTACCCATATCCAGAGTGCTGTTTCTGATGACATTTCTTCATTATGTGATTTTGATGCTTTTTGATCTAGTTACTGGTAGTACAATATATCTTTAACATCATTGATGAAGCTAGCGCATAATCAAATATAATTTTCTAGCTAGAAGGATTTCGCTATGATGTAATCAATACAACACTACATTTGTATACATGTATTACCTTTCCATGTTTGACAATGTAGTCAAATAACTCTCCCCCTGCTACATATTCCATCACCATGAAAATATCTGTGGGAGTGCTGATCACCTGGTAACTGTATCAAAATACAAAAGGTATATTGTTTAATCTCAAAGTCACAAGGTAATAAAATTTACTACTTAGGTCAAATATTTAGGTCAAGGCCATAATATCAGTAACTCAGATATTTAAATTCATGCAAATTTTATTCTTTTTCAAAATAAACTCATGCTATTTGCAATGCAACACGAGTCATAATAATGTCAGATGCAATAATGCATAAAGTTTCGGCTGAACTACTCACAGTTTAATTATATGCGGATGTCTGAAGAGCTTCAGATTCTGGATTTCCCGTTTTATTTTGCCAACCACATCCAGGCTTTTAATTTTCTGTCTGTTCAGGATCTTTACAGCTACCTTGTGATTGGTCAGCTGATGAGTGGCAACTGTTTGAAGAAATTTAAATCACACAAATTAATTTACATGTTACGAAAGCCTATTGAGCTCAAATGGTAGCTGAGAAAATTATTTTTTCGCGTTATAACGCGAAACTTTCGCGTTATATCGCGAAACTTACGCGTTATAACGCGAAACTAACGCGTTATAACGCGAAACTTTCGCGTTATAACGCGAAACTTTCGCGTTATAACGCGAACTTTACGCGTTATATCGCGAAACTTTCGCGTAATATCGCGAAAATAAACGTGCAGAAGCTTTCGCGTTATATCGCGAAACTTCGTGATATAACGCGAACTTTACGCGTTATAACGCGAAACTTTCGCATTTAAACGCGAAACTTACGCGTTATAACGCGAAACTTACGCGTTATAACGCGAACTTTACGCGTTATATCGCGAAACTTTCGCGTAATATCGCGAAAATAAACGTGCAGAAGCTTTCGCGTTATATCGCGAAACTTCGCGATATAACGCGAACTTTACGCGTTATAACGCGAAACTTTCGCATTTAAACGCGAAACTTACGCGTTATAACGCGAAACTTACGCGTTATTACGCGAACTTTACGCGTTATAACGCGAACTTTACGCGTAATTACGCAAATTTTACGCGTTATATCGCGAAACTTTCGCGTTATAACGCAAAACTTACTCGTTATTACGCGAACTTTACGCGTTAATAACGCGAAACTTACGCGTTATATCGCGAAACTTTCGCGTTATAACGCGAAACTTACGCGTTATTACGCGAACTTTACGCGTTATATCGCGAAACTTTCGCGTTATAACGCGTAACTTACGCGTTATATCGCGAAACTTAAGCGTTATAACGCGAATTTTACGCGTTATAACGCGAAACTTTCGCGTTATATCGCGAAACCAATAAGCAGGTTATGTACGATGAATATATGTATGAAATATCAATGCCCTTCCATTGATAGTATAAAAGTTATCTGCGTTCAATTTTCTCGACTTTAAATGAAATATATGCCAAAAGTTAATGTCAGACTGAGTGCAATTTAAAAGTATGGTAAACATGGTTAAAGTATTTTGGAGTTATCTGACCTGGTCACTAGAGTATAAAGTATGATTCAGATCATCCACACCAGAATTGCAGTAAGCATGCCATCCTCGGATACATACAAGTTTGGTTGATCTAAGACTCGTGATAAGCTGGATCTGTCATGTTTTACTTAATATTGTCGATCAAGTTTAAAATATAGGTCAAATTCAGCTTCCCTACCATGCATTGCAGGAAGGATCCTCAGATTCATCATTCACACAAATTTGAATGATCTAGGATTGATTTAGGACTTTTAAAAGATATGCTGATAAAGGACATGTCCTGTTTCACTTAACCTGGTTGCTCAAGCGTGAAATATTGGTCCCATTTTCTTGAGTGCGGACACCATTGCCGCAAACCCCCCCCCTCCCCCTCCCTCTTCTACGTCGAGGTGAATCTTGCTTGGACCATGGAACTCAATATAAGCTTTCGTACCAAAGTGCAATGATGTTCGATTCGTCCCAAAATCTTGTCGCAATTAAAAATCTTAGTATTTAAAAGTGCTTACTGGGATACAGCAATGATTGACGTATTAAAATTACATTTCATACTGATTTGTCTGGCAGGGCGTTCGTTCATCACTTTTATATACTTTATATCAGATTCAGATACATATGTATCACATGGAAGGTAGTTGGAAATCAACACATTTAAGGCATTTATTAAGCCTTATCGAGAAAACTAAATGTTCTTAAGAATACTAATGTTTCTTCTACTTTCGGTTTATGTTTAAAAATACTTCAATCATCAATCATGTTAGATAAGTTCTTGATTGATACTTTGGTTTTATGTTCAATCTGCATAAAAATAATAAATTGAACCCTTAATTTGAGCAATAATTTGATGGATATTACCTAAACTCTAGCTTGAATATTTCTATTTATTTGACATAAACATTCCTTTCTACTTGTCAGAGAGGATTTTCAGCATCAAAGGACAGAAAAAGCTATGATTTCAAATGTCAAAAGAAGACTAAAAATAACGGTTAGGAAATACATGGAACGCCTGGCCAACTTCAGGAGTTCCATGTAATGACCGATCGATACAGGCATTACACGAAATCCCTTAATTTTAGGAATCACGTAAAATCTCTGATTACATTTATTCACTATAATATATACATTTATACAAGTTTCGCGTAATAACGCGTAAGTTTCGCGTAATAACGCGAAAGTTTCGCGTATTAACGCGAAATATTCGCGTAATAACGCGTAAGTTTCGCGTAATAACGCGAAAGTTTCGCGTAGTAACGCGAAAGTTTCGCGTATTAACGCGAAAGTTTCGCGTAATAACGCGTAAGTTTCGCGTAATAACGCGAAAGTTTCGCGTAATAACGCGTAAGTTTCGCGTAATAACGCAAAAGTTTCAAGTTTCGCGTAATAACGCGAAAGTTTCGCGTAATAACGCGTAAGTTTCGCGTAATAACGCGAAAGTTTCAAGTTTCGCGTAATAACGCGAAAGTTTCGCGTAATAACGCGAAAGTTTCGCGTAATAACGCGAAAGTTTCGCGTAATAATGCGAAAGTTTCGCGATATAACGCGAAAGTATCGCGTTATAACGCGAAAGTATCGCGTTATAACGCGTAAGTTTCGCGTTATAACGCGAAAAAATAAATTTCTCAGCTACCACTTGAGCTCAATAGGCTTTCGTAACATGTACCAGTAAATTTACTTTGTTTCAAGATAAATACGTCACAGATATCACCCGTGCCATCTAATAGATACTTTGCAATGTGTATAACTTTCCAGAACTAAAAATGGAATGACACATGCTGACAGATTTAATCATGTCTGGGTACTGAGGAGGCTACACTGAAATACTCTAGCTTAAGGCAGTTGTTGATGATGCCATTTTTACTTTTTTTTTAGCTACATTTACATGTAGTAAACCACTTGATTGCTGTTTTCGTTTGGATACTGCATTGACGCTAGTTACAGCATTGTCGGAAACCCACAGTATCTTCTCCGTCAGCCTACGTACCAGTAAGATGCCATGGGTCAGCTAAGAGATACACCTTCTGGGGATAAAATTCTAATTCGCATTGGCGACTGAAATGGACCTGAGGGCAACTAAAAGTCGTCAACTTGGTCGCTCACATGGCGAGTAACAAAAAAAAATCTTGGTATAAGTTGCTTAGTTCCCAGTGTTCAGACACACCAAAGTTTTTAAGAATGCATCATGGGACTTGTCTTTGACTTTCCTTTTCAAATAAATGTGATTAGTTACATACATGTATTACTTCTCCCTATATATATATAAGCTCAATCTGTGGTGAGTAGATTCTGACTACAAGATAAGTGGCAGATGGGAGCTCTCAAGTGTTAAATTTAAAACAATTGGATTAAAGTGATTATCTGATCAATGTTACCAGTACCTGTACGATATTAACTGGGACATTTTAGATTGAGAAACTGAGCATTGGCAGTAACTTTAAAGTTTTTTTTTTCTGTTGCATTTTCTACAACCTGGACAAGCATGGATTTAGAAACCCTAGAATTTGCAAGTTTTTTTTAAAGGATCAGGATGGACACCCCCTTCCCCACTTGGAAAAACTGATTTTATGTGTGGGCCCCTAAAATCCCATGTGGGGCTCTGCATTTTATAACTTAAGGGCTACTTGGCTCCCGAGGGTTTTTCACGAATTTTACCCCCTGCATCTTCCATATTCTGGTATGATATTTTCAGGAAATTTATACAAATTTGAATCAAACATTGTTATGTCTCCTTAACAAGTGAGCTGAAACTTTTCCAACCATTATCATTAACTGGTTTCTACACTGGTTAATAGCTGCATGGCGAGTTCCCAGATGATTCTCTATGTCGGCGTGATATCACACAAAGGTTCAATTAGAGATAAACATCGAGAAATTCCGAAAATAGTTGGGGGATAAACTCAGTGTTTATCATAGAGCATAGTGCATGGAAATTGCTTAATATCTAGAATCTAACATTTATATCAAGGATAAAACTACTAGAATTCATTGAAGGAATCATTGATGAATTAGCTCTTAGCTCCTCAAACCCCAATATAAAATGACATTCAAAGAAGGAGCAAACAAAATCATGGATTTTTCATAGGGCGCAGTGAAAAATCTAGAGGCGCATCCCTCTGTTAAAATGGTGGAAATTTTGGTCATGTGACTAGTCCGACATCAAGAATTGCACCTACATTTTTCTGTACAGCCTGTAATCGTAATGCAATAGCCTATTGAATAGGCTGTCAGTGATTTTTTTGGCCCTATTTACAGCCGAATATCAGTGGCTTCCCCTCGTAAAAATTAGCTTTATTTTCCCAAAAATCGGCCCATATTTTCCCAATACACGGATATCAAAATTGTTTTCAAGATTGAATTGAATTTGACACGAAACGTAAACAAATGTAATCGAAATCTCTTCAGATGTTAGCACATTTTTAGTCGTGAAATATTCCAAAATTTTCCCATTTCGAATGAATAATTTACAGACATATCACAGAACAGCCAAGATCAAACTTTCAGCCACCTATCCTGTATTTTTCCTGTCTACTTATGGGCAGCTTCATGTTCAGCTTTGTTGATAAGTAGAGAAGAGGGGGGTTGACTGCAATTGACATTCCTGTACAAATTTAATTACTTCAATTTGAAAAAATTGACTGACCACTTACAGGTAAAATGACATGATAATTTTACGGACGAACGCATACACAAGTCAAGTACCTTTACAATGTACGTCGATAAGATACGTTAGTGGACATTGGAGATTTAAATCCCAGGCGCAGGACAATAATAAAAAAGAACGTCGGAGAAAATCAATACAGTATTGTATCATAATTCGAACAGAGCAGAAGAATTGCCCATGTACAGTAAGCTGTGATCCACACGTCACTGCTACTGGTGTAGATCTACGTTACAACGTAAATATGAGTACAGCACTTTTAGATAGATTTGAAAACCAAACATGGACATCGTAGAATAATGCGCACCAGGGCGCAGCAACTTGCCAATTTCATATAAATGGGCCATTTTTTATCAGAATTGGACTATGGTGCAGGGCGCGTGGCCTTCCCAATCACTGAGTTTGTGGCGTATCTGGGAGTAAAGGATTTGATGAAACATATTAAACATCTCTCCACCATAAACTATTTGTCTTTGAACAGTGTCACAGAAATGATAGTGATCTGGACAATCTATAGCCGATATGTTTCGGGGACACAAAAAGAGAAAAATATCACTGTAGAGAAAGAGGAAAACACATTTGTTAATAATTGATCTGTAACATGGTTATTTTGCTGTTTTGAACTAATAATTTGAGCGTTTCTTTAAAGAAATTTTGTTTCTAGATTTTCCCAATTTGTTCCAAAATGTCGCATATTTTCCCAAATCAAAAGGTACAGGTGGCTTTTAAAAAAGGTAAAAAAATCACTGGCTGTGGGTTTCCGATAAGGTAGCTTAGGCTGCAAAGAAAATGCGGTATCCTATTCTGTTATCCCTTGGATGATCAGGATAACAGATAAGTTGAGGATCTCCCTTGGGTGCACACTAAAAGTGGTAGTCCGAGTCCGAGTCGGGAAAAGCCGAGTTGAGATTTTTGATTTCAATTTTCTCGACAACGGATGGATAGATTTTGATGAAATTTTCAGAAAATATCAATTTTATACATAAAAATCGATGCATTTTATTTGATTGCAAAATAATTGATTATTTTGTAAGTAATTAGCAATAAACTGATTTTTACCACACTAAAAGTGGTAGTCCGAGTCCGAGTTGAAAAATCAAAAAACGCAGATAATTCATGAATGGGTGGATGGATTTTGTTCAAATTTTCAGAATTTGTTAGAAATGGATATTGGAATGCTCTTTTTCCAAATTCATAGCTTTATTTTGTGTTTTAGATGTAACAAGTAGAAGCCGAGTCCGAGTCAAAAACGAAAAGCCGAGTTGGGATTTTAAATGCAGATTTCTCGGCAACGAATGCATTAAATTTGATGAAAATTTCAGGAAATGTGTATTTTATGAATACAAATCGACATGAATAATTCGATTTGTTAGCTGTTGATTATTATACACGTAATCAGCCTTAAACCTAGTTTAATTTCATTGAAACCGTTTTAATGAAAATCTAAGGGGAAAAAAGAAATCTCAAATCACTTAAAATGGTCCCTAAACCAACAAAGATGAATGAACTAAGGTCTATCGAAATTTAAACAAACGATCCCGTCTTAAAAGGTCCCCTTCCCTCTCTCTCTCCGGATTTTATACAAAATTGTTCAATGAGCATCATGCGTTAATTCTGTCAAGCAAAGACTGATTCCAATATCTAATAATTCTGTCTGTGGAAAAGGGGGAGTGTCTGATTTTCTAAAGCTTCTAAAACTTTGGGATTAATTATTATCTAATAATTCCAAAGATATGGATAGCTATTTCCTCCTATTAAACACGAGTAAGTAAACATCAAAAGCAATGGATGGGGGGGGGGGGGGGGGTTCTACACCAATGCACAACTTTGGAATTATTATTCGTTCCTATTAAACATGAGTACACATGCGTAATTTGAAGCGCTTAGTATTGCTTTAAGTATTCCATCGGCATCCCAGTACAATCAATGAAGTGTTTTAAATATATTGGTGCATGGAGAAGGATGGCTGAAGGGGAGGAAAGCAGGCCATTAAAATATAATAGATTTATTTGCATAGATAAATATTTCCTGAGATTTTCATCATAATCTATGCACTCATTACAGAGAAATTCGAATCTGAAATCTCAGCCCGGACTCGGATTTTCGTTTTGACTCGGACTCGGCTTTTGCTTATTATTATTTATTTTTTTTAAACAAAAACAAAAATATTGTAAGTAATCTAGGTAAAAGATGTGTCTGATCATTCTTATTTGAATTTCCAACAAATTCTGAAAATTTGGGAAAAAAATCATCCATACATCATGTCCATGCATGGATAATAGTATCGGAGATTTGTTATTTCTCATCTTGGACTGGGACTACCACTCGGTTTATAGATAAATACTTCCAAGATAAGCAAATATATTTCAAAATCAAATGATATCCATCGATTTGCATGTATACAATGGATATTTCCTGAAATTTTCATCAAAATCTATATACCCGTTGCCGATAAATCTGAATTTAAAATCTCAACTCGGCTTTTTGTCTTTGACTCGGACTCGGCTTTTACTTATTCCAGTTCTAAAACAAAACATTGTCCATAGACCTGGGAAAATGATGTTTCATAGCATTCAAATATCCATTTCTAACAAATTCTGAAAGTTTGAACAAAATCCATCCATCTATTCATGAATTATCTACGTTTTTTGATTTCTCAACTCGGACTCGGACTACCACTTTTAGTGTGGTAAAAATCGGTATATAGCTAATTTCTTCCAAGATATACAAATGTTTCAAAATCTAATAACATACATCGATTTGTATTTATAAAATAGAAATTTCCTGAAAATTTCATCAAAATCTATCCATCCGTTGCCAAGAAATTTGAAATTAAAAATCTCAACTCGGCTTTTCCCGACTCGGACTCGGACTACCACTTTTAGTGTGCACCTCTCCCTTGCAGCAGTTACTACTTTGCATCAGATCCCCCCCCTTTCCAAAACTTCATCACCTCATTATCCATGGGTCATTTTGTGTGACAAAATGAATAAAGAAAAACTTACTCTTTACTTTTCCAAATGTTCCAACACCCAGAGTATCGCCAAGAATATAGTGACCGATTTTTAGTTGTGGCCCTGTCTTATCCGCCATCTTTGTTTACTTTCCCCTTTTGCTGATATCGCAGATAGATCTATTTCTACTAATTGATTCGATAAAACACAAATTAGTCTAGCTAATACAGATACATTTTACATATCTACACCCTAATACCCATTCTGCAGTCAAAATCATCGTAAAAATTCATTCTACGTCACATTTGATACGGAGAACATCGTTCGTTGTCCTACATGTGACCCAAATAAGCAAATCGAAAACACTGGGTCACATTACCAGCTTCCAAGGTGAAGGTCAAACGTAAAATGTTGAGCACCAAGGAACAACTTGCAAAAAAGACAGGTCCTTATGGTGTTGGACGATTTAGCTACTTGCAGTCCCTTGTTACTGAGTTTCAAGACACTACAACCGATGGTATGACATACTCCTGATACTGCAGTCATTCATCAATGAAAAACTATGAAAAAGTCCGAGAATCTCCTGCGGGAAAATCGGGGTTTATCATATACAATTGAAGGTGAAAAATAATGCCCAAAATATAATACTAATGCATAATGAACTCCCTTTTTAGCTCACCTGAGCAAATCTCAAGTGAGCTATTGTCATGTGGTATCCGTCGTCCATCCGTCCTTCATAAACTTTTCACATTTTTAACTTCTTCTCAAGAACCATGACTGCAGGGATGAAACTATAAATGGTAGGAATGAAGTTACTAACTCGTGGCCCCCTACAAGTTGTACAAGTGTTGTTGTTTTTCGTACGGTTCTGTCAACAGGTGGCACCACCACAGGCAAAAGTAGGTCAGGGGGTACCCTCCTTTGACAAACTTCTTCTTCAGGACTGAAACACATATCGACAAACCGAAAGCATCTGGCAGTCTGGATGATCAAAGATAGTAAGGATGTCTATAATTAGCAAGTGTAAGTGTTGTTTTTGGTTCCAGTTCAAAGTCAAATTTTTGACGCGTTATTGACGTCTTTTTGGACTTTGTCAGAATTGCTAATTTTTTAACTGTTTCTAATTCAATAATTCCAAAAATATGTGGTTTTATGCCCTCAATACGGAAGATCGCAAATAATTCTTAACAAGATCATACTAATGTTTTCGCGCACTCCTCTATTCAATAGATAATTGTTCTCCATTGTTATGACGTCATCAATTTACTTGGGCAGAAAAGTTGCCCAAGTTTTGAACAATGGTTAAATTTAGGTAGGTGACTAAATGAAAAATCAGAACGGACACGGCCTGCACGCGCTGTATTTGCGATCTTGCATATTACAACATAATTTGTCATATTCAAGGCATTAAGTTGTTTCATACTGATTTTTGGTTGAAAATTTTATTGCCATGATTTTTTTTTTCTTATGTGAAGCACATACAGATAAACCGAAAGCAGCGGATATGATATGATCTATACAGATGTCTTAACATTAGTGTTGTTGTTTTTGGTTTCAGCCCGAAGACAAATTTTTGACGCGTGTACTTATGACATCTCTTCCGACTATTTCAGAGATGCTCATTTTTGAACTGTTTCTTTGACTAACTCAATAAATGTGTGGTTTTGTGCCCTTGTTTAGTGCATGTTTTTCATATTTAGGTCCATTTTGCTTTAATGCTCATTTTTGAACTGTTTCTTTGACTAACTCAATAGATGTGTGGTTTTGTGCCCTTGTTTAGTGCATGTTTGTCATATTTAGGTCCATTTGCTTTGATATACATTACATTCTATAATCTTCTTTTTTTCTTGGGAATTTTTATGAATTCTTTAAAATATGAATAGAAATGTTTACTGTGCACATGGACCCAAGGGTTGTGAGTTCAAGTCCCGGCACCGGCTCCCCAATTTGTTTTTCTTCCTTTTTCGTTTTTGGCCGGATTGCAAAGCAATTCCAGTCTATGGATTGACGATGTCCGTCTGTCCGTCCGTCTGTGGTCAACATTTTGGTTAAAGTTTCTGGTTGAGGCAAAATCTAAGGAACTATATGCAGTAGAAACTTTATATTATACATGAAGGTTGCCCATGACAAGACCTTTCAATTTATGCCGTAACATTTGACCTAGTGACCTTGACCTTGGACTTTGACCTAGTTAAAGATTTTGGTTAAAGTTCCTGGTTTAAGCAAAATCTATGGAACTGTATGCAGTAGAAACTTTATATTACACATGTAGGTTGCCCATGACCAGACCTTTCAATTTATGCCGTAACATTGGACCTAGTGACCTTGACCTTGGACTTTGACCTAGTTAAAGATTTTGGTTAATGTTTCTGGTTTAAGCAAAATCTAAGGAACTGTATGCAGTAGAAACTTTATATTATACATTTAGGTTGCCCATGATGAGACCTTTCAATTTATGCCGTAACATTGGACCTAGTGACCTTGACCTTGGACTTTGACCTAGTTAAAGACTTTGGTTAAAGTTCCTGGTTTAACTAAAATCTAAGGAACTGCATGCAGTAGAAACTTTATGTTATACATGTAGGTTGCCTCTGACAAGACCTCTCAATGCATGCTGTAATATTTGACCTAGTGACCTTGACTCAGTTAGTGACAAAAACTTACTTTGCAATCCGGCCATACCGTCTTTAGCGTTGTTTTATTTTCCATTGTGTCAGCTTTTTATGCACTTTTAAATCATCTTAATACCTTTGATTTCTTTTTTGACCAAAAATCAATTTTTTTTCTTCCATTTTCATTCTTTTCCCTTTTGCGCACTCATTCACTGTGTTAAGTTGCTTAATGCTGTGATATATTTTCAAAGTTTTAAAAAATAATTTATGTGCATATAGACCCAGGGTTCAAATCCTGGCACTGACACCATCATCATACAAATTGCTAGAAGGTTAAGAGTGTGCATGGGTATCAGGTGAGCTCTTGTTGATAAATACCCTAGCCTATCTATTTATCTAATGAGTAATGAAGAATTAGAATTTTTGCATAAACTGGGAATATTTGTTAAAAAGCACTTACAATAGACGAATGATGAAAATATTGTCACATGTATTGGTAAAAACATGATTGAGTCATTTCCTTTATTAACAAAACATTACCAATTTTAATTGTCATGTAATTTGTTTGTTCTTCTCTATGTACCGTATATTGTCTATATATGTAGATATTTGGTTTTATAAATCATACATATGTATGTCATATTGTCCTTCAATGGGCCCAAATTGGAAATAATTAAATCATCTTGTATGGTCTTGTATACTAACATTTATTAATGGGGGGGGGGGGGGTGTTCTTGATTTTAATGTTCAAGGTGGTCATAATCACTTCTCTTAAAGTTTCTTGTCCAGAGGAGAGATGCTCCACACTTCAATTTTGAATTCAATAAAAGTTTTCTTCTTTTGTCTTTTATTTAGCCATGCAATACTTAAGTGGAATCATCAGGCTAATGCCACAGTCTGAAATTGAATATGTCCTAGGAGATACTATCTGCTACTGTAATTAGGAGAAAATTACTCCTAATTCGCACTAATTTTGAAACTTTTTTTCATTTTGACAGAAGCAAAGCTGGAGGTACTTGCAAACCTGGCAAATTTTGCGTATGATCCAGTAAACTATGAATACATGAGGAAACTCAATGTAATAGATTTATTTCTGGGTAAGTGATATAAGAATTAATGAACAAGTTATTAGAGGATCCCTGTTTTCAGTTGATGCCTGGAATTATAGATAACTATAAATAAGTCTGACAAGTTTTTGTGTCTGTAATCCATAAACTTATAACTTAATGAGATATTCCATAAGTCAAATGTACAACTTCATGAGATATTCCATAGGAGACAATGTACAACTTCATGAGATATTCCATAGGAGACAATATGTACAACTTCATGAGATATTCCATAGGAGACAATATGTACAACTTCATGAGATATTCCATAGGAGACAATATGTACAACTTCATGAGATACTCCATAGGAGACAACATGTACAACTTCATGAGATATTCCATAGGAGACAATATGTACAACTTCACGAGATATTCCATAGGAGACAATATGTACAACTTCATGAGATATTCCATAGGAGACAATAAAAAACAAGTTTAAAATGCTAGACTTTCAGTGAGAATCTTAAATGTCTTCAAATTGAATAGCATCATTTTTAAAGAACAGATAAATTTGCACCATTGACCAGACATTCACGTTTCGGTACTTAACCCTCATCAGTGATCCTCAAATCCATAGGCAGCCAATTCTATTGATATTTTTTCCAATTTTTGAGAAAATGCCGATATTTTTAGCTCACCTCGACAAAGTAGAGTGAGCTTATGCTATACCCCCGCGCGTCCGCGTCCGCGTCTGCGTCCACATCCACGTCCGGTTAAGAAGTTTGGGGTAGCTCAGTATTTGGCAAAGTACTGATGCTACAGTAACCAAACTTGCACAAGTGATTCATCTTTGGATGCTGAGGTGAACCCATGCATCGGATGCTGCATCTGACCTACATTTTCTGCTTGAGTGACTTGGTTAAGAAGTTTGGGATAGCTCAGAGTGGCTTGGTAAAGAAGTTTGGGGTAGCTCAGTATTTGGCAAAGTACTGATTCTACAGTAACCAAACTTGCACAAGTGATTCATCATGGGATGCCGAGATGGACCAATGCATCGGATGCAGTATCTGATCTACTTTTCCCACTTGAGTGAGTTTGCCTTTAAAAGCCAATATTGAGCAAAGTATAAGTGCTACATGTACCAAACTTGCATATTGGATGTATCTTTGATCAAACTTTCATAAAATGACCTTGACCTACCTTTTTTTCGCTTGAGTGACTTTGCCTTTAAAAGCCAATATTGAGCAAAGTATAAGTGCTACATGTACCAAACTTGCATATTGGATGTATCTTTGATCAAATTTTTATAAAATGACCTTGGCCTACTTTTTCTGCTTGAGTGAATTTGCCTTTAAAAGCCAATATAGAGCAAAATATAAGTGCTAGATGTACCAAACTTGCATATTGGATGTATCTTTGATCAAACTTTCATAAATTGACCTTGACCTACTTTTTCTGCTTTAGTGACTTTGCCTTAAAAGCCAATATTGAGCAAAGTATAAGCGCTAGATGTACCAAACTTGCATATTGGATGTATCATTGATCAAACTTTCGTAAAATGACCTTGACCTACTTTTTCCGCTTGAGTGATTTTGCCTTTAAAAGCCAATCTACATGTATTTAGAAATATGTTTCAATTGAATTTTGCTGCCACGAGGTGAGCTTCGTAATCTGTGATTACCTATGTTTTCCCAATTTCAAAGGCCCTGGCCCCAGTCCCAAAAGCCCTTACAACTTTGCTGAGATATTTCATTAAAGTCAAATTGTTATTGAGATATTCCTTCAAATTGTCACAGTGAAAATGTACAACTTTTTGAGATATTGTTCGAATTCAAAATGTACAAATGATTGAGATATATTCTATCAATTCCAAATATTGTAAAACATTATACTGAGATTTTCCTTCAATGTAAAAATGTATAACTTTAATAATGAGATATATTCTTACAAATTCAAAATGTACAACTAACTTAGAAGTTCCATGAAAGCCAAAATGTACAAGTTTGTAAGATGTTTGTACAATGTCAGCATGTACAACTTGTTTAGATATTCATTTAGACCTGAAATTCAAAATGTACAGCTAATAGACCATTTTCCGATTTTGTTAGAGAGCTCAACATGTCCGAGTCAACGTCTTTTGGTGTTGGTATTCATAATTCCATTGTGATGTAACAGTTAAAGAGCGGAAAATGTTCTCACCTCGGATATTTTACGTAATTTTGTCAGCCATTATGAATTCCAGCAAGTGCTCTATTGAGAACACTTAACAGGATGGTAATTGTCATTCCTGTTTGACCCATATTTTACTTTGTGACTATTCTTGTATGATTTGATAATCAAAAGTAATTTTTGCTTGTTGCAGAGTGTAACATAATGAATTGACATTTGATAAATGCATGATAATAATATTAAAGAACGAAATCTTTATTTTTGTTAGACTGCCTAGATGAATCCAATGAGAAGCTTGTTGAATTTTCAATTGGTGGACTCTGCAATATATGTTTAGGTAAGTATTAAATCGTACTAAAGTTATGCATAGATTTTATACATCTATCTGAATCTAGATTCACCAGTGAGTCATCGTGAATAGTTCATCTCCTGTCAGTATTGATGTAGAGAAGGGGGGAGAGTGGAATGCATTCTTTCTTTCTGTTTATGACTGTCTTTAAATTGTATGATTCACTTAAAGTCATATGACTTAATGCTTCAGCATGTTGTAGAATCCCCGATATTGACTGACCTAGACTCCTTCAAAAATGTTGATATTCTTTATACATGCATTTATGCTGTGAACAGTATTCAAATTCCATACCATTATTTCATCAAAAGGCAATCTGAGACTCTGGAGCATATATCCTTTAGTGTGTATGTTTGTGTGTCTGTCTCTATGGTTGTCAACAAAAACTTTAACCTTGGCCATAATTCTTGAATGGTAAGCGATAGGGCTTTCATTTTTCATATGTGTATTCCTTGTTACATTTCTGTTGATACCAAATAATACCGGTATTTACCTTTCGTCCTTGACTTTGGAGTATGACCTACTTTTGACTTTGGTGTATGACCTGCTTTTGAATAACTTTAACCTTGGTCAAAACTCTTGAATGTTATTGGTCTTTCAGTTATTCGAATTGTGTTTTCCTTGTGGCAAGACCTTTCATTTGTACCAAAAATATAATCTTTTCACCTTGATTTTGGAGTATGACTTTAATATTTCATTTTTTAATTAATCCTTGCATTGTGATCTTTCTATTTGGTCATGTGACCTTGATATTTTTAAATTTTGACCTAATTTATTTTCAAAGACAATGACGGGGACATCACAGTAGTAATCAATTGCCTTTACTTTTGAATGAAATTAAGGATGCACTTTTAATGAACTACGTGTTCTTGGTAAGGCGAACAAAATGATTTGCTTCGATAATCATTTTGATAAGCCACTATCAATTTTCGTGCCCTTAGTCTGAATTAATAAATTTCCACCTTGTCAAAGATTATACTGTTATATAGACATATCATTTATCGCATAATATTGGATTACATTATTTTTTTAAAAAATTAAATGATTTTTCATGTACAATTAGTGTTTTTTTTATTTCAGATAAGCAAAATAAGGAGCATATGCTAAAAAATGGAGGCGTGTCCCTGGTGATCAAATGTTTGTCAAGGTACACTATCAGACTCTCTGCTTTCTTCAACACTATTAACTGTATCTTCATCAAAGATAATTATGAAGCAAGAACTGTTTTGATCATTTTACCTTCATATTGAATAATCTCAGTGACTTTAAGGGTGTCCAGAACAGCATCCAAAAGAACCCCATTGGAAAGCTCTAGATCAATTATGATGTCATGATAGAAATGGCGACATTGGCGCATTTTTCACATGAACGTTAGCATTAGGTGACGTAAGAATAAGGGGGAAAGGGTAACAAATCACTATAACTTAAAAACAGACTGTCAAATTTCAATTGGAACTTATCGGTGTTTAACTTGACATATGTAGAAAATAATATTAAGTTTTTACGGTATATACATGATAGGTTTTCATATAAACGGGCTATATTATTAAAAATTAACAACTCAAAGATGTTCTGAAAATATGGTAGACATTAATTTATCTCCTTTTGACAATTTCTTTTGAAAGTCTTATAGATTATTCATAATTCTATACATATCCTGTTTTTCGTTTCCCTAAAGTGTGTTCATTTTAACGTCACATTTACAGCCCATTTGGGGGTTTTCAAGGAGTATATACGTTCGTCCGTAGCTTCAAAACTGATGGTAAAAAATTATGAAACTTTGAATATAGAAAAAGCATGTTTCAATTATTAACATTTATAATTTTCAGGAAAATGAAATGGTAGGACCTTATGATATGTTCGGCTGTCCTGGACCTCCTTAAATAAATATAGACTGTAATAAGTAGTTCATACCCATTTTCACATAATTTCAGCTCTGAATTTTGCAAATGAATAGAAATAAAAGAAAATTATAGACCTAGAAAAATGATTAAATTACCAATTTGATGCTTACCTTAAGATTTTAATTGTGTTCTATATTACAGTCCAGTTGAAGAGACTGTCCTATCAGCTATAACTACCCTGATGTACCTGATAACACCCTCATCCAAAGAAGGTTAGTGTCATATGTGAAACAGCAAAATAACAGGAAAATGTAACAAATCTTAGAGTCTATCAAGTAACATAGATTCTGAGCTATTGGAAGAGACGCCCTATCAGCCATAACTACCCTGATGTACCTGATAACACCCTCATCCAAAGAAGGTTAGTGTCATATATGTAACAGCAAAATAACAGGAAAATGTAACAGATCTTAGAGTCTATCAAGTAACATAGATTCTGAGCTATTGGAAGAGACCGCCCTATCAGCCTTAACAACCCTGATATACCTGATAACACCCTCATCCAAAGAAGGTTAGTGTCATATGTGTAACAGCAAAATAACAGGAAAATGTAACAGATCTTAGAGTCTATCAAGTAACATAGATTCTGAGCTATTGGAAGAGACTGCCCTATCAGCCATCACTACCCTGATGTACCTGATAACACCCTCATCCAAAGAAGGCTAGTGTCATATGTGTAACAGCAAAGTAACAGGAAAATGTAACAGATCTTAGAGTCGTATTATTTTCCTCTTGCCAGATTATTTTGCTCACTCGACAGATAGATTTAATTCTGAGCTATTTTGACATTAAGGTATTCAATTGGTAATGAGAAGTAATTGGATTACCCATTTATGCAATCCAGATACCTAAAAGCAAAGCATAGTCATAAAGTAAAAATTAATTAAATTTTTTTGACCAATTTGGATATTGAAAAAAATTGGTTAATTTATGAGTTATGGGCCCTTACAGTTTACATTGAACTGTATGGGAAAAAGTTAATATTCCTTAAATTTTTCAACAGCATGCAGGGCATCAAATATCAATCGGTCAAAAATTTCTAAAAAATACATTTCATCAAATTTCACTGAAAAATCAAAAGTTCGCCAATTAGTTTTTCTTTAGTTAATTTTTTCTTTATTTTTCATCAAGGGAGATAACTCCTAAACACGACCATCATATAACACATAAATATATTGAATGATAAATAACTCTTATTTCAATGGGGTTTTTTTAGCTCACCTGAGCCAAAGGCTCAAGTGAGCTATTGTCATAGTTTGGCGTCCGGCGTCCGGCGTCCGTCGTCCGTCGTCTGTCGTCCGTCCGTCCGTCGTAAACTTTTAACATTTTCAACTTCTTCTCAAGAACGGCTGAAGGGATTTTGATGAAACTTGGTATGCATGAAGTACTAAAGGTTCTCTACCAAGTTTGTTCATTTCGGCTCGATCCCTTCAGGGGTGGATCCAGGGCGGGGTCAAATAGGCCCCGGAGGGTACCCCTCTTCAAAAATCTTCTTCTCCGGTTCCACTAAATG
Organism: Pinctada imbricata; assembly: GCA_033119305.1. Lineage (NCBI taxonomy): Eukaryota > Metazoa > Mollusca > Bivalvia > Pterioida > Pteriidae > Pinctada > Pinctada imbricata. The sequence continues at coordinate 12,315,944 of VSWD01000010.1, read as the reverse complement.
GATTGAAAAACTAATTGTATCTATGTGATCTAGAAGGATGTATGATTCAAGTTTGTTCATTTCGTTAAAATCCGATAACTAATTTTTGACGGTTTTTGACGTCTTTTCGGACTTAGTCAGAAATGCACATTTTTGCACTTTTTCTTTAAATAACTCAATAAGTGTATGATTTTACACACTCATTTACTACATATTTATCATATTTAACTTACTTAATGCTTTGATATGTATTTTATGCTTAAATTTTATTTTTTTTGATTTTTTATGAATTTTTTTCTTATGTAAAAAGGAAGGGGGGGGGGTGATTTTCATACATTTTCTGCTTCTTTTCTATAACCACTCTTCAGATTGTCATGACAATTTGTAGGTATGAGGTACTCATGCATGGTACCCTACAAGTGAAAGAATTTTGTCCAGATATCCACTTTTGGATTTTTAAGGAATATTTTTTAAGATTGTACATAGGTATATTGTATGTTTTCTTACCAAAAATAGGAGAAAAATTCTCAAATCGCACCGGGTTATACACATTGATACTACTTTTGAATGAAGAAATTTTATTTGAATCACAAAAAAAAATGCCGTAAAGATTAAAAGTACACAACTTTTTTAATATTTTTTCAAAGCCATGCACCTGGTTCCGGACTGGAATTATTCGAATTTTATGATCTGAGGACCCATTTTCACACGTATTCTTCCACACATGTAGATGTCTCACACACTTTAAAACTATATTCAAAATTTTATTTCATCTATCTAGTAAACAATCACGGGATGACAATTCAAGATAAACATTGTGTGTATTTTCCACCAATTGTTGAAAATAATAAGAAAATAATCGGAACTATTTGACAGGACAATGACCTAGAGGTCTCACTGGGGTAAATAAATCCCTATATGTTTCTATAGTAACTTGTCAACTTTGATCGCTGATATCTCAGCTCAGAGGAAAAAGAATAAAAAACGCTTTCACACATACATAGTCAAGATTTCAAACTTTTTTCTCATATAAGTCTGCAAAAAAAGTCACGCTGCATCTTTCGAGCAATTTGGCTTTGAAAATTGAGGACGATTTTAAAAGCACCTCTCAGTTTCACCCAGTGCTCTCATACTACCCTATACATATCGCATCCTTCCACGAAATATAGTGCCTCATTCCGTATCAAGTATAGTTCATTCGAAAAAATATAAAATTTCCTCAAACATGATATAAAGTTTACGCACAAAAATAGTTGTTTTCATACTTTATTTGTATTCAAAAGCTCCAGCGTTCTATCCCTTAGGAACTATATTCCCCTATTACAGGCTTCCGCGAAGGCGATTTACCCCAGTGAGACCTAGATATGCATTAATTCATCTTCGTCCCCAAGGCGCATCGTAATCCGCTAGGCGCTTCATTGCAATACAAACCGCAAAGCAGTACTGCGATATATTTCAGGAGATACAGTGCAAACGGAATAGATTTTTTATACTTGGAACACTTTCATAATGGTTATCATTCATGTACTTGGAACACTTGCATATACTTGTTATCATGTATAAAGTTTGCTCGAATTTCCTCTGTCTTAGACTCTCTTAGATGAAGTAATTTACGGACTGATTTCTTGAAGAAACGTCTAATGAGTAATCTCTTCCTCTGGATTTTGAGAATGCATAGGACATTTAATATCTGAAATTCTTGAAAATAAATAATTCCGTTCAGAGTTCCTGAAATCTTCCAAGGAAATGTTGGACCACAGAAGCTGTTGTTTTAATAGAGAAAATAAATTATTATTCACAACCTTAAGCCACTGTGTTCGTCATCTTGTATGTATAATATTTCTAAGAGGAACACAGAGGCCTGAGGTTGTGAATAATAAAACATTTTCTCTCATAAAACGACAGGATCCTGTGTTAAGACATTTGGGAATTTTTATCTGTTCAAATAATAGATACATAATGAGTTTTTATCGGACCAAATAACTTCTTGTCGGCAAATCCAATGCAACCGATACATTTCATGAACTCTCTCCGCTAACAACTTGTCCGTGTAACAGACCTATGATGAGGTAAAACAATTAGTTAACAGTAAATAACGATGTCGTAGGTCTGCTAGTTGGACAAGCTTAACAATTTCATGGGCCTTTTAATTTGTTTCAAACTGCGAAACCTTAGAGAAACCACTTGAGTTGTTGAACAGCGTATGCTGAAATGCGACGCTCCTTCTCGCCTGTTGAAATATGCATAGGCAAGAAGCGTCGCATTTCAGCATATTTACTGAAAATTATTTGTTCAAGTGGCTTCACTGGGTCATGAGGTTTGATACAACATACACTGCTTTTTTGGAAAACAAACTGGCACAATTTCTGCACAACTCATTTGAATTGATGAATATTGGATTAAAACGATTTTAACTGTACGTTTCATGTATTTGAGATGAAATCAATACTATTCAAAAGCATAATTCATAGATTTCAGTGAATAAAGGCAAAACCGAAAAATCTTTGTTTTTTATGCCCCTGGAATAAAAGATTCGGGAGCATAAAGTTTTTGGCCTGTCCGTCTGTCTGTTTGTCTGTTACCTCATGACCATAACCTTGACCTTTCACGTACTTCTCAAAAACTTTAACATTGGGCATAACTATTGAATGGTTATAGTGATAGGGCTTTCATATTGTACATGTGTATTCCTTGTGACAAGATCTTTCCATTGATACCAATATTACGCTGACCCTGACCTCTCACATACTTAACAGAAAATGGTGTTTATACTAACAAAGATGCCGCCGGGGGCATTCTCGTTTCACAAACACACGCTTTATAATTTCTGGCATGCTAGCTATCAATAATGAAAGGTTTTGTGTTCAATTTTAAATAAACTTAATTTGTGAAATCATTTCATTGTTTTATTCTTTTTCTGCTGCACATTTATGTGGAATTTTACAATATGATTTTATTTTTGATGTTGCATAATTGAACTATACTAGCTGGGCATATGACGTTGGACCACTTTATCCGTTTTTTTTCAAATCAGTAAAAAAGTTATTGTTTTGAAATGTGACTATTTTTTTCTTTTTTGTACTTTTAAAGGTTGTCTGAAAAAAACACTTCTCCGCATCCGGCAAAAATCTTTTTAGAAAGGTTGTGGGCTAAAATCCTGGTACTGGCACTATCAGTATTCAATGTCAGTATGTCAGTTAGAGCGTGCATGGGTATCAGGTGAGCGTTGTGCCCCCTGGGGCTCTTGTTTTGCATAATTTCCTTCATTACCCATCAAATACCTTAATCTCAAGTTTTCACATTAGACCATTTCTTTGTTATTTTCTGTTTTGCGTCCTCGTGCCGGTAGGTTTTGAGCCCAAAGTCATAAAACAAAACAATATTTAAATATAAGATGTTTTGCAAATGAAATGTATCTTTTTACAAATATTAAAGAAAAATTGTGTAATTCTATATATTTCATGTACTTTTATTCACTAAAATATATCAAGATGATCTAATGAAACAAGCACACAGTCATATAATATGAAATTGCAACTTTGTTTTATATACTTGTTTGTTTTTCTCCCTGGCTGGCTGGTAGGATTCTCAATTTCAAATGGACGCAAAACAGAATAAAAAAAGAAATGGCCTTATACTTATGTAGATCTTTTTTGTATTAGTACATATACATCATCTCCAAATTTTCAGCATACATACTTGAAACTACATGCTAATTGTTTAAATTGTTTCAGAGATAACAAGTTTACCAGTGGTGGAGTGTATGTTACGGTTTTCCATGTCTGACAATAAGAGACTCAGTAATCTGGCAAGCATTTTTTTACAGGTAAATCAGTAGATCAGATAGATATGAAAACTAGTATAATGTACATGTATATACACCAGAATTTTATATTACCATTATAGAAAAATAAACCAGATCCCTGTTTTACAAAAATGCTTACGAACATTTTTTGGAATTTTCTAAACTTTTGATAGCTTAGTATTTCTTATAAACTAAAAATTGTGATGTTCTGTTTCTGAATTTATATTTAGTAAATAGAAATGCTATTAGAAAGTACAACATATTCTAAAGTGAAAAAGATTTTAAACTTTTATTTGATGATGAAAAATTATGTTATCATGTAAAACAAATATAAATTAGATTTACATTGTAAAACATTGCAGTGTGTATATATTCACCTTTAAACATCAATGATTGATGTGTTTTCATCACTATGACTTGAGAATAAAATGTGATAAGGTTTTCCTTGTACATTTCAAATAATTTCATAACTTCCTTATTGGTTAAAGAAAACTCGTATGAATGTGAATAGTTCCAGAATTTGTGAAATCTAAAATTAATGCTGATGATTGTTACCATTTCAGAATTATTGTAATCCCTCTCAGATTGAGGCTGCACGTAACGCACAGAAAAAATACCTTTCACAGGAACATGTGACAACATGATACCACCTGCACTGCTGGTTTCCATGGCAACACCAGGTTGATTGACAAAGGTCCAGTTAGAGTCTGAAATACTACCAAGTGATCTCTTTCTGGTATAATATGGTAGCAGATGCTCTTCCTTGTAATTGTGAAGATAGAGATAAGATATCTATAGTAGTGTACCGTACAATTAACAGACTTTGTCAGTGAATATCATGTGACATGATCATTTAATTGTTTGTAAAATCATTTGGGTTTTCGATTGAAATGAAAAACTCTCTTGATTGGATTGAAACGATAAGACTCTCGTGAAATTGATTTGTTTAATAACAATAAGAGAAACGAAACAATATGTGCTGCAGATTTATATACATGTATATATATAAGTGAAAAGATCTCAATAAAAGTAAAAACATCACCGGTATTTGCTTTTCAAATTGCTTGAAATTATAGCTTTTTCATGACAAAGAAATGTCTAGTGTATTAGCGTATCTAGAGCTATGTGTCTACCATACCACTTACCAGTCCTCAAATTAATTTTTTTCTGCTTTTCATAAAAATATTTTCAACAGATAAAAGAATATATATATTGTGATATGAGAAAGAAATTAGGCTTTGAAAGTTTATCTATTAAACCATCCAGATGTTGTGGTTTCTGTTTGACGCTGTCGTGGCAGATTTCTGAATTTTGAGTGATCATGTTCGCTGAAAAGGGAGAAAAGCGATAACAATGTATATTGTTGATATATAGCAATACATGTATATTTAAAATATACTCACTCTCATGATCAGGTCTTTCATTGAACAAAAAGCAAGTTACGTCATTGCATTAGTATTATGCTATTTCAAGGTGAGTGTAATGTACATGCTCCTGTTGATATAGGAGAAAAATTCATGGTGCGTCAGGTAATATGACTTTTTAGAATATATCAAGAATTTGCCCCAGAATTGACCAGATTGATGGAATGATAAATTTCATAATGTTTTTAACGCGGACATGAAATAAAATGATAGATTTCATAATGTTTTCTCTCCGGACAAACAAGATTTAATCCTTGGGCAGTCATAAAAAATGCATTGTTTTTTCGTTCAATCCGAAGTGTCAATAAAGATTATTCTAAACCTATACTCGTTTAAAGTCATTTGTTTTGAATATTTAAACATACTCTCTTTCTCTACAATATGGCAGTATATAGCCGTGCTGACATTGGCATTTATTGGGTTTTACACAATATCCACCATTCTCACATGGAGGGTCACAGATGGCTGAAAGAGGAATCTATATATTAATACAAATCTTGGATAATAAGCAATGTTGAAAAACGATTTTTTTTTCAAATTTCATTTTCGTCTTTCATTCGTTTTCTTAATCTACTTGCATCTGGTGTCCATAGAATTATCAAATATTTTACATAGAATTGTAAGATCTGAAAATGGTGAATAAATTGTCAAAATCATAAATAACTTACTGGTCTGACACCTCGATCCAGTATATCCCTCTCTACAGGAACATTTATATGGTGCAATACAGCTCCCACCATTCAAACAGGGTAATATACATAATGCTAACAAAGAAAAAAAGGTACAGGTTTCACATCGATATAAAACAGTTTCTTTTGCATTAATTCATTGCGAATTTCGGGAAATATATAAATGAAGTCTCCATGACTTACCTTTCTGACACCTTTTCCCGCCAAAACCATTTGGACATTTACAGCCACGCAGTCCCATACACCTGCCTCCGTTCATACATCCCCCTTTACAAGGCACTAAATAATAAAATGGGATGTGTTGTTTGAATTAAGGACACGATGTCTTTTGCTTGAGAGAAAGACATTTTGCGTTACTTGTACGTGTATTTGATTTTTATACCTTTTTCCTACTTTAAACTTTGACCAAACTATTCAAAGCTGTCAAAAACATAGTCATTGTTAAGATTTATAACTAAACCATCTATTTCTGCATGTCCTACATGATTCGATGACTTACTTGAGCACCCTATTTGACCATCCCATTGTTTAGTTGCTGTACACGTCAGCACCGGGGGTATTTTCAGCGGTCTTACACCCGGCCGACATCGGTAGTAAACCTTATCGCCGTAAAAGTACGAACGTCCACGAAATTGTACTACGTTAACAAAATCTCTGATGACTGGTTTTCCACAAGAAATTCCTACAAAGGAAAGTAGAAAAAGAAAAGAGAAGAATCACCCGTGCGTGGATTAAGAGAAGGCAAGGAATTCCCTACTCTAGAATATCTCAAATTTATTCTATCAATATTCATATTATTATTATTATTATTGTGACGTAATTTTGCATCAGAAATTATTTTCAATGTCACATCCTTTGAAATGCAATAGCTCCATAGAAAATTGCTGAGATCAGCGTATGCCCAGCTATATTTTAAGAAAATAACGTAACATAATATTAACATAGTTGTGGTGTTCACCTACGTCTACATCTTCCGCTAGGGGATTTCCACGTCTGATCATATAAACATTCTACTGTCAAGTCACCGATCCCTTCATATCCATCCTTACATGTTACAGTAACTACGTCACCAATAGCATGCGAAACGTTAAATTCTGCTGCGTGTCTCAATGCCGTGCGTCGTGGACAACTTTTCAGACCTGAAAGAGAGCACAGGCCTTATGAATCTATATTGAGATTCCGACATGCATGATAAATGTTTTCGAGAAGATTAGATTGCATAATTTCAATTACTCAACACTTAAAAAAATGAAATAGCTGAGCAAGGAAAAAAAAACCAATATGAAATTAGTTGCTAAGATTGAACTTATATGAAAACGCGAAAAGAGATAACTTACGTATGACTTGACACGTTGGAAGCGTACCACTCCATTTACCGGTTTTCATGCACCGTATGTTCCCCTCACCAATCAACGTGTGACCTTCATCACAAGTAAACTGAATGGAGTCGTTATACGAATACTCGGCCTTCCTTCCTGATGTTATCCTTAGATTTGTATTCAAAACGTTAAGAGGCCCACATGAAACGTCTGAAATAAACGTGATGCTGATGCATGCAATAGGATAAGACATATTAGACGAGATATTTTTAGCAAACGTAATTGAAATCGAGTTTATGGCAATGATCAGTTTACAATTCTTACGAATTTAAACAGTAGAGAATATCGAAAAGAATAGCTCACGTTGGCATCTTGGTGATTCAGAGCTCCAAGTTCCTTCTGTGGTACATTCACTGACAGCTTGACCAACGATGATATAACCGTCTGGACACTTGTATTCCACAGAGTCACCGATACCAAATCCATTTCCTATTACTGTCATACCGTTAGACACATTGGGAACCTGACAGCTACTCCTCGTGCAAGTTGGCAAGTCGCCACTCCAACTCCCGGCCGCTGTGCATCGCAGCAAGCTATTCCCTTTTAAAGAATATCCTGTATTACATGTATAGTTTGCGGTAGACTGAAAGGTAGAGGAAGTGAAATACGCGGTGCCCTGTAGAATAAGAGGCGGGTTGCCACAGTCAATAGGAACACAAGCAGTTGTTGGATCTTTTGACCATGTGCCGTTTTCGGAGCATTTAGTCATCATATCGCCTTGAAGAAGGTACCCTTCATTACAAATGTACGTGACAGTACTACCAAATGTTCTTTTTGTTACAATTGTAGTGGAGTATCTAAGTACAGGTGGAGGGCCGCATGTAACGGGTAGACATGTTGGTTGTGATCCTATCCAGTCTCCATCAGCCCCACATTCTAACAAATTGTTACCAGATAACTCATATCCCTTCTCACATGCATAATAAACCATTCGTCTGTAAGTGAATTCGTCACCCATCCTTCTTGCATTATTGATTTCTGGTGGTCTTCCACAAGAGACAGGATTACAAACAGGTGGCGCCCCAGACCAACGTGCAGTCTCTAAACATACAATATTGTCGTCTCCAATCAGGTCATATCCCTCCTCACACAAGTATGTAACGACACTCCCAAATATATACGAATCTCCAATAACATATGCATGGGGAACTGATCCTGGGAATCCACAATTAACAGGGACACATGATGGGGCATCGTTACTGTAAAGCCCTGTTTCAAGACAAGTGGCAATAGAGGAACCTCGCAATTCAAATCCAGGATTACACGAGAAAGATATATTGTTTCCAAACGAAATATCATTGTACACTACTCTACCATTTCTTGGAGACACTGGTCGAGCACATGTGATTTTGACACATCGTGGAATAGCGCCCTCCCACTGACCACTTGAAGAGCAGGTCATAGTATCATTTTCCAGAGGCCTATACCCTCTGTCACAGTCATATTTAACGACGGCACCGGGAGTGTAATGATTATGCAAAAACTGAACTCTTCCATAGGGTATAACTGGTGGTGCATGACAGAGCGTTTCTCTACAGAAGGGTTGTATACCCGTCCATGCACCAGAGGCATTACAAGTTCTGTTTTCAGACCCTTGTATTTCATATCCCCTTCTGCACCTATACACGACTTCACTGCCATAAGTCAAACCAGCATATTCTGCTATTCCATTAACGAGGTCAGGTTCGGAGCACAATACAATGTTGCATGTTGGTAGCCGTTCTGTGCTCCACTTTGCGTTGCTCAAGCAAGTGAAAGACGACTGTCCATTCACTCGATACCCGGTATCAGCAGCTTATAGTGATCTCCGTGTTATAGTCTCTATTGTCCGAGGAAAATCGTCCATTCGTAACGACAGGCAAAGTAGGACATTTTATACGAAGACATTCTGCATTTACATTCGACCAAAATCCATCAGAATTACACGTTGATATTGCGGAAGAATTACTACTCAACTGGTAACCTTCAATACATTCAACGACAGCCATATCGCCGAAAGAAATGGTATTGTTCAGTAATCTTGTCTCTGCATTTGCAATAACTGGTAAACCACTACAAGACACTCTTGAACAAGTCGATGCTAAGCCCGACCATTGCATATTGGACTGACAAGTTCTATCTGAATTTCCTAGAAGTATATATCCATTTTGACATGTGTATTGTATCATATCGCCATAATAGTATGAGGTTCTGCCGTTATCCAATATGACGCCATTTGCGATTGGAGGAGGTCTTTGGCATTGAACTGGTAGACATTCAGGGTCGGGCCCGGACCACATCTTACTGTACAAGCATATTCTGATAGGGATTCCATTAAGACGGTATCCCTCGTTACATTCGTAACGAATTTGAGAACCGATCGTGTAGGACGAACCAATAATTGCACCATTCTCAATACTAACATTAGGACATCGAATTACATCGCAAGTGTAATGTATGTCATGACCACAGTCCATCCACAGTGCATGTTCGCTTTGCTTGACTTGAGCTGAGCTCTCGTATTTCATATCCAGTGTTGCAAGTATATATGGCTTCGCTTCCAACTGATATGGATGCTACAGTGATTCTACCAAACGGAAGTGGATCAAGAGATGGACAAGTGATTTCTTCACATGTAGGTGCATTTCCACTCCAAAGTCCATTTTCCTGACATGTGATATATTGTTCTCCAACTAGCCTGTAATTTTCTTGACATTCGAACGTCAAGTTTGAACGATAAGTATAGTTGCTTCCTAATATTCTTCCATTTCTTATCGAGAAAGATCCTGGACATGTTACAATAAGGCAGATAGGCGCATTGCCGCTCCAGCTTCCATCCTCCGAACACTGTCTTCTGGATTCTCCCAACAATCTGTAACCTCTGTCACAAATATACTCTGCAATGCTATCTCGTCCATTCCCACTAACATTCACTTTGCCTGATCTAAATGACTGGATGTTTAGTTCAGAGCTGTTACATCCCATAACTTCACAACGAGGAGGTGAACCATTCCATGATCCATTAATCTGGCATTCCAAGTCAGATTTTCCAATAAGAATGAAGTTTGGATTGCACTGATACACTGCTGTTTTGAAATTTCTTATAGACACAGTTCCAAAATTTACAGGAGGTGGTTGAGCACACTTTACGCATACAGGATCTGGTCCGCTCCACGTTCCATTTTCGAGGCACCTCCTTTCCGAAGGACCAAATAAAGCATATCCCCTCCTACAACTAAAAGATATTCTTGTATTGTACTCTGTTCGAAAACCCGATGGGAATCCATTTCTTATTGTGGGTCGTCTACATTGCACTACTTCACATATGGGTATCTTTTCATCCCATTCTCCATTATCTTGGCATGTTCTATTTTTAGATCCCACGAGATTATATCCTGGATCACATTCATAAGATATAGTTGCACCGTATGAAAAATCATCTCCTATCATTCTACCATTTGATGTTACTCTCGATGGACTTTCACATTCAACGAGTTCACACGATGGGACGTTACCAGACCATTCACTATTGGAATTGCACGTCAGACGAGCATCTCCTCTTAGGGTGTAACCTGTATCACACTGATAAGTTACGACTGAGTTAAAGAGAAGACCGGTCGACGACTTTGTCCCATGGGCAATGTCACCTGGATCTCTACATGCCTTTGGAAGACAAACAGGTTCCTCACCACTCAGCGTAAGGTTTTGCTGGCAGCGCCTGACATCAAGACCGTTCAGTGTATAGCCCGCATTACAGCTGTAAATCACAACAGATTTAAACGATAAGTCTTTGTAATCTACTTTCCCATTATCAATTAAAGGTGGTGCCCTGCATTTTCCAGGTTCACAAGTTGGCTGTCCTCCTGACCAATATCCGTATGGCTGGCATATTCTGATAGACTCCCCTTTAAGAATGAATCCTTCATCACAGTAAAATTCCACCAATCCACCAGATGTAAAGGAAGTTGAAGTGTAGTTCCCATTTTCTATTACTTCTAGCTCTCCACATGAAATCGGTTCACATCTAGGAATTGGAGTTTTCCATTCCGTATCGGACAAACACTCTGTGGAGTTGTTCTCGACTATTTCGTAGCCAAATTCGCATGTGTATGTAACAGAGTCACCAAAGACATATCTGTCCTCTGTAAAACTACCATGTGGAATGGTTGGTGGATCTTTACAATCTTTTCTTCTGCATCGCGGTCTCTGTACACTCCATCTACCGTTTGCTTGACAAAGTGAGTCTGATTCTCCAACCAAATTAAATCCAGCATCACAAGCATACGTGACTGTATTTCCAAACGTGTAATCCCTTCCGATGTAAAAGCCGTTACTTATTCTTGATGGGGCTCCGCATGATACTGGCCGGCAAGAAGGTGTAACTCCACCCCATGAGGAATTAGACAGACATGCGCGAGTATTTGACCCTGAAAGAGAATAGCCGGGATCACATTGGTATGTAACATATGAACCGAAAGTAGTTTGTTCAGCTCTTGCTATTCCGTTAATTAATAAACCAGGATCACCGCAGTTTACTGGTCTACATGAAGGTGGCTCTTGATCCCAGCTTCCATCCACCGTGCAAACTATTTCGTCGTAGAAATCGTCACTGACATAGCCATCATTACATTGATATCTGGCCGAAGACCCGAACTGAAGAGAATCATATGTGACTCGAGCATTCAATACATTGGGCGGAACCGGACACTGAGACTGGTGAACATTGAGGAGTGTTCGATTCCCATTGTCCCGTTGGAAGACAGTTGATCACTCCAGTCGGATTTAAACTGTTCAATGAAAATTCGTATCCGTCGTCACATTGATACTGCAGAGAATGTCCAACACCATATTCTTGGAGAATGTCCGTATATTTTCCATTAACAATGTTTGGAGGTGACCGACATTTTTCCGGATCACAGGTAGGGACACTTTTATCCCAACTCCCATCGCCCTGACATGTAACAGAGTTGTGTGACGTAAAGAGTCTATTTCCAGGTGTACAGGTAAACGTAGCGACATCGCCCGGGAAGTATGAATTCTGTCTGTTAACTACTGCTGTATTATTAGACAACAAGGGCAAAGGACAGGAGATTCCTGTAAGATAAACGTTTTTGTCAATAATAGCATCTGAATTGTTAAAAGAAAGATAACGAGTGTCGCAAATTTTTTCAAAATATCAATATTAAAATTACATTATTTTACACATCTATTTCGAGAACGAAAATAAGCGTACTTTGGCATACTGGCCGCTGTCCCTCCCATTCTCCAGAGGAGTTGCAGTATAACGTCCTGTCTCCAATAAGTCGATATCCCTTCTCGCATTTATATCTCACGCGACTGTCATACTGGAAACGGTTTCCTTCAACGAACCCGTTATCTACGGACCCTGGGTAGCCACAGTCCACGGCTGTCAGAGAAAGAGAGATAAATAATTGTAATATCTATTCCATCACTTATCCATATGAGAAAAGTGATACATTCAACGAAAAAAGGCGATTGCTGGACAACACAAATAAATTCTGCATTTCATAGTTCAATGCGTTTAGGGGTTTTCTAAAAAATGTGCTAGTACTTTTCATGGATGCTTAGTATTTGCTAATGATATTGTTGAAGGATAATATCTGACCAAGAAATAAGTATAGGATCTTATATAAATTAAAGGATTTATAATCATTTATTCTTACGTAGACAGTTAGGAGGATACCCCTCCCAGTCTCCTGTGATAAGGCATACTCTGCTGTTTCTGCCCGTCAAGAAGTATCCGGTGTTACAAACATAGGAAGCCGTTGTACCTGCATCGGTATCGGCAAAGTTGACTTTCCCGTTTGTAGGTGGGCTTGGAATTTGACATCCTGAAATATTTTTGGTCGTATTTGGTGTTATCGATAGAAAAGAAATATTCAAACTTCACTTTGTAGACTCACATGGTAAGTTTAACCACATGATACCCTCTTGTTGAATTAAAATTATATATTTGGACTCCTCAGGTAATGGCATACATGAGCTTGATCCAGCCGCAGAGCACAGACTATTTACGTACACCCTACGTTTTTGATATCCATTTACATCCATCGGCTTTTATATACATCAAAGGTACATTCTTCGAGACCATTGGGTAACCGGACAGGTGTGCGCTCGAAATATGGATAACTATTTTACACGTCTTCAAATTCATAGCATCATTTATGAACAGATAAATTTGCAGCATGACCCAGACATGCACGTATGGGATAGTCAGCCTCGTCAGTTTACTAATTGCTACTAACATGGCAGATGGCCGCCGTCCTCAGTCGGCTTCGATTGCCCATTGGTCTTGTTGGTTATTGTAGTTTGTATTGTGTGTATGTGTTTTGATGTCATATTTCATGTTCCTTGCCCATTTTCGTGTCTTTTTGTGTTTTCGTTTGCGGGTTTTTCGATGTTTTGCTGTGGTTGCTGTATCAGAGTCCTATTGGAGATTCCCTCCTGTTCTTTTGCAATTAAATGTTGATATTTTTTCGGGGCAATTTACGTTTAAATTTACCAAGCTGTAAGTTGGTAAACTTAAGTAAATGCTTAACATTCCGTATCAGGATTTTAAGAATTATTCAGGGAACTGAAGTGGTTGTGGATCTTTTACGTTGTCTTATCTATACAGAGAAGTATATATGGTTGGGATTGGAGACAGATATATTGGACGTCCGAAAACCCTGAACTGAGAAGCACAGAAAATCTACAACATTTGAACAGAAGCAAACTCCAACAAGGCAAGAAAAGAAAAGTATAATAATACAGAAGTGTTCCAACTCTTTACCTTCTTGAAGATAATTTCAAACCAATTTTAATGCAAGCCAAAGTCGTCTCCAGATGCACATAAGTCTCCCTCATTTGTGTCTACTTTTTGTTTCTTAGTCCTCTCGGCGTAGGTTTTCTAGTTTGTCTCTTACAGTCTCCGTATGTTTTTCTTTTTTGTGTGTTTGTTTTGAGTGATTTTTTTTATGTTTCACCATGGTCACTGCGGTATGTTGACTCTATTTTAAAGATATCCTATCGGTCCACTATCGCATCGCCGAATGGGACTTTTAGTTTCTGTCCCTGTCCATTTGTCTGTCTATCTCTCTGTCACATTTTAGTTTTTATACCTCTTTTTCGTCGTATTGCAGATATTGAAATGAATTTTAATATGTGAACATCTTAGTGTAATGCCTTGATTATTTCAGATCAAGTCGAGTTTAGCTTCAATGGATCTATATTTACAATCGTTATTTCCCTTGAACTTGATGAAATTTCAGTTTTCAAGACGTTTATTTCGCCGTTATTACAGACGATGAAACTAATATTTGGTATGTAATTATATCTTGGCGTAATACAGATCAAGTTTGCGTTTGGTTTCAATTGACCTATTTTCACAAGAATTATATCCCTTGGACGTATAAGTCAATTCCATGTTTTCTTCTGTTATCCAGAATTTTGTCGCTGTTATCAAACATATTGAATTGTATTTTTGGTATGTGAATACATCTTTGTGTCATACAGATCAAGCTCGAGTTTGGTTTCATTTCCACTATTTTACAAAAATAATCAAATTACCATTGAACTTACTTAATTTATTAATATCTGTATGTTTCCTACCTTTTCTCTCCCTGTTAATGCAGATGTTGAGCTGATTTTTGTATGGGCATCTATTTTTCCTGCTTTCTAAGCAGAATTGCAAGACTGGACTTATATCGCTCAGCGATCAAAGAAATGTTAACATGATCATAATCATATGTATTGTTTTTATACCGTAAATTTCAAAATCCCTATTAACCTTCTTGATAAACCTACCTCTTCTCCTCATAAAGTATAGATGAGTTAAAGAAGAGTAGAGTATAAATGAGGTACCAACATAAAGTATAAATGAGTTATCAAAACTGGTTAAGATTCGATTTACTTTTTCCTTTTTCCATAACATTTTAATCGCACAGATATTGCGTATAAAAAGAACCAAAACATATTGCATATAAAAGAACGTTTGGCTATTCTGACTGATGGGGTCTAATGCTGACGTCCGAAACATGTATGTTTGGCGTACAGAATTGGAATTTTTATATGTACAGAATGTTTCTCTCTGGCAGAAGAGTTGGAAAACTCTCCTTTAGAAGAAATAGAAAATTTGAGATTGTGTAACTTATGAATCTTCGGAGACGGTAGGACTTTTTTTATCCCTTTTCTATTGGGGCGTTTGAAAGTTTACGTAGAATTGAATATGCCAAGCTTTTGGAAAAAAAATTATTTGATTGTAGACAGAATTGAATATGCCAAGTTTTTGGAAGAAACTATTTGATTGTCATTTCATCTTGCACTTCACACGGCTTCCAATCTTTGGTTGTTAAATTTCAGTTTTTAAGAATATATATATGTGTCTTTTAATACATAAGATTTGTGCCTCCCAGAAGGAAAGATCTCTCGAAAATGCTCTATTTTCATTTCCTTAAAACCCTGATCTAGTCCTTTCACTTATTCACATTACGTTACACAGATGATTAGATGTTGAGTTTTGATCGTGCGGCGTTGTAAATGATGATCATTTTCGCCAAAATATTGAATATGTTCGCTTCCAACATTTAGAATATACAGTCTACACTGAGTTTTCATATTTACTGAGAAAGTTGTCATACCAAATATATTGCCGAGACATGTCCCATGTCCATACGTCCTTGTTTACTGTTCAGAAAATCGTTTTAAATAATTGAATTTTGGATATAGCTTTTATGCCGAGTTTAGAATGAATTTTACGATTGTTTAAATTTCATATTTTATTCAATTATGTTATTCTTTAACAGGAAAATGAGAGACACTCATCAAGAGCGATCTATGAAGATTAATCATAATTGATATATTTGGCATTATATTGTGTCGTGAATTGTTTTGTTGACTACTTTTCTTTATTCTTATGAAATTGTCAACCCACAAAATCAACGTTTTGTAATTTCCATATTATTATGAGATACATGTTACAGTGAACATTTCGAATATGAAACATGTTTTTAATGTTTGAAATAGCGTCCCTTTGAAACTTATGGCAAGATGAGAAATTGGAGTTTCAAATAAAACATGCCGTTTCTTCTCTCCTATAGTAAGGGAATAGCGCTTCCCATTAGTGCTGCCAGAGAACAGCGCTATCTGTACTCACATTTCCATATACATGTACAGTGATCAGAAATGAATGTTTCGGACATTGAATTCTCATCAGTGGCACATTACTTTTTTTTCCAGCTCTGTCGCCTGAAAGAAGCTTTGTTTTGGTCCTTTATCAATTTGACATCATATATATTATTTTGCTCTTTCGGAAACTTGTCATTTCATCCAAACGTATCATCGAAATTAAAGGGTTCAATTTTAATTTCGATGATAGTTTTGAATGGAATGACAAGTTTTCGAAATAGAAAAATAATATTTATGATGTCGAATCGATAAAGGGCCAAAACGAAGTTTCTTTCAGGCGTCAGAGCTGGAAAGAAGTAATTAATACATTTTCTAAACATCAAGGCACGGGGAACGATTTTAACTGCTCCACACTGCAAGTGTTTTAATAATAACACGGAAGTGTTCCAATTCTACACCATCATGAAGACAATTTCAAACCTAATTTTTCCTGCACTAGACACGTGTTTCGAATATTAAATGAAAACTAAGTGATGTTCCTCCTTCGACATGTGAGTTTAAGAAGATCCTGACGATAATTTCAACAGCACTCACAATAGAGCACAAAGTTGAGCATTGACGGACCCCTAGCAAGCTAGAGGTGGGGCCAGGTGCCCGGGAGGAGTAAGCATCCCCTGTTTGGCTAGCCGCACCCGCCGTCGATGTGTATCAGTTTAAGTTTCCTCACTCAGATAGTCAATTGTGTAATATATATCAATGAAAGGCACAAGTTTACCATACTAAGCTTGTAAAATATGAATAAGTTGCCATGCTTTTCAGTTGCGTTGTAAGCTTTATATATGACTGAATGAATGCGCAAAGCATAGCTGAGTAAAACATATATAAAGTTTGGTGTTTATTGGTCATTCCATGTAAATTCATTCTCACTTTTGATACAAAGAATAAATAAGATCATGAGTACGTATCTAATAGTTACATTATTACAGGTTGTATGATAAATTAAGGCATATAGAAATGGAATGTAAGCATTTTTGATATATACTGATGTTAATACATTGTCAATATTAATTACAAGGGATGGAAATGGCAAGCCCAGACTGTTACGTTCTAGATATGTCGTTGATGTCATCCTTTACCTCGGCAAAAATTTGAAGGTTCAGCGACCAGCGAACCATGGAGTCCCATTTGTAAATCAGGCCATGCTATCACATTGCCTATACGTTTATCACAGGATATTCTCATATTTTCTATTACAGACAATGGTAGTTCCTCGTCCCATATATTAATGCGAGTAATTTGTCCTACAAAAGCCTCCGAACTACTGTAGACACCTCCAGGGTCTTGCTCCTGTCCAACAACGAATGTACCACCACCTGTAAGGTAAATGTTATAAGTGATAAAAATATGTTGTACTTAAACCACTGAGCAACTTTCATCATATAGTTTTTTCATCTTTGTTCTGTCCGGTAATTTTGTTTAACACCTTGTATGCTTTCATGCTTTCATGAATTACAAAAATTATTGTCAACTACTTTTGAAATTCGGACCCATACAAGCAACAGAGTATATTACTTTGGGTATTTCGCAACCTGCATTTTATGGTGACATGATCAACAAAACTAGAAGGATCAAAGGTAGACAGAATTACTATCGAAAATGCGTCAGAATCATCAAACGCCTCTTATACCGTGGATATGATCCTAATGTCACCAGACGGACACTAGGCTTGGTACTTGACCAATCTACAGTCTTGTACCAGCGCATCCTTAATACTTGCACGCTGACTGACTGTGACGACGGGACTCCATGACGGGCCCTGTCCAAACCTCTTTAGAGAAGACAGGGCCCCGACCACCTGTCCTCTCTGAATGTCAGTCGGACTCCTCGGGTGATAACATACATTAGCTCGCTACAGCCGGCAGAGCACAGGTCGTATCACGCATGCCCTCTTTTTATATCAATTTACATATTCATCTGTGTTGCTTGGGCCCCTGCGTCTTGCGGTCTTGTTTGTGTGTGGTCATCTGACAGTGAGGAGGTTGTTTTACACCACAATTGTACGTTCTTCGAGACCTCTGGGTAATCGGAATAGTGGGAGGGTTGTGCGCACGTAATCCAGGATAACCACACCGTCTGCTACTGACGAGGCAGATGGCCGTCCTAAGTCGGCACCGTTTGCCCATTGGTCTCGTTGGTTTATGTGTAGTCATTTGTGTTTTATGTTTTTCTGTGATTTGATGTTCATTGTACTACTGCGTCTCTTTCTGTGCGTGTCATTTTTGTGTTTTACAGTGGGTGTTTTGGGAGGTTGCTGTTGATGCTGCAACTAGGTGTTGTTGGAGATCCCCTCCTTTCTTTTTTCGTCTTGCCTTTGGCATACAATAAGCTGGAGAGGTTACACAACAGTAGTTCAAACCAAATTATTCACAGTGCCCATTTATGCCCTTAAAGATTTACATTGTACATGATTGTATTATCTAATGATATAATATCATATATATATTCAGGGTATATAGATATACATGTTCTTTTTTGCCTATTTGTCTGTTCCATTTGCAGGGGATAGACATACGAGGTCTGCTTGATATGTTGTGAGCCTCGGTTTTCAGGGATGCAGAAGGTATTCTGCGGATTGATTATCTCCAAAAAGGACAAACAATCAATGGTACGTACTATGCTTCACTTTTGACACAGTTACAGGAAAATATTAAGCTCACTAGTTGTGTTGTTCCATCAGGACAAAGCTCCTGTTCACAAGTCTGTCACTGCCATGACTGCCATTCATGATTGTGGCTTTAATTTGATTGAGCATCCGCCTTATTCACCTGATCTTGCTCCATCAGGCTTTCATCTATTCCCAAAACTAAAAGCAGCTATTTCTGGCACACACTTTCAGTCCGATGATGACGTCATACTCGCAGTGGATGACTTTCTGACCAATCAAGGAGTTCTTTAAAAGTGACATTGAGGCCCTTAAACACTGGTAGCAAAAGTGTATAGATACTGAAGGGGATTATGTAGAAAAATATGCAAAATTGCTGATGAAAGTCAAATCCATCAATACGAGGCTCGCAACATATCAACCCTCGTAGATATCAAACATAACGTGACTTGGCATACCATTTTTGTATGTGTAAGTATGCTATACATTTGTTAAAAAAGCAACAGTAAAATCATTAAAAACAAAGTCAATAACCTTTAATTGTCTCATAAGCTGCTAAATTCTCTCCTGAGTCCCATGATAGACTGTCGAAGTATATCTTCCACGCCCCTCTATTAGCAGACCATGTAAATACCACGTGATGCCATTCACCGTCATTGGCCTCTACGTCCGTTACTGCTGACTTATCGTTTATGTAAATAACAAATCTGCGGATGTAAAGTATAGAAGCTTAAATTGACCACCTAATACGAAAGTTCTTAGCAAAATGGTAGACATTAAAGGTTTAATCATACTTATTCGACCAGGAACATGTTTTGGTCTGGAATTAAAACTTCTATTCTACGGTGTTAGAAACGACATATTACCCTTGGTAGTTAGTGATCGTAAGCGCATTGGATATCTGATCCGACGATGCATAGGAGAACGGTGTTCCTTGATTCTGCGCATCAGTTCGCATCCAAAACGAGGCTGTTAGAGCTGTCAGATCTTGATCTATAGGTGGAAGTGGAATAGTTGAAAGTCCCAGCAGCGGGGAAATCCAGCATGTAACCATTGTCCAGTTCTGTAATAAAGTAAATGTATTTCATATATCAAAGGTTGAAGAAATAATGCTGGCGAGGCAAATTCCAAGTTCTCAGACACACAACAATAACAAAGTCCCTATATTTATACCTCTTTCACAGAGATCACCAGCGAATCCTTTCTTACATCGGCATACAAATCCGTCTATTGCGTCAACACAAGTTGCATCTCCAGGACACGGGGATGATGCACATTCGTCTATCTCTGTTTGACATTGCTTTCCTGTATATCCAGGGACGCATATGCATCTGTAAAACACAACGAGGTTCACAATTAAAACCCTTGTTATAAAGCATTCAGACTCTAACTAATTTCTGAAAACAGTACTTTGAACATTTTCTACCTGAATGTGCCAATTCCATCAACACAAGAGGCGCCATTATCACACGGAGAACTACTACACTCCTGTATGTTGATCTCACAGTTGCTTCCTTCAAACCCCGTTAGACAGCTACATTCATACCCTCCTACTAAAGATCTACAGGAACCATCGTTCATGCAAGGTCCACTCTCACATAGATCCTTCATCACACCGCACGTTGGACCTGGAACGATACACATTCTTAAAGTTCTTTCGTTTGATCTTAGTCGTAGGGTTTGTTATAAAAGTCTATGACTTTGCAAGAAAGAAACATAGCTGCGAAACTATTTTATGGATATTTATTTAGAAATTAGAGTATACTTAATTGGTTTCAACGACATTTAAAATGAATTAAGCACCGATTTGTCTGATTTGTCTTTAAAATATTTACCCTCAAAGCCATCGGGACAGTTGCAAGTGTAATCGTTGACCAAATCCACACATGTGCCATTATTGTTGCATGGTGCTGACATGCATTCGTCGACATTTTCTTCACACTTCTTCCCTGTTAACATAGATGAAAGCACACATTATGAGAAAATACACTAGCAAAATATATGAAAGCTATTCTCGGTAGTACAACTCACCTTCATATCCCGGATGACAGGTGCATGAAAAGTCGTTCAGTAAATCTTTACACGTTCCATTATTCAGACATGGTTTTCCCTCACATTCATTGATCTCTTCTTCACAATTGTTTCCTGTAAATTTTGAGAAATATCTATTGCTCATAGCCAATATTTTACCGCAACAATTGAATAGAAAGAAAGAATGTAGAGGGAAGTAACTCGATAAAGCAAAACTTCCCTCCATACGTATAATTCCTACTGTAGTATACATTTCCCTTTCTAAACACTGTTTATGGACGCAGTATGTCCAGACAGAATTCAATATTAAAACATGGTATCAACAAACTTATTCAAGGCCACCGTTCTTCTCCTGCTTAGAAACCAGCTCAGGTTATATTAACTAAAAGGCTCGATGATTAATGTTTCGTCTAGAATTAGAACATGCTCCATTTAAGAGATCAATGCTCCTATTGGAAATACTTAATCTATTGTATCTAAAAAAGTTTTGATACATTCAAGACCCGACTACTATCTGAGGAGAATGGTTGAACTTGATCAGTACCTACCTCTATATCCAGGTACACAGTTACATGTGTAACCTAACTCTTGTGATACACAGGTTCCGCCATTTTGGCATTGGTTTGAAAAACAGTCATTGATTGCTATCTCTGGTTGTTGGTTGAGGGGACTCTCGTCTGCTTGAACTTCCTCATAGTCGGTTGTTCGTCCCCCTTCATATTACAAAAGTGATATTACAGTCAGAAATTCATTAATCTATGATACCTGAAGTCCAGTAAGCATTTCAAATATGAAAAGTTGTTCTTAGAATCATTAATGATAGATGATTTATATTAAATACTTGTATTCAAATGGTAAACCTTGACAATCGCTGACGTCAGTTGACCCTGTAGTTTGTGTTGTTGCTCCCCTTAAGCATTCGTAACAAAATGATGTCCCTCTGTCTGGCTGGTAGGTTCCCCTGGGGCAAGGATAGCAGGGTGTAAGTCCGGTTTTTGAGACATAACCTTGCGGACAGTATTCTGTGGTTGAAAGTAAAATAAATTAATCTTACTCGTGTGTAAGATCGTTTTGACTTAACAAGAAAAGTTACATCTCTTTGCATATTTGACATATTTTCATGAATACAATATACCTTTGCATTTTTGTATTCTCCTCGCTCCTCTCTTCCATGTGGTACTGTCCGGTGGACATTTCAGGCACTCAGTCTGTCCATATTCAGGTTGGTAAAACCCTCGCTCACAGGTCTCACATCTTTCAAGACCAGTGGGAGAAAAGGTACCAGGTAAACACTTGGCTACAAATAAAATTGTACACGTTAATTTTTATTTTCGAAGGTCAATTGTATAGTTGAGACAAGAAAAAGGAAGGACACTCAAATATCAGAAATCGATATTATTATAATTTGACCACGTTGAGTTTGCTAAATTATACCTTTACATTCGAGTTGGCTTTTTGAATTGTTGAAATTGGTGGATGTATTGTTTGGACAAACCAGACACGACACAGCTCCTACAATGGGTTGGTAACTGCCTAGACTGCATCCTTCGCATTCTTCGCTGATGACATTGAAGAACGAACCACGTGGACACTGCACTGTAATGGACAATCTGATTCTCTTATTCAAAAATATTTGTAGAAGGACTAATGCTTTAACACCGATGGTACTGAATCATTTTAATCCCGAGTAGTGATTAAAGAATTTAGGAAAAATATAGTGACAATCTAAAGATTTAATAGAACGAAACGTTAATGTCTCATACATAAGCAGCACTTGTCATATATGCCTCTGCAGTAAGATGAAAACACGTCTGAAATTCTGTTATTAGTATTGTCAAATTGTACAGGTATTGCCAGCAGCCATTTCCAATATTTAACATACCACATGAAGTATTCAGTAAGATACTTCCTGGTTTGCAGTTAAAGCTTGGAGTTTTTGTATCAAACGACATGTTTGAGAACTGCACAGTGGCTCCTCCGACCTGAATATCAAGGACCCCTCGCTTGGCCTCAGTGTTGATGGTCTTGAGTATCTTCTCAAAGTTTTCCGTCAGATTGTCCTGTCTTTGGAAGTCTTTGACAACATCGCCCGTAGGTCTCATCTGACCTGAAAAGTTGTCATAATGGGTTTCATTGTAATGATAGCTATTTATGTATTTATGTTTCGTATGTATATATATATATATAATGATTCGATAAACTTGTCGTTAATCGATGATGAAAAATCAGAATCACAAACAACTATCAAAAAGTGAGCGTTTTGGAAGCCTCAATACTTAGAATTTACCTTCTTTCGTCAAAAGACAAACCTTTCACAACAGCATGCATTCCAAATTAAAAGTCGAAAATTCTAGAAATGTAAGGCCATTAATAGCTTCAACAAAAACGGGAGAGAACTAAAAGGAATCATCTTTTTTGGACGATAAATGAGATTGCTAGCACCTCTGAGTTTGAAGTCAAACGTTAGAGAACTGTCCTTGGATGTTCTTGAGTTATCTCCTCTTGGATTTACCCGCCTGACCTCTGTTACTTCATTTGTGTCTCGACGCTTTCTCCCGAGGATAATTCTTATCACATTGAAATCTGAAAGTGAAATTTCGATTTACTTCAAAGAATTTATTTCATACAATGACATTGTAATTGGGCTGCATTAATTAATTGATGATAAATGATTTCGAACCTTCTTCTTCCTCGCAAGTAGTCTGCATATCTTCAACTTCGCATATGACATTATCAGCACACAATTCACTGACCTGAAATACAGAATTGTGTATCAGAGTATAATGGAGTGGGAACTTAGGAAATACTGAAGAGAAGAGAGGCAGAGAAAAAAAAACTCCTGTGACAAGTTACTTACCCTTTGTGACACACGGACTTCGATCGTCTGCTCAATAGTGTTGATTAGTGTCCGTCGTCGACATGGAACGCTGGACAGGAACGTTATGGATGCAGGTTGTATTATTCCATTTGATGCCGTCTGAACTGAATAATTCAGAAGCAAACAAATCTTTACTTATACTGTATATCTTTATACATGCAAGTTTCTTATCCAAATACTATAACATAAAGAGAAGGGAGGAGATCTCCAACAAGACCCTGCTGCAGCATCAACAGTAAAACACCGAAACACCCGATGCAAAAACACAAAAGACGAGTACAGCACGAGACGGAAAAGAGACACACGACATGTAAACATCAAACACAAAAGACTACACATAAACCGACGAGACCAATGGGTAACCGGTGCCGACTTTGGACGGCCATCTGTCACGCAAGTAGCAAATGGTGTGGTTATCCTGGATTACGTGCGCACAACCCTCTCACTTCTCCAATTACCCAGAGGTCTCGAAGAACGTACAATTGTGGTGTAAAACAACCTCCTCACTGTAAGATGACATCACACAAACAAGACCGCAAAACGCAGAGACCCCAGAGACACATGGATATAAAAAGAGGGCATGCGTTATATAGTCCGTGCTCTGCCGGCTGTAGCGAGCTCATGTATGCAATCACCCGAGGAGTCCGACTAACATTCAGAGAGGACAGGTGGTCGGGGCCCTGTCTTCTCTAAAGAGGTTTGGACAGGGCCCGTCATGGAGTCCCGTCGTCACAGTCAGTCAGAGTGCAAGTCTCAAGGATGCGCTTGTACAAGACTGTAGATTGGTCAAGTACCAAGCCTAGTGTCCGTCTGGTGACATTAGGATCATATCCACGGTATAAAAGGCGTTTGATGATTCTGACGCATTTTCGATGGTTATGCTGCCTACCTTTGATCCTTTTTATTTTGTTTATCATATCACCATAAAAGACAGGTTGTGTAATACCCATAGTAATGTACTCTGTTGCATGTATAGATCCGAATTTTAAAAGAATGACAAATATGGATAATGACCATATCCCTGTCTACAGTACAAAATCGATAATTCAGAAAATCAGAAACCGAAGGCATACAAAATCAGGATAAAACAGGAACCAAAGCAAACAAAAACAAAAACCTCCACCATATGAAAAGAAGCGAACTCCCGATATGAGAGTGAGACCAGGTGCCCAGGAAGAGTAAGTTGACTGTAATTTTTGTAAAATTTCCAGAAAGTCTTAACTAGTTTATGAAAGCGGAAACCTTGACCTAAAAGTTTTTTGGTAATTTGTAAATTTCTACTGTGAAAATCCAAAATATCAGTACATGCTCTAGCGTACCGGATGAGCTGTGATATGTAAATGCCGTATGACGGTAATCTTGGAACATCACCGTCAAGCCAAGGGAAATTTACTATTTTGAATCCAAAATCATGCCTTTTGTCATATACACTTGTATGAATCTTTCCGTTTACAATTTTGATATTTAGGTCCAAAAAGGGTGTTTCTGTATTTGAAAGGTTAGCAGCACTATTATTTGTTACACGTCCTCTTTTTTCTATGAGAAACTTGTCTTACCAGAACAGTCTGGTATTGGGAGATTCTCTTCTGGTCCCCATTTGTTGTCGTAATGACAATAGTACTCTTCCGCCGGTGAAATGGCGAAAGCATATCCCCTCATGCAAGCCACCTTGCAATAAACACCATCCTCTGCTTTCCTACATTCTCGTCTACCATTAATAGGCTCTGGTGGATATTGACATGGATGAGCTGAGAAACAAAGAACGAATGAGGTGAGATAGAAAATTTTGAAAACAAAAGTAATACAGTGTCATCCAATTATTATACAGAAGTGAACATCAACAAGAACAGTTTTAGTTTCCTGGCAGTAAGCCTCACCCGTCGTTAAATTCCGTAGTCAAAACTCAAAGCAAGAAATATGCAATAGGCAAAGGCCTGACTAACAGGAAACATACTGGACAACGATAATATTACATTATGATACTGCATGCTATATTCTTCGTAACAGAATCCAATTGATGGTTCGAAAAGGCAGTAATAATTTAGTACTCACCGACAACAGTAATTTCAATATCACACGTACTGTTATTACCACTTTCATCAAAAGCTGTATAAGTTACGATTGTTTTCCCTCGTGGGAATAATCCAGGGGCATGTGATCGCTCTATCCTTGGTGTTTCTTCAGAATTGTCAGTAAATACTGGTTCTTCCCATGAAACATTAGCGTACAAGGCTGAGGACACAAACGGTGCGGGTGAGTAGCATCTGTCTACTCGTGGTGGTGTTACATCTAAAAGAAAGGTGATGTAAAAATATTTACTACTATAATAAACTATACATCAGGGTTAAACACAAAATCACCTATTAAAACAGCTCAGCTAAACGGTCAAGGATATTGCAAAAACAAAATTTTGAACATTCTACAACTATCACCTTTGATAATGTTGACAATACCTCTAACTTCCACAGAAAACCTGCATTTTGCTCGGTTTCCATTTGAATCTACTGCTATGTACTTCACATAAGTAAGACCGATTGGGAACAGATCAGGTGGTACAGGTACTGTTTTAATACTTGGATGCACACCGGAGTTGTCGAACGTAACAGGTTCGTCCCACGTAACGTTAGCGGTGCTTTCCTCGTCGTCTGCTACGACACTGATATCTCTTGGACATAAAACAATTGGTGGACTGGCATCTGAAAAGAAATGTTTCTAGGATCAATGGACAATGGCATCATATCTTGGGAATGGCGGTAATTTTTTATCTTCAAAAGTACACATTTTGCCGACATCATCGACCAACTTATTTGATAAACAAAATATGGAACGAAAACAACCCATGCATTCGAAGGAGTTGCTCATACCTTCACAAAAGCCGTCCCGAGACGGTGCCCAAAGTCCTTCTGTTGTACACTGCTTACTGGTTGGGCCTTTCAAAGTGTACCCCTGGTGACATTCTATTTGACACACAGTGCCGAATATGACATCTTTGTCGGTACAAAGTGCTGGAGTGATGTTGCCGTCCTCAATCTTGGGGAGTGGATGACAATAAATCTCTGTGAAAATAAAGATTCAAATCGACTTGATTGCATCAAGCATGTAATAAAAATAGGGAGCAGACAATAAAAATGTTTCATAGAGGTTTTTTTTTCAAGAATGTGCACAGACCTCTACACCTTGTGGTGATACCGGTCCAGAATGAGATGGCCAGACATTCCCTCTTCCTGGAACCAACAAGCTTATAGCCACTGTCACATGTAAACCGACACTCGGTGGAAAAAGAAAAGTCGTCCCGGTCACAGATCATGTTTCCATTCTTAGGCTTAGGTAAGGCGGGGCATGTTTTCACTACAATTGAAAGAACATGAATTAGCAGAAAAAATTGTTGTAACATATAAAGCAAGTTGAAGATGAACGCAATAATTGAAGCACGCCAGATTCTCCTTTCCTTCTTACAAATCTTACTAACCGATTATAAATGAAATGCTCTATAATGTCAAATTGATGCTTACTATGTGTCAGACTGAAATTCGAGATTTGTCAATGACAAGGACAGTCAGTCTTAAGGACGATCTTGATGACACTGAATAGTCAAACCTAACCAAACTTCTAAACCGATAAAGAGTAGAGAGGTAGATGAATGACGATAAAAAGCGATGGAAAATTTGGGCTCGAATGTTCCTTCTATGCATTGCGATAGGTAACTTAATTAAAACTGGTTTCGATAAACTTGTAAGATATGTATACTGGAGACAAAGATTAAAATAAGGTTTATTTATCTGCATTTAAAAACTTTCGAAGATAACGAACTTATTTATTATATGCTTCTCTCTGTACACTTACAAATACATTCTGCTTGCTCCCCTGACCATTCCCCGGTGTCCTGACAGATTCTCAGACTTGTGCCTCGTAGCTCATATCCAGGATTACATTTTATTCCACATGCAGCATTGAATACATTGTCACATTTACTAGTTCACAAAATATCCATTTTTAGGTTCCTGGAGGGCAGGACATCTAAGAGCAGCACAGCCAGTAGTGTTGAAATCTCTGAATCCTCTTTTACAGGTGCAGTCAGATGCATCTGTAGATCCGATCTCTGTTATATGGTTCTCGTCAGGACACTTTTTACATGAACTTACATCTCCTGGATTCATCTCAGACTTGTACGTGCCAGGAGGACATGCTGCAACATGAAATAATGCCGTTTGATGAAAAATAATAATAATAATCATCATCATCATCATGTTCGTCGTTGTCGTCGTCGTCATCACCATCATCATTATCATCATCATAACCATTTATTGTAGAACAGTATTTAGACAACACAGTACATGCTTACTTACGATGACAGTCAAAGCTCACTCCGCTTCCATAATAACCAAGTTGACATGCGCATTCATAGGTTCCGGTATGTGTTCCACATCTGCAGATGGCTCGACTATCACAACATGGAGTGGCGCCATTACACAGACCTCTACATTTGTCATCGGTTTGTTTAAGATAGCTCCCGGATCTAAGATCTGGAAAATCATCTCTAATGTATATAATATTTCTAATATTTTCAACAATCACTGCATGTTTTGCTATATCGAAGCTTGATATTCTACAGCATTTCTCATGCATACAGATATCAGGCAAAATTGATTTTGTGATATTCCAAACTTTACTGACATTCGCTTGTAAAACCAAGATGAAATTTCTTATTTGACGAATAAATAACATTTGTTAAAAAGCTCTCCTCGCCAAGGCTTCAAACTCCTCAAAGCTGTTTGACTGGATAATCATAACGAAATTCCAAACTTTACGAACATTTTTGTGAATTTAAGGTAATGATTTTGATTTAACTGAATTATAAAATAAACCTTCGTGCAAAGCCCGTCTCGCCAGAGCTTCAAACTCCTCAAAGCTGTCTAGGATGTAGCATGTTTCGTTCTTTGGTTCTGATGCCATGTCTTGAAGTTCCAATACGTTTCCATTACGTATACCAAATGTAAACATCTTTACCCCACTCTCCCGTAGTAGTCGAGCTTCAAATCGTGGATCACCTCCATTGGAAAATCCGTCTGTGATGAGGAATACAGCCTTCTGAGAGGTGCTCCGGGAATGTTTGAGAATTTCCTGCGCAATATTTATCATCGTTAATTTCCATAAGTTTACCTTACAAGGGCGATAATTCAAGTTTAGCTTCTATGCCAAAACAGTGAAAAGCTGTATCTCTATGATTTGTCTGTATTTTGTTTCGAAACATTTTTCTATAGGTTGTCCTGAGTTGGCCAAAGAATCTCATTAGTAACTTGTGTTATTATACTGTGAAATCATTTATTTTCGCGGGGCCCAATTTTCGTAGATTCGTGAGATTCAGTATTTTCGTAGGGACGTCATTTCGTGGATTTTGTAGTGAAATGAAACTATATAGTTGAAGGGCTTGAAAAGTCCGAATGTGGCGACAATCACGTTAACGTCATTCTCATAAAATGTGCATGCTTGTTTTGTCATAAAAAGTTCTTTCAATTTCTTGCTTTATGTACAATTATTCGTTGCGGATTTAAATTCGTGGATGAGGCTATCCATGAAAACCACGAAAATTGAGCCCCCACGAAGTATAATGAATTCACAGTAGTGTAATTAGTAGAGCTGCAACGAGTCGGGAACTTCTCGATTCGGTTCGATTTCGATTTTTATGTCTCGATTCGGTTTTTTTCGGCTCGAGTTTTTTGCAATATAATTTTCCTTGGATATAATTTTTTTTTCATTTTATTTGAAAAATTTAATTGAAAATCTCATCTCAGTCTTAAAAAAAATGCATAAAATACCCAGTTCATGTGAAAGCACTGTATGATATATATGTTTTGGAATAGTATTCAAGCCCCCCCCCCCCCCCCACATCTCCACAGAACGGCCTTCTGGGGAAATAAATTCGATACTGTGTACAAAAGTTATATGATATCTAATAACTAACCGTTTGCATAAACAAGTGCACAGGGGTAAAATACTTTAAAAGAGGCAATTTTCAATTTAAGGTAGCACTCGCACGCTCGTTGAAATGCGGTAAAAGTCGCCGGTTCGAATTTCCTCTGACCCTGTATTTTCTTACGAATTGCTAGGTAAATGCACTTGAAAGGTTCACTTTTAATTCGAAATCACCACCTAAAATCATTCTTATTGGGAATCCTGCCATTAGTGAATACTTTTAAGTTGAAACTAGAACGTTTTTCTGCATTATTTAGACTATTCGACTCGAATCGTTTCTGACCACTACGACTCGCGATTCGAGTCGGAGCTAAGAATCGCGATTCTCGGTGCACCGCGGTGAATCGTTGCAGCTCTAGTAATTAGCGTATGTCTCGGAATCTACTTTGTGTAAAGTATATCTCCTCATACCCAGAGACTGAGGATGGACATGAGCAGATGAACTGGAAAAACATTATTTACCTATCAAAGAAGAATGTTGTCTCTCTGTGTCAAGAGACCATTACATGGGAACATGATATATCACATCTTTTATAGCTTATACAAGAAAGGAGGGGATCTCCAATAACACTCGGCTGTAGCACCCACAGCAAAACCACAAAACACCCAATGAAAAAGCACAAAGCAGACACTCACAGAAAGAGACGCACACCAGCTCACACCATAGAAACATGAAACACAAAAGGCCACACATAAACCAACGAGACTAATGGACAATCGGTGTCGCCTTTGGACGACAGACGGTGTAGTTATCCGGATTACGTGAGCAAAACCCTCCCACTTTTCCGATTACCCAAAGGTCTTGAAGAACACACAATAGTGGCGAAAAAACCTCCTAACTGTAAGATGAACATACAAACAGACAACATGACATAAAAACAGAAGTCATACGATATAGTGCTTCTGTAGCGAGTTCATGCATGTGATCACTCGAGGAGTCCGACTGACATTCAGAGAGGACAGATGGTCGGGGTCCTGTCTCTCAAGAGATTTGGACAGGGCCCGTAACAGTCACCTAGAGTGGAATTCTAAAGAATGCGCTGGTACAAGGCTGCAGATTGGTCCAGTACCAAGCGAAGTGTCATACCACGGTATAAAAGGTCTGATGATTCTAACACAATTTCTATAGTAATTCTGTCTACCTTTGATCCTTCTTATTTTGTTAATTATGTCACCATAAAATGCAGGTTGTGAAATAACTACAGTTATATACTCTGTTGCTTGTACGGATCCTACTTTCAAAAGAAGTAAAATTTCCCGAAAGTCTTTACTAGTTTGTGAAAGCGAAAACCTTGACATAAATTTTTCTTGATAATTTGTAAAGGGGTAGGGGCAAAAGTGACCATTTTTTGGCCCCAATCAGAATTTTTTGAAAAGTTATATTTTCTTATTCATTATGCTTCTTCTAAACAAAAAATGACAAATTTTGAGTGATTTTTTGAAAACCGTGCCTTTCAGGGAAAAATGATTTTAAGTTTAGCACTATGTCTTCATATTAGAAATTCTGATTTTTGGCAAGGGACACACATACCTACAGTTGTAAGCCCTAGAGCAAGGGCGTGTAACAGGTTCATACTCATATGGGACATTCCTTTTTATATTCTGAATGTACATGGAATGTATAAAATTGTTACATGCGCTTACTCTATATATACTATAAACTATTATGTTAAAATGTGGTTGTTATCATTTTACTACTAATTTCTATAGTAGTGGGCAATTTTGGCAGGAAATAACACTCATATTAGTTGATTATATATTTTTCGATTCAGTTTCAATAAACAACAATACATCTATTCTTATTTGAAAGATGAAAAATAGTATGAAAACAATTCTTGAAAATAGCAAAAAAATGGGGCCAAAAACGGCAGATTTTGCCCCTACCCCTTTCTGAATATACTTTGTTAGATGTATGGGTCTGAATGTCCAAGAATATTAAACGTTTTCAAATTCAATAGCATCATTGTCTGGAGCAGACATGCACGTTTCGGATACTTAACCCTCGTCAGTGATCCTTAATCTAAACGATGTAATATGGCCAAAGGGTGTGGAAATTGTTTCCAAAATGTACCGAAAGACGTAGCAGGGTGGGATATTATGCTGTTGCCCCACGTTTTAGAAATTTCAAGAAATTTTGAGAACAAAAATTTTCGAATGCGTTGAAGAAAGCTGATGATAAGTCTTCCAGAAAGTCTTAACTACTTTATGAAAGCGGAAATCTTGGCTTAAAAGTTTCTTGGAAATTTGGACATCTACTGTGAATATTTTTTTGTTGTTCATATATAAATTTAACTATCCACTAAACCATCCGAAAGTTAAAGCGACTTTTTGTACATGTCTTCGCGGTGCAGATAAAGCAGCCAACAACACCATAATCATTTGAAAACGTTACTATATATCAACATTAGTTTCGGAACTTTCGTCTACAAATACTTATATCAAAAGCAATGAAAGTGTCCCTAACATTTTGAACAAACATAACAGTGAAATTTCTTCATTTAACATCCCTATTTTAAATTGGATCTTCCTACAATATACTGCATACCAAAACTGCCCAAGTCTCCTTACAAATTCGATACATTGTTAATTCTAGCAACTACTCTGTTCTAAACAGGAATAATGTTAACTTCATTTTGGTCTATTAAAAAATTTTGGGAATGTGATTTACAGTATGAAATCTAGTTTTCAAGCCAATACGATTTCTTTATACGACTTTTCTTATAAGTACATCACGCTTCCTCACGACAAAATTAATGGTCGATTGTCCAAACACTTAAAATGTGTTTTGATCGAGAGGGGGGATTTTATATTGTGTACATCTGTATCAAAAGGTTTCTTTTCCGCTGCAGAATACAAATCATACAAATCATGGACATGTAGTGACCTGTGTATTGCCTTGTCCTTCCTCTTGGACAACATTTATGTAAGATTTGGTGAGAATCTCTACACGCACGTTGATGGGATCCCAATGGGTACTAATTGTACGCCTTTTGTTGCATATTTATTTTCATATATGCATGATAAAGAATTTATCCAAAATCTTCAAAAGCAAAGAAAACATGATGACTTGAAATGTTTCATTGGTACTTCTAGGTACATGGGTGATATTTTTACTAGTCGATAATCCTGTTTTTGAAAAGTATAAAAATGCTATTTATCCACAAGAATAGAGGCAAACGTCACAAACACAGAAACATCATTTTTTTACCTAAATATCAAAATTGTTAATAGAGAGATTCATACAAGTAAGTGAATGACAAAAGAGATGGATTTAACATAGTAATTTTCCCTTGCTTGACGGTGATGTTCCTAGATTACCTGTTATACGATAGTCTAGATTTCGCAGCTCATCCGGTATGCTAGAGCATGTACTGATGTTTTGGATTTTCATAGTAGTTTCGGAATTACAGAACCTGCTTTCTATGGTGACATAATCAACAAATAAGAAGGATCAAAGGTAATAGAATACGTCAGAATCATCAATCGCTTTTTACACAGTAGGATCAGCAGAAGGACACTCTATAAGGTACCCGACCAATATACAACCTTTTACCTAGCGCATTCTTAATTATTGCACTATGACCTGACTCCATAGACGGGTCCTATCTAAACCTCGATTGACATGATTGAGAAGACATGGCCCGACCATCTGTCCTCTCTGAATGTTGGTCGGACTCCCCGGGTGATGCATGAGCTCACTCAACTCGACTGGGCACGGATTGTTTCTCGTAAGCACATTTACATATTCATATGTGCATAACTTGGGCCCCTGTGTTTTGCTGTCTTGTTTGTGTGGTCATCTTACATTGAGAAGGCCATTGTACACGTAATACGAGACAACTGGGCAACCGGAAAAGTGGAAGGATTGTGCGCACGTAATCCTGATTACCTCACCATTTGCTACTAACGTGTCAGATGGTCGCCCTCAATCTAATTCAAATCAGATATACTTGTACCTCGTTATTGTGATTGTGAGTGATAGATCACTCAGAATAACGAGGAACAAGTATATCTGGTTTTAATTAGATTGGGTCACCCTATGTCGGCACGGATTGCCCATTGGTCTCGTTGGTAGTGTTTTGTAGTCGTATTCGGTGTTCCTTGTCCCTTATCTTGTTGTGCTTGTATGAGAGTGTATGGTGTTTTGCTGTGGGCTTGTTGGATATCATCTCCTTTCTTTTATAGTATAAATTGTTTAAAAAGGGAAACATGTTCATGACAGTTGTTTTGTTTGATTATTTTTTATGTATATATTTTCTTTATGTTGTAATCCATGGTCCCTGCGTCGAGCTGTTTGTGTTTTTAAAGAGTATTATAGGAAGATACCTCCTATGGTGGCATACAGGGGGCAGAAATATGCCACTATAGCCTAGCTACTCCCTCTTTTTTATAATTCAAATTATTTAGTTTTAATATAGACGGATCGACTTTTTGTATTGTACAGACATTAGCTATATGGGTCTCCGTGTTCGAACGAATTATCTCATTTCCTCAAATTCTAAGTATGAACTGTCTGCTACTTATTAAATGTTCATATACGGAGTCATAATAAAATTGTATTTTCAAAGGTAAATTTTAAGTTTATAAGTAAGATTTTTATTATTATAGTGGAATTATTTGAGATACTTTACTGTTATATGATAAGAGATTCAGTGATGATGATTACCTTTGCCTCTAGTATAGCTCCCAGTGTGTATGTACCTCCCCCTACATACTTAATGCTAGGTAAATCCTCACTTAACAAAGAACATTTATGTTTCTCCTCTGACTGGCTAGCTATGTAGTCCACTTGTCTTAAAACACGTGTCCGAGAAGAAAACGTTACCACGGCAACCCTAGTATGATTAGAATCCACAGTAAAATCAGCCAGAAGTTTCCTTACAAATTTCAACTCATCCAGGAAATTCTTCATTCCAACACTAGCTGAACTGTCTACTAGAAATACTATGTCCATCCGTCTGTCCTGAGCCCCTCGTAAGGCCTGGACATGACGTTTGAGCACTGGTCCTAGTGTTTCCACTTTATTCTTGGACGCTAGGTCGGTCCTAGGAGGTCCATAATCATACAGGTACTGGTCATAGTCTTGGAAAGCCCCTCCCCACGGGCAAAGTAACTCCAGGGAGAAGACAATGTAACTTACAAGACAAAGTTTCGGTTTCATTGTTCTAAACTCTCAAAGATAGAGTGTACTGAACACATTTTGTATGTACAGTGTGATGCTGATGAGAAGAGAATATATGTAAGTGAAACCCAATACACACACATCATGAACTTTGTTTATCTTTCTCTGGTGAGAAACGGACCTTATCAAATGGACTGATTTTCTCCAGCGCAGAAACACTGATATTGCCATTGATAAAAATCCTAGATTTAAATCGGGCTTGAAGCTGTAAATATTTATGCCTGCTTTATGTGATTAACGGTTTTGGAATTGTATATACGTATCATTCAACAGTGACATAATAAAACCATAGGATATGCTCAGTAAACGTTTGCTACTTACAAAATGTTTTCCACTTGAGGAGGGACAATCCCCTCTACACTAATTTTTTTTGCATGAAAAATAATTAGTTTCAGACATTTCTATGACACTGAAACACTTAACAAAAATATCTTGTGAACATATATATTTCAAGGAAAAAGGAAAAAAGAATATGAGAAGAATTGATAGAATTTAATAATAATAATAATAAAAAAAAAAAGAAATGGGGAAAATGAAACGACAAAAAATGAAACAATTATTACTATTTTTTTTTCTTCTCTTTAACCATTGTTAACTTTTGAGTGTCTGTCTTGTAAATCAATCTTATTAAGACTATCATATCCATATGTGCTTAAACTGCATGAAAAGCTAATTTAATGCTCTTTTTTTTCTTTCTGTCTTGCATCATTTTTTAAGATATTGAGAGAACGCAATATAGAATAGATACTATTAAAATGACTCGGTCATTTCTCATACTTCAATAATCGTACTGAGTGTTATAATAAACACTTATGACAGTAAGAAATATTTTGAGTTCTTCGATCTAATTTTTCTACGATGTTGGCGACTCCATCCATTCTGTCCTTAGACTCACGTACTTGGTTACAGATACTGATTACACGATTTACTGACAGCTTTACAAACATTATCCTTAGTCAAAGATCACGACACAACATGATCATACCAAAAGTTAAGACGATGAAAACACACATTGAAGAAGGTGCTCTCATGTTTTATGCGAAAAAAGTACATTATCTATTCAAAGATAAGGAGTCGCCATTGCTACCTCGTTTGCAAAAAGTGGCCATATGAATGACTGACAAGTAGTGTTTTTGTATAATATATTTCATATATTACATTTTTTGGGGGAAATAATTTTGCAAATCTGAAGTATACGGGAGTCCATGTTAGTACAAATGCCATCGTATCTGATATCGAAATATAAATACCGTACTACGATAGTCAAGGAATATCATAATAAAGCCAGGGAAAATTGACAATGTTGAAACGCAAATAATTTGCTTCGTAACCTATTGTTCTGAATCACTCTCTATACAGTCGAGGACCATGCCGAGATATTGGTTGTGAGTTATGTTTCATATATTCTTCTCTTCTAATTTCTTAAATTTGAAACTTATTACGTAGACCATTAATTCGTTTTTCTGATGATAATTGTTAATCACATACAAACTTTTGTTCAAATATGCAAGTATTCTAGCTTTTAGAGCATGAAATGCTGAATGCGTTTAATACAAATAGAAACAAAGAACAGAAGTCATGGATTACTTTCAGAGTTTAATTTTAATACATACATTCTACTTCAGTTCATTGCAGCTCGTCGGATTAACGAACTATATAAGAATTTAAACTGGGTATTTGTTAATCTTTTGCTGAGGAAGTCGGCCATTTGGCAATGAAATGAACTAATGAAATGACTGAATTATGATAAACTACTTGTTCCATATTTAGGGCGATAAAGCTTATTTCCAATCAGGAATGATTCCAAGTTTTCTGTAATGATTGAATCCCACTTTTTTATTGATCCTGTACTCATAAGACCTATTCATTCGCAGTACAGGACTACTTTTCGGTGATAAACTTTTCGGTCGTTTGACGGCCGGAGATTTCCCGTTTACCACATTGTTCTTTGCTGGAGCCAATGGTGGCAGAGAACCTGACGACATTTTCTTGTTTCTCTGATATCCGCTATAGTCCGTGCCCGGTGTTTTCACAGAATTATACCTTGTCTGTCTCATGGGATCACTCATTGGTGTTTTGAGTTGTCTTTTTGTTGCGTCACTATCGTATCCGTTGCTTCTTGTCGTTTTATTGCCAGTATCATTGACTGAGTCAAGTTTATCAACATTTTCCTTCGTGAGAGGTAGGATGTTTTGATCATCATCGTTCAGACTGTCCGCCTCTGATATCGTCTGCAAGTGCAGTTGTGGAGAAGTGTGGTCATCATCATCATCGGCGCCCGTGTCCTCTGCCACGAAATGCTTAGTGCCCAAAGTCCCAGTAGTTGATTCTACTTCATTTAATTGCCTTGAATTCTGAAATAAAGAAAAAACCCTTTTATCAAAGTAATTTTAATAACATAGTTCTATTTTCTTAGAAAATGTAGGTACATATTAAAATCAAAGAGTTGATCGATTGTTGCATGAATATATGCATTTCTGAAAAACAAACATTGCTAAAAAAAAAACTGCCACCGATGCATTTAAAATTTGTCTGACAGACAGCTTCTTATTAATGGTAAGAGAATGAATAGAAAAGGAAGTGCTTGAAGACAAGACGTTTAGGCTCTACGACTACAAGATATTCAAATTGCATATAAAGCAAAGGAAAGACAATTTTAATTCAATCCGAGCCGATTGCATTTACTTGTTTTTAAATTATCTTGGTTGGTGCCATCTACAATAGATTCCGTTGTAACTGAGCTGGCCTACTTTTCTGAACGTTTATGTAAATGAATTCTGGTTTACGTGTAATATAAAACATTTACTTGATAATTTTTTTCCTGTTTCGGTGGTGCCATCTACAATGAATTCATATTTCAACCCATACGATGTATTCATTGGTCTCCTTCCCTTTTGTGTGTTATCCTTTATGTTTCTGTGGGGTTTTTTTTATTGTTTGTTGAGGTGATAGCTTTATGTGCCGACCCCCACCCCACCCCTTTTTTCTCGTCTCATGCGTATATGTTCCGCTGTGATCGTTATGTTTGGGATCTTCTTATTTGACAAGAACTTCAACTAATATTTACATTTCAGGTCAACACAAAGATATAATAGAAGAAGGACAGCTGATCCACTCAGTAATTGAAGTGAAACACTCGAACATATACTCCTAGTGGTTTACTGTAAACTGTGCTGTGAAACACCTAGTATAGATTTTCTGTGAACAATGTGATAACAGCACAGCAAACAGCAAACCTGAATGATGGAGATTATTTAAGGAAGGTGTAAGCCCTGTAACCCAGACTGCCAGCCGTCGCCTCAACTTCATCGATCTGGTACAAATCCTGAAGAGATCCATCCAAAAGTTGAAATAAGGAAAAATATAGAAAGAATACTAAAACATTTGTATAGTAGATAAATGTTTCTAAATTCCCTTACCCACACGTGGAAAGCTGCGGCAGTTGGACTGACATCTCTTATTTGTTTTTCTGTATATGGGTCAATGAGCTGTTTACCATCGAGAGCGACCTCTAGCGGGACTTCTCGTGGATCAAAATCGGCCATTTTAAACTTCAAAGATTCTCTGCCTGTCCTCCCAATGATACCTTTACATTTTGCCCAAGTCTGAAAGATAACGATTGTTAAACAAATGATGAGTAAGATTAAACTTTACTTCTCTATAAGACATACGGATGATGGTTTAGGCCATTTCTTTGTTATTTTCTGTTTTGCGTCCTTGTGCTGGTAGGTTTTGAGCCCAAAGTCATAAAACAAAACAAAATTTAAATATAAGATGTTTTGCAAATGAAATGTATCTTTTTACAAAAATTAAAGAAAAATTGTGTAATTCTATATATTTCATGTAAAAACTATCATTCTTTTGTTCACTAATATATGTCAAGATGATCTAATGAAACAAGCACACAGTCATATAATATGAAATTGCAACTTTGTTTTATTTTTCTCCCTGGCTGGCTGGTAGGATTCTCAATTTCAAATGGACGCAAAACAGAATAAAAAAAGAAATGGCCTTACTATTAAAGACAAAAAATCCTCATTACATACGTCTATCTCCCATGGCGGGTGGCCAAGTAGAAGAAGTGTACACGCCATGATTTGGTACACACCATCTGGTGGCTGGTTGTATCGTTTGAGTTCAGTAATGGCCTGTACATCAGTCATCATGACCTCCTTTTTCAGAGCTTTGAGAGTCTCCAGTCTTTTCTGTAGTCTCTCTGCCAAGAGGATTTCTGGATCCAATATTTTGTCGTAGTTGTTGTTTCTGGCTTTCGTCAGAGACCTTTCCAAAGTTGGAAGATGCCGAAGTTCATATGCACTCAGTAGTTCTGAAAAATGAAAGAAATTAGCACAATAAGTATCACATAAAAGTTTTCTTTTAAAGTTTGTAAAATTTATTTCAATAAAATTTCATAACTTCATGTTTTTACGTGTGTATTATTATTGTAAAGGAGATGCTGGTACATTACCTTTCCGGACATCCAGTGCTCTGATGGTTTTCATTGCTCTCTCCACCAGTTCATGTGACTGGCCCGGATAAAGGGATTTGATTTCTATGATTGACTTCTCTATTTGTCCGATGTTCTTCAAGTCCAATGCTGTTTTCATATTTTCAACAGCATTACTTTTCTTTTGTTCTGTGTAGAATAGGATTATACATAGATGAGCAATAAAAAAATATTTTCAAAATATCAGAACATTTTGTATCTTATTTCTGATTACTATGGATTCTGTAAGAAAATATATTCCATATTTAGAATATCCTCTTCATTTTTTTAATCCAGGACAAAATGTTTGAAAACACACAACAAATCGTTTAAAAACTCCGCTTACCTCTGATTTTGAACAATGAGTCGCTATTCGGTTGTTTTTCCTCCTCCATTGCATCTATGTCCATTCTCCGGAGTTTGTACCTCATAAGGTTCTTGATAGTTTCCCCATTTCTCTGATACACATTAAGCAGATAGTCGCCTACGTTAGCCAGTTTTACCGTGTACCAGTTGCTGCCGTCTCGTCGCATGTGTTGACAAGGTTCTGATGAAGGACCTTCCTGGGATCCGACCTCATCCAGGTACACCACTACATTGGTCATGTCGTCTGGCCCCGGCACCAATATCTCTGAATCCTTGGTCCTGATGGTCCTGGTGACCACGTCAGACAGTTTGGTCTGTGACCTTGGGGTGTCCGAGGGTATGACAGGAACGGAATAGACTGACGGATCAAGTGAACGATCGGATTTGTTTCCCTTCCTTTTGGGTGGTTTTCCCGTGGAATTGATGAGAAACGAATAGAAATGTGTCACATCATCCTTGCCTTTAGCTCTGTTACCGAAGATGTTCATTGAATATTGACCAGATTTCGGGAGGTTTAGGTCATAAGTCTGTATTCTACCCTCACGGGCGGTTGTCACATTCATATGCTCGACACCCACGGGATCATTGCAGTCAAGTTCATGGATCAAGTTCATGTCTTCATCTGCATCAATGTCTATTTTTGCCTTTCCTCTTTTTGCCTCAACTATTCCATTTTCATTAACAACAGCACGTACTCCCATCTCTTCAGCTTTAGGTGTTGGGCCCAACACTCCACCAACAATGTTTGGAAATGGTTCGTCTATTTCATATTGTCCTGTACACTTTATGATGTAGTTCAGCACGTTTTCAATTTCTTGACTTTTGGGAGGTTTCACGTTTATTTTCATGATGTAATGACCAGCTTTTGGCAAGCGTGTGTTAATTATGTATTCGCCGTTTTCCCCAACGTAATGTGGCGTACTTCGTAATGGAAGCGTCATCTACCACAGCAGATTTTATCTCCATTTGTAAATTGCTGTCTTTTGACCCTTGTATTTTGATTTCAAGCCTTCCGTCGTCCGTGATTATTTTTGAACGTTTGTGTGTGATGGGTTTGATACCAGAAACCATAGTTTTCATGTTTGGTCCCCAACCAATCTCGGGATTGTCGGGTAAGGGCAGTGGCTTTTTTTCAGGGACCGTGCTACGGATAACGTACGTGCAACACAAATCAAACTGACCAAGTTCATTTGACTTTGTATCTCTGCCGTAAACTTCAAAGTTAAATGAGCCACAAACTGGCAAATCGAAATCAAAATGAAGAATT
Organism: Pinctada imbricata; assembly: GCA_033119305.1. Classification (NCBI taxonomy): domain Eukaryota; kingdom Metazoa; phylum Mollusca; class Bivalvia; order Pterioida; family Pteriidae; genus Pinctada; species Pinctada imbricata. Next base: position 12,274,718 of record VSWD01000010.1, on the reverse strand, counting down.
TCTGGTCCTTGATCCATCTTCACGCACTCATTTAGAACTGCTTCTAACTCCTCAGGAGCTAGCGTTCCTCGCGGTCGGTAAAGAGCAAACTTGAACTTCAAGAATCTGCCTCTTTCTTTGGGCAGTTTGATTTCTATCATGCCTTTTCCTTGCTTCAAGGGAACGTTTACTCTTCTGTAAACTTTGTGCGTAAATCCCAATTCAAGTTCCATGAATCGCTCACGAGTGTAAACAAGTTTTTCAAATTCTTCTAGTTTCATTTTCTTCTCATCTGGCAAAAGCTGCCACCTGTCCTCGTCGGGAAAATGTGTCCATATAAAATCCTCTGGCTCAGTGAAGAAATAATATTCATCCACTAGCTCTCTATGTGGAAGCTTAGTTCTTTGGTCCACCCTGAATTTTACAAGTTTATGGTCGTTTCTGTGGAGTCCCAGAGGGTCATCCCCGGTATTAACTTCCACGCATGTAGTCGCCCAGAATACGTCGATCAGTCTCCAGTTGCCTTTGATATAAACTGCGTTCCACTGAGATTTTATGGCCCGTTTGTTGAGCTTCTCCCCAATCTTGTATGCAGAACTTTTGGTAAAACCGTCTATTACCACACATGGTACATCTACTATTCTGAAATATGAATAAGAAGAGATGCTATTCATAACATTCAAAACTTTCCAATTTCTTCATTTTTATGTACAGGAGAAGAGAAAATTCTTCCTTGTTATACCCGTTTTCGGAGTACCAGAAAAAGGATGGTATTGAACTACTTGAGAGACCCAAACTTACTGGCATAGAATGTAGAACAAATTTGCATGATTTCCGATGTCACACTGTATCTTGCTGAAATACTCCAGTACAGAGTCGGTGGGCGGGGTCACTTCTATTTTCATTTTACGGACGTTGTAGGAGGTGATCCATCTGAAGACTGACCTCATCTTGACCAGGTCATCCTCCCATGCCCACTCGTCTGTAAGGTACTCACCCACCTCCCAGAACCCTTCAAACAACAAGCTGTGTGGTGCCTTCACAGAAAAGAACATTACACGTATACTTTACTGTTGCAAAATCTAAAGTCGAATGAACTTAAACATAGTAAGGCACAGTCCATTTGATATTCTGGGGGAGGGGGGGGGGGCTTGGGTTTTTTTCGAAAAAAATAATTTTACTCTCAATTTTGACGAAAAAAATAAATTTGCTTATGGTGTGACAGAAAAATCTTGCTATTACAAATAATCTGAATTTGAAGAATTACCATATAATTTCGCTAAAATTCTTGAAAATTTTCCGGCTCGCTTCGCTCGCCACAGTTTCAATTTATGTCAACATTTTTTGGCCCGCTTCGCTCGCCATAGTATTCTATCAAAACATTATTCACTAATGGCAAAGTTCATACATTTGAGGATATCAGAAGTTATACATGTATGTGAATGAAAAGGTCTTCCTCAAAAGCTTGAATATATTATCTATGTATTGCTATTAATACATGTTGCATGTATCCCATAGAGTCTTACTTTATATGCTTGGAAGGAGAACTTCAGTTATTCACCAATTTACAATTCTACATTTAAAAATTTGTCTAGGAGACCTTACCCTCAGACCCTCTTATACATGTTATATACATGTATCTTATATAAAATATTGAGAATTGTATTGTAAAAATCTTTTATCTTTCTGTTTAAAAGTAAATTGAATACTTGCATGAAAATAAACTAATATATTATTTTGAGTAAAATATAGATAGTTTCTATTGATAAAACACAAACACTCTTAATAGGCGCATCATTTTGTTAAAAAAATGTCCTTGCTCCAACTTTGCAAGAAAAAAATAATTTTGCCCCGGTTCGGGGCGAAAAAAATAATCTTGCTCCGACAAAAAAAACCAAAGCCCCCCCCCCCCCCCCCCGAATATTAAATGGACCGTGTCTAAGTTAATTAAAAAGAATCTTCACATGGTACCATCGAATCAGACCAGATACCGTTTAGGAGTAAGCATTTCCTGATTGATATGGATACAAAAATTGTATTTTAGAACATGTATTAATGAATAATTGATTAAAGAAAGTTCAACTTGCTGAATTGTAAGAAAGATTTATACGAAAATGGACTAATCTTAGGAGAAGCGAACTACTGTAGAAATATTACTAGTAGCACAACTCACGTTCATTGCATGGTCATCGACGTAAGAGAAGTCTAGGCCCTCCAGAAACCTGTCACGTTCAGACTTGGGTGGAGAAATCTTTGGAATATCCTTATGAGATTTCTGTACTTTGGGTTTTTTATTTGTTCTTTTCTGCAATACAGACGATAGAAAGATTCTAATTAATGTCCCCATGAAATGCAATAAAAATGGATTCATTTAAAGGAAAATACTATCTATTGCATATGAAACATTTTTCATATTGTTACCCGAGTTTTAATATCCGTAAATCTATATCAGTTATTTATTTATTTATTTATTGTTGATCATGACTCTTTCCCTTCATTTATACCTTCCCTTTCGTGATTGATAAAATTTCCGACTCTGTAGCCAGAGGCACTTACATTCCTCGGTCTGATTGGCTTATCTGCCCCGCTCTGGAGGAGAGGGTCACTCCCATTTTGACTCGAGGATCCGGACCCCATGTTTGTTATGTAGCTTCGTTTTCAGATTTTTATTTCACATCTTATCTGATAAAAAGAATATTTTGTCAATTTTATGATTTTGAAAAAAAATGTAATAAATATAACTCCTCGTATAATTCGAATTTATGCAGTTTAACCTATGGAGAAATGAGATGATTGGATATGTATCGAATATACAAATGAATTCTCCAATTACAACGCTTGTTATGCAAGTTCGTTGAGTTTTAATTTTTCTGTACTGAATTGTCAAAAGGAAAAAAAGTATGATTACTTTTCTTTTTTCCATATTTTGAAGAGTAACACTTACTTGCGGAGTAAAACGTACAGCATACCTTCTTTCTGTATAAAAGACAATATAGGAGTGTCCTGTCTTCTTCAAAATGTTGTAAAGAAAATAAACAATTCAGGTCCTCAATATGGAATAACAGTTTTCATTTCGAGAAAATATTTGAGTATATTACCGTGATCTTTGAGCTTACTTTTACATTTTACATGGGGTTAATAGGATATTAACCGAGTCTTTTATTCTCTGGTGAAAGAAATAATGCCCACATCAGTTTAATGTCTCTAATTCCCTCTTTCATATTAATCCTTATAAGAAAACTTATATTTAAAATCCTGCAATATGTTTGATCATACTTTACCATAGTCCTGTTAGAGACTCTGTTAAGGACAAAGCTATACTTGACAACGACAAATATTTAAGAAACAATGGGATTTAATCTTTAAATTTTTTTTTTTTTCAGATGACAGTCGACAGAATATATATTTCCATGTCCGAATTTTTTTTTTTCAAATTTGAAGAATTTTCTCGATTTGAAGTATGTACTTTCTGAAAAATGTAATCTTGTACGGAAAAATAGAAGGGACATGGTGAGAAAAAATTATCTTGTGCGCACGACTATAAGTAACTCGTGCGCACGACTTTGTAACACGTGCGCATGGCTTTGTAACTCGTGCGCACGACTTACTAACTCGTGCGCACGACTTACTATCTCATGCGGACGACTTACTAACTCGTGCAGACGACTTACTAACTCGAGTGCACGACTTTTTGTCTTCATATCTCGCGCCAACGACTTTGTAACTCGTGCGAACGAGATAATCAATGATTATACTTGACTTTTTTTTCATAATTTCAGTAGCGCCACCTACAATGAATTGCGTTTTTTAAATTGATATTTAATACAATCGGTAATCCTCGCTTATTACTGAAAAATTATTTCTCTGAGGTTTAAGTTTTCATCTTATCTCTCATTTAACGAAAGAGTTTCCCATATTTCGTGTTTCCTAATAAACCGGGATTTTTTTAAGGGATGATGTCAGCATTGATGCCCCCTTTTTTATTTGCTTCCTACGTATAATGAGTTGATCGCATGTCGAAAGGTTGCAAACGAGGTAGTCCCGTTTTAAGACATATTTGATAAATGTCTTATCTCTGTGTATTGATGTTGAATTGCAAAAAAAAAATCGTTTAAAGAGAAAGAAGTGCTTATACGAATTATCTCCCTTTGTCCGTCAGCTTTATACACTTCATTAATATTTCATATACGATAGGGTTTTTTTTAAGTTTAATCAGTTGACGGCTTCGTTTTTGAAGGAAATTTCTTTAACTTTTTGCCTAATAGATAAAATACGCGAAATCGCATGAATGAAGAGTAATTAGAATGTTTTCCGATTCTTTAGTCTGCAAATTGTTAATCTTTGCTCGATTCTTTTTATCAATCAGTATATTATTCTATTTGTACATGTTTATATACATTTCTTTTATAAAATAATTCTATCTTGAAAAATCAAAATGAAAATGATGCTTCTGTGTTACGATGTAAATAGTATTGAATTAACTATCTGCCCTGTGAAAGGGTAGAGAGCACAAGAATTAATTGCGCTTTCCGGTTGCTTGATAGTACTGTACTCATACATGTAGTATCCCTATGTACCTAGAGAGGTAACACATGCCATCTTTCATATTGCATAATATCGGGTACTTTTTAAACAACGATGAGCATGCACATCAACAAGACTTTTTTCTTTTTGATTTTTTATGTTCAATGATAAAATTCATTTTTGATCAATCCATCATGTTGTTTCAACTCTTTATAGCAGTTATATCAAAGGCATACAACAGACGAGAACAGCTTAATGTGGGTTACTTTATCTCTAACACAGCGGAAGCTACTGTTTCTTAAAGAGAAGAGAAGAGTAGCACCCTCTTTGAAAAAGTACAAGTTTTTTGTTTCAAACAACTCGGAAAGAACTGTAAAACATACCATAAACTTGCATATATGGAAATGGTAAATGAATTTATATTAGTGTTGGACCTGCTCACAGTATGCGAGAACGATGAACAGAATCTTGTTAACAAAGCGGTGTGCTTATCTATAGATTATATGCTCAGAACCCTTAAATAAAATGGTAAATAATGTCCTTTTAATTAAATACACTAGCAATATATGAAGCAACCTTCTTCCTGCAATTTATGTAGAACACTTGAAAGGATATAAATTGATACCAAAATGGTCATTGACAACAGAGTATATATATTACATTGGGAATTTCACAACCTGCATTTTATGGTGACATAATGAACAAAATAAGAAGGATCAAAGGTAGACAGAATTACCATCGAAATTGTGTTAGGATCACCGAACGCCATTTATATCGTGGATATGATACTCCTGTCACCAGACGGACACTTGGCTTGGTACTGGACTAATCTACAGCGTTGTACCGGCGCAATCATTAAGAATTACACGCTATAGATCTGACTGTGACGACAGAACTCCATGACGGGCCCTGTCCAAACCTCTTTAGAGAAGACAGGGCACCAACCACCTGTCCTCTCTGAATTTCAGTCGGACCCCACCAGTGATCACATGCATGAGCTCGCTACAGCTGGTAGAGGACGGATTGTATATCCATTTACAAATCCATCTATGTGTTTCTTGGGCCTGCGTAATGCTGTCTGTTTGTATGTTCATCACAGTGAAGAGGTTTTTTTTACACCACCATTTTGCTTTCTTCGAGACCTTTGGGTAATCGGAAAAGTGGGAGGGTTGTGCGCACGTAATCCGGGTAACCACACCGTCTGCGTGGCAGATGGCCGTCGAAAGTCGGCACCGTTTGCCCATTGGTCTCGTTGGTTTATGTGTGGTCTTTTGTGTTTGATGTTTCTATGTTGTGCATTGGTGTTCCTTGTCCCTTTTGCGTCTCTTTCTGTGCATGTCTGCTCTGTGTTTTTGCATTAGGTGTTTTGCTGTGGGTGCTGCAGTCTAGTGTTGTTGGATATCCCCTCCTTTGTTTGTTACTGTGAATGCGACACGTGCTTTACTGACTGAAGCGAATTTGTGTACCCCAGCGAAAGAAAATTAGGAATCTTGTTTATTATGACACGAGGCGTATTATATTTCTGTAGTAACCCATTGTACAATGTATTAACTGTTGCGTGCCAGTGTTATAAGGACCTGTTCCCATAAATAGCCTGTGAATGAGATTCTCTCATTACGTCGGCTGAAGAGTCTAGATGACCTGACAAATCAAAGTCATATCGCATCAGTGTATTTTCTTCCTAAATTCTTTGTATCGATACGTTCTATAACATTCGCACATTTTCGGAATTTTCCGTCACTTGAATCAGAAATAAACGGAAAATCCCGGAAATGTGCGATTGGTAAATGCATTTTATTCCGAGTTTATCTAACTAGAATTTTACAACATTTAACGTCAGCTAACTGACGGCAAGCTTTTTGTAAAAGCTAATACTTGTATTGCACCTCACATCTCCTTGCACATCGAAAGTACTGTCCTATGACATACATCGTACAGTACTATCTATCTTATGATAAAAAAATCCTTTACTATTAAATTTGAGAAGAAACTCAACTCTATAGATAGACTCTTCACAATTTTCTACCAATATAGCCCTTTGAAAAAAAAATATGCATAGTTCAAATAAAACACATGTTCAGAGTCATGATAGTTTTGGTTCAAGAAAAGTTAGAGAAAAGGTCAAAATAAATTTTAGTCCTCCTATCTGTCATTTGACACTCTGATAAAGTTTGCATGAGGAATTTCCACAAACTCTAATCTATATTACTTGTACTTTACTTGTATGTCTGTGTGTATGTATGTCTGAATTTAATAGCATATTTGATAGCATATAATAAAAAAGGAAAATAAAAAAAGATAAAAACAAAATACAAAAAAAAACCTATCCCTTTTTTTTACTTAATTTTTTATTTTCATGAAAATTGCATCATTTCATATAATATGGTATTACAAATTTAAAGAAATATTTCTTACATTTTCATCCAATATTATACCAGTATTTCACTGGAAATTGTCCTTCATAATACCACATTTTACAAGTATCTTATTTTGTGAACATAAATCAAGCTTTAGTAAAACGATTTTTAGCTCACCTCGACGAAGTTGAGATGAGCTTATGCTATAACCCCGGCGTCCGCGTCCCCGTCCGCGTCCCCGTCCGCGTCCCCGTCCGCGTCCGCGTCCGGTTAAAGTTTTTGGGCAACTCAGTATCTGACAAAGTACTGATGCTACAGTGACCAAACTTGCACAAGTGATTCATCTTGGGATGCTGAGTTGAACCCATGCATCGGATGCAGCCTCTGACCTACATTTTCCGGTTGAAGGACTTTGTCAATGTCTGGTTGAAGTTTTTGGGGTAGTTCAGTATCTGACAAAGTACTGATGCTACAGTAACCAAACTTGCACAAGTGATTCATCTTGAGATGCTGAGGTGAACCCATGCATCGGATGCAGCATCTGACCTACTTTTTCCGCTTGAGTGATTTTGCCTTATAAGGCCAATATTGAGCAAAGTATAAGTGCTACATGTACCAAACTTGCATATTGGATGTATCTTTGATCAAACTTTCATAAAATGACCTTGACCTACTTTTTCCGCTTGAGTGATTTTGCCTTTAAAGGCCAATATTGAGCAAAGTATAAGTGCTACATGTACCAGACTTGCATATTGGATGTATCTTTGATCAAACTTTCATAAAATGACCTTGACCTACTTTTTCCACTCGAGTGATTTTGCCTTTAAAGGCCAATATTGAGCAAAGTATAAGTGCTACATGTACCAAACTTGCATATTGGGTGTATCTTTGATCAAACTTTCATAAAATGACCTTGTCCTACTTTTTCTGCTTGAGTGATTTTGCATTTAAAGGCCAATATTGAGCAAAGTATAAGTGCTACATGTACCAAACTTGCATATTGGATGTATCTTTGATCAAACTTTCATAAAATGACCTTGACCTACTTTTTCCACTCGAGTGATTTTGCCTTTAAAGGCCAATATTGAGCAAAGTATAAGTGCTACATGTACCAAACTTGCATATTGGATGTATCTTTGATCAAACTTTCATAAAATGACCTTGACCTACTTTTTCCACTCGAGTGATTTTGCCTTTAAAGGCCAATATTGAGCAAAGTATAAGTGCTACATGTACCAAACTTGCATATTGGATGTATCTTTGATCAAACTTTCAAAAAATGACCTTGACCTACTTTTTCCACTTGAGTGATTTTGCCTTTAAAAGCCAATATTGAGCAAAGTATAGGTGCTACATGTACCAAACTTGCATATTGGATGTATCTTTGATTAAATTTTCATAAAATGACCTTGACCTACTTTTTCCGCTTGAGTGATTTTGCATTTAAAAGCCAATATTGAGCAAAGTATAAGTGCTACATGTACCAAACTTGCATATTGGATGTATCTTTGATCAAACTTTCATAAAATGACCTTGACCTACTTTTTTTGCTTGAGTGATTTTGCATTTAAAGGCCAATATTGAGCTAAGTATAAGTGCTACATGTACCAACCTTGCATATTGGATGTATCTTTGATCAAACTTTCATTAAAATGACCTTGACCTACTTTTTTTCACTTGAGTGATTTTCTTATTATACATGTACTTAGAGATATGTTTAAATTGAACTTTGCTGCCGCGAGGTGAGCTTCGTAATCTTTGATTACACTATGTTTTAAAGTATTCTACATTTCATATCATATTTATATATTCTAAAGCTAATAAAGGATAATACATTATTAAATTGTTTAATCATTCATTTCATCATAAAATCAAAGTACAATTCTTTTCCATGTTACTTTAAACTTTAGATACTGACTTAATATATTCAACAAGTCTAAAGTTATACTACAATCAAATAATATATGTCTTGTATCGTCAACACAAACACAAATTTGACATAAAGCAGAAGGATCATTATTCCATTAACATACACTTACTTTAAAATTAGTATTTAGGATACCATGTACAATCTTATAGTTGAACTCCGAAATATTTCTTTGGTCATATAATCAAATAATAAATGTCTTGTATCATCATCACAAGAACAAACACAAATTTTACATAAAGCAGAAACATCATTATTCCAATTACTAACATAATTGAACTCAGAAATATTTCTTTCATAGATACCATTTATCTTAGCTAAATATACATTTTTTCCAAGTATCCTTTCGTTGTATATTGAACAACTTTGACCATTTTGTTCGAGGTTCTTCAAACTCGTTATTCAAAAGATATCATAAAAGAAACTAGATTTTATACCATCTAATGATACAAGTTTGTTCTTAAAAAGAAACCTCTATCATCTCGAGTAAAAGTGCACGCAATATTAAACTCTCCCTTTTTCGGTTATCATACTTAAAACTGAGTATCTGATGAATCTCGCCTCTCTGAGAGAGTTGTCTACGACAAGGTATGATATTTTTTAACATATTCACATGCAAACTGAGACCAAAATCATCCAAACAAATTATAAAAAAACACCTTTGCTACTTCCTTCAAATTCTTGGCGCGAAAAGTCTCGGAGCGAAACTCATAGGACACACAGTTTATGTATGAAATCCGACAAGATGTACACCCGAGAAGAAGCCGCACTGGGTGCTATTTCTGTAAAACTTCCTGTCGCCCTTTCACCCACATACTGGTACTAAACAATGCCCGGTTTTTTTTTCTGAGAAGACACTTGCACAGTAAAGTATAGATATTTTGCAAGAATGAATTTACAAACAACTAGATGGCCTAAATGAATCACAATAAGAACCATAATTTCGGGAAATCGCAAGAAACAATCTGAGAATTATTCAAAAATCTTTGCAAATAGAAAAATAGTCATTTTAAGGTCACGACATAAAATAACATCACCGACCATACTACTCTAATGAGTGAAATATTTTCGATCAGCAACAACTTCAAATCATGCAGTAGATGTCAAGTTTCTGTTTTTCGAAGTGATCTGTCAAACGAGGTAAATGCAGATGGATTTAATTGGCCAATGTACCTTCGACATCTGTGCTGCTCAGAATTTCACTAAACTTTTTTGATAGAAAATACATGTCGATGCTTTATGTTCTCTACACAGTTTGTGTTTCTCTATCCGATGTATCGCATGAAATGTTCACAAATGGATATAATTGGCAGTCGCATTTTCAACTTGCACCGATTAAACATTGATCTCGTTGGTTTATATGTAGTCTTTGTGTTTAATATTAAAATGTTTCTATCTACATTTTGCAGCTCATCCGGTATGCTAGAGCATGTACTGATGTTTTGGATTTCCATAGTAGAAATTTACAAATCACGAAGAAACTTTTAAATCAAAGTTTTCGCTTTCACAAACTAGCGAAGACTTTCTAGAAATTTTACAAAAATTATTGTAAACTTCTTTTGAAATTCGGATCCATAAAAACAACAGAGTATATTACTTTGGGTATTTCGCAACCTGCATTTTATGGTGACATAATTAAAAGAATAAAGAAGGAGCAAAGGTAGATAGAATTACCATCGAAATTGTGTTAGAATCATCAAACGCCTTTTATACCGTTGATATGTTCCATCTGTCACCAGACGGACACTTGTCTTCGTACTGAACCAATTTACAGTCTTGTACCTGCGCATTCTTTAAAAGAATTGCACTCTTACTGACTTTGACGACATGACTCCATGACGAGCCTCTAATAACAGAGAAGACAGTGTCCCGACCACCTGTCCTCTCTGAATGTCAGTCGGACTCCTCGGGAGATCACATGCATAAGCTCGCTTCAGTCGGCAGAGCACGGACTGTATGTATATGCCTTCTGTTTTTTTTAAATCCATTTACATATTCATCTATGTGTTTCTTGTGCGCCTGCGTCATGCTGTCTGATTGTATGTTCATCTTACACTGATGAGGTTATATACCATAATTGTGCGTTCGTCAAGACCTCTGGGTAATCGGAAAAGTGGGAGGGTTATGCGCACGTAATCCGGATAACTACACCGTCTGCTACTTGCGTGGCAAATGGCTGTCCAAAGTCGGCACCGGTTGCCCATTGGTATCGTTGGTTTATTTGTAGTATTTTGTGTTTCATGTTTCTATGGTGTGAGTTGGTGTTCCTTGTCCCTATTGCGTCTCTATGAGTGTCTGCTCTGTGTTTTTGCATTTGGTGTTTTGGGGTTTCGCTGTGGGTGCTGCAGCCGAGTGTTGTAGGAGACCCCCTCCTTTCTTCTATGCCGTAAGTCTGTTTTACGTCTCTTATTGTGCTTGTCTACTCCATGTTTTCGCATAAGGTGTTTAGTGTTTTGCTGTGATCACTTCAATCAAGTATGGTTGGACATTCCCTCCTTTCTTCTCAACTTCTTCACATAATCATATCAAACCGTAGATCTTGTTTTGATCCATAAAACATACATGGTTCACTGAAGGATGGGGGGACTAAGTTGTTATATGCTCTCAAACAATAAAAGAAAAAGAGCATAATTTGAAAAAGAAAGCATACAGTCAAATGAATTTTACTCTGTAATTAGTAGAATAAATATTTCTATAAAAAGATTGCATTACACAAACCAAGTTCTTATAAACAATATGTTTATAAGTCCTTGTACAAATGTAAAACTACATGTATGATAAAATGTCAAATAAAAAAGCCAAAATTCAGCAAAAAAGACATAAAATTTGGCACTTTCATGAATCTGGAGATACTGTCCTCCTTTACTTTATGTTACATAGTACATCTGTATCACGCTCTCCTGTTTCCCTGCATATATTGTCTTTTCTTTCTGAATCTGGCAGTGTATCCGTTTGGATCTATAAATTCGTCGTCATCATCATCATCGTGTTTGATTTCCAGAATATCAGGCTGTCTAGAATTTAAGTCTGCCTTATACCCCTGTAAATAATTATCATACGGGGTTTCTTGCACGGGCGGAGGTTTGCCTTTGACAGGCTTTCTAGGACTCTGTAAACCGTCCTTACTACCGCCTGCCTTTTGGAACCCTGGTTTAGCCTTTGGTGAATTCAGTCCAATATTATTTGCACTATTATCAGCTCCGTTGTTATTCTGTTTTGGATTATCATTTTTATCATTACCGGAACCATTGTCTTTTTTCTGTGCGTTCCCATCAGCACCTCGGTTTTTCGGATCCTTGTTTTGACCCCCTGCTTTGTCAGTGGTGTCTTTGTTCTGAGCACCTGGTCGGTTTGTCTTTCTGGGACTAGAAGGCTCTTTATTTTCTTTTCCTTTACTTGTGTTGCCTTTCTTTGGATCCTGTGAATCAAGCTTCTCGTTTTTATCTGCCTCTTTCACCTGTGTAATCGGTTGATCAGATTTTGGTCGACCCCGATTTTTAGAGGCCATATAATCATTTTTCTTCTGAAAACGTCTTGTATATGATCGGCTGTCAGACCTAGTAGGACTTTCCTTTCCATCCGGGGATTTTCCAGACGGATTTTCAGCCATCTTTTTCTCTGTTTCTTCAACATTTGGTGGTTGTTTGTTCTTTTCGTTAGCTGGAAACAGAGAATCTAGCGTGACGTATTTCGTTTTCGGTTCTCTCTTTTTCTTTGGCGATGGTACAGGTGGAGGGGGAGGGGAAGGCGCCCGGGGTGCTGGTGTTTTTGTTTTTGGTGGAGGAGCGACCTTCTTTTGGGGAAGCTTTCCGGACATCGCTTCTACTTCTCGAATAACCTCTGCCGTCTAAAATTCAAAATAAATTAGAACACTTCATTTTGTAGAACAACTGTTACGATTTACATAAAACAGTTAGATTAACTGACGATAAATCGAATATCAACACTATAAATTGTAGAGGAAAAGGTAATATTGCTATTGCCAAGTGAGAAACCAAATTCGAAGTAGGTTTGGAGCCATTTGAGAGCACTTACCCACTGATAGAAAGCTGCCGCTGCGGGGCTAATGTATCGGAGTTTATCAGCTGTATATGGTTCTATAATGTCCCTTGCTTCACAAGCGTCTTCCCGTTTGACGTCATTGGGTTCTATATCGGCCATTCGCCGTCTCAGAGAATCTGGATCTCTCTTCCCCAGCAAAGCCAGACATTTTTTCCAATTCTACAAGAAGTAAAAACATCAGAGGTAAACAAAAACAAAATTCAGTCATGTCATAAATGAAGCGTGTAATCTTTAGGGACTGAAAGAACTTTGAATTTCCATTTAAGCATTGCATTCAGTTTAAATACTTTTTGTGTAATTGAGTAACTATTTATATTGAATGAGAAAACTTGGTTATTCAAATAGCAACTGGACTTTCGTTATGCATGCAGGAAAAAGTGGAGAAAGATTGCCTATTATTTCTTTTGTTAATCCTGTACTCAAACCTTTGTTTAATTAGAAGACCTAAAAAGTGACACGTTGTGAACTGGCTAAATCGGATGGGGATTTGGGAGGAATATCAGCCTTTCATAAGAAGGTCTATCTGTAAAGCTACACAAGTTTCAAGCTCTTGTCCTTCTAGATACCGATGGTAGCTAGGGTTTAAAGTAGAATACCCGACGCTAGAAACTTTAAAATGGGGGAGTAGGGGGTTGCTGTTCAAATTAGATATAGACAATTGAAATCAAACACACGGACGCCGAATATAAAATTTACCTCCACTTCTTTTTGGGGATGTCCCATTACAATAAAAGCTGCCTGAATCGTCTTTTTAACTGGTTCCGGTGGCGTGTGGAGTTTGCGCAGTTCTGTGATGGTATTAATGTTCGTTTTCAGTACCATGTCACGGAGATTATTCTGAGCCGCCAGCCGGTCGCGTAGACGCTTTGCTAACGCTACTCTCTGCTGCGTGATGGGGTCCTGGGCTAACCTTTTACTGGCGTCTCTTAGTACACGATCAAGCGCCTGTAAATCCTGGTCTCTGTAGGCCCGTATTAAATCTGAATAAGATAAGTTAAAGAAACCTAGTTAACACGATTGTAGTCTCTGGAGAAATTATCAGGACTTCAAATTAATCTTATGTACGAGAACTACGTCAAAGTAAATGATTATATAAGGACTGATGTACAACTGTAGCCGACCAAGAATGTCAGTTTCGAAGGGATTAATCATGTACGGTAGTTGTCTGCTCCGTAAAGCGAAGGGTAACGGAACGCCTCTGTGAAAGAGATTGGGTGAATAGCTCTCCAAGTCCTCTAACTCATAAGCTTACAAATGTGATTTATGATATTTTTTTCATAAATCAATTCAGCATGTCAAGATAAGGCTGTCTAGATGTATGTAATCGAGAAATTTCCAAATGCTAAAAAGCATGCTACAAAATATTACCCTCTTTGAATTCTATCTCTTTGAGAAGTTTTAAGGCTTGTTGAAGTAGATCATCGTTTTTGTTTGGTTTGATATACTCGTATTCCTTCATGGCACGCCGTAACTGGTGGAGATTCTTGGATTCTATAGCCTCCTTTAACCGTTGGGTCAAGATGATTCTCTCGTTAACTGTAAAAAAATTAATATCACAAGCAAAAATAGCATTTCATTATAAAGCGTTCAGTTTTTTGTCATATTCCCTTTTGAGATCTAAATCAAAATCAGTTTTCAATTGAGTTTCCATGATAGAGATTTTCTTTATAAGATACTGACCTCCAACTTTAGATGCTTTGACTTCTTGTATTTGTTTCTTCAGTTTGTCGGCCTGTGTGACGTCTTTTCCTGCCCGGATTCTCTCTTGTCGAATAATTTCCATAACTTCATTGAAGTCCTTCTCTTCCGCTTCATCCACGTGTATTTTTCGAACGACGTATTTGGCTTTACTCTTGAGAAACTCCAGGTTTTTCCTCTCGTATATGTTTATGAAATATTCACCCAAATTATCGACTTTTACTTTGTACAAATCGACTCCCTTTTCTGTCACCGCTTCTATAGTCTTAGATGATGGAGGGTCGTGGGATTCCTTCTTCTCCACATAAACCTCTAGATGATCTATTCCTCTAGGTACAGGTACACAAACATCGTCGTCTTTGGTCTCTATAGTTTCTGTATGTATCTCCGTGCAGTCTCTCCAGAAACTCCGGTTTGTGTTGCCTTTGGTGGTGTTTGTTTGACCTTTCTCTATGACTCTTCCGGTCGATTGAATGAGATATGCAAATGCATGGTACAGTTTGTTTGGCTGTGATCTTTTCTTAGCATGAACATTGAAAGAATACTCTCCTTCTATCGGAAGATCTAAATAGAAACACTGTTTGCTCCCTTCCTCTCTCGGAATCACACGCATACGCTCTGCCGCTTCACTGTTGTTCGAGTGCAGTTCACAAAGCAAATGAACTCCTCTTTGGCATCAAAGACTAGCTTAGCATGACCTTCCCTAGGCTTCCATGAATCCGTTATCTGGCTGAAAACTCCTGATTCCCAATTTGTAAGCGTCAGGGTCCTCTCCCAAGAGCCCTGGGTGATGGTCGGGAAGGGCGTGGTACTCATTGCCCTTCCCGTCACGGTTATAAGGTAGTTGAGCACGTTAACACTTTCTGAAGAATTGGGATCCATGTTGGCGTACAACAACATTGCAGTACACGCCGGGGTATTTGAATCTGGTGTCTATAATGTATTCCCCGGCGTGCCATCTGAGAAGGGCATATTTGGATATGTTGGCATCGTCAATGATATGACTTTTCAGTCTTATTTGTAGTTTAAGCTCCTTCCTTCCTCCCAGTCTAATTTCAAGCATCCCATCCTCTGTCACGATATCTGCATGTTTATGTGTAATCGGAAAAGAGTCCAGCTTTTTTAGTTTTCATACATGGTCCCCATCCAATCTTTGGGTAATCTGGAAGCGGCATCTGTTCCTTGTCCGGCATCGTACTGTCTATTACATACACACAAAGTAAATCAAACTCCTCTAATTCAGGGATCAGCAGTATCCCTCCCATACATAGACAACTTAAACCTGCCTGACACTGGTAACATACACTTAAAGTGAATCCTATCCTTCATGTGATCAAATATAGTGAATCTATTGAGTATTTTGTCTATAGGTCTTCTTTCATGAGTTACTTCAGTTCTGTAAAATGAGTATTTGAATTGGTAAGAATCGCTCCTGTCCTCCGGGAGCCATAGAACAATGTCTGCCTTCCCATCTTTTGCATCAATAACAGTTCTGCCATGTTTCCTCTTGTTGACCTTTATTCCCATCTCGTGCGTCCTCTCTCTCATATAAAGCTGACCCTCCCATTCCTGCTCAGAGATCGGATTCTTCAGCAGCTGCCATTTTTCTTCCTCTGGGAAGTGAGTCCAGATAAGCTGTCTAGGGTCCGTGAAGAAGTACTGTTCATCCACTGGCTCTCTGTGGACGATTTTGGCGTAAGATGTCGTGGCGAAATCCTCTTCTTCTTCATCGTCTACGTAGTACTCCTCTGTCGTCGATATCAGATCTCCCTCGTCATCGTATTCCTCTACCCTACCAGTATCCACTTTGACGCACGTTATACCCCAGTATGCGTCAAGTAAACGCCATTCACCCTGGATATACACAGCATTCCACTGAGCTGCTATTTCTTCGTGTTCGATTGGTTCACCGATCTTATAGGCTTTGTTTTTTGCCATTCCATTCACAACCACACAAGGAACTTCCAACAGACTTTCATGAAAAAGAAAAACAAAATATCAAATCAGTTGATGGCGTACAGCTATTGAATGAATTTCGAAGAGATTTTGCCAGAAATCAACTTTTAAAGAATGCACGTCTTTGATGACACTTCTCTTCAGATATTCAGTTTTTGAACTTAGTTGCTTAATTTCAAAAGGCATGAAGGAATTTATAAACAAACCTGCAGAGAATGAAGAACAGGTATGCGTGATTACCCATGTCACACTGAATCTTGTTGAAATACTCCAGAGGGGTGTCCGGTGGAGGAGTCTTGTCTATTTTAATCTTTTTGATGTCGTATGATGTAATCCATCTAAAAATAGACCTGACCTTGACGAGATCATTCCAAGCATTGTCGTCTGAGAGGTACTTCGCAAGGTCCCAGAAGGATTTGACCAAGAGATCGTTTGGTGCCTAAAAGATAAGACGGAATTTCTGTTGTTAGATATATGGATACTTTTTTTCCACTTGTTGGTGTCTACTGCACGAAAAGCGTTTATTCAAATGAAAATAATTTTAAATCGCAAAAAATTAAAACATAATTAACAATTTACAATATTAATATACAATTATTGTCATTAAAAAAAATGGGGTTTTCATACTTTGCACGCATGCTCATCTATGACTCGGAAGTCGATGTCATCCAAGAACAGATCTTTGGTCTTTACTGGAGGCCTGACATCCGGTATGTTGTCTTCATCGTCCTAAAAAGTTTTTGATATTTTAACGAAAAAATGATTATTGAATATGATGAATCTCTTGATCTCTACATTTTTTTATGAGTACTATATAAATACTTTAAATTATTTAAATCATTTTGAATTACTTTTGAAAGAATGATAAATGTCGCTGCATAGCCTTTTTGTGGTCATTGTTAATAAGAATCAGTACTTCATTCCTTTATTTTGGTATAATATATATTCTAGTCAAGAAGCAGTCCTACCGTTTTAACAGGTGCTCTGTATTTTGGTGGCCTTCTCCGACTTTGTGTGGGGTGTGGGGTGGTTCCTCCACCGTCATAGCCCGGGCTGTCTCTATCATACGTCTCTGCTGTCCCCGCCGCCCCTGATTGACCAGACCCCATTGGTATTTGTAGTTTCAGTCAAAAATCTATTAAACAACCGGAAATATTAAAACTGATATATCATTACGACGATCTGAAAATATAAGGGTCCAGGATTTGTTGTAAATTGTAAATTCTAAGTAGAAAGCAAATAAAGATTCGTATATTGATTTGATAAGAACAGGTGAAAGACAAATATATATATGTCTATATTTTCACTTTATCAAGTATATTGACGCCCTACCTTCGATTTCTATCAAGATTCCATGTTTCCTTTTGTCAACAGGTAATGTTGAAAATATAAGTTGAACAATAAATCTGTGTATTGGAGTTCTGAAAATCCGATAATCCACAAACAATAGAAGGGCGCAGTAATACGAGCGGTTTACCTCGGTAACCTGATCGTCTATTGTACTGCGCCGTTTCAGTTACTTTTCAATAATTCAATGTCATTAAATCCTAAAAGTTTGTTTCTTATTATATTTGAAAAGAAAATTGCGTGTCTGCATTATCTGATTTTTTCTTAATTGACAAGCAATGCACTGAATGGATCCGATTTAGTTTTTTATTTCTGTAAGTTTTTTAATGATGTGATTTTGATGAAGTAACATACCAACTCAATTCCAACCTTTAATGTATATTTTTTACGAAAGTGGGAAAAATAGGAAAACAATCAACCATCTACAGAGGACGATCAAACAAGTCAATAAGCTGCTTTATACAATATTGTAGTAAATCACGTTATGATATCATTGGAAAAAGATGGACAGATAAATATCAATGTCTCAATCATTGCTGAATGATATTTCAAAAATGCAAATACAAAATTATAGAAGCTGATAGTAGAACATTTATATTTATCAGCCTTTTTGTAACGAGCTGCTTTAATAATATGGATTAGGTTTAATTGGCCTACTGAACTAGTGGTGATATAATCGCAATTTTGCAATGACCAAAATCGAACAATAAACTTATACTAATATATTGTGATTTACGAAAGGATATATATTTACGGTGAGTAGAAGCAGACATAATTGCAAGAAACTCATGAGAAGAAATTTCTACAATTTCAAAATTCAAAAAAAAAATCATTGATAAGAGCCAATTTCAATGAAATGTCACATGAAATATAAATATCCAAAAAGGAATCAATCTAATTAAAATAAATGACAAATAAAGCTATGCTTGTCGGTCCCTGTGTGTACGTGTCGATTATATCATAGCATTGAAATTTCATACCTCCAAACCTTTTTTCATCATACGTCATTATATTCAGAACTATGATTCTGTATACACATACTAGAGAACTATGTGGACGACATTCCATGACATGCCATGTCGGGAAAAAGAGGATATTGCTCTGCATAAAAAGATGACTTGGTTATATGAAGAAATACCATTCATGGGTTCTTTGTGTCATTCTACCATGAGAAGGGTGATATGACGATACATCTAAGATGCTAATATTGCGCACGTGATGGCGCTAGACATCTTTTCTTCCAATCAAGCGAGAAAGTTTGAATTTCCATCCGAACACTGAAAAGGTATTGCAAAATGTGTGGTGCTTATGCAAGTGTTTGTACAAATTCGTTATATTTGCTTTGTTTAGAATAAGACGGATACCCCCCATTTACACTATGTTCCCGGCGGCCACGGAGGCAACGTTTCAAGCCACCGTGGACGAAACGTGGTGACCGTGAGACAACGTAGGGGAACGGGATCGACGAACGTAAGTAGCCGTGGTTGCCGGGGCTGACGGGGCAAATGTTTTTAACTGTCAAAAATTTTGTCACGGCAGCCCACGGTGCAGATGGCCTACTTTAGAAACCGTAGCAAAACGAGTCGCACGCAACGTAACAGAACGTTACAGACCGTAACAAAACTTGGGACAGTGTCCGTAGCGGAACGGGAAGCAAAAGTATGACTCGGCAACTTACGATCCTAGAGAAGTTGAGTTACGGTCTGCCACGTTTATGTCCCGTTTAGCTGCGGCTGTTTTAGGGCAGATGTACGTTTTATCAAGGTGTAACACGATTTCTCACGGCGAGCTAAGGAATGTGTTAGCCGTTTCGTCACGTTCTGTCACGGTTCGTCCCGGCTTGTTACGGTTAATTTCAACTTCTACTACGGCCTGGCACGGTAGGCACGGTCACTCAAGAAGCATAACAAACCAAACACTTTTATGCAGCTTTTTGTGTCTCCTTTTCCCGGCGGTCATGGTTAATCGTAGTGGGCCTTGACAGAACTTGGTAGACGTGGCCAACTCGATTGGATCGTAACAAACCGTGACAGGCCTTATCAGAACGTGACAGGTCGTGAGGAAACGTACAAACGTCCGTAACAAGCCGTAGGTTGAAACGTATTGCGCCGTCAGGTCTCCGGGATTCAGGAGCCGCGGGTCACGGATACCTTAATAAACCGTGCGAAAACGTAACGAGACTTAACAGAACTTGATTACCAAGATAAAAACTGCCAAAAATCATACGGCGTGCTACGTTTTGGCCGCCGTGACTGCCGTGGTCGCCGGGAACATAGTGTAAACCTAGTTTTAGGAAAGATATCCATTAATTTACCCACAACAAAACACACTCAGAGAAGTGTAGACATGAATATCAGACAAAACAACATTACACAATAGATGGAAAAGGGATTCATAACCAGTCTTAGCTGAAGAGGTTTAGACGCATGTCATGGAGTCCCGTCGCTACGATTGGTCAGTTTGCAATGATGGAAACATTTCTGGTACAAAAGTATAGATGAATCCAGTGCCATGCTTTTTATTCTTTAGATGACATCAGGATTCAGGATCGTGTCCTCATGTCTTAAGGGGTGCATTTATGTTGCAAGTTTCCGTTCTAAATATGTGAAATAGGTACTCCCTACTTTTATATTTTTTAATCATTGAAAGGCCATTAACGTGTTTTTAAACTTGAAATGATTTTATGCTCAAAGATGATAGAAATAGTCTTACTTGTGTTATGTTCCTATTAGTCCTTCTGTAAAAAGCAAATTGCATACTACTCGTCTCTCGTTCGGGCATTTTTTTTCTCTCTTCATTGTGTTTGTTATAGGCCAAATTATTATTTATAAAAGTTCCATGATGCACGATTTCAATTTCTTTTGTTTTATCGATTTTTCTTTCGACTTTCATCTGATTTTCTCCTCAGAAAGTTTGTATCACAATGGGTATTGGACTCTGTCAAAATTGATCGCTCTAGATGTTATGAAATAGTTAAACAATCATCTCTTAGACGTGTTTAGAAATTTAAGAAAAGGTATATTTATAACAGATTTATATAGGAAACAGAGATCCCCGACAAACTAAAGCAATCGGTTGTGTTGTTCTTTGTGATTGCTGTTGACATGTCGGATATAGCCAGGAATATTTTCGTGTCGGAGTCGGCATGTTTCTCGTGGAAAAATTATTGTTGTTTCATGAGAGATAATAGCTATCTGGTCCGAAAAATATGAACATTCTTCTAAAACCGTTTGCTATTGACAGTAGTGGACGATGAGTGGCAGTTCATATATTCAGATGCAGCATTCGCTTCATTTTTGTGTGTTCCTCACTAAATATGATTGATCACAGTTTCAATGCCCAAAGATCTAACTCTATGTCAAATGTCTTTTCACGGGAAAGTCCTCGCGAGCTTTCGACCTCTGAGCTGGGCAATGTGACATTATAGCGTTGTGAATAATATATTATCTCCGTCATTCAATTTTAAGTTTAAAAAAAATCAGAAAAATATAGAGTGTTTAATTCATTCATTTCAACGAAACAACAAGTACATGTTATTGTTTGCTGTATAAAATGCTTGCAAAAATAAATGATAAAGAGCAATACTTGATTTCTTCCTTTTTCTCTTCATATAAACTTAAGTTTGAATATTTCGAATAAATCATTGACATTTTTCAACAAATGGAAATAAATATCATGTCACTTTTACCACAGAATGTTCGGAAAATGTTACATTTTGACAATTACTGTTCCATCTCGCCTACTGATATATTCAGGCAGAATTGTTGGTCTTGGTGCCACTCTTCTAGAGGCACGAGATTTGGCTGTGGTACAACGTGACATCCGGGTTGATGGGCGCTTTCTGTTCTCATGTTCTTGCAACATTGCTCGAACCTTCAAATGAATCAGAAATGTATGTAGTTATTTACAGTTTAAACCCTCTTGAAAACAATTCCTTTTCTCTTTTTGATAAGTACCGTGAATGCTTAAATGTGGATTCTAAACAAGCAATATGATTTAGCTGAGATACATGATGTTTTGTCGAAAGAAAGAGCTATTTTCATATTGCCATCAAAGTAGAAACTTCTTTCATTAATACTTTTTAAATTCTTCTACTTTGACAAACTTATTGTATATGATGCCGCTTCATGTTCTCATCTTAAATTTGAGAGAGATTAGGGATATAATATCCTTTGGTTTGTTACTGACCCACATAAAGAACGCCGCCGCTCCTTTGCTGACCTCCATGATCTGCCAGATAGAGTAACTTTCCAGCACCCCTCTGGCCATGTCCACACGATCTGGGGGACAGCACCCGGGTTAAACTTGGAGATCCTTCTCATTATGTAGTTATTGCCAGTTCTGAACAGCAGTCCTTGACATGCACTGAAGTCCTGTAAGAGATATATTTAATTTGATAAGCTCTGCTTTTCTTTTACATGTGGTAATCTCATGAAAATGTTTGCTGTCGTTGGGTCTATCACTCAAGTCATTAATCTGAATATAAATAATTAAATTAAGGTATATTAGAACTATGAACTCTGCTATCAGAAAGAATTAGTCAGTTATCTGTTACCTTCAAATCTTCAATATTGTCCCCAAGTAATAGTAGCGTGGCCATGATACACTCGTGAACTCCCTCGGGTGGGCTGGAGTACTGCTTTATTTCAGTCAGGGTGATCTGGTTAATCCCTAGCTCTATTTTGGTCCGTTTCTCCTTCCTTGTCAGCCTGTCTATAATTTTATGTGCCACAGATATAGTGAGTTCTAGCATTCCCTTCTCGTCTGATCTTTTCTTCATCTCCACAACCTCCTCTATGACAACAGGTTCCTCCATCCTACACTCCAACACTACCTCTACACAAATAGAAATCTACATCCATAATATTCATTTCATGGAAAATATACCATTTTCACAATTGTTATTATTAAGCTTTGAGAGACAACAAAAACATTATCGTCTTTACATATAAACTGTTGTAATACATCATACAAAGCTTCTTTATTGATGTATTGTTTGCAGGAATGAAACACATATGGATAACAAATCATGAGTTCGTCCAAGGATGAGACAAGTGGAGTTCCACCTCTAAAAAGTTTTTTTTTCAATGAGAAGTGCATGAAAGAGAGCATATATCTGCATATCGTGAGGATACTGCAAAGAATTTACTCAGATTAAATCACATATGACTTACTTTGGTGATTTTTAATCTTTTTGATGACGTTCTGTAAGGAAGGCGGGAAAGCTGTCCTTGCCGTCTTGGTGGTAGATTGATACAGCTCCATACACTTCAGAACGAGGCTCAAATCCCTAACATTCATATTCTTACGTAGTTTGGACATCATCTCTCTGTTTGTAGCTGAAAAAAAAAAAGATATGAATCATTGGTTAGCACTATTTGTGACATAAAACATATTACATCCATGTGTTTCTTGATGAAACTGGCTTTAAATAACAATTGTATTTAGATTTTTAAAATATTGAGTCAATTCATATATTCAAATTAAGACTTCACCAAAATATAAACTTGATTTTTTACCTTCTGTAAATCTTTCCTGCATGTCATCATCATACATGTCTGTAGTTTTGATGGATCTCAGATCAGGAACAATCTTTTCAGGTTCTACACTAATAGATATGACGTCGCTTTTATCTCCCTTTTTCTTTTCGTCTTCTTCCCTGGTGCCATCAGAATTCCACACACTAGCGTCAACAAATCCACTTCCGAACAATGCGGAGGCAGTTTCAGATTTTGTCTTTTTAAGTCCACGTGGAGGTTTCCGGATAACAGTGTAACGACCAACCATGTTGATTTCAGTCCCTTCTCCTTTCCACATTACGTCTAATTGATATTCCCCATAACCTTTAATTCGGACTTCTAGTCCCTCATTCCTCTTCACAACCATTATCTTGTCTCCATGTTTTTCATTTGCGTCCCTTCTTTTGATAGAAGTGAATATCGTATTCAGTGCTTGCTCTATTGGAATGTGAATTACATTCTCAGTAGTTTCGTATGTTCTAATTATCAAGGAGCCAAGTGCCTGATTTCCAAACGTCACACTCTTGGATTTATCTTTGGCTGTTTTTCCCTTTGTGTTTGCAGCATTCTTTGACGACTGCAGATTTGTTTGAATTCCGTTTTGTTTCGTCTGTCCGCCTCCTCTCATGGAGCCCTGAGTTTTGGATCTTTGGACCTGAGAGTTTGCAGTCCCATTGTCTTTGCTAGTTTTACCACCAGAAATATTCTTTCGCAAAGAAATCGGATTGTTGTTCTTTCGCTGGCCATTTTCTGTTCCTGGTTTCGGTTTCCCTACTCCTTTCGTATCGGCTGTTTTGTCGCCTTTCTTACTTTGAGCACTACTTGTATGCCGACCAAAAGCCGTAGCAGCTGGTGCCGCTTTGTTTGAGATGATCAGATTTTCGCCTGTAAGGAAACTATCAAACCCGCCCTCATCCATTGCTGAAGCAGCGCTATTGTCCTGAACATTTGCTTTGGCGGTAAGTGCTATAGCATTGTCGTCTGGTGTTTTCCCGCCTTTCCTGTCTCCTTCAAGATCGTCTGATCTTCGTGGTGATCTACTAGAACTCCTGTTTCTACGTTTGTTTTTCCGAGTTTTTCTTTTAGCCTCTAGTTCTTCTTTTGTAATATAGCCTGTCGACTGTATTAGGTAACTGAACACTTCCTCAATCTTCTTCTGTGAAACACTATTGTCACATGCATACAGATTGAGAGAATAGATTCCAGCTACCGGAAGGTCAAGATTAAATGTCCAACTATCTTCCTCTTGTTTGTCCTCAATTTTCATTAACTTCTTTGATACTGAGTCATTGCTAGACAGTTCGTTGAACATGGCGACATGACTTGGTGATTTGAATCCGAGGCTAAGTTTCCCATCCCATGCAACAACGACACCATTAGGATTTTCATTTGGTTCAATTTTAAGTTTCTTTGCACCTGGTTTTGAACCTAAATGACTCCCTAGAACAACCGGAAAGGGAGCATTTGTAGCGGTTCCGTAAAACTCTATAAGGAAAGTCATGACTTTCGTATCGGGAAGTTTTCCTCTCAAAGCATCGACGTCAGCGAAAATCTCTAATGTGTACTCCCCCTCTTCAGGTAATCTGATATTTACAAAATACTGTTCTTCGTCAAACCGGCCAACCGCATGATTGGTCAGCATGGCATCGTCTATATCGACACTTTTAAGTGCGTGACACATGTTGTTACACATTGATGACGGAAGACGCACCTCGACTATCCCGGTCTCCGTTTGAATTACGTTAGACTTTGGCGATATCGGTGTCAGACCAATCTGTTGAGCGAGGGGATGTGGTCCCCATCCATATTCCGGCACTTTCGGAAAACCTTTGCAGTTCTTACACGCCTTTCCACAGTCTATTAGATATGTACATAACAATCTAAATGTCCTCTCTGACTTCACGTCAAAACCATAAATGTCCAATTGAAACCTTCCTACGTACGGGAATCTAGCCGTGAGTTTTAACTGTGTATCACTTTTCTCCATCATGATGTTCCGTTCCAGTTCTGAAGGATCTCTCTCGTCTCCGATCTCGACATCCACCTCGCTGATTGTGAACTTGAACAGATAATCTTTAGATTTGCCAGGTGGCAGATCAAACGCTATTCTACTGGGGCGCCCGTCGGGACGGAGTACACAATGACCTGTTTCCCTGTAGTCAGGTGATATCTTCAGATCCATGATATGGAAATATTCACGAAGATATGGTTGATTCTTAAATGTTTCCTCGTCAATAGGTTCTTCCAAAAGCTGCCATTTCGGTTCATCGGGAAAATGAGTCCAGATGAGTTTCTTTGGATCGCATAGGAAAAAGAACTCATTGACGGGCCTGTCCACTCCATTCTTGTTTCCTAATTCATCGGTCACTGAAATATTACCCTCCTCATCGACAAAGATCTGATCTCGGTATGTTCCCTCTGGGATACTGGATGCCCAATGTGGGTCTATCAGCCACCATTCTCCATTTATGTAGACGGCGTTCCATTTAGAAAGGAGAGCATCACGATTAAGATCGTCTCCTACTTCATAAAAACCATGTTTCGTCATTCCGTTGATCACCACACATGGTATATTTGCAGCTCTGCAATCGAAAACAGATTAATTATTTTTAATTTCAGACGTAAAACCGTAACCGGCCATCCACATCTACATCATCGCGATCTTGCTGCTTAAAAAACAAGTTCAAAAAAGAATCTTAAACTTAACCTCAAAGTAAATTGTTCTATGACATCTACATTCTTCAATGTCCATCAAATGTCATTCACTTCATTTTTTAAATATCGAAAATGCTTAGACTGAACTCGCATAACAAACAAACGTTGTAATAGACATTTGGAAGCGAAATGCCTAGAGAATAATTTTACGCAGACCTTACTAAATTCATTCCGGTTAAGGAAAGAAAAATCAAAGTTTAAAGTTTGTAAATGAAGAAAAATTTTTTATGAATATTTGACAATGCTTACACACAAAGGACGTAGAGAAGATGGGCGTGGTCACCAAAATCTGACTGTATTTTGATGAGGTACTCCAAAGGACAGGAATCAGGAGGGAGGATTTGAGTCATGATACTCTCAATGTCAAATGATGTCATCCAGCGAAAAATTGCTCGTATCCTGTATACGTCATCAATGACGTCAAAGCTCTTAGCAACAGTCAGGTGATCCGAGATGTCCCAGAACTGCTCAAGCATAAGCTCCGGTGGAGCCTGAATAAGGAATGGAAAATGTTTTGTATTCTATATTTTCTGAAGGATTTGTGAAGCATTGTGTCTGAAATTCAACATTGTTATTAAATGTGTTCAGATAGAAAAATGTTGTTATTTTTATCGAGATCTCAATATCTAAGACACGAAATAAAAAGGATTAAAATATTTCATCCTCCGTCTTTGTTTTGTGAACTGCATTTCAAAATATGACAAGAAAATATAAATAGTGTTCTTACATCAAGAGCTGCCCTGTCGATTTTCTCAAAGTTAATTTTTGCCAATAACTGTTCTTTTGATGTTTTTGGCGGGAAAGGTTCATGGTCAAAGTCGTTGCCATACGTTCCTATCGTCTGATCAAGAACATCAGATTGCTGTAAATGGAAGAAAATAGAAAAAATTAATATTAAAACTTGTGCGCATGCATTTCCAGTTTCTTTTCTTATCTTTTTTTCTGTCTAGTTCTTTTTATCTTGAAAGAGAGTTATCTATGTCATCTACAAAATTGTTACAAAATGGTTAAATGTTTTTTTTAGAAAGATTACAGATTATGTTTTAGAAAAAAAATTGAATATTTCAATAAATTTTCATACAATGCATCAAAAGATAGCAAATCCGTTCCATTTAAAATATGATTTATGGCATAAATTTGTTTTCTGACTTACCGAAAATATCTTCTCGCTTTGCTTTCCGGAAAATAAGTTTCCCATTTTGCTATTTCGTTGTAAATTTAGACTTTCCTCACATCATTGTGCATATTCATTACAATACACCTACTAGTTATGTCCCCAATGTTAAATTTTGACTTTAAAGAAGTCCACAGTACTGGTGAGTATTTATGTAAAGGATAAGTCTTCGCCGTTGCTAAATTATCAGTTGTTTACTCACATGATTAAAAAACGTATTGAGAGTTGTCAGGAATTAGTGAACGCTATCGCTGGTTTTCTTATTAAGTATCTATAAAAATCAATATTGGCTCTGTGTATTCAGAACTGCCCAACTGGACAACAGAATGAGGATCCATTAAAGGCATATTTTTACTTTTAAACTGTAGTAAAGTATTTGAAAAGTATGTAGCATTTTTTAAATATTGAAAAGGGGGTTAACTTGCCACTTTTGTGTTTAATGCAACTACATAAAAAGTGTACATTTTTTATGATGACTTGCTTTTAAAATTCATCGGAAATATGCATTTATCTTTATTCATTTAATTTTGTTTGACATGTTCAGTACAACTGTGAATAATATCGTGTTAATATAAATCAGAAGTATTGTATCGATCAATGTATATGATTATCAATATGAAATACGTTTGCTCTATAGTAAACAGTCATTGCACCATATGCTCATTTCAACAAATAATGTCTCATCAGTGATGCTAGCGGAATACGATGCTCCTTGGGGACGAAGATGGCTCGGGGCCTGACCTGAAATTCATGCACAAGAGCCAGCTAAGATCAGAGATATGAATCAAGTAACATAATATACAAATTTATTTCAAGAAAATACCGAAACAATGTAGAACTTGGCGAACGGTATCATTGGAGACTAACAGTCAACCAGCAGAGAAAATAACCTAGTAGTAGTATCAGTATTGAGAAAAAATTATATTGTAATAATGGTGCCTTATTTCAACAATTAAGTCCATCACTGATGTTCAAGACAGAAAAAGTGTTAGAAATGGGATTTATTATATCCCCACCAAACCTTTGCGTGGTATATAGTGATTTGCATGTACTTCCTAAGAACTAGCTATCAATTCCCCTATTGTTTAGAGACGTGATTATATATCTTTCTGGGTTTGGGATCATTCGGTTGTTTGCTGTGTTTGAGGGGTTCTAAAAGCGGTTCAGTACCAAGCTTCATGTTGCAGTAAGGTATTTGTTGACTTGAATTTTCGATAGTTCATTGTAACATATTTCTTTGACCACTGAAGATAAGAGTTTCTGTTCAGATATTTTTTAAAGTTACTCTGAAACAGAGTTACCGTTCATTACCTCTTGTTGCTTTACAAGTTCCGAAGTATGTTGGATTTCCGCCATGTTTTACATTCTCTCTACGTGAAGGTAATTTTGCTGTCATTACCTTCACATGGAGAAATGTTTAAAAGTATGGATGTCGTATTTTAGTCTTTGACATGGATTCATGGGAGAGCACTTGAGAGCATCACTGCTCTGATCCTGATTCTGTGCTCTACTGTGAGTGCAGTTGAGATTATCATCAGGATATTCTTTACCTCATTTGTGTCACACTTATGCCCTTTGTCGCGTGGAGCTCGTAAAAAAAGTTCCCCGCGAGGGGTTTGACAGCAAGTGTTTTGAATATTGTTCCCTGACATTGCCGCCATAGCACTTTCTATATAGACATAAACTCAGACAGTGCATGTATTTTATATAGTTTCATTTTCGTGCGTGAACATCGACGGCGGGTGGGGCTAGCCAACAGGGGATGCTAACTCCTCCCGGACACCTGGTCCCGCCTCTAGCTTGTTTGGGTCCGTCGATGCTCAATTTTGTGCTCTATTGTGAGTGCTGTTGAGATTATCGTCAGGATCTTCTTTAACTCATTTGGAGTAGATCACCTGGATGATATTGATTGAACCTGTATTTGATCGATCTCGACAAAAGAGAAGAAAGTCTCTTCGAAAATCACGAATATTATACCGGTATTTGGAAATGTATTCCTCTAAAAGGTACGCAAAGGATATTTAGAATGCATTTAATGAAATTTACATATTGCAAAACCATCTTTGTAACATTGATACTTTATATGGAAATATAGATTATAATTTATACAATAAACATGATAATATTGCACTTTGTATTGTTGGTTTTTAACATATCGTCTTATATTTTCATGACTTTTGTCCCTTCACGAGTAGCGCTGTTGAGTGTCATGGTAGATGAGCGTGGGTAGTGATGACGTCCACTTTTACCACTCCTTGGTTTCCGCTGGGCTGCATAGTAAGACTCGATCTCCTGTATCATATGCTTGGCCTGTTGAAAGTAAAATAAAATATTAATGGAATAACGGTACTTCGAAATACATAATAATTAGGAATATACCAAATGATTCATCTTGACTGAAAACCAAATATTTACTGATCACCGTAATATTCAGGTCCCCTCGCCCTTTACTAATGAAATGACGGAAATGAGACGAGGCTGGATAAGATTATAAAAGTAAAGAAACAATGTAGCATTCCATGTTATACGCGTTTGAAGTGGGATGATTGTGTTCACGTATTCCGGATAAATATTGGTGCATGTTTTTTTGTTTTTTTTTTTGTTTTGGTTTTTTTGCTGTTTTGTACATGTTGCACGTGGTGTCCGATGCTTCTTGTATTCTTGTGCGTGTGTTTTCTGCTGTGGTCACCTCATCGCGGTCTTGTTGAAGACAATTATTTTAATAGTCTTCAATCCAAAAGAACAATGAAGGTGATTCCGTTTATTCGGCCGAAAAAGTTTTCCTATCTTACCCATGAGAAAAATGCCGCCGCTCCTTTGCTGACATCCCGTATTTGAACCACGTCATAATGGCGCATTATCTTTTGTGCTGCATGGACTCTGTCCATATTTGCGTCTTTTGGATCAAAAGCTGATATCATTCGGGTGACACTGTCTTTCCCAACCCTATATAAAAGTTTCTGGCAGGATTTCCATTTCTGTAAAATTTGCGTAGAAACATTATGGTACGCGAGTAAATGATTATAGCAATTGCGATTTGGTTTCAAGATCCCAAAATCAAATAAAACAGAGGAAGTATACGTCTTAAGTATGTTGTCTGATAATGCACTAAAAGCATAAAAGGTAAAAAAAAAAGAGCTCCTTTTTTCATAATCTCCCATAAATTGCTAAACTTATGCCCAATTCCAATTTCTGCATTTGATAAATAAAATATGTTTATACTAAACATCCATAAATTGAAGAATTTAAACATTGTACATAAATGAATATATCACTCTTGAGCACTCACATCAAATGTGCAAAAACTTTATGTATAATAACCGACCATAAACACGGCTTGGATAAAATGCTGAGACAAATACCTTTAGTTCTTTTGGCTTCTCCCCAAGAAGAAGGAAAGCTGCTGCCAGAGATTGATGGACGCCATCAGGTGGTTTCTGGTACTTCTTCATCTCAGTGATCGCATTCTGGTTCAACTCCAACACCGTGGATGATATTTTCTTAACACGGTTAAGATGTTCCAGTATCCTTGTTGCCAGGAGTATTTGGACAGTTAGTGACATATTACTATTATGCTTTTGTGCACGGACGATTGCGTCTCGTAGCATTACTGGATCCTTACACAAAGTCGCCTCCATCAAATCTGGAAGAAGAATATATTATGTCATTTTCGCATTTAATCTGAATCTTTGACCTTCGCTTTTGAGAATTAGTACGACATGAAATTATACTGTCCATTTTAAAAAATATTTTTTAAAGAATTTTAAAGATCTAAAAGAAAACAGACCGTTGATGATTTGTGCACCATCTGCAGTTGTTGGAAAGGAAGTTTTGGGATAGGGTCATTTTCCATGATTTTCTAAAATTACAATAGGCCATTTATTAAGAAAGTACTGGACTTCAATGGGCCATTGTGCAAATCAATGGAACTATGTATGACCCCTGTCCTTCCCAGTCACTGCATCTGTAAAATCTTACTTTCTTTGGCTTTCAGATGATTGATAATCTTCCGTGCTTCTTTCCGGATATCGTCACCTCCGTATGGCGTCAATGATTTATAGGCATCGTAATATGTTGTCAGTTCTTTCAACCTTTTTTCTTTTATCGCCTTTCTTAGTCGCCGTAAAATAAGTCTCCTCTTTGCTGAAACATACGAATGACAATAAGCTGACAATTGCTTTCTGTTCTGTTCATCATTAATTTTCATTGTAGTTTATAAGTCCTTGGTTTTTAAAAGAATTTCAAATGACGAACAGGTTGTCATATCGTTACAGAATTCTTTAGTACTTTTGTAAATAGTAGGCATTACAAAAAGCTGCCAAAATTCCTTGTTATGCATTTATGCAAATTGAATGAAACGATGTCTGCAAAAGTAACTTAAAGCCATTAAAAGCCATCAAGAATCATTTAAATTATGTTTGCTTTTCTTGCATCGACATTTCAAAATTGAGTTCTTCCTCAAATATCAGAGGTATTCCTCAATATGTATACGTATTGAACAAAACTTCCTCATCTTAATAAATGAAATTTGGAGGAAAATGATTCTGATTGACAGTTAGCTAAGTAAACCCTCAATCAAATTTAGCGTTGACGAAAACTTAACTTGAGGAGTCTGATACAAGTTAATCCTTCATATCAAATTCAGATATTTTACCCTCTGTCAGTCTCGCTTTCAATTCTTCATCCTGAACCGTCTCAACATCGAGTATGAACAGCGATGCAGCAGACTCCAGCGCTCTACTTGCCACTCTATCCGTTTCAGAGTATCTCCTCTCGTCGTTCTTGTGTTCGACTGGATCATCCATGTCGTTTTTCTCCTCGTCGCTCGAGTGTTCTACTCCATTCTCCTGGGGTGAGTTTCCTTCTATTTCTACTTGTATGTCGGCTACATGTTGGGATCCATCTTCGTCCAAATGTCCATTAAGTTTGACCTCCTCTCTTGTTCCTTCCTCTTGCATTTGATTGGCAATGATGACAGTGGTGATGGCCGTCTCTGTTACACTGCTATATCTGGTATCGGCGGATTTAACACTATATTTATCTCTTTCGCTGCTTTCATACTCAGATTCTTCGTTTATTGCTGACATCTTATCTAGTTCCTTGCCATATACATCTTGTTTATCTTGGTTTATGCCGTTTGCTATTATTCCTCCCTTAGCTAAACCTTCCTGGATTTGTCTATCAAGCTCCTCATTATCATCGTCATCTATGTCGTTCGCCACATGATTTGATAATCGTGAGTCTAAGTAAGATTCTTCTTCGTCTTTCTGATCGTCTGCTTTGTCTTCGTTTTCCTCGTCTGTTTCATTATTGCTGTGACCATCATACCCATTTTCGCTGTGATATTCCTCGTCCATTTCATCGTTTTGAGGTTCCTGTTCTTGTTCCTTTTCTCGAGGTTTCAACAACTCTATTAATGCCTCAATGTCGTCCGTGTACGAGTCAAAGGAGTGTCGTCTGTTAATTGTGAACTTAGCTACCTTTTCCAACACGCGCTCATCATCCTGTACCCATACGTCAAGCATGTATTCTCCATCCTCCTTTATATTGATTTCAAAGGAGTCTCCCAGATTTTTGACTGTAGCCCGATCCTCTATCTCGCCATCTTTTCCATCCTGTCTCTGAATCTTAGTGTAAATTGTTTCACAGTCCTCAGCTTTTGGGATAGGAATGACGATAGTCTCCTCTGACGTTCTTATCGAGGCTGTGATTATGTCATCAACTTCGTTGTCGTCCTCGAATTTCACTCTTCTATCATTTTGTACAATTGCTGTTATAAGGTAACTTTGGACTTCATACAAAACTGTTTCCTCATCCTTCAGTATAGCATAGACGTTAACAGAATATTCACCAGCTTTTGGAAAATTTACATCAAACAGCCAGTGGTCTTCAAAATGTTTTGCTATAGCGCTCATTCTTGCATTGGACTCCCTATTGAATCCACACATATCACAAGTAAGGGCTATATTGTCACTGTGTGTCTCGAACTCTAGCCGAGCCTTCCCTCCCCATGCTTTCACTATTCCATTGGGATAACTTAGCACTTCTACACCGAACCTCTCAGCATACAGTTTCGTTCCAAGTGTTCCTCCTGATATATGAGGGAACGGTACATTTGTTTTGTTCCCTTCAAAGACGATGAAGTAATTGACCAGGTCTCTAGGCATATAGTCCTTCATGTATCTGGCGTCATCCACGTGTATCTTGAGGGCGTATTCCCCAGCCTTAGGTAGCCTCATCTGAACCATAAACTTGTCCTTGTCACGTTTTGTAATCACATATTGACTCAAAGTAGCATCGTCGATTGAGCAGCTTTTCAAAGTATGAGACAAGAATCCAATAGCTTCAATGGAAAATGTTAGCTCAAGTTGTCCTGTTTTGGTATGAATTATTGCACTTTCCTTAGGTTTAACAAGAGTGATCCCAGCGTCAATTGCTATTGGAGAACAACCCCATCCTATATCAGGGCTGTCAGGGAGCGGCATGTCAGGAGTCTTTGTTATTTCCTTGCATTCTATATTGTATGTGAACACCAGTTTATACTCTTTTGACACTTCCTCATCTGCAGCATAAAAGTCCATCTGAAAGATGCCACAAAATGGGAATCTGATTATCAGCTTGACCGATTCCTCCGTATGCTCAAGAATGACATAACGCTCTAGAACAATATCGACGGGGTCGTTTGTCTCGACCTCTTTCCTAGCCTGGCTAAGAATGTATGCGAATTTATAGAAAAGACTTCTACGAGAAGGCACAAGGAACTTGATCTCCACGGGTTCCCCATGGTATGAAATGAGCGTCCCTTTCTCGCTAGCACCTGGAGGGAATGAAAACTCAAGAAGATGAAACTGTTCTCTGATATACAATCTGTCTTGAAAAGCCTCTTGTGATACTGGGATTCTCAGAAGCTGCCATTCTGGATCATCGGGAAAATGGGTATTTATGAGCTCACTGGGGTCAACAAGGAAATAAAATTCGTTAAAAGGTGTACTGGCTACGTCACCATTTCTTATTCTTTTTACGATTTTCTTTTTGTTCATGGTAATGAAATCTCTCGGTCCTTTGGTTTCTACACAAGCGGATGCCCAGAAGCAGTCGACCAGTCGCCATTGACCATCTATATAGACCGCGTTCCATTGAGATGCCATCTTTTCTCTGTCCAGCTTTCCACCGATTTCGTATAGTTCATTCTTTGTTACTCCGTTAATTATTACACATGGAATGTCAGCCAAACTGTATGAAGTATAAAATAAGAAAAGCCAATGTAAAACCTTTATAAAGATTAACATTCTTCATTTGGAACTTCTCATGAGACATGAAGAATCAATCATTATCAATTTCCGTCGATAACATATCGCATGGTGTGGCATAATAACAGAAGATTACTCTTTCTAGGCCAGAGCCCAATTGAATAAAAATTCTCAATGTTTTGGTTTCTCTACCTCGAGTTCCTTAGTTATGACCTGTAAAGGGGTATCATACAACATATTGACGCTCTTTCTTCATGTGCCTGTGATCTGTACAGCTCTATATGTGAAAATTTCAATTTTTTACCTGCACAGGGTATATAGAAAATGAGCATGATCAGCCAAGTCACACTGTATGTTCATCATGTACTCTAGGAGAGACTCGTCCGGTGGAATGATATCGGTATCGATCGTAAATACGTCATATGACATCATCCAGCGGAAAATGGAGCGAATCTTCATGATGTCCGATACCACGCCTCCGTCAGGTGTCACCACCATATACTCCACGAGATCCCAGAATCCTCTCAGCAGGAGGTCCGCTGGAGCCTGTTCCCGAAAATTAAATAAAATTGCAAAACATTAAATAAACGTAAAAGTTCGTTTTCTTTCAGAGGATAGAAATGGGGAAATGCAAAAGAGTAGCTACATCAGAACATAAGTAAGATCAAGAACAACATTGAAAAAAACCTGTAGAGCCTTCTATAACTAAAGTTTTCCATACCTGAGCAGCAATGTCATCCATGATTTGGAAGTTTTCAGATTTCAGTAATTCTGCCTTTAATGTTCGAGGTGGGGAGGGACTAGGTGAGCCTTTGGGAACGATAGAGCCACGTGGTATCGGCTTTGATGTTGCTCTCTGCAAAATTAAAACAATGTCAAATGTTCAGTTCACTAAAATCGAGGGGCAACAAGTAGTGCTGTTGCAATTATCTTGTTTCAAAAAGTAAAGGAGCTGATAAGATAAGGCGTAAAATCTGCCCTGAAAAAGTGGAATTTTCAAAATGGGAACTTCAAAAAAATTCTTTCACAAAATTTATGCCAGTTCTTTGTTTCATCATAACCAGCAGTTGCATATGATTTATCGTGCATATATATAGTTTTCCTAAATTTTGGGGCAAAATATGTCTTTTTTCTATAGAAACCAATGGATAATGGAAAAGTTTTTTAAAACATTGTTCCCCCCTCAGCTACAGAACGCCACTTTTACAGAAGGTGTATATCACTAATACACATCTTTTGACAAAATGGGGTTCTGTAGCTAAGGGGGGAACGATGCCCCAGAGACAAAAAACTGAAAAAGGGAGGGTGGGGGGCTTTTTACAAATCTGTGTTTTAGGCTGTAATATAAGCAAAATTTAATTTGTTCCCTTTTAAAGTAATTCATTTATTTATTCTAAACATGTTCACATGAAATGCACAAGATTTTGGAATGAAATAAACAGGAGTGTGCAGTTTATTTCTACACAATGTGTATTTCGCGGTAAAATGCCTACTCTGTAGTCAATTAATACAAAATACAACCATATTTTAGATTAAAGATTTTAAAATTTATGGAAAAAATTGAGACCAGTCTTTTGAATTTAATTTCTAGTATCTTGTTTAGACTATAACTATGTTTTAAAGTTTATAGATATCCATATCGGCCAGATTGTTCTTAATTTTCAACGTATTTTTATTGATATTAGCTGCTTTTCAACATGGCTACCCCCTACTCTTTGGACTGTAATTTAAGTATCTAGAAATAAGCTTACCAAAATAAAAGTTGTATGAGGAATCTCCAAATACATAACTTTTAAGTAAGTATCAAGTATTTCTTGCGTACAGATCATTGTGTAGAAGAAAAACTTGATGAGATTCAGGGCTAAATACAGCCCTTATCTTATCAGCTCCTTACCTGCTTTGGCCTTGGCGTACTGACCAGTTGACCCTCAGACCTAGGAGTCTTTGATCCTCCGGTCCCCATCCTGAAAGATGGTCTTTTTCAACAGAACGATTTGAACTCTATGTCCGTCTGTGATTTAGTGAATACTCCATATACGGACCAAGTAATCTATACAGTGTAATTAACCGCTGCACAATTTTAATGATTAATCTGTTAAGATTTCTTCACAGTATTAACCGGATTTGGATCTTAATCTGTTTCCTAACATACCCTGATTCCATAGTCACACTTTATACCGGGATTAACCTCAAGTCTCATGACCTATATTATCATGATTTCAAAAGACTTCAAGTGGACCCTCTAACTTATGCCCATTCTCTAAGATTCGGTGCATTTTGATAACTGTCAATGTTCCAAAAACATCTTGTATCTAAAAGAAATAAATATTTCAGGGAACCATAAAGCAATTTGACAATTTTTAAAGTATGAAAAAACGTATCGGTGTCATTCGTCATAAACGTTTTTGCCTAGCTTTGTTTTATTTCGTTTTTGTTATGTTATTGATGTTTTATGGGGGGGGGGGAGTTTTTAATAGTATAACCCCTATAGCCTCTAAGCTAATTTGACCCCGGTCAATTTTCTTTATATAAAGAGTCGGAGACTGATATCGCTATATTGTGTGTATGATAATTAAAATGAAGACAAGTTTTAAGGTATCATTAGATTCTATAAGATTATTTTAAGCTTTTCATGGGTTTTATTTTTGGATATGAGTATAATATGAGTATAATAATGTCGAAGGGTTCCAACTCTATGCATTCTTGAAGAAAATTCCAAACCAATTTCCATGCACCAGACACGTGTTTCGAATATTAAATTCTCATTAGGGATGCTTGCAGCGGAGCCACCAAAAATCATTTCAGTAGCGCCCTCTTTAATTTTTTGAATTTAGATTTGTACATTTACATGACAGAGTATCAAAGTATCAAACTGGAAGGAGTCACGACGTAGGGCTGATTTTCGGCGAGGGGCTCAGAATGGGGACTTGTGAAATTCGGTTCTTCACATTGTATTGTGTATTTCTCAAAAACGAATCGGCGAAACCCTAAATAATTTTCATATATTATTGAGACAGATATGGCCTTCAATGCAGCATAATTTTTAATGTTAAGAACTTTTCTGGAACAGTGTTCCAAATGGTACCAAAGTCCATCTGAATGACATGTCAAAATTTCTCTTTTTCACTTTCACTTTCGTTTTCGGATTGAAAATGGTATCGGAAAAGTATATATCATTTAGTACCAATGAAATCTACAGGAAATGATCTTTCTTTTGGTATATCACTTTCTATATAAGCCATTCATTTTTAGTCAGTAAACGACGTCAGATTTTGGGTGTAGAACACTATTTTTTTTTTTAGGTCAAACCGTTATGCTTTTGTAACCGTAGGTTTGGGGATGCTTGTTTTGTTTTGGAGGGGGTCTAACGTAGTTTATTTTATTGCCTTATTTACATTTAAGGTATCCGTTGTACAATTGAGTCATTTTACATAGCGTTTTTATCGTCTCCATTGTAAAGTATGGTAAATTTTATTCCTGGTAAGGTACTATAAACTATATATTTTCTGAAAGGTAATGATGTCCTAAGTACAGATATAAGACTCTCAGGTCTTAAAAATCAAAGGGGAAAAACTCTTGTACAACTTTGTTATTTTGCATATGTTATATAGAGAAAATTGACTATTTAAATTCTTCAAAAGTTATTCCCCTTTGTTTTTCTGGCCCTATAATTATTATTTCTGAGCAGTGGGCATTATAACCTTTCAGAAAATATATGGTTTATGGTACCTTACCAGGCATGAAAAAATTCCCTATTGTACATCGGATACCTTAAACATGCAGACAGCTAAACAAGAAGGTACAGATGAATACCTTGTAGTAGACTGAACTTTACAATACATTTAAAATATTCGAAAATAGATTAATCTGTGGGATTAATGATTGAATGCATGCAGATTATGGCTTTCGCCATTTTTATGGATAAATAGATCTTAAGAAAGAGAAAGGTATGCCCTGCTCTTTAAATTATGCAAAATAGACCTAATTATCTAAAAGATTTCCAAAATCTATGATAAAGTGACTCAACATAACTGTATTTATTTTGATTACTAATCTTCCACCTTTTGGCGTCCTTTCATAGTTCTATTTATTTCAAATGTTTAAGAGACAATCGGATTCCTCTGCGAGGTGGAATACACTGGATACAAGTCGTAGACTCGCTCTGATGCCTTGTCCTCCTTTTTAGGTTACATTTTTTGTACGATTTGGTGACACAAGTTGTTGGAAATCCTATGGGTAATAATTTTGCGTCTCTTGTTGTGGATGTTTTACATACGTAAGGAAAAAGTATTTTTATAAAACATTAAGAAGTAAGAGAAGTCTGTGAATGTTTTAAATGTACTTCTATGTATCTCGATTATATTTTAGAAATTGATAATCCACAATTCGACCAATACAAAAATCAAATCAACCCATAAGAATTAACTTTTGATAAAGAAAATACCAATGACTTGAAAACCCCGTCTTATAAATCGATATCAAAATTCAGACAAGGAGATTATTTTTGCGGCGTCATTAATGATGTTCTAGACCACAGGCACTGATGTAAAGCAGATGCACAAACCATCTGGTACCTACATCCCCTGATGGCGACAGGCGATGCCGATTCGTATGTTTACATCCTTTAATGTCAAACATTTAAACAGTTCATGTTGGGTTTGTACACTTAACGTGAAGATAATGTTAAGATCAAGAAATGATAATACCCATATGATAATAAAAATCGAGTTAGAACACTATTTTTTCAACCAAATCAAAATGACGATGATGTAGGTACCGGACATTCTTTGATGTAGGTACCACAAATAATTGATCAAAGACTGGTACCTACTTCCGTGTCATTTTCATAATCTCCATATACGCTGTATATTTTACAATTTTAAAATTATGAAAATACATAATTTCTATCATTTATCCATACATTATCTTTACGTTGAGTTTACAAATCCAACATGAACTGGGTTATTTATTGATATTGAAGGATGTAAACATACGAATCGACACCGCCTGTCGCCATGATGGGATGTAGGTATACCCGATGGTACGTGCATCTGTTTTACACCAGTGACAGGGGCCGAAACCAGATTTCTTTTTATTTTCATGAAATCATGCTGCAATCCAAATTCCAGCCCCCTTTCCTCTTTTAATTTAGTCAGCTACAACGATTCGCCGCAGAAAGTATTTTTTCCTGTGTAGTATAGAATCTGCGGGAAATCGTTGTAGCGGACTAAATAAAAAGAGGAAAGGGGGAGGTCTGGAATTTGGATTGCAGTATGATTTCATGGAAGTAAGAAAAATTTCTGCTACGCCCCCCTGTGTCCTAGACTGCCATCGCACGGAATTTATAACTAACTAGATACGCGAGAGCTTGTACTTATATTTTTGACTTCAATTGTAAAACATGAACAAATTTCTAAAAAGTAAAACCAAGGCCAAGGCTTTCGTTGTCATACACTTGTAAAAACTTTCTGATTGATCTTACAGAAATCACTGTGACTCCTTTCTAAGTTGGGAAAACCCGATCATCACAGTTTGCATCTTTAAAATTGCATAGCCATTATTCTACAATAACTTGGTAAGAAAAATACTAGTAAGAAGGATCGAATATAGATTGAACTTTTATCGAAAATCAATCGCCGTCTACACCGCGGATATTATCCTGAAGTTTCATGCATGGCACTGGATCCATTTACAATTTTGTACCAACCTTTTCGACATTGCTGCTGGCCATTGCTGCTGATTCCATGACGGGCAATGCCCAAATATTAACACAGAAAACTGGATCCTTATATATTCTTTGTACAATCTACAAGATGGTCGGACTTCTCGGATGATTCATCATGACCTCAACTCAGCAATGATATACTGCGTTCTGTATGTCCGCTCCTTCTGATATACATTTCAAAGTTTTTGTGTTGCATTGGGGGTCCCTGCTGTATGTATATTATGTATCTCCTACCGAGTTAGGACAGCAACCCACCATATTTATAGCAGATGGTGTGGTTATCCGGCAACAAATGTGCCTTTTTGAAGACCTCTATATCTGTCCGGCCGAGTGGGAGGGATGTGCACACGTATTCCGGATAACTACATCATCTGCTATTAATATAGTGGGTTGCTGTCCAAAGTCGGCATTAGATTCATAATGGTTTCCCTCCTTCTATGTGTTGGCTTTCGTGCTTCAGTTTTTGCATTGTTTCTTAGCCCATTATGCGGGTGTATTTTCATTGTCTCTGACTGTTATTTGTGTGGTATGAATTGATGCTTACAGGTCATCAGGTGATACGTGTAACACTGTTAAAACAATTAAGCATTCCAAAACGTTATGGAATTTTAGAGCTTCTATTTATATAATAGTGTTAGGTTTAGTGTTTACTATGCCGAAATAGTAGTCAGGAACACTAAACCTAACACTAAAACGTTTTCAAGATATATGTTATGAACATTGATTACACGAGTTACCTCTCTTTCAAAAACCCTGTGTTACAGACATATTCTAGAACCCCTCTTTGACAGTGTGGTCGTTCAGTATAGGCAAAATTTAACAAGAAAAAATATAGCAACATAAATTTGGCATTAATTCTAAAGGAAAAAAATAAATATCTAGGAACATTTGCTTGGGTAAGCAAACAAATTTAATTAAATATCTTGTATGAAAACGACATGTCTGTATATATAAGCAGGTCAGCATTACATTATGTCAAGAAAACCACTGGGGATAGACAGGGGTGCACTATTAGGGTGATAGAACACACTTGGTAAGGTGACAGTGTCCACTTAAACCGTTCTCTGTCACAATATAGTAGAGAAGAACCTATCACAGAAGAAACTCACTGGAAGCAATATAATTTATACTAAAGTCACATTTTTTTCACATTGTTAATCGTCGACAGAATACAAACTCTGGATATTTCCTTGTAGTCTATTGATGTCAGAATATATTTTGGAAAAAGTTTTATCATTAGTTTCGATGTGATGATTGTGGTAAAATAGCATTTTATTGTTTGAACCATTTTGAAATCGTGTGGTGCTACAATCATTTATTTGAGAGGCACAATCCATGTTGAAATGAGTTTTTACGATTGGACTGTGGAGATGATTATCCTTCAACGAACGCACATCTGTGCTCACTTTATCCAGCTTCTATTTTGGTTTTTGTAATCCATTCTAAAGTCACATGTTTTGTTCATACTGTTAACTATAGATTTGTTCCCAGAAGTCAAATGTAGTTTGGAAGTTTTAATATTCGAATTTCGATGTGATTATCATAATATCAAGCAGCATTTCATTATTAATTTCTGTTGATGTTAACCATTTTGAATTGGTGTGGCGCTGTTATAAATAAATTTGAGAGGCGCCACCTTTATTGAATTTCGTTTTCACATTTGGACTCTAAAGATGATTTACATTATAGTGTTGTCCTTCATGTTGTTATTTCTATTTGTTCCTTTTTCTAGTTTTATGAAAGTGTGTTCCGCTGTAAGCGTTGTCATGTTAGGGCCTCCTCATCGTCTTGTCATCAGTAGACTTGCAGTAAATTATCAAGTCGGTAGTCATAAACAATTCAAAAACTTTGAACTCTTGCAAACTATAATTTTAACGCCGAAAAAGTCAATACGTCACATTTATTTTAGAAAGTCACTCGATTATATCATGGAGGGGCGCCGCCCGCGTCTTTGATTTGAAAATGAGTGCGATTTAAAACTGATGCATAAGGTTGTCTTTGTGTTCACGTAATTTCAGACTATTTGTAACAAATTAATCTTTTTATAAGACTTTATTTTCAATCTCAGTTGAATTATGTGTTTTACACGATGTCTTACCATAGAAGGATAAGATGGTAGACACAAACAAACAATAAGTTTTATACATTCACTTTACATAGTAAACAAACTTGACATAACATGACATGAAATTGCATAGAGATTTTAAAAAGGTGAAAAGAATGCCATTATAGTATTAGATATCATATGATTTCGGGTAGACTTTGTATTCTCTCCAGTACCTAAAAGATAAATTAAAAAAGTATTCGGAATCATGCATTTTTCATCGTTTTCAAAATGACCAATCCCCCTAAAAATTGGATCGATGTATAGCAAAATATTGTGCGTTACAAAGTGACTCTGCAACTGTACATAGAGGGCTGATTTACTAATTTAATCTTATACAATTTATAGATACATACCATAAGAAAAGAATGGCACAAGTACAAGTAATTTAGGTTGAGCCGTGAAATTAGTAGCTCAAAAGTCTTTGAAATCCGAGATAAGTTTTAAAAAAAGTTGCTTTCCAAAACAAAGCATTCCTCTGTCACATGGTGACGTCACATCCGGTATTCAAAGTATTGTTGTGTTGTAGCTAGCGTTATCTCTGACCGTTCTGTGATGGCAGAGTATACGTCCTGTTAATGGAGAGTTGTGTGTTCATTCTCATGGGCGCCTCCCCGAGCTGTGACTGTCTCTCGATCTTCCTACTCCTGGCCGAAGCCGGGCCTAGTGATACCCTTTCCTCCACTCCCTGCACGTCCTCTGTCACCCTCATCCACTCATCCATAGGGCGGCTGGCTCCTCCTGTGGATTCTACCTCCTTTATCATACCACTTGCCTGGAAACAGTTTGCTATGTTTTAATGTTAATATGAATTATGGCAAAGCCATTGTGAGGACGCAGATGAAATATAATTTCAATGAATTAATACCTAATTTTCACCATACATCATTGGATATTTTTTTTTTACTAAGTTAATAAGAATAAAATATGTCATACAATATGTGTTCTTGTTATTTTTTCCAGCATCATTTTTACCGTCTTTATCAGCCTTACATTAGTTTTTTTCTTTAAATCCAGAATCATCTACAGGAGAGGGGATATTATAGACAATTTCTAAATCGACAACATGCACATAACTCGTAAATGCGGGGAAACAATTTTCAATGTCACAAAACAATCAGTTAAAATATGAAATCGCAATGCTTAATTTTGAAACATAAATGACAGATAAGAAAAGATCAAGTGATGTCATCATCTTAATCTATACATTTTAATTCCTTGGACCTTGACGAAAACCAAGGAAAAGAGAACTCGGACAAGAAAACTGTGGGCACAAACCATTAAAATTAAAAAAAAGAAAAAAGAATTTTACTGTTTTCTGAAGTATTTATATATTGTAAGATTAACATGTATCTTGATTATTCAATGAATTCAATTAAACTTTTAAATGTTTACTTTTTAAGTTTCATTGGGTGATGAAATGTCAGTTGTCGTATCAGGAATATGTATCCCCCCTTGCACCCACCCACCCCTCTCCCCTTTTACTTTCACCAGAAAAATTAGCATTCAAAATGTAGAAGAGAGAGAAAACTTCCTTTTCGGCGCCGTCTTCCTTTTCGGCGCCGTCTATAGTGTTATCAG
This sequence comes from Pinctada imbricata, assembly GCA_033119305.1. NCBI lineage: Eukaryota > Metazoa > Mollusca > Bivalvia > Pterioida > Pteriidae > Pinctada > Pinctada imbricata. The sequence goes on along the minus strand of VSWD01000010.1, from coordinate 12,230,800 downwards.
CAATATATCGTTTTATGGGATGATCTGGAAAAGGGGTTAAATAATGTAAATGATTTTCCAATGTAATACACATGTATCTGAAGACAAAATTCTTGCTCATTCCTTTACTTTAAAAGAGGGTGAAAGGGAGGGGGAGGGGCGGGGGGAAGGAGAGAGGGGGAGAGGGAGGGGGGGAAGAAGGAAGGGTGTGGGAGGGGAGATAAGGGGGCGGAGAGAGCGGGTACCCCATGTCTGCTCCCAACCCCCATAAAAGGCACTTGGATGAATGGGAGGGGGAGGAAGGAGGCAGCTGGAGGGAGACAGAAGGGAGCGAGGGAGAGGTTAGGAGGTGGGAGAAGGGAGCGGGACAGGGGAGAGAAGGAGAGAAGTTAGAGCAAGTGACCATATTTCGCCGTATTTTTCGTACATTTCTTTGAAAATCTCGAAACTTGGAGGTCAATTCAATAATTACTTCTGCTAGAATTTAATTTAACTCCATTCTCGATTGAAAAACTACAAAAAGAATTTATTTTACGCAGTGCATTGTTTCCTTATAAAACGTCAAAATATTTCGTTTCCATGATTTCGGGGGGTGACCATATTTCGCCGTTTTTGTTGATATGCATCATATTTACACACAAACGGACAAAATTGTTATTTCATTTTCAGGAAATGTTTCGTCACCACTACCTTTATGAAATCATGCCAAATAAATGTTTTCTTTTTTTGGTTTTTATAAAAATTTCGGATGTTTACGTCTAAAATTTGGTGTTTTCGTTAAATTTTCCCCATTTTGTGGTATTTTTTTTCAAAATTGAGTGCAGGATATATCACAATCTATCAAAACATGACTTCTACGGTCATATTTGAAAGGATATAGAAAAATTAACTTGACGAACATTTCCGATAACCAGTGAGAAGCAATAAACTATGAAACGGCGAAATATGGTCACCGGCGAAATATGGTTCCTTGCTCTAGTAGAAAACTACTCCCTGTCCGCCCCCCGGCCCCCCTTTGAATTCAATCAACACCCCCCCCCCCCTCCTTTCTAAAAAAAAAAATCTGAAGCCTTCGCCCCTCTACCTTGGATCCGCTTTTGATTTACCTCCAAGGGAAAAAAATACCCAGCCTTATTTCTGACAGAAAAAAATATACGTCATGCTTTGAACAGAGCCCAAGCTGTGTTGACCTATTTGTACTAAATACTGTAAATGATGACGTAAGTTGTGACGCGTTGTAAGAACCAAAGGCAGCAGACATTTAGAAGTTTGTGCTGGGATTTACACTGCATAGATTTCCTGTATATTCTACATGTAGATCTTATATATATGTGGAGAGAAACCACATTATTCGATCTACAGGTATCAAAATATCAGCTGCAAATCATCCTCGAAAGCAGAATGAAGTTCGGCAAGTCGCTGATCGCACTGATATTTTTTTGTTTGTTTTTTTCTCCCAGCATTATGAGTTTATCCATGGATTTTTCTGACGGAGCTGTCGATGAAAGAAAGTCCGAGAAACAAAGTTGTATGCTGACGTCGCGTCGCATGCTGACGTCACGTTGTAATTTTCAAAGAGGATATTCGGACTAAACATGATATATGTTGGAAATGATGGTGCAATGTCAGTATTACGTGAAGCAAAGTACAAATCATACATTGGGACACTGGAGGAGTAAGCCAAACGAAGAATATTCAAAGGAGATCGAGAAATCTTGGTCATCGATGGGTTTCATTCTCTCGTCAAGTGACATTTTCAAAAAAATAAGCTTGCGCTTCACGCCGATCAAATGGGCAATGGGGAGAATGACGTCATTGACCACGGTTTTGGAACCTATAGGTATAGCATAGAATTCAATTGAAAAACACCATTTTTCCTATATATATACACGTGTTACCTTGATGAGGACTACGTCCGCGCCTGCGGCGCGGACTGCGTCCTCTATTAATTTTCCATGAAATGACTTTTCTATTTTAAGATAACATTTCGAGTAGAAACAGACTACTTGTAAATAACAGAAACAAAAACTCTTCGAGTATTTGTCTACTTAAACATGAGATCATACACTTCTTTCTTTTCTTTTTTAAATATTGAAAAATTAGAAATTAGTTTGATTTTTGTTTGAAGCTAATTACTAAAAGTAAGATCTCCAAGAAGACCAACTGAATTACAATCAGTCTATCTTAATCGGACACAAAAGCCAAAAATCGCCACATAAAATGGAGAGACTGAGCACCCAATGTTAATTTAGAAGAACATTTTAACATTGAAAGGTGTGGTTATCTAGATAATGTGTACACAACCTTCGACTACATAAGGGGACGGACCCCCTTACCTCCCCCTCCCGCCGCCACCTCCCCCCTCCTTTTCACCCTTCCCTTACCTACCCCCTCCCGCCCCTTCTCTTCCTCCTTCCACCCCCTTCCTCCCCCTCCCTCCCATTTCCCCTTCCCTCTCTCCCCCTCCCCCTTTCTCCCTCCTCCCGCCCCCTTCCCCCCGTCTATCTTTCACCCTGTCCACCCCCTCTACATAGGTACACGGGAGTCTCAACAATACGTAAACTATGGCATCAAACAAAACAACTGTTATTTTGGCTGAAGTTGAGTTGAGGTTCCGTCACTCAACGACCGACTAGCTTTGAGAAAAGACTAGCAATTAGATCTATTATTTATGCTCCAGATACCTACCCAATTATAGAAAGCAGCAGCCCCGTTGCTGACGTCTCTGATTTCCTCTAAGCTGAAAGGTTCTATAACTTTCTTGGCTCCTAGAGCGATATCTAAGAAACAGTACTTGGGATCAAACATGGCCACACGTCGCATCAACGATTCCTTTCCAGTTCGTGATAGAATGTTCTGGCACGCCTTCCAATCCTGAAATATACCATTGTTTAGTTAAATGTATCTTGATCTTTGCTTTATATTCTTAACAAGTTTATTCCCATTTCAGGATACCATTTGTTGGAATATCTTCCCTCTCCTCCATGACCAATCACTCTTTGGAAACAGCTTATATCATATTCGTTGGCGTCATTGTCAGCCATCTAAATCATTGGTGCTTATATCTTGCATCTCAACTCTTATAGCCTTGTATATTAGTTTGGTACAATACATGCATTTCTAATTTCACTATGACTTTTGACGATAACTTTTCTTATTTTTCCCGTCATAAGTCAATTTACTAATGTAAATTCAGTTTCCATTAAAGAAGAGAATCATTTTGGTCAAAAATTGGACTTTTACATTATGGTGTATTTGTTGAGTTTGAATGAACGTGCTGAATTCCATTTGCTGAAATGTAGCGTCTAATGCTTCCTGAAGTTTTAATTTTCAACAAGAATGAATTCTATTTTTGTCATTATGACCATAATTTGAATCTGACCAAGCGAGCTCAACAAATACCTGTCCATCATACCTTAACATCTCTCTTTGGATATTCTAGGAGCATAAGGACAGCCATGATGGACTGTCTCACGCCATCTGGTGGATGGGTATAGGTTCTGAGTTCGGCCGCCGTACTCTGGTCCATGACGAGGATATTGTGCCTCAGCTTCTCTATCCTTACTAGTTTCTCTTTCAGTCTTTCGGCTGTTACTATTTGTAGGTTGAGTATTCCATCGTAATTGGCCTCTTTGGCACGTTTGATGGCGTTTTTCAGTTTCTCCAAATGCCGCGTTCTCGACGCCGCTGAAAGCTCTGTAAGAAGAAATTCAACAACATTAGAATTGTAGTTTAAACTTGTTGTAGCTTTTCTTTGTATCTTGAATGCCCAATAAATATTCAGAAAATTAAGAAATACTACTTCATCCTCTAATCTTTACTCACCATCTTTAGCATTCAGAAGGTTAAGGAGTTTCTTTGCTGCCACCAACTGTTGGATCGTCTTCCGGTGGTTTGGTCTCCTCATAGGCCTTGACAAGCTGTTCGAGAGCCTCTTTGTCGCCTAGTTCCATTGCTCTTCTCTTGAGCATTAAAATTCTTCTGCGCTTGCGCACCATGTCTATAGTAGCACCTGTTTCATTGGCTTCTCGTGTCTGAGATTCTGTTTCGTCTTCATCTTCCCTTTCTTCGTTAATTCGTTCCATGATCGTTCTTGGATCGTCGTGTAACAGTTCAGTAGTAGTCTTCCTATTCATGCCATAGCCGTGCAATATTTGTCATCATCCCGTACTCGTCGACTTCGTAAATGTTCATAAGATACTCGCCGAACTCAGGTAAGTCGGTAAGTAGTAATTTGTTATTGTCATGTTCTATGACCTCAATCTGCGCACTATCTGGAGGGTCGTTGGCATGACGACGCTGAAGACAAGCTACCACACGGTCATAGCCACTCGGAACAGGTATAAGGACCTCATTCTCAGATGTGGACACCGTTTCAGACAATACCTTTAGGAGGGGTACCAGGTGTCCGTTTGTCTTCTCTGTATGCATGTCCATCAGAGAATACTAGATAAGAGTGTACATTGTAGATACGGATTCTTTTCTCGTTCTCGCGGGCGAACACATTGATTGAGTATTCACCTTTAACAGGTAAGTCTATATCGAAAACCCATCTATTATCGATGGCCTGACGGTATGCTCTAAGGTATTTCAGTGCTACAGCGTCTTGAGTGTGTATTTCCATGAGTATCTCCACATGGCTCATTGCCGCAAACTCTAATCGGATTCTTCCGTCCTTCGTTTTAAATCGTACCCTTTTTGATTCGAGCTTCCACACCTATCTCAGTCTGCAATAACCTTTTTGCCAAGAATGCCATCAGGAATGTTTGGAAACGGAGTGTTTTCAACGTTTTCATTGGAACATCGGATAAGGTAGTTCAGAACGTTTGCTGCATTACCCTCTTTCCCTTCATCATTAGCATATACCTTCAATGCGTACTCGCCTCCTTGGGGAAGACGTAGATGAATGAAATGCTCTCCATTCTCCTCTCTGACCACAGCGTACTTGCTGAGTGTTGCCTCGTCGATGTTGATGCTCTTTAGGAGCTGGTGTATTTCTACGGCCTTGTTGGCACCAAGTTTGATGTCCACTCGTCCATCCTCTGTAACAATGATAGGCGCCTTGATGAGATTTAGGAAGGATTCCAGCCTCCCGCGTTTCTTGTCCCGGGCCCCAGCCGATGGCGGGTGTGTCAGGGAGGGGCAAACAATTCTTCTTAGGTTCCGTACATTCAACGACATAGGAACATATCAAATCAAAGTCAGACGTTTTAGTCTCATCCAGACCATACACATCGAGCTTGTACTTGCCCTTAAGAGGGAACCGAAGAGAAAGTTTTAAATGTGTATTTGTATGCTCCATCAGAACAAATTTGTCCAACAATAGTCGCCTACTGAAGTCTTCGTCGGTTTTGTTCCGGTACATCATGTATTTGAACTGATAGTCTTTGCTTCGGTCTGACGGTATCCCTAACTGTATGTGCACCTCCCCTCCGGTTGGAATAAGGATTTGTTTATACAGTTTCTTGTCCTCAATCTTGATTCCCATCGAGTAAAACCTCTCGCGTATGTACACATGTTCCTCAAAATCTTTCTCTGATATCGTCTTCTCCATGAGTTGCCATTCAACGTCATCAGGAAAGTGGGTCCATATGAATTTCTCGGGATCAGTCATGAAATAAAATTCGTTCACTGTGTGTTCCGTAGTACCTTCATCTTCTTCATCCTCATCTACATAGTTACCTTCGGAGTCCACCATCTTCCAGTCCTTTGATTTCCTGCCAACCACACAAGCAGAGGCCCAGAATGCGTCTATAAACCTCCAGCCTCCTTTCAAGTAAATTGCGTTCCATTGAGCTCCCATGTTTTCTCTGTTGATTTTGGACCCTATCTCGTAAGCTGCACTCTTTGTCATTCCATTGATGATTACACATGGAATCCCTAGCATGCTGAAATATAAAGCAAGTTTTCGTCATTACCGATGTCCAGCCACATGTAATGGACAATGTGCGAGGTATGAAAAGGAAAAGACCAAAGAATCTTAAAAAGCTAGATACTAGTGTAAGAAAACTAGACCTTCGAAGTTATGTAACACGGGGAAATTTTTTCATTGAAGTTCCTCGTGCTAGTTTTTCAATCAGTTTTGTATTTCAGAACGACATCCTTACTGACAGAGGCCCCAGATGAGATGGGCGTAGCCACCCTGACTTGTCTGCATCTTGATGAAGAAATCCAAGGGGGAGTTTTTGGGCGGTGTCTCTGTAGATTTCAGGTTGTAGATATCTATTGATGTCACCCATCGGAAGATTGCCCGAGATTTCGCCATGTCATTCCAGTAGTCAACATGTGTCATGAATTTAATGACGTCATCAAACGTACCGACCAATAATTTTGACGGCGCCTAAAATGGTAAATCTTTCAAATAGAGCGATCGTATATATGAGCGAAATATTACTATGTACGTCAAACCTGAAATTATCTTTAATGAATACACTTTAGAAATACAAGAAACCTCGTTCTATGCTATTCTTTGTTTATGATACTTACGCTGAGGACGTACTCATCAATGGACGTGTACATCTGAAGGTCAAAGACTTCATCCTTGGATTCTGTGACCGGGGCGGGGTCGGGGAGTGGCTGCTTCTGTTTGCCATTACTCGCTGATACAGCAACGGGGATATGTTGCTTAAATAAATTTATAGTACATGTATACTATATAGCAATTGTAGTTTTGGATTTGAGGGTATAAAGAATAGCTATTTTGGAAAAAAATCTTGAAACAAATTCCACTGGCGTTCTCTCTGAATAGACTTTCCCTAAATGTAGCATCTGTGGTTTACGAGTATATTTATGAAGCCTAATTTTAACATTTGATTTATGTTTGCAGAGAGAAACCAAACATATTTCAGTAATGGACTCCTGGAGGAGTTATGTAATGAACTGTATATTCAGGTTTTTTGTTCAATAAGAAAATACGTACCTTGTCAAAATCAGAAATAGAATGTAGGTCCTTTGACTGATTTATCCCCATATCTCTGTTATAGATCTGAGTTTTACATACTTTTCTAGTTTTTCGTCGTCTTTCGAAAATGTAGTCAAAATATGGACGAACTTGTTAAGGCGTACAAACGGCGTTCATAAAAACCTTTAATCCGTCATGACGATTTGGGAGTGATTAAATCCAAAAATTTGGGGGATTATCTCGTTGAGAAAGTTACAATACTCGTTATGCATTGTTACAGGTCGTTGTTATACACCACAAATAATCCCTCTCCCTATTATAATATAGTTTAAATGTTTATATGTGTATGATCTTATGGTCGAAGTTATAATCATCATTTCTTTACATATTGAATCACGTCTTCAAATAGTTTTGCTTATCTGCGCTATTTATAGTCTCATCATAAATATGAAAAATAATGTTTTCTAACTAAACGCCTGTTGGATGTGACAACTGAAAGAAGTTTGGGGTAGCTCAGTATTTGGCAAAGTACTGATGCTACAGCAACCAAACTTGCACAAGTGATTCATCTTGGGATGCTGAGTTGAACCCATGCATCGGATTGTGCATCTGACTTTTTCCACTTGAGTGATATTGCCTTTAAAAGCTAATATTGAGCAAAGTACAAGTGTAGTCTAGCTGGTTCCCGGGACCTCTTTAACTTTGCTTTTTCTCTGTTAAAGAGGTCCCGGGAACCAGACTAAGCATAAGTGCTACATATACCAAACTTAACTTATTGGATGTATCTTTGATCAAACTTTCATAAAATGCGATTGTCTTCCTTTTTCCGCTTGAGTGATTTTACCTTTAAAAGTCAATTTTTTTTTAAATTGAATTTTGTTGTCTTGAGGTGAGCTTCGTAATGTTTGATTACCTATGTTTTACATTTTTAAAATTTTCATGTAAAAAGGAAGGAGTGTTTTTCTTCTTCTTAAGACCTAAAGCACACACTGATAAACCAAAAACATCAGAATGATCTAGAAGAGGATTTTTTCTACTCCAACGTCATTTTTGACGGTTTTACTAGTATTTTAATGTAAATTTTTTTTCGATTTTATTATGTCTCTTCGTTCTTTGTCAGAAATAATGCATATTTTCAACTACTTCTTTGAATAACTCAATAAAGGTATAAACCCGTGCACTCATTCACTGGAATTTTCGTAACATTAAAGTTATTTTAAAAAATGTTTTAATTAAATTGTTTTTGAGTGAAAATGTTATTTCTTTCTTTTTGTGTCGCCTGCGAAGCATAGAGACGCTTAGGGATCACTTCGTCCGTCTGTCAATCTGTCTGTCACACTTGGATGTGGTTGGGTGCAACACCCCCCCCCCCTTGATCCTCCAAAACCGGCCTAACTTTATAGCATTTTTTGCGCTCTTTCAGATAAAAATTGCCTCATGGAAATTTCCATTGCAAAAGTGGGAGGGGGGGGGGGTTGCACCCAACCCAGTGATACATCCCAGACTAATATAAACGCGATTCGTAAGTGTTGCGATACAAAAAGAAAAAAAATTAATAACATTTTCACTAAAAAAAATTAATTAAAAACATTTTTCTAAAATAAACTTAGCACAATAAATGTATGCTTTATCCATTCATTTACTCCATATTTGGCACATTTTAGTTACTTAATGATTTTATAGGTTTTCTATTATTTCCTTTATGTAATTAAAGGTGGAAGCTGATTTAGATACATAATTTCAGCTTCTTTTCCAGAGCATGGGTATAAAGTACTAATGGTCCAATAGAAGTGTTGTTATCCATCTGGATCTGTTGACAGGTGGAGCCACCACAGGCAAAAGTAGGTCGCCAGGGTTCCCTCATCTGACAAATGTCTGCTTCAGAGACAAAGCATAAATCGACAACAATAAGCGTCAAGATGTGTCTCTTGATCGTTCTGCTGGATCATGACTTTACAGCAGTCTCTCTAGATAGATTCTTCTGATGCATCATGATGTTACAGCAGTCTCTCTAGATAGATCCTTCTGATGCATCATGATGTTAAAGCAGTCTCTCTAGATAGACCCTTCTGCTGCATCATGATGTTACAACAGTCTCTCTAGATATATCCTTCTGATGCAATGATGTAACATCACTTCTCAGGACATCAGTAAAATCATCAGAAGGATTTATCTAGAGAGACTACTGTAACATCATGATGCAGCAGAAGAATCTTTCTAGAGAGACTGCTGCAACATCATGATAGATAGATAGATCCATCTGATGCAACTGTTGTAGCATCATGATGCATCAGAAGGATCTATCTAGAGAGACTGTTGTAACATCATTGCATCAGAAGGATCTATCTAGAGAGATCCTTCTGCAGCATCATGACGTTACAGCAGTCTCTCTGGATAGATTCTTCTTATACACCATGAAGTTACAGCAGTCTCTCTACATAGATCCTACATATGGGTACATTGCCACATTTTTAAAGTTACTGCTTTGATACACATGTTATGCTTCGATATTTTGTTTTATTCCAACCGCTTTCGAGAAAGCGAGGGGACATTAAAACCCTTACACGTGTCCGTCTGTCCGTCAGTATGTCAGTCACAAACACTTTAACCTTTGACATAACTTTTGGATGGTTTTTGATAGGGCATTCATTTTTCAAATGTGTATTCTTGTGACTAGACCTTTCTATTGGTACAAAAACTATTGATTGATTTTGAGCTGCTTTTGAAAAACTAACCTCAGGCATAACTTTGGAATGGGGAGTGAAGCGGCCTTTAATACTATGTATTTCTAGTGACAAGATCTCTTCATTGGTACCATGATTTATTTTAATCTCATTACCTTGACAATAAGTCTGAGCTAGTTTTGCGACAAGCATCCATAAGCGGGAACAACAATTCCCTAAATATGCTTGTTTTTTTTAGCTCACCTGAGCTCAGCTAATGCGCCCTCTACCAAGTTTGTGTTTTTCTAGCAGAACGGTCTACAAAAAGGCCGCCAAGGGTTCTGGTTGACTGGCATATTTTCGACATCTCTGATTTAATCGCTACATTAACAATAATAATATGTAGTCTACATAATAAGTAGCAAATGATGTCTCTGAAATCACTCAGGTGCAAATGATGACTCATTTTTTGGAAAATTATTAAACCAATCATTTCATTAGAGAAAAATAATTTTAAGTAAATATACGTCCCTGGTAGGTAAATGTATATTGTAACGACAACAAGCTGCTGTCCCCACTTTTGGATGTTTGTGAAGGTCAAAATTTTAGTACCAACAGAAAGGTCTTGTAACAAGTAATGCCGATGTGAAACATGAAAGCCCTTCATTTACCATTCAAAAGTTATGCACAAGGCGAGTCTTTCAAATGTAGGAGATCTCCGAAGATCAAGGTCACAAATTTTGGTACCAGTAGGAAAGTACTGACATCCATTCCTCACTTATCTGCATTCAAAAGATAACCACAAGGTTACAGCTTTCCAAAGCAGGTCAAGGCCAATGTCACAAGTTCAAGAATCTTGGTAGCAAAAGAAAGATCTTGCCACAAGGGGTACATATATATATATATATATAAGGATTATAAAAGCCCTATCACTTACATCAAAAGTTATGTCCAAAATCAAAGGGTGTTTCTGTTCCAGACAGACAGACGAACGGGATTCAATGTCCCTGCGTTTTCGCAATACAGCGTCGACACACCGCTGCAGATTACTCCAAAGGTAGTTTTTATTCGTTCATGTTTTCGTCATTTACATGTATGTTCGGATTTTAAACTTTTCGTCAACGGGAGCGATTCCTATTCAAGGAACCAACTGCAAAAGAAGCGACCAAGACGACGGACAGAGCGCTATGACAGCAAGTGGGTGCACGCTCAAAGTGCGGATTATGCTTGGTTGCCAGAATATAACGAATTCAATGGCTTGACGGAGATTCTCACATCCTTCTTTTATCATTAGTCGGTAAAATGCATATTATTATCACCTTTCAGATATGAGCAGTAAATGTCACCATCAAAGTTATACATCTTTTAGATATCGAGGAAATCTAGTTTGGTTTTGAACCTTTGTTGACAAATTTAGTTTATATTTAATTGCCTTTTCGAAATGTTTTTGTTTTCATTTAATTTCCAGGCTCTGATGGAATGCTTTTTCTTTGAAGTATATGTGACGACGATCGGTGCGCTATGTCAAAGAGTAGCCGTACTTCACAGAGCACAGATTATTTTATAAAGATTTCTATAAAATATATCTATCTTTAAAACAGATGTCAAATGAGAGACGCATGCTTCCTTTTATCTTAATATCTTGCACAGAGGGCTTTCCAGAAGAGCAGCAGGGCACCCTCTGTGTAAAATATTATTTTGATCTGTCAACGAAACACCATTTGCAGACAATTTTACTTTATTCTAAAGTAAAAATTCACCGGCAACGATTAATTGAACGACATTTGCCCCCTCCCCGCGTTTTTTTTCCACTTATTACAATTGAAAACATAAATTTAGCATGATTATAAATGCATATTTATTTTCCAATACATATGTCAGTTCCGTTGTACATGCTTAATATATCCATGGGGTCCAAATGGAATGTTCACAATATCTTTTCAAGAAATTTTCCGCTTTCCGTTTTTCGTGCTTAATCTACTAGAACATTTCATTTCATACGAATGCATGACAATTCATAATCTAATCAATTTGATAGTCCTCTAGCGGTTGTCATCGTAAACACACACCAGCACTACATCCGTAGTTCCGTGGCACTCAAAACTCTCCAACAATACAGAAAAATCTCTGCCGTCTAGTTACGTCATAGATTACGTAACATTTCAGTGAGTTCTGTTAGTACACGAGTGATGAATTTTACATCCACAACTTTTCCTTTGCGTTCTGTCTGTCATCACTGTTGAGTACCTCTCAGTATTGTACGGGCAGTACTTGATTGTATGGGCGTGCTCTCCGGTGGCACCACACATCGGACACTTGTACTTTCTGAGAACAGGGCACGTCACCTTCCCTCCTGGTCCTTTCAGGAAATGCGATGAGTAAAATGCTTCCGTCTCTCCGTTACGTTTACAGAAGTTACATATCGGTTCTTTCTTCATATACGGACTTTGGCGATATGGCAATTTTTCTTCTTCCCTCCGGTCACTAACGAACAGCTCAGAGCCTCCTCCCACGGGCTGTGTCATGAGTTGGCATAGTTTTTCCACAGCGTCTTCTCCTCCTGCTTGCTGATCTGTCCTGGAACATTGGCTATTTAATGGAACCCTGAAAAGTTCATAACTATGTTGAGGACCGCTGCCTCTGGATCTAGCCTTTCTCTCTCGTGCTAATTCTTCTTTTTCTGGCTCAAACGGTTTGAAAAAGCTCATGTTTTCTGAGAGGTATGATCTTCGGCGCTATCTCTGAGAAATAGAATATTTTCTTTGATTGTGAAATATTTTCCCATGAATTTGTCAGGCCACTCCATATAACTATATTTGTTTATCGTGCTTTTGACCGTGTCAACTTTTCCATCAGCTACTTTATGTGACAACACACATCTTCAGCGGACCATTCCGTTAGACAACAAAATAAACCGTAATGAAAAAAACTTGTAAAAAAAGCATGTATACTGATATATATATTTTTTCATTATGAAGTTACACTTTATTTAATCGGAACCGGGTACTTTTGATCAAAGGACATACATAGCTCGCTTCTAAGGTTCCCCCCTCAATTTTACTTGAATTTGAGTTTGAATTTCACAAACAGTACAGGCAAATCGTCTAAAAAGGAGTTATATATGCTTTATATTTACATGTGGTCTGTATGCTAAATGTAGTACCGGAGACATCTTTAATATGGAGGTATCGGGAACAAGACTACAATATATTTCACAAAACAAAACAAAAACAAACTGTACATTTCACTCGCCAACTAAATGTATATAACATGTAGTTTGTGCGATTTTCAGCCACATTTTGAAATCGTGAAAATATGTTAAGTTTTAGCATTTCTTTTCGGTCGACACTGGCCATATCAGACGTAAATGTAAACGAAAACAGTATCCAGATTAAAAAAAACCATCAATTTTTTTTCAAATAAAAGTAGTAATAAAACATGTATAGATATTATTGTGGTGACTCAATTTAATTAAGTTTCAATTTATTTTCTTACTCAAATTTAGATAATCCGTTTCAGTATATACTAGTAGTACAGATCCTTGCGTAAGACGGTCAACAGATGCGCAGACATTAATATGCCTTGTCCTGGCACCGTGACCTTTTGATGCGAGTCAAAGACTATATATAGACGCTGTGGGAATTGTACAGCATCAGCACGGATCATCACGTGAACAAACAGTGTGGTGACACAAAGCGCAGATCTAAGAGGAGGGGTCATAGGGCACAGGTAACTGCAATGTTTGAAATTCAGACAACTCGATACTTTTATAGGAAGTGGGATAGACTCGTGGAATTAAAGAGTTTGTTGAATTACGATGACATCTTGCTGCTGTATTTGGATATATGTACATCTAGACAGAAAAAATTATTATAATACTAGTATATTTTTCTCTTCTTGTGAGGAAATAGATTCAAAATGGACCCTCACATTTTATGCATCTTTATGACTGGTCAAAAATCATGAAACCATAGTCAAATTTAATTACATAACATTACGTAAAAGATCAGTGTCTTTCTATTTTTATTTTGGAAAAAAATTCTGTAAAATTTAACAACATTCGGATAGGATGTTGAGCGAACTAGTGTTTTGGTCAGAACTTAGAGCTCACACGGCAGCTTGTCCGTCAGCCCGGTTTCGAGCTTATGCGATACCCCGTCGTCCGGCGTCCGTCCGTCCGTCCGTAAACAATTCTTGTGCTCGCAACTCCTCTGAAACCGTTGGTGATAGAAAGTTAATTCTTTTTGCATCCTACTTGGTATGTGGTCTAGTTGTGCACCTGACATTTGGTTTCAGCTCCTGACCCCCAGGGTCTTAGAAAATGGGCGTGGTCATGAAATTCTATGTAATCTTGTGCTCGCAACTCCTCTGACACTATAAATGATGGAGACTTAATTCTTTTTGCAATAAGATAGGTCTATGGTCTAGTTGTGCACCTGATATTTTGTTTGAGCCCCTGACCCTCAGGGTCTTAGAAAATGGATGTGGTCATTTTTTCCTATATAACTCTATGTAATATTGTGCTCGCAACTCCTCTGACACTATAAATGATTGAGACTTCATTCTTTTTGCAATATGATGGGTCTGTGGTGTAGTTGTGCACCTGATATTTTGTTTGAGCCCCTGACCCCCAGGGTCTTAGAAAATGGGTGTGTGTCATTTTCTCCTATATAACTCTATGTAATCTTGTGCTCACAACTCCTCTGACACTATAAATGATAGAGACTTAATTCTTTTTGCAATATGATGGGTCTGTGGTGTAGTTGTGCACCTGATATTTTGTTTGATCCCCTGGCCCCCAGGGTCTTAGAAAATGGGTGTGGTCATTTTTCCCTATATAACTCTATGTAATCCTGTGTTCGCAACTCCTCTGACTCTATAAATGATAGAGACTTCATTCTTTTTGCAATATGATGGGTCTGTGGTGTAGTTGTGCACCTGATATTTTGTTTGAGCCTCTGACCCCCAGGGTCTTAGAAAATGGGTGTGGTCATTTTTCCCTATATAACTCTATGTAATCATGTGCTCGCAACTCCTCTGACACTATAAATGATGGAGACTTAATTCTTTTTGCAATATGATGGGTCTTGGTTTAGTTGTTCACCTGAGATATTTTGTTTGAGCCCCTGATCCCCAGGGTCTTAGAAAATGGGTGTAGTAATTTTTTCCTATACAATTGTGCTCTATACTCTTCTAAAGCTTTTTATGATGGAGAGTTAATTCTTTAAAGTTTATGCAATATTATGGAATTGTAGTCTTGTTCTGTCATTGATAGTTCATTTGAGCTAGCAGCCCCTTGCATCTTGGAAAATGAGTAAGGCATTCTTTTTTAAATACCTTATCTCCGATATTATGAATTATACGAGTGAATTCTACTTGCAGTGTAATGGATATGTTGTTTTGTCGTGCTACTTATAATTTGTTATAGCGCCTGCTCCCTATGGTCTTTGGTTTAAAAAAAGAGGAAATTGATGTTTTAGGGGGAAAAAAAACCAGGAGAGCTACAGTCTCGTCAGAGACTTCTGGTTACTGTTCCGTCTACAAACATCGTCACCAACTGTTCTCGTGGATTGGCTGGCGCACATGTTTGATTTCAAGACTCGGGTCCACTTTCCAATTTGTATTTCACCGCAAATTAATCTGCTTTAATTCGAATTTATTTGTAACTTGTCCCTATCCTGCTGTGGCAGTGATGAGCTTGGTTATCACATACAACAGCAGAGCGTTACCAGATACTAGTAAGTGAAAGGGTTGTGCGAACGTAATCCGTATAACTACATCAGTTGCTTTCAGCGTTGTAGAGGTGAATGACTTTCTGGTCGCCAATTGGTCATGTTGCTTAAGTTAATGTGGCTGTTGAAGCCTTGATTTCACTGATGTTTTTGTTTGTATTTTATCCTTTACAATGTCTTATGACTTGTGTGAGGGTGATCCAGTGAAGATCAATGTCATATTATTATTACACCTCATTTGAAAAATTCTATAAAACGCATGATCTGATTGGCATGCCGCTTTGGCTAAAACATCGAGTCTCCATGGGCCCAGGGAGAATAAACATAGGGTAATCAAAGATTACATAGCTCGCCTATACATGTTTTTGTCAAAAACCAGGTTAAAGTTTTTAAAAAGTAGGTCAAAGTCCAAGGTCAAGGTCACTAGGTCAAAGGTCATGGTCTCAAATGAAAGGTCTTGTCACAAGGTATCTACATGTGAAATATCAAAGCCCTACCCCTAATAGTTCAAGAGATATAGCTCAGGTTAAAGTTTTGTCTACGGACGACGACAACGACAATGACGCCGAGGGTATGGCATTAGCTCTCCAGACTTTTTCGTCCCGGCGACCTAAAATTAGAGTCCCCCTCCTTCGGGTTCATCGCTCTTCTTCCTATAACATAACCATAACAATAGCTCAAACTGATGTCAGAAATAATTTAATAATATGAAAAAGTATAATCAATGTATGTCTTCATGGGAAGGCAAAATGTACAACAGACTCAATCAAGACCAAATATGGGTATTTTGGTTATATATAGTAGCCCCCTGGCTGTGTGACTAATATACCTATAATAATCGTAAGAAGGCACCTTTGTAGAGTTTAGTAGTTGTAGGCTAGCAGTACAGATGCAAAAATCTTTTAACACTTGTGATGTAAAAATGATGAAAAGGAACTAAGATACATATTTCCAAGAAAAAAATGGTGCATTCTGATTTAGAATATAAGATAGGTAACAATGGAGTGATGTACCACAATAAGCCGATACCAAATACAGACTGTGCTGTTATCAAATACAGACTGTGCTGATACCAAATACAGACTGTGCTGTTATCAAAGAGCAGCAAGTCCAGGGAAAAATGGAGTGATGTACCACAATAAGCCGATATCAAATACAGACTGTGCTGTTATCAAATACAGACTGTGCTGATATCAAAGAGCAGCAAGTCCAGGGAAAAATGGAGTGATGTACCACAATAAGCCGATATCAAATACAGACTGTGCTGTTATCAAATACAGACTGTGCTGATAATAAAGAGCAGCAAGTCCAGGGAACATAATGGAGTGATGTACCACAATAAGCCGATACCAAATACAGACTGTGCTGTTATCAAATACAGACTGTGCTGATATCAAATACAGACTGTGCTGATATCAAAGTGCAGCAAGTCCGATGTTTTATGAATTTTCTTATAGAACATCGTAAAGTCATTTATTCAAAATATGGTGATTTGATCGCGATCATCATTATATGCATACAAACGATTTCAACATGTAAAAGAAACTCCTTAATGACGGGAAAACAATTTAAAATTATCTTTATATTTCTTCAGTCCCTCTTATGGAATTTTCTACCATAGATGAAAATGAGGAAAATCTATGAAATCATATCAGGTAAGGGTACATGTATTCATCCATAATCATATATCATGATCCAGTAGACATTACTAGACAAACTGGTAACAATGGTAATTTAATCTATAAACTGTTTTAAAATTTAACAAATATATCACCACTTGAACATGTGAAAAGGACGGATGCTAAATATATATATAATGGACGGTTTAAAGGATGTATACGTGTATATATCTATGAAACAATAAAGCTTAAAGAGCAACGTAAGAATGTAACAATAACTTTAAAAAATAACTTGTTATAAAACAGGACGGTGTAACATGCGTGCAAATGTGCAAATTCTGTAATGATTGGTAAAACTAGAATTGTATGCTAGAATGACACCACTCTAGTAACATAAAAAAACAAATAAAGACAATTTTTGGATGTGGAATGAAGCTCGCAATACAATTATCACATTACTTACTAGTATAGAAAAAAAAACAATCTGATAAAAAGAATTTCATGTTCTTTAGCTGTCTTCACTTCCTTCTCTTCTTGGCAGCACTTTTTGGTTGCGTTTTCTTAGGCTTTTTCTTAGATCCGCCCCCGCCTCCTCCTACACCTTCATCACGTTTGGCGCCACCTGTCGACTCCACTTCCTCAATCATACCTTTGGCCTGGAAAAAGAAAACTTATTGTTTTACATGCAAGTTTCAGCCAAGGACGTCGCAGTCTGAAGGTCACTTGGTGTTTTACTTTGACGTCGAGAAGGTCATTCCATTTTCAACGTCCCAAAATAATATCAAATGAGAGCTCGACAGGTGATTTGTTAGCCTTTAAATGTGTAGAAGATTCAGTCTTTGGCATCAACCTAATTTCTCTAAGTTCAAACACTCAACTAGTTCTCAACTTTAATATTTACTAAGTTCTTGGATTCAACTAGGTCTCAACAGATTATCTTTTCTGAAATTTTCTAAGACCAAACACTCAACCAGCTCTCAACTTTCCTTTTCAGTTGAGCATTACACTCAACTTTTTATACTCAACTTTTTGCTAAAAAAAAGTTGAGCCTTTAAATAGTTGAGTTTCTTTGGTTTCACTTCGGAGTATGACAAGAACAAATCCATATATTACCTCTATATTTGATTACATAATGACATTTCATAATTTCGTTATACAACACTATATTGGATGAATAAAAAAAACATCATAATATCAAATGGCACCTAATTCATGTAATTGAAGTTGTTGCACGGATTTTGTACCCCAGTTTACAATTTCTGGCCTCGAGCATCACTGATGTGACATAACTTGTTGAAATGTGCATATGGTGCACTGAAATATATAATGGAAGATACGTATGTAGTACTTACCCATACGTAGAAGGTGGCAGCACCAGCGCTGTTATCACGGACCTGCTCCAAGTTATACGGTTCAATAAAGGCCTTGGCAGCCAGAGCCACATCTAAGTAACATGCAGTAGGCTCAAATTCACGAATCTTTCGCATTATAGATTCCTTGCCTGTTTTACCCAAAATAGCAGGAACTGAGGCCCATTCCTGTAAAATCGAAATATGAATATAAAAAAATTATTATACAACAAGAAAAAGTATAACCAGGGACGTATTAGTTATGCATACAACTCAAAAAAGTTTTTCACCACATGGATTTCCCCTTCATTGTTTGAAAATTACACTAATCTGTCAAGTATGATAAGACACTATTAGCTTTAGATGCATCTGATTTTCATTTGATTAAAGTGTGCTTTCCTTTGAGCAAATTTATTGCCATGACAATACAACCAATCCGATGTTCTCTTTGTTCTATCAGTATAACTTAGAGTAGAGACTACCGTACCTGTGTTTCCTTCTGGGAGAATCCTAGCAAAGTAAATGCTGCCCTCATTGACTGATGTATTTCAACTTTGGGATTCTTGTAGGATTTGAGTTCGGATACTGTTCTACTGTCCAAATTAAGGATAGAGTGACGAAGTCGCTCAATTCTCTCCAACTGGTCTCGCAGACGACCAGCCATGACTATCTGCAGATCCAGCAAGTTGTCATAATTTGCAGCTCTAGCTCGCTCTATAGCCTTAGCCAGAGCCTTGGCGTCTCGGGCTTGAGAGGCAGCATTCAACTCTAAGAAAAGAAAGTGGTTTTAATCAATTTGTATAAAAGTTATTTAAAACTATAAATCCGAACAACTTTCACGCCATCAGCTGTCAGACGAATGGTTGTAAATGCTTACTCTCTCCTTTTTTTCCTCCTGAGTGAAAGACAGAAACATCATTTAATTAAGGAACAAGCCAGACAGACGGACAGACAGACAGTATATACAGTGGTTGTGGAAGTTTAAACCACGGTATCCTCTTATTCTTAAAGTCACGTAAGACGTTCTAGTCGAATACGTACAGGTCCGTTATGTTTTGTAAATCGAGATTTTTGTATGACAATATGTACTGTCATGGGGTATCTCTAAAAACCAGACATACGTCACAGCAATGCCATGTAACTTGTAAGATATGTTAACCGCAATCATTTTACGCCGACAAAGATTTTCTGGGTGAGACTGAACTATTTCAAAAGAACATTAAGTCTGTTTATAAATTCTAGTCAAGTCGCTCTTTTTCCACTGAGGACACGTTACAAGGACAAATGAATTAACACCACCTACAAACCATGACCGTTTCGTACTGGATGTCATAAATTTCTTTAAAGTAAACTTTTCGTCTACTAGTACATATGTACATGTATTTGTCTTCAGAAGGCACTTACCATCTTTTGCTCTAAGAAGTTCCAGAAGTTTTTTCGCCTTCTGCAAGAACTTGTCGTCTGGTGTGGAATTACCAGAGTCCACATAAGCCTTGATAGCACTCTCCAGCATATCCGCGTCTTTCAGGTCCATTGCCCTTTGTATTGCTCGCAGATACTCTGCCTTCTCTTTACTTTCATTTTCTATCTTCGCCATTTCTTCCTGTTGCTTTTTCTCCATATCTTCTTGTAGTTTGTCCATCAATAAGCGTGCATCGTCTTGATACAACTCAGAAGCGGGTTTCCTGTTTACTTGATACCGCGCAATGTTTTTGAGGACTCCATTTTCATCTTTCCGGTACAAATCAACCATGTATTCGCCATATTCATCGAAAGTTGACTTGAAGATCTTCATGCCATCCTGTTCTATGTATTCCAGATCTTGGGCATCAGGTGGGTCGTTGGCATGACGACGATGTACACAGGCCACAACATTTTCGTGGCCGCTGGGACACGGGATTAACACTTCCCTCTCGGATGTTTGTACAGTCTCCGTCACCACCTTGATAGGTTCATTGTTGTCATCACCATTACTATCGTCCCCAGTCCCCTCTTCTGGATGGCCACCTGACTGAATCAGGTAGGAATGAACGTTGTAGATTCGCTTGCTGTCTTTCTTCTGGGCAAAGACATTTACAGAATATTCTCCTTCTACTGGCATATCAATATCAAAGACCCATTTACCGTTCTTCTCTGTTGGAGTCACCTTCATTTTCTTGGTTGCATTAGGGTCATTACTGTGTAGCTCGCACACTAAATCTGTGTCGGGCTTTGCAGAGAATTCCAGTCTACATTTACCGTCTTTAGCGTCTATTTTAGGGCCCGGATGTGACAAAGCCTTGACACCAAGGTGATCAGCAATAGATTTTTTGCCCAGCATTCCATCAGTGACGTTAGGGAATGGGTTGTTTGTAACATTCTTATCTTGGCATTTTATCAAATAGTTGAGGACGTTGTCGGCATCGCCTTCCTCTTTTTCATCGTTTGCGTACAACTTCAGTGCGTATTCGCCTCCTTGAGGCAGCCGGATGTCCACTATGTAATCGCCATTTTCCTCTCTGATAACTGCGTATTTACTGAGGGTGGCCTCGTCAACTATTGTGTTCTTCAGCAGCTGATGTAGACGGATGTCTCTGTGTGCACCAAGTTTGATTTCAACCTTTCCGTCTTTTGAGAGAATAATTGCGCCATCATGAGATTTAGCCTCAAGTCCGGCTGCCTTGGCGTCGCCACCGAAACCCCATCCTATTGGCGGACAGTCGGGTAGTGGCAAGCAATTCTTCTGAGGGGACGAACAGTTAATAAGGTAGGTACACGTTAAGTCAAATATATCGGACTCTCGCACGTCTAACCCAAACACATCCATTTTAAATTTCCCGGCAATAGGAAAACGGATCGCGAATCGCAAGTGATCTGCAGTGTGTTCGAATAGAACAAAGCGATCCAGAAGTACATCTTTGCCAATATCATCGTCTCCTCCGGATCCTTTATTTTTATACAGCATGTATTTGAACCGAAAGTGCTCACTGCGATCATCGGGCAATGCGAAAGGAAGGGAAATCTCACCATCCTTGGCATTTAGAGCGCATTTCGTTTCGCTTTTTGGGGTAAAATCCATCCCCAAGTAGTAGAAGCGTTCTCGAACGTAGACGTGATTTTCAAAATCCTTCATTGGAATAGTCTTTTTTAATAACTGCCAGTCGGTCTCGTCTGGATAATGTGTCCAGATCAGTTTGTCTGGGTCGGGGAGGAAGTAAAATTCGTTAATTCTGTGTTGTGTTTCCCCTTCAGCATCATCGTCCTGTTCCTCTTGTGTCACGTTTCCATCACTGTCTACAAGTGTCCATTCGCTTGATTTCTTACCAACGACGCATGCTGACGCCCAAAAGGCGTCAATGAAGCGCCAATCATCCTGAATGTAGACGGCGTTCCACTGGGCGCCCATGCTCTTCCGGTCACATTTACTTCCTATTTCATACGCGGCGCTCTTATTCATGCCACTAATAATGACGCATGGTAAACCCGCCATCCTGTGGTGAAATGTAAAAGTAGAATGATCAAGACTGATAAAAGAAACATTTTTATTGATTGTTTCCCATTCATACATTAAGAGAAACTAAGAGTCCCCTTCGGCCTTGCTGGTAGGGGACCTAAAAACTTAGGTAATTGTTTACGAGGGAGGAACTACTGTGCGAAAAACTTACTGACATAATCCTGACAGGAGATGGGCGTGGTTTCCCTGGTTATTCTGAATCTTAAGAAAGTATTCCAGTGGGGAATGAGAGGGAGGACTGGACTCCTACCTTAAGGCTGTATACATCGATTGACGTCACCCACCGGAATATCGCGCGCGCCTTGGCAGTATCGTCCCAAGTCTCGTCCTCTGTCAGGTACTTGATAAGATCTTTGAATGAACCCATCAGTAATTTGGGTGGCGCCTAGAGGAAAAAATTGAATAAGTTGTTTTAATAGAATTCAGATTCAATCCTGCATCACTGAATTGTACCTTTTCGTATACGGTACTCTGCTTCAAAATCAACTTTCAGAATTGTTTTCTTGCAAAAGGGAAACAACAATATAAAGTTTTATTGATATTTTTAAAATAATTGACTGTTCAATTTTGACAGTTTATTGGAGAATGAACTTTGGTTTGTCGCATCACAAATTGTGTAAAACTGCGTATATGGGCGGATCCAGAATGTTTCCATGGGGAAGTGGATGGGAGACCAAACAGGAAGATAACAATCTTATGACACAATCAAAATTAGATAACAGTCTTACGACATGAATACACACAATCAATGCTAGATGACAGTCTAACGATGTGAATCCACACAATCTATGCTAGATAACAGTCTAGCTATGTGAATCCATACAAGCATACTAGATAAAGTCTAACGTTGTCAATCCACACAATCAATGCAAGATGACAGTCTAACAATCAATGCTGGATGACAGTCTAAATATGTGAATCCATACAATCAATGCTAGATGACAGTCTAACAATGTGAATCCATACAATCAATGCAAGATGACAGTCTAACGATGTCAATACACACAACCAATGCAAGATGACAGTCTAATGATGTGAATCCACACAATCAATGCTAGATAACAGTCTTGCGATGTCAAGCCACACAATCGATGCTAGATGACAGTCTAACGATGTGAATCCACAAAATCAATGCTAGATAACAATCTACACAGGCAATGCTAGATAAAAGTCTAACGATGTGAATCCACACAATCAATGCTAGATAACAGTCTAGCAAGAAACAATGTGAATCCACACAAACTATGCTTGCTAACAGTCTAGCGATGTCAAGCCACACAATCGATGCTAGATGACAGTCTAACGATGTGAATCAACAAAACCAACGCTAGATAATAGAATAGCGATGTGAATCCACACAAGCAATACTTGATAACAATCTGACGATGTGAATCCACACAGTTAATGCTAGATAAAAGTCCAACGATGTGAATCCACACAATCAATGCTAGATGACAGTCTAACGATGTCAATGCACACAATCAATGCTATATAACAGTCTAACGATGTGAATCCACACAATAGATGCTAGATTACAGTTTGACGATGTGAATCCACACTATTAATGCAAGATAACTAGTGTAACAATGTGAATACACAATGCTATATAACAGTCTATCAATAATCAATGATTGATAACAGTTTGACGATGTGAATCCACACTATCAATACTTGATAACAGTCTAACGATGTGAATCCACACAATCAATGCTAGATAACAGTCTAACAATGTGAATCTACACAATCAATGCTAGATAACAGTCTAGCAAGTAACATGTGAATCCACACAAACTAAGCTTGCTAACAGTCTAGCGATGTCAAGCCACACAATCGATGCTAGATGGCAGTCTAACGATGTGAATCCACAAAATCAATGCTAGATAACAGTCTTACGATGTAAATCCACACAAGCAATGCTAGATAAAAGCCTAACGATGTGAATCCACACAATCAATGCTAGATAACAATCTAGCAAGTAACATGTGAATCCACACAAACTATGCTTGCTAACAGTCTAGCGATGTCAAGCCACACAATCGATGCTAGATGACAGTCTAACGATGTGAATCCACACAAGCAATACTTAATAACAGTCTGATGATGTCAATCCACACAATTAATGCTAGATAAAAGTCCAACGATGTGAATCCACACAATCAATGCTAGACAACAGATTACGATTCGAATCCACACAATCAATGCTAAATAACAGTCCAACGATGGGATTACGATTTGAATCCACTTAATCAATGCTAGACAACAGATTACGATTTTAATCCACAATAACATTGCTAGAAAACGACAACATCAGTAAAGACATATACTTACACTAAGAACGTACTCGTCCACGTGCTTATATTTATCCAGATCAAAGATGTCATCTTTGAAATTTTTAGGCGGGGCGGGTGGGGGGATCTGCCTCGTGTGGTAGTTAGGTGGGCGTCGCCCCTGAAATATATAGTAGAATTTACTCGAAAAAAGTCCTCGACAGTTATCATACATGAATTCTATATCTTATCGATAAATTAGTGTTCACACAATTTTATAATGTAGGAGCATTATCAGACCTGTCAGGTCTATGACCATGTTAAAGAAAGAATCCTTTGCCAAGCAAATAAAACCCTAAGATTCTTTAACAACATTTTTGTACATACCTTTTTCTTTGGTTTATCGGTCATTTGTGACTTTAAATGTATCAACAAGTTTAATAATGACTTATTAGCGTGTTCCAGAGATTTTTGCTATATTGAAGACAAATTAAATATGAAAACTGTGATGTTAAGCCTTTCATCAATATCCCTCGGAGTACACCAAGAGAGGCATTGATTAATCCGTTTTCCCGAGAGCAGCTTTACGCTTTTTAATCAATATCTACTCACCAGTTTTACATTTGAATATCAAATTGATTTTAAAAGCATCACTTTTAGATTGTTTTAAAGCAACGACAAGTATGCTTTTGAAGTAGGAAGGAAAATTTAATGCTGGGAGAGCCGTTGTCGTTTGATTGAAGTCCTTTGTCGACAGAATCCTATCCTTACCGACAACATTTGTTTCCTCTTAGACAGAGAATAATATGGCGTCTGATATATATTTTTAAAAAATAAAATTGGTAATATTCAGGGTTTTTTCACTCAAATACCTAAATGTAGACTAAAAAACATGGTCCTTCTCGCAAAATAAAGCGAACATCATCCGTAACCTCAGCGGAGAGATATAGGTCTTTGTCGTGTTTCCTTGTGTCGGATTAAAAAAGAAGTATCATACCCATCCTCAGGCAGGTGATTCTAAGAAGACCGAATTAACCTTGCCAAATTTCTCGTCAGACCTGACGCGTAAAAATGAACCTGTGATTTATTTCATCGCTGGTCGAGGAGACATCTAGCTGGAATTTATAAGGTAACAATACAAAATCCTCGAAGGACAATATCTTCAGAAGAATAATATAGCAGTAATTCCCTCTTTGATAATTGAAGAAAATTGTATAGAAAAAAAATAGAGTGCTTTCTCCACCTGTGCACATGAAAATCTTGTTGCAACACCAAGTGTCATTTGTGCTTATTAAAGAAAATTTAAATCTATCGTAAGGAAACTTTTGAGTTAAAAAGATGTGTAAATTATCTTCACAACTCAAATTGCTAAATGCAAACTAATCTAACGAATAAAACAATAAGAAATTTGGAAATATGGAAAAGTTCAAGAAAGAATAGAATTTTATCATTCAAAGACTCTATTGATGTAATAGATACATATAATTCCACTTTTAACATATTCCATTTCCATCAATAAAATAATGAAGAGGGTGAAAGACTGTTTCAAACCTGGAAAAAAATGGGGAACAAAGACAGATTTTTTGGGAGTAAAGATAACACCGGAAAGGTAACCCAAGTTACGTAGCTCACCGCGTGTCTATGTCTTTAAAGGCATAGTTGATTTTTGGCCAAAAATTTAATTGGAAACAAAAATTGGTAATAGCTTTGACCAAATCACCTAGCGGGTGTACTTTTCAGCAGTAGTCTTGGATTATTGCCTATACAGGACATTTGAAACAGATTATTTAAATAGGAAATATGCTGGCAAAGATCCTTCCTTGGCGAAAGTCCTTTCCAGTTTGTAGCTGGACAAAATGCACAAACTTGACAAAAAAAGCGAGTTTGTACTTTTAACTTTACAATCATTTAGGAATGCGTATAGATCTATTACATAGTAAGTCAGACGACAATATGTCCCGTGCCCAATATCTTTCAGGGGGGGGGGGGCTGTGCTATTTTCCACATTTCCCCGAAAAGCGAATAGTAGCGTAGCGCCCTCTGAAAAGAGATTGGCAAAAAATGAATTGGCTCCTTTGGCATATGTAGTTGGTCCATCAACATTTGTACGAGGTGAGCTACAGTATGATAAGGATCGAACTTATAAAGTAATATATCCCGATAAGGATCGAACTTATAAAGAACGATAAGGATCGAACTTATAAAGTAATATATCCCGACACCACATGTGATTCTCTTACGTCTTCATTATTATCGAGATTCTCCTCGGATTCTCCCAACTGAAAGGGTAAAATCATGTCAATACGCAGAGAAAAAGTAGGACAAGAAGATGTTAAGGATTTTACTTCTCTTTCAAGATATTCAATATAAAGATACCCCGTTACTTTTATTCTAAAACTAGCACGTTGATAGACGTACTGGGATATCTGATTTAATCTAAAATAGACAATTGTTCTCAACATGCAGAATATTTGCTCAAAATAAAAGAATTGAAGTGTCCTTATGACATTTAAAAGACTTCAATAGTTTCTCTTCTTCGATATTGACAATGGTGGTATTGACAGTGACTGTGGAATTTCTATAATGAAATTCAGAGTATTTTCCATTGTTATTCATATGCCGTGCCCTAATAGTTCTCATAAATTCACTTTAACTTCTACCTCTGACTAACCCACCGACTTTCTTGAATATATTATTTACTTGATATAAAATTTCAATACTAAAATCACCAGTATCAAAAGTCGATCAAAATTTGTATTAAATTTCAATGTGTGGAAAATGCCAATTGTAAAATTAAAATAGAATTCGGAAATGGTGTTAAGCTGAAGTTTGTACATTTAAATATCCAAATTTCTATTTGCAGAATAGTTTTCAATTAAAACTTTTCTATTTGTTAAACAATATATACTGATTTCAAAATAATTGCAGTGTGGCAAAGTAAATTGTCACAACGTCAATTCCATGCTCTTACAAAAAGCACACAACAAACAGTGTCTAATTTCGTGTGTTTGCTTGTACGTGATGACGAAAATTTCTACTGAAAATTTTATAGAAAGACAGAAAAAATGTGCACAATACTTTCCTCCTTTTAGGTATTTTGGTTCTTAAAAATAAACTATGTATAAACTGTAATAATGAACGGCTATATGATATGCATTGTCATCTTATTAATCATTCTGCTGCAACACAATGAATTACAAAATAAATGAAATGAAAATTATTTGGCTTTCTGGCAGGCATTACAAGACAAAGATCGAATGAAACTGCAACAACGTGTTCAAAGAACTATTTGGGTTCTCTGAACTGCAATATTTTTATCCTAAAATGTTGACCATTACAGACAGATTTTAAACAGACGGATTTACCGTCATAAATTTGGACAGATGAAAAGAACCTCTAGATATTGCTTTGCTAGGCCTGTGACACAAAAGAAATGAAACAGAATGAAGTAAGCAGAACTACACCAAAGAAGGGTGCACTCACAGAAGCGGCTGATTTAGGTGGAGTTTGTAAAGACTTTGTCGGTGCAGGTGAAGCCGACTCAGCCGGTGCTGTGTGACCGTCATCAGTGTGATTGTTACCATCACGCTGATTGGTCACATCATTGTGATGGGCGTGGTTTCCGTGCGCTTCAGCAGTTGCGCTTTTTGTATGTTTGCCTACATTTGGCGCCGTGACCGGTCGTCGCTCGGTCTGTGCTTGTACTAGATCCAGAACCCATGTTGTTATTTATATATCGTCATGGTAACCTAAAAAGAGGAAAGCATTATCTAAAATCATCAGTATTTGCAAATTTCAACTTTAATTACGATAAATTAAAACTTACTTTGTCTTTGGAATCGTTCCTCGACTTACCGTTACAAATACTGACAACGGTCTCTTAGCTTACATCCATAAAAGGAAGTTCTTGTTTACATTAAGGATGTAAAGCTTTCGTGACATTTTTGTTATTTTATAACCATTTTTATCATAATGTACATCTCTTGTTATCTATAATAGATCTTCACTTTGATTTATTAGATATGATAATGACCTACTGAGCATTCCATAAAAACCTGGCTTTAAAGGCATGAAAATGCAAAAACATCTTGAAAAGAAATGAAGCAAAACATGCATTGTAATGTCTCACATAAGGATCGTGCGATCGTTGAATTTGATTTTCGGATGTACATTGTACCCTGTAAATTGGTAAAATTTGAATGTCAAAAACTTGAGGATATTTTTTGTTTCCCATGTTTTAAACTTTTAAGACCAAGTTGGATGTTTTAATCACAGAAACACTGTAGATTCCTTTCACCAGAGAAACTCGTCGCTATTTGGATCGGGTCCCTGTAAAGTGCGAAACGAAACAAAAACGAAACGAAACGAAACAAATCGAAACGAAACAAATCGAAACGAAACGAAACAAAACGAAACGAAACAGATCGAAACGAAACAAGACCTAAATCTAAAAGAACTTGAGAAAAATTGATGTGAATGCAGAAAGGTATCACGGATGTCAATATCTGCATATATTATTGCCTTCAACCATTTGTTCTTGTGGCTAGAGGGTTTTTTAAAGGGTCAAATTTGAAGACTAAAACATAATATATACGGTACATATCACAATTGCATTTTAAAGGATTAAAGGAAAGTGAAAGGGATGAATAACCTCGTCATAGCCAGAAAAAATAATATTTATAAGGGAGGAGTCTAGTGCAGAGGAAACGGAACTGTTCCGTTATGTGTATTTGAAAACTTTATCAGAAAAATGAGAACAAATACTTGGGGGGGGGGGCACATTTCGTTTGAAAAAGGATAAGATTTTTTCCCTGAAATCTCATTACGGTGTCATAACGTGGTTTTCTTTCCCCTCCCCATTATTCCTCTTAAATACTTTAATGGCATTTGACATTGACTTTTTTTAATTGTCAACTTTGACTCTTTCAAGAAACCCTCTCGGCACTAGTTACAAATGTAGAATTCTTGGATTAAGGCAATACTACATGCTCATCCTGTCTTTAGATATTCGTTCTCGGCGATTTTTCCTCCTTTTCTCATATTCTTTAAGTTTTATGTTTTGTTTCGTTTCGTTTCGATCTGTTTCGTTTCGTTTTGTTTCGATTTGTTTCGATTTGTTTCGTTTTGTTTCGTTTTGTTTCGATCTGTTTCGTTTCGCTTCGATTTGTTTCGTTACGTTTCGTTTTTGTTTCGTTTCGCACTTTACAGATGTAACACACAATATTCAACCAAACAGCAAAGTGTTGTTGGCCTTTACTGCTGCTGGTATTCTTAGTAAAATCAAAACTCAAATTTAAACATAGTTTCATCTTCAAGAAAAAAATACAAGACAAAAATATGTTTTACAAAGAGTTTAAATTCATTTTTTAGGGAGGAGGGCTAGCAATTTAGTTAACAAAGCAAGAAGACATAACGCCGATCAATATCCTTGTAATTTTTATTTGTTTGCTCTTTGAACAAAGATTATATTACACAGGTCACGATTTTATTTGGATACGGGTAAACAAGATCACGACATTTTATCGGTATATCATGCGTGATGTATAATGGGCAGAAAGTGGAATCCCGGTGTAGGCGCTCGATACTTTAAAAATTACCTGATTTCATAAGACTTGAACCCTCCAGTACAGATGAATTAAATTGTTTAACTTACTGATCCGAATGAAAAACACTAGTTTATGTCTCCGAATTTTAAAAGCAACGACTTAATTTACATAAGTAATCAACCGCTAAGAGGAATTAATGATCAACCTACCAAAACGGACTGGTATATTCATTGCAACACAACCGGATAGAAGCTATATAAATCTACAATGGGGGAAACTTACCTTCATCTTTCCTCATATGAATAAATTAAATACTAGATGTTAAATTACAAGAAACAGAAAGGTTACCATGCAGTTTCTTACGAGAAACATAGATTACATGTACTATAACTTGCGTGCTATACTACAAGAAATTGAATCTCTCTTCCAAATTGACCACCCCGTTATCGTATCCGTTCTATTTATCACGAATTTCCCAAAATATTACTATCAAGAGATCAATCTTCAAGAGCGATTTCAAGTCCCGGAGCATAAAAACAAAAAAGGAGAAAATCCTCTAGACGGCTCGATTTGAAAAAAAAAAAAATTCGAAGTTATTCGATCGTAAACACCCATGCTATCACTCGTAATGTTTCAAGTACATGTGTGACCTTGACTTTGAAAAAAAGAATGAAAACAACGCAGAAATGACCACTACGGAACCCATAAACAACCAAAAACAAAAAGGACACCAACTTCCGATTCTGGAACAATGACGTGGCTTCCGGATCCGATTCAAGATGTGAAACTTCCTTTATGTCAAATACGCGTGTTCCCTTTATTACAAAAAGTGTAAGTTGTTAAAAGCAATCATGATATTTATTTATGCTAATACTGACGTTTTGAATTTCATTTGTAAGTTCTCTATCATGAAACATTGTGTATATATATACTTTATTATACTTAATTAATTGATCTATTTTTTGTTTCTTTGTAAATATCATTACATAATCTCAATAATTGAGGAAATAAAGTATGAATTAATAAATGAACCATTATGGAATCCATAAATAACCAAAAACAAAATTGCGGCGAACAAATAAGAAAACTGATAAGAATAAATGAAAGGGTGAAGATGGAGCCACCTACATGAGCAAAAATAGAATGTAGATGCCAGTAAGGTTTCGATAAGTGGCACCTTAGTTTTTTATGAAAGTGTTGTAATGAGGGTACGTGAAAGTGACCTTGACCTCTGGGTGTTGACCCTCGGACCTCCATATGATAGCTCTTAGCTATAGGTTTGTTTAATTACAAGAATGAGGAATTAATGTAACATATGTAAAAATGTGGACAGATCTTGTAACAGTCGGAGGAGGGAGAAAGAGGTAAATATAAAAATCAAACAACTCCATTCTATTCCTTTCCTTTGGCAGTATACAATGCGATAAATTGGGTCAAACTTCCTCTTAGCTATAATGTTTATTATTTGTTTTAGTTAATCATCGATAGTTAGGCACATGGCATGACTAAATTTCAACATACTTGCACCTTTTCTAACCTATACACACTTAAATTCAAATTTACTCTCTCTCTCTTTTACATTTTTCTCGATAATTACTATGAGAAATTTAAAGTTTTAGTACACGTATTCTGAAACCCATGGTGCTGTGATAAAGTATTAACGCAAACAACACGAAGATATTCTCTTGATCGAAATTTAGACACTCAAAATTCAAAATAATGAAAATTTCAGAAACAAATAATCTTACCTCTGTCTTTTTGAAAGTGATTTTATAAATCTACGTTCTTGTAAAACCTATATTTCGGTGAATGAATGCTGAAATTTTTAACTATTATGTTCGCTACATTTACCTTTTCTCCATAGTTTAATCGGCGATCTGTCAATTATGTTCCAACCAGGTAGCCCATGTTTAGGCAGGTAGTGATCACGTGACAGCATAACAAACAAAACCCTTTTCTGATCGACTTATTTGAATGTATTTAAATGTAATACTTAAAAGGATTTCCATTGACGTGTTCCAATGTAGATATATGGCGGTATAATGACTTAGACCTTTGTATGTTAATTAGAACCTGCGGAGATAACAATTAACCAGGTAGTAAGTATGTGTATACCAGGAAATTACCTCTCTACAAAATCCTAATCCCTGATCAGATCACCGGACTTTTTACATAATAATAAGTATAAAAAGATCAAGCAAATACAAGAACAACAAACACGATGACCAAATTCCACATTTCCGGTAAAAATCATATTTGGAACATTAAAATCTTATCAGATGATTTTACTTGCGATACGTAATATAATGGATGGCCAGTCTATACGCAGTGCTTGAACTTGCATGAAAGGTTATTTTATATTTTCCTTCATTTTCAGTTTTCTCAATATAATAATCTTTGTGTAATACATTAAGCTTCAAAGAAGGAACTTTTAGACAATGTCAAAACATTATGAGATTTTTATCAACAAGGAAGTTCTTCTTTGTTGCCAAAATGTTTGTTCACGACATGCTTTTTTCAGATTATGAAATGGCAGGCAAAATTAATTTTGTACCCCCTTGATCGTTTAATAACAGCATGCTTTTCTTGTCTTATCAATACCGTTTATTTATCCGTACGGTATCTTTTGTCTTGGTGGGTTATGTCATGATTTTACGGACTTGGAGGCGGTTGGATATAAAAAAATATGTAGATTTGTACTTGTAATTCTCATCTTCAAATCATACACAGAATCGGGGGAAAAAGTGAATCAATAACTTTCCAATTCGATTCTCCCTCTGACGTTTCTAACAACGTAATTTACACAGTAATTGCCAAATTAAACAATTTTCCATCCGAGATCGATGTTTAAAGATGCCCTTTAAATGGCACAGTGACATAGCTTTTTTACCTCAGAACGGATGTATTCATCCTTAAAACTGTAATAAATAAAAGAGATGGCGATAATGAATAAATTTCAATGAAAAAAAAATTATTAAACACCTACCTCTGCATCCGCCATCCATGCGAATCC
Source organism: Pinctada imbricata (assembly GCA_033119305.1). NCBI lineage: Eukaryota > Metazoa > Mollusca > Bivalvia > Pterioida > Pteriidae > Pinctada > Pinctada imbricata. The sequence continues at coordinate 12,198,238 of VSWD01000010.1, read as the reverse complement.
TGTTCTATTTAAAAGAAAATCGTCAGTGTCAATAAAGTTGGTGGTGCTCCACCATTGAACAAGAAATAAGATGATGCAGGTTTCCAAACGTCCTCATATCATTATAAATCCCTCCACCATCCACTGTTGCCATGGAGTTCAGTAAAAACAGAATTCACCAGATCGTGGGAGTTATTTTTTTGTTAGTGTTCTTTGTATGGAAAGACTCTGTTCGCCATTCTGGATGATAACCTTGCTGCCTCGCACAACGTCAAAGTCGGTCTGAAACACAGGCAACGCACGTCATCCTTATCTTGTGGTACACCTTACTGTGCCAAGGAAAGGGCTGTAAAACATCCTCATGGTGTTTAGTACATCGATAACTTGAGAGGTTATTAATTATTTATAAAAACGTATAGCTGATTAGCTCTATCGACCTATGTTCTAGCTCGTATCTATCCTTTGTTTGCGATGTTAACAATTTCATTTCAACAAAAGAAAACAATAGTTTTAGTGCCTAACAAATTTCACACTCGATTTCAAGAAGAGAATACATGCTCCTTCTCCCTTTTCGTTTCATTATCTCAGGTATATTTCTTCAATATGTTCTATAGCTACAGAGATTATCATTTGTCAGCGAGCAGAGTCTGGTTTCTGAATCTGAAGTTTTGATGTATGAACATTTTTCAACTAGTCGGGGTATTAGCAATTTAGCACAACGTATCATCGATAATTTTTCTGTAGCTATAAATCGATGTCATATCAGCGCATTTTTGACCTTGACCATCGACTTTTTAGATTGACCAGAAATATGAAATTTCCTCTACCAATGCTCTAAACGTTGGGGGTATGTTTTTTGTACACCCAAAATTTTTCCAATATTGCTCAATGTGACATTCTGAAATTGATTTAGACAAAAAGACAGACGGTTATGGATTATCTAAGAAGAGACATACCCGTATGAACCTGCTAAGAATATACAAATGACTCCGAAAAACAAGTTCTATATATACCCGACAAAAAAAAAAAAAAAAAAAAAAAAGACACGCACCTCTTAATCTTCATTCTATATATGATGTAATGTATAGGTATTCTATTCCTTTCCATCATAAATCGTAAGTATACGAGTGACTTATTCTGTCAAACGCCAAACGAATCCAGACACATCACCATGATAAAGACACTTGGTTCAAAACGCAATATCACAAAATGTTTTTTTTAAAGAATTCCGTCCACTTTTTAGAAATGATTAAAGCTGTTAGATTATCCCAATTGATCTACCAGGCATTGGGATTTTTTTCAACGTTGATTAACAATTTCCACTGAAAACTGCCTCAAATGACGTCATCGAACAGGAACTCTAAATTTGATATAAACATCCAAACCATCAACTTTTTTTTGAAAATTAACTCCGTGGTGTGATATTTTTCGCCATTAAATGTGTCGCACAGCACAAAATTACTCTACTACCACTAGTTCGCAAGCACGGTTTTAAGAAACAATACCAGGTCATCTTTTACGTGCATTTTAAATTGTTTTGGGCGTGAGTTTTAAGCACTATTCTGGTTTTTCATTTGATTTTTTCAGTGCGATTTTTGAATATAAATCTGCAACAGATAAATAAGAATGACTGAAGACAAAATTAGTGTTTCTGACTTCTCGGGAGATTGATCTTGAGCCCGCTTCAGCCAGCAGAGCATAGACTGTTACACGCATGCCATAGAATTTTTTAGATCCATTTACATTGAATCTGTGTTACAAGAGACCGCTGCGTTTTGAACAACAATTGTGCGTCTATGGAGACCTCTGTGTATCCGGATAAGTGGGAGGGTTGTGCGCACGTAATCAGGTAATCACACCGTTTGCTAATAGCAGATGGTCGTCAAAAGTCGGCGCCTGGTGCACATTGGTCTCCTTCCTTTTATGTGTTGTCATTAATGTTTGATGTGATGTTCTAGTGAATATTGTTGTGTCCTTTTGCGATTTGTAGTTTTGTCTGGTGTCATCTATATGCCACTTTCTTGTGGGTATGTTTCGCTGGGTGAGTACAGGGTACGTGGTCATGCTGGAAATCCTTCCCCTTTCTTTGGGATCATAACTGCAAAATAATGATATCCTTTATTGTAAAACATACCCCCAATACACGGAAATTCCCACTAAGACACTTAATTTTCATATTTATTGGCATATTTTGACAAAATTTGAATAGAGAAACTAGTATTCATCTTCATTTTGGTTGAAAATTTGCTGAAAGTGATCAAACAACAAAAAGGATACCAAACCTGCAGTCATGTAACAGGAGCTAGAAACATCTCGCTTAATTCAGCGTACCATTGTGGCATGTTGCGAAAAAATTATCTAAATGTGTTTTATCCGTGGTAATTCGAGTGCTGGAAAAAGAAAACTAAAATCAAATATCTAACTAAATATTTGTGATCAATTGAATAAAATCACTATATATAACATGACGTGCGTTTCTTTTCTTTTTTTTTGTATTGGTATGGTATATTTAAAAGAGAGTCCGCCCTGGAGCATTAGACTTGCAGGGGGGTCGGGGGACTATGTAGCGAAACCTAAACCCTGTGGTCAGCGCCTAAAATTTCTACGACTGTTGAAGCTTACATTATCTCCATGCATATATGACATTTCGATGTTTCTATTTTGTCATGGTTTTGTATGGCCTTGGATTCCACTGACCGTATATTGTTTTAAAAATAATCCATCTACTTATCATTTAATCCATTTAGGCCATTCAAGGTAAAGGTGCTCATTTGATAAAATAAGAACTGATAAGAACAAGGTTCTCTGTGGATACTTTATGACATATAATGTACATACTTACACGTTGACCTGAAGGTCCACTAGTGTACACTATGTCCTCTGTACTGAAGGCTCTCTTCTCCAAGCACCTGCTGTTGACCAACACGCTGACCAGTGGTACCCTCCTTGCCCTCGGTGACGTCATCACACAGAAACTGGAGAGGGAGTACAGGGCAAGGGAAGGGGACCATAATGAATCCACGTGGGACCGGTGGAGAACGGGTAAGTCCAATATGCCTGGATATGACACAGAAAGTTAAAAATTACCTTACATTTGAAGTGAAATGGCATCGTGAAATTACATTCGTGAAATAATTTATAATGAAATGACATTTATAGTGAAATAACATTTATAGTGTAAATACATTTATTGTGAAATTACATTTATTGTGAAAATGCATTTAAAGTGAAAATATATTTATTGTGAAAATACATTTTCAGTGAAAATGCATTTATTGTGATTAATTATGAAAATACATTTATTGCGAAATTACATATTTATAGAGAAATTACATTTATCGTGAAATTACATTTACTGTGAAAGTACATTTACTGTGAAAGTACACTTATTGTGAAATTACATGTATTGTGAAATTATATTTTAAATAGCAATCCATCGCCAATTGGCTTTTCTGGTGAACTAAATGGTTTCTGAGTTTATTTTTACATGTAGTTATAGGCTTGCTGAAAAGGCTGGTGCAGCTTAATGGTTTTTACCTGTCTTTCTCATCTTTATAAGGTAGAATGTTCTCAATCGGAATTCTCATTGGTCCGTTCGGTCACATGTGGTATGCAAAACTAGCAGATCGATTGGTCAAGGGACAAGGACCGAAAGTTGTGTTGAAGAAAATAGCCGTGGACCAAATAATGTTCACACCTGTTATCACGGTGCTCTTTTTTGGAGGTGAGTTTTCGAAATTTATTTCCAATGTATACGTATGATTGATTTTTTTCTCTTACTTTCGAATATATTTATTCCATTTTGGTATATGCAGGGACGAATATAGATTTTATTGTGGACTGCTAACATATGTAAATCTCGGAACACCAGACAAACATATCTCGGACACCGAACACCTAAAACCCGGTAGTGACGACAATATGTCAACCCTCCGACTTTCATGATTGACTACATGGTTCCAAAAACGACATGGGGTCCAAACAGGAAAAACAATGACTTTTATGTCCATACAGCGGAGATGTACTAAGTATCAGATTTCGAGATACACAACCAGAATTATCAGAAGCACAGGAATTTATCACGCTAATACCGGTATTAGCGTGATAAATCCCTGTGATCAGAAGTAAAGGTTGTACATAAAGCTCAACTACTTGATCAAAGAGTACTTTTAATATTTTCGTGTAATTTCGCGGGCTTAATGTCGATGCCAAAATAAAGTAATCACGAATAAGTAGTCCGCCCCAAAGACAAGAAACAGATGACTTTTTCTTTCGTACTAGTACTTTCTTCTGTTATTATCATAAACTTCTTGAGTTTGACATACTATTTTACAGGAATGGGTCTGTTAGAAGGGCGGGGACTAGCGGGAGCTGTCAGCGAAGTACATGATAATTTTCTCGCTGTTTACTCTGTACGTATTTTTTCGAATAAAATAACACTGAAAATTAACAAAATTGTTTTTCTTCTTCAACGTTCCTAATTTTTTATCATACAATTTATTTTACATATAGTCACCCATTAAAATCGGTAAGGCACGGTCCATTTGATATTCTGGGGGGGGGGGGGGGGCTTGGGTTTTTTTCGAAAAAAATAATTTTGCTCTGAATTTTGACGAAAAAAATAAATTTGCTTATGGTGTGACAGAAAAAAATAATCTTGCTCTTACAAGTAATCTGAATTTGAATAATAACCATAAAATTTGCTTAAAATTCCTGAAAATTTTTCAGCTCGCTTCGCTCGCCACGGTTTTTACTTTCTATAAAAAATTTTACGCTAGCTTCGCTCGCCATAGTTTTCTTCTGTAATCATGGTCATGGCAAGTTCATATTTGAAAATATCAAAAGAATGCATGTGACTGAAACAATTAAAATTCTTAAATACATTATCAATATAATTTATTACTATTAATAGATACATGTATCACCATAGTGTCTAATTTCATATACAAGCTTGGAAGGAGAATTTAAATAAGTTTTTCGCTAGTTTTCATTAACTTGCATCAGGCCCTCTTACATGTTACATGACCTTATATACATTTTATAATAGAATGAACCATAAGCATTAAACAGAAACTGGTAGGTCAGGTTGTAAAAGGTTGGCATTGAGTAGAGCTGACCAATAGACCAACTAAGATGAGAAATCAACTTAGGACTTAGCTTTAGTGAAATTATTGATAAAGATATTAATTACTATGGCTGGGCCCTAGGTTGACTTAACTACATGGCCACCTGAAACTGGATCCGTATGTATTTTTATATGTGTACTACAATTCCAGTCTTTTTGTCTTGTGTTTTGTTTGTGTTTCTATGTGCTTGTATTTGTATGAGTGTGAATGAGTGTGCGTATGAAAGTGAATATTTCCTAAATGTTCATATTACTTTTGTTATGTTGAAAACTTTGAAAGATGGGTACTATTAAGATTTCTTCCCTTAACTGCCGAGGTCTGCGCGATTTGAAAAAGAGAAAAGATGTATTCAAATTTCTAAGGGAAAGACATGCATCTATATATTGTCTGCAAGACACACATTTGATTGGGGAGGACAACAAAATTATTCATGCACAGTGGGGTATAGAGCACATCCTTACACCTGGTAGATCTGATGCAAGGGGTGTCATGAATCTATTTAACAATAATTTTGAGTATGATATTAGTAGGATAAAGCAGGATGATACAGGCAATCTTCTAGTATCTGACATTAAATTTAATTCTGAGTTATCTATAACTTTAGTCAACTTATATGGCCCCAATAAGGACTCTCCGGATTTTTACGAAAAATTACATGATATTTTATCTGAATTTGATAATCAGTTTATTATAATTTGTGGAGATTGGAATTTAGTTCAGGATTTTAGAAAAGACACATACAATTATGTTACTCAAAATAATAAGAGAAGTGTAGATGTTGTTGAAAAATTGAAAAATGATTATAATCTCATTGACCCATGGCGCACCTATAATCCAGAAAGAAGGTCTTACACATGGCATAGGTCTAATCCTATAAAACAGGCTAGATTAGATTTCTTTTTGATATCAGAAGAACTACTATCACTAGTTACAAATGTAAATATTTCACCAGGATACCGTACTGACCACTCATTTATAGAATTAGAATTTAAGATAAGTGATCTTAAAAAGGGGAAAGGATTTTGGCGTTTTAATAATTCATTATTAAGAGACCCCGAATATGTGAAAAAAGTTAAGGATTGTATACTCCAAACAAAGGAAGAATATGCACCCCTTCCCATAATGAGAAGTGAAATAGCAAATATATCCAACGATGAACTACAGTTAACAATAGAAGATATGTTATTTCTTGAAATACTTTTGATGAACATTAGAGGAATTACCATATCCTATAGTTCATGGAAAAAAAGAGCTTTATCTAACAATAAGGAGTTACTTCAGACTGAAATTAAAAATTTACAAGAAGAACTTGATACAGATTATAATGAACAAACAAATGAAAGATTGAATAATATGAAAACTGAACTAGAAAATATAAGAAAACAGGAATTGAATGGATTACTGTTAAGGACAGGTGCTAAATGGATAGAGGACGGTGAGAAACCCACGAAATATTTTTGCAATTTAGAAAAAAGAAATTATGTCAACAAAACTGTCACAAAACTTGTAAACCCTAGTGGTACTGAGATAACAGATCAAAAGCAAATTTTGGAAGAAATAAAGCACTTTTATGAAAACCTATATAAAAGCAGGGATAATTCCTTAGAAGATATAAACTTACATACTCTTTTTGAAGACTTTGAAATTCCTGTACTATCTGATGAAGACAAAGCAAAAATTGATCAAGACATAACTAAAGCTGAAATTCTGGAAGTTTTAAAGAAATGTAAGAATAATAAATCCCCAGGTACAGACGGTTTTTCAGCCGAGTTCTTCAAATTCTTTTGGCTAGACTTAGGAGATTTTATTTATAGATCATTTATTAACTCATTTTCTAAGGGCGAACTTTCACAATCACAAAAGTTAGGTATAATATCCATTTTACCCAAAGGCAATAAACCAAGAGAACTGCTAAAAAATTGGAGACCAATATCTTTACTTAATGTGACATATAAAATTCTCTCTGGCATAATTTCAAATAGATTCAAGTCTGTAATAGATAAAGTGATACATGAGAACCAAAAAGGTTTCATAGCAGGCAGATACATTGGGGAGAAAACAAGATTTTTATATGACATCATTTTTAATTGTAATAAGTTTAATATTCCAGGGGTTATCCTTATGTTAGATTTCGAAAAAGCTTTTGATTCGGTTTCATGGAAATTTATCAAAAATGTGTTACAATTCTATAATTTTGGGAATACTATGTTAAGATGGATTGATATTTTTTTCCATGATTTTAAATTGTGTGTTATTCAGAATGGGATCTATTCTAACTTCTTCAAAATTGGACGAGGCTGTAGGCAGGGGGACCCTGTATCATCATATATATTTCTTTTTTGTGCAGAAATAATGGGGGCTATGATAAGAAAAAATAAGGACATTAAGGGAATAAGTATCATGAATAAAGAATATAAGTTGTTGCAGTATGCAGACGATACAGCTATACTTCTAGATGGTAGCGAAAACTCACTTAAAAACACACTTTCATTGATTGAGCAATTTTCCAAATTTTCCGGCCTTAAACCAAATTTCCAAAAAACTTCCTGTATTAAAATAGGTTCACTAAAAGATTCAGATTCGGTAAATTATTTTTGCAAGGAATATGATTTGACATGGACACAAGAACCATTTACTTTTCTTGGAGTTAAATTCTCTGTCGATTTGTCTAATATTATGAAAATAAATTTCGATGAAAAAATTGCTGAAATTAGACGCCTAATTACTTCATGGAATAGACGAATGATAAGTACTTCCGGAAAAATCACAGTAATAAAATCTATCCTGTTACCAAAATTAATACATTTATTTATAGCTTTACCAAATCCACCACAAATAATGATTAAAGAATTGGAAAGCATATTTTTCAAATTTATTTGGAACGGTAAAAAAGACAGAATTGCTAGAAAAACTTTGATTCAAGATTATTCTAATGGTGGTATGCGGATGATTTGTGTAAACTCATTTATCAAAAGTCTTAAAATTACTTGGATTCGTAGAATTATGATAAGCAAGGATAATATTTCATGGCTAAATCTGTTGATTGATACTCTTCCTAGTAGCTTTGACTTATACCAAAATTTAGGTAATTATTTTTACAAACATTTAATCGAAAAAATCAGAAATCCTTTTTGGAAAGATGTTTTCTTATCTTTTTATGAATTCAGAAATCTTATTGACAAGAATGACCCATTATTATTTCATGCTCTTTGGTTCAATTCAAATATTAAAGTAGATGGAAAACCAATCTTTTACAGAGAATGGGCAGATAAAGGAATCTTATATATTTATGACTTCTTTGACGATGATGGCAAAATAATTAGTTTTGATAACTTTTGTAACAAATTTGATTTTAAGCCAGCCTTTACTTTATTTTACGGAATAACTAATTCAATTAGGAAAATCTGCTCGATGATAGATGTAATTTTTCTAACAAGAAACCTACCTTTTAGACAAAAATTCATTGAAATTTTATTGAAACACGAAAAGGGCTCAAAAGATTTTTACGATATTTTTGTATTCAATAATTATGAAAAACCAAACAGTGAATCTAAATGGGAACATGAATTAGAATTTCATCCAGGAAATCAATGGTGGAAACAGCACAATAATTTAGTGAAATCTATATCAAATGACATTACATTAAGATGGTTTCACTTTCGAATTATTCACCGAATAATTGGAACTAATAATCTTCTTTTTAAAATGAGAATATTTGATTCTAATGCTTGCTCTTTTTGTAATAACCATCCAGAAACAATTAGCCATCTATTTTTTACATGTCAAATTACAGCAGATTTTATGGAAGAAGTTTTCAATTGGATAAATACCGTTTGTTTAGACTATGACTATACTTGTAACATTACAGATGTGATTTTTGGAAAATTTGGCAAAAGATATAAAACATTTAATTTGATAATTTGTCTTGTTAAAAAATATATGTATCAGCAAAAAATGAATTATAACCTACCACATATCACAGGAGTAAAGCAGTATATAAAACGTTATATTGAAATGGATTATTACATACTGAAGAAAAATATGAAAATTGAGAAATTTCATGAGAAATGGGGAAATTTTGCAACAATGCCAATACAATTTAATTAATCATTATCTTAACCATTATCTACAAAAATATGCAATTTTATATGCTTGTTCTCATAAAAATATCTATACTTACATTATACGTATGCTTTTTCTCATAAAATTATTTATACTTGCATCTATGTGTGTGAAAGGAGTGTGAAAGGTATGAATGTCTTGTAATGTCTATATATGTTGCTATTTATGTCAGAAAATGTAATAAAAAAAAAAAAAAAAAAAAAAAAAAAAAAACCTTATATACATTTTGTTTACTAAAAATTATATATCATATATTGTAAAAATCTTTCATCTCTCTCAGTTTAGAAGTGAATACAAGTTTAACATAAAAATAATGTTTGGAGTAATTTAAGTAAAAATAAAGAATTTCTATTGAAGAAACACAAACATTCTTAATATGTACATCAATTGTTATAAAAAAAATTTCCTTGCTCCAACTTTGCAAGAAAAAAATAATTTTGCCCCGGTCCGGGGCGAAAAAAATAAACTTGCTCCGACAAAAAACCCAAGCCCCCACCCCCCCCAGAATATCAAATGGACCGTGCCTAAATCGCACGTAATTTCTAATAATAGGAAAGTACGTACATTTTTGTTTTTGTATCTTTTAAAAACAACAGGTAGATTGTTGCGTATGGCCACCAGCTCAGTACATCAACTTTCATTTTATACCAGCCAGATTCCGTCTTGTCTACGTATCTACTCTCACACTGTGTTGGAACACGTTTCTGTCTTATATGAAACATAGGGTAAATTTTTTTAAAATAAAATCTATTACGAAACTTCAAGAATCTCAATATTCTAAAGAACTGTGATAATATGCAACGTTTCTCTGGCAAACATTTGAATAAAAAGTGTTTTTCTTTTTGCTTTTTTTCTAAAGATTGTTTCATGAAAACTATAAATATAAAGAGAACATTAATGAGACCCTCATGAAATTTGACATTCGAACCTTTTTTAGACTTATTGTATACAGATGCATATATTGTATTTTTGTCTATTACAGAACCCAGAAGCCATACCATCATCACAGTCCCTTACTCTTTCTGAGGCAAAAGATGTTTGATAACTTTGCTACAACTAAAGTCAAAGGAAGCAAAAAGCCAAGTGAAGCTAGCTCATGTGTAACTTGAACATGCTTTTAAAGTAACATGTATTGATAATGTCTCCACATTTTGGTTATGAACAAATTCATTGTCCACATTTTATCCACTCATTACAAGTATATCAAAATTTACAGTACATGTACATTTATTATTCAAAGCTTATTCATAAGAGAAAATGCAAACGAAAATGTTAGGTCGACTCATTTTTAATATGATCAACTTTTACCCATGAAGGGACTAGAAAAACCATTGACTTAGAGATAATTTTATGATGAATGTAAGGTGGTATATTTCATTTGAAAACATACATACTTGATTGATATATCCATATCTCTTCATAATTCTATTTACATGTATATCTCCATGTCTCGTTCAAGATACATCTGCTTCACCACAGGGGTCTCAAAATCATGTAAAACCCCTTGCAGACTTGCTGAGGTTTTGCAAAATTTTGATACCCCTAGGGTAGAACTGATTAATCTTTAATAGCAGACCTTGAAAGAGTTTTTTTTCTCTCCTATCTATATATGCTTGTATGCATATAAGTATTTTGATAGATTCAGCTTCCAGAGCTTAAAATAAATTTGATTACAAAACAAAATGTAAATATACATGATTTTCCATGTGAAGAAATTAAATAGACAATAAATTCATATCTCAAAAGTATGGTAACATAACTATGCTTTGATGTTACGTTTCATTTTTACAATATTGATTTTGATTAAAATAAGGTATTCATCATACAAAGCAAACAACCTCTTTTATCTATTCAAAACTTCCAACAATAGCATAAAATGGTGTTCCCCATTGATCTGAATTGAAGATATTTTGTTAAAAAAAAATCTACACGATAATAACCTGCTTGGAATCAGTGATTGAGCAGGAAAAAATCAATCTTATATTATAAAACCATTGTGGTTTTACATAGTTTTAGACAAATATATCGAATCATTTCATTCAACTCAAATATGTATAGATTGAGGAAGTTTTCTCATTTAGTTATACACATGTATAATTTTGCTAAAAAATGTTTAAACAAAAGCAAAATTTATGTGTAATCTTACATGTGTTTTCATATAGTTTCCAATGTTTCCTTTACATAGGCAAATTAATTCAGTTTACTTGGTGTAAATATTTTGGTGATACAGGTGATTGCAGGAAAATGACCAAAAAAATAGTTTTCCTTCATACACGAATAATTGGGTACCTAACAGAAATTGTACTGATCTGGGTCTCATATACTACAGCATATGTACCATATAAAGACAATCATTTTTTTCCGACATATAAAGTATTATATTGAAAGATAATGTTACAAAACACTTTTATACATCCTGAAATAACTTGTATCAAAACAAACAAAAAACGTTTTTTAAAATATACTGACCATTTTTACCTACCATTCGTATGAAATTAGACAAAAACATCATGTTTGAAAAAATTTGCAAAATATTCCCTCAATAGTGTTTCAAATCAAAGTGGTGTTGAAGAACCAGTATATGTAAAGATTAAAGATTTGATTGAGATAGAAGCTTTTTAAAGCACATACATGTACATGTATTAGAAATGAAAAATCTTAATTGTGATATTATTCCAGGAAAATGTTCTTCACTTTACATAGAAGAAGCATGATATTTACCAGTGAAATAAATACACTTAGCAAATTGTGGAAATGTACTTAAAATTGCAATAGAACATACAAATTTCAAATTATCACAGAAATAGAAATCACATTATTAATCACAAAAATCATGTCATATTCACGTAAAAAATAGGTACATATTTATGTATCCGACACACACCCTCAAAATAAATGGAGCAATCCTTATCATGGAATGGAAATACACAGTATGTACATAATCCAGGAATATTGATAATAAAGACCCTATAAATAGACATGGTTATTGGTAGTGTGTATACTGGATGGGCTCTATCTTGGTGGCTAGAAACTTATGAACCTGAGGCCAAAGTTCATTGGAATATCTCCCCGTGAATTCCTCAAGTACTCCATGAGACCTGTAATTCAAAATATCATATATTGCATGTATTGAAAAGCAAGCATAAACTTTTTATTTTGATAAGAAATGTTTTTAAACGTAAACGAAACCAAGAGATAAAAATTTTACCTGTAGAAATCTAATACTGGCTGCGTAAGATTTTGGTAGTTCTCCAAACGTTTACTAACGGTTTCTGGCTTGTCATCATCTCGTTGTATTAACTCTTCACCTGTTATGTCATCTTTCCCCTTTCACAAAATAATATAATTACATCGTTAAAATTCAGCAGCAGTATTATATGATAAATAGCAATTCCATATTAACAGAAAATCACTTTCAAAAGGTATTACCTAAATTATTCAAGGTCATGATTCACACATGGGGCCTGAAATCAATTCTTTGAAATATATTATAATTCAAAAAATAGCAATCCAAAGAATGCTTGTGTCGCCTGAGAAGCAGTTTGATTATTATTCTAGAAAGTGGATCAAAATTATTGGTATCAGTAGAAAAGACTTGTCAAATGAAATTCATTTGAAATATCAGACCTCTTAATTACAAATTAAAAGATATGGTCTTTCTAAAATTTTCAGAAAAGACTGTCAATCATCTAGGTCAAGGTCACTATGTAAAAATTGGCAACAAAAAGGTCTCATCATAAGAAATATTAAAGACCTATCACCTACCAATCAAAAGAAATATAAAACCTAATTTCTTAGAAAAGAAGGTCAAATAGCTAGGTCAAGGTCATAAGGTAAAAAATTATGGTATGTGTAGAAAGGCATTGTTACAAGGAGTGCATGTGTGAAATATCAAAGTCCTAACACTTACCAATCAAAAGATATATCCATTCTTAATTTTTTTGAAAAATAGGTCAAATATGTAGGTCAAGGTCACTAGGTCAAAAATTATGGTATGTGTAGAAAGGTCTTGTCACAAGGAATACACATGTGAAATATCAAAGCCCTAACACTTACCAATCAAAAGATATAGCGAATCTTATCTTTTTAGCTCACCTGAGCCATAGGCTCAAGTGAGCTATTGTCATAGTGTTGCGTCTGTCGTCCGTTGCGTCGTCGTCGTCGTCCGTGGTCGTCCGTCGTCGTCGTAAACTTTTCACATTTTAAACTTCTTCTCCAGAACGGCTGAAGGGATTTTGATGAAACTTGGTAGGTTTGAAGTACTCATGGTCCCCTACAAGTGTTGTTGTTTTTCGTCCGGATCTGTCAACAGGTGGCGCCACCACAGCCAAAAGTAGGTCACGGGGGGTACCCTCCTTTGACAAACTTCTTCTTCAGAACCGAAGCATGTATCGACAAACCGAAAGCATCAGGATGATCTAGAGAGATGTCTTAAGAAGTGTTGTTATTTTTGGTTCCACTTCGAAGTCAAATTTTTGACGCGTTTTTTGACGTCTTTTCGGACTTTGTCAGAAATGCACATTTTTGCACTATTTCTTTAAATAACTCAATAAGTGTATGATTTTACACACTCAGTTACTACATATTTATCATATTTAACTTACTTAATGCTTTGATATGTATTTTATGCTTTAAATTTATTTTTTTGATTTTTATGAATTTTTTTCTTATGTAAAAAGGAAGGGGGGGGGGGGTTGATTTTCATACATTTTCTGCTTCTTTTCTATAACCACTCTTCAGATTGTCATGACAATTTGTAGGTATGAGGTACTCATGCATGGTACCCTACAAGTGAAAGAATTTTGTCAAGATATCCACTTTTGGATTTTTAAGGAATATTTTTTAAGATTGTACATAGGTATAATGTATGTTTTCCATGCCAAATGGACCCATGGGGAGTAGCTTCAAACCCCGGCGGGACCCCAACAATTTTTTTTTCCCTTTTTCAGTTTTTTTTCTCTTTTTATTTTTATATTTATCGCTAGAAATGAAACTGTGAAAGAATTTTGTCAAAATATCAACTTTTAGATTTTTAATGATTTTTTAAATAAGACAAGCTATAGCTAGTTTGGCTTTGTGTACTTATTTTCATACTTCGAATTAACTTGGCCACATGCGCTATCAAATATACTCTGAATTTATTTTTTAGATGTTGACTTTTTGTGTCGCCTGCGAAGCACAGCGACACTTAGGGATCACTTTGTCCGTTGTTCGTCTGTCCGTCCATCCGTCCCTCCGTCTGTCCGTCTGTCTGTCAAACTTGGGTGTCACACCCCATAACTTTTGATTGGTAAGTGATAGGGCTTTGATATTTCACATGTGTATTCCTTGTGACAAGACCTTTATACACATATCATAATGTTTGACCTTGTGACCTTGATCTAGATATTTGACCTACTTTTCTAAAAATCTAATATTGGCTATATCTCTTGATTGGCAAGTGATAGGGCTTTGATATTTCACATGTATAATCTTTGTGACAAGACCTTTCTACGCAAACCATATTTTTTGACCTCGTGACCTTGACCTAGATATTTGACCTACTTTTCAAAAAATCTAAGATTGGCTATATCTTTTGATTGGTAAGTGATAGGGCTTTGATATTTCACATGTGTATTTTTTGTGACAAGCCCTTTTTTCACATACTATATTTTTTAACCTTATGACCTTGACCTAGATATTTGACCTACTTTTTAAAAAACAAGAGGCCCAGGGGGCCACAACGCTCACCTGAAAACTACGTAAACTAAGCATATCAAACAAAAAGAAGTTTGTAAGAGGAAAATAACCAGACTTCAGAGTGGAACAAAAATTAACAACACTTCTAAAGACATCTCTGTAGATAATCCTGATGCTTTCGGTATGTCGATACGTGCTTCCGTTCTGAAGAAGAAGTTTGTCAAATGAGGGTACTTCCCATGACCTATTTTTGCCCGTTGTGGTGCCACCTGTTCACAGATCCGGACAAAAAACAACAATACTTGTAGGGGACCATGATTACTTCATTCCTACCAAGTTTCACGAAAATCTGTTCAGCGGTTCTGGGGAAGAAGTTGAATATGTATGAAAAACATCTCCCCCCTTCTTCTTGAGTAATCTAAGTAACCCGAGACAGAGCTAAAGCAAAATCCTGCTAATAAATTACAGCCTTCTTTCCCCCTTTCACTACGTTATGTAAATCTGAAGTTCTGTTTTAACATTAATATTTTGAGCTGCTCTCAATATTTTAATTTCAAAGTTATATATCTAAGTCTTCACAAGATGAATTTGAAAATACTTATTCATCTTTTTTGAATTATTTAATTTCCTTTTGCGTACTCATTTAATAATTTAAAATATGTAACATTCAAATGAATCGATAATCCAAGAATACATATATCTATATTAAAGAAAGACAACTCTTGCATACATGAGTTCTGCTGCCTCTTATACGAAACTAACGTTACCAGGGTTTATAATTCCTGATATAGATAAAAGAAGTACCAGAACTTGAACCCACAAGCCTTGGGTCCATGTGCACAGTAAACATATCTATTCATGATTGAAAAAATACTGATAAAAATCTGTTCAGCAGTTCTGGAGAAGAAGTTGAATATGTATGAAAATCACCCCCCCCCCCTTTCCTTTTCACATAAGAAAAAAAATTCATAAAAAAATCAAAAAATTAAAATTTTAGTATAAAATACATATCAAAGCAATGCCCAGGTGAGCTAAAAACTGTTGGGGTCCCACCGGGGTTTGAAGCCACTCCCCATGGGTTCATTGGGCATGGAAAACATACATTATACCTATGTACAATCTTAAAAAAGATTTCTTAAAAATGCAAAAGTTGATATCTTGACAAAATTCTTTCACTTGTAGGGTATCATGCCATGAGTATCTCATATCTACAAATTGTCATGACAATCTGAAGAGTGGTTATAGAAAAGAAGCAGAAAATGCATGAAAATCAACCCCCCCCCTTCCTTTTTACATAAGAAAAAAATTCATAAAAAATCAAAAAAATAAAATTTAAGCATAAAATACATATCAAAGCATTAAGTAAGTTAAATATGATAAATATGCAGTAAATGAGTGTGTAAAATCATACACTTATTGAGTTATTTAAAGAAATAGTGCAAAAATGTGCATTTCTGACTAAGTCCAAAAAGACGTCAAAAACGCGTCAAAAATTTGACTTCGAAGTGGAACCAAAAATAACAACACTTCTTAAGACATCTCTCTAGATCATCCTGATGCTTTCAGTTTGTCGATACATGCTTCGGTTCTGAAGAAGAAGTTTGTCAAAGGAGGGTACCCCCCGTGATCTACTTTTGGCTGTGGTGGCGCCACCTATTGACGGATCTGGACGAAAAACAACAACACTTGTAGGGACCATTAGTACTTCATACCCACCAAGTTTCATCAAAATCCCTTCAGCTGTTCTAGAGAAGAAGTCGAAAATGTGAAAAGTTTACGACGGACGACGGACGGACGGACGGACGACGGACGCCGGACGGCACGCTATGACAATAGCTCACTTGAGCTTTGCTCAGGTGAGCTAAAAACCAAGATTGGCTATATCTATTGATTGGCAAGTGATAGGGCTTTGATATTTCTCTTGTGTATTCCTTTTGACAATACCTTTCTACACATACCATAATTTTGACCTCATGACCTTGACCTAGATATTTGACCTACTTTTCAAAAAATTTAAGATTTGCTATATCTTTTGATTGGTAAGTGATAGAGCTTTGATATTTCATATGTGTATTCCTTCTTGTGACAAGGCCTTTCTACACATATCATAACTTTTGACCTTATGACCTTGACCTAGATATTTGACCTACTTTTCAAAAAATCTTAGATTGGCTATTTCTTTTGATTGCTGAGTGATAGGCTTTGATATTTCACATGTGCATTCCATGTGACAAGACCTTTCTTCACATACCATCATTTTTTGCCTCGTGCACTTGCCCTATATATTTGACCTACTTTTCAACAAATCTATGATTTGCTATATCTTTTGAGTGGTAAGTGCAATAGGGCTTTGATATTTCACATTTGTATTCCTTATGAAAAGACCTTTCTAAACATTCCATAATTTTTAACCTAGTGACCTTGCCCTTGATATTTGACCTAATTTCAATAAAAAAAAAATCCGCTACGCAGGCGACACAAGCATTCCTTGGATTGCTTTTTTTGCATACATGCATATTTCAGAACAATTTCCCTATGTAATGCTTATTTTCTCTGTCTTATTTCTGTATCTATGGTAAACATAGTTGCCATATATCTTCTGTTACAGATTTGATTGGTTCAATACCTCCTTGCCCCTTTAGTAGGGGTAACTACAGGAAATAAAAAGGTGCACACTAAAAATTTTGACTGACTTGAAATGCCCGGAAGTCTGTAAAATTGGTCTTTTTTGATTGCGAATCTTTGGCACGCATAAAAATGTAAAGAAAAAGGGGGGGGGGGGGGGGGGGGGGTGTCATGCATGTCCTTTTTTCGCAAATTTCACTTTTTTTACAGGAACTCTGCGTCCTCATCGAAAATGTTCCGAATTTTGCATATTTTCAAACCTATCTGTAGATTGCATAAAAGACAAGATCAAGTTCGAAGTTAAATTTATCACGACTATTGATTCAATATGCTAAAAATACATTTCCATTAAGCGCCGCATTTCAGCATATTTACCGAAAATAATTTGTCCAAGTGGCTTCACTGGGTCATGAGGTTTGATACACCGTACACTGCTGTTTGGAAAATAAATTGGCTCAATTTCTGCACAACTCACTTGAATTAATATTGTCCGCTAACAACTTGTCTGTGTTAATTGGATTAACACGATTTTGACTGTACGTTACATGTATTAAGATGAAATCAATACTATTCAAAAGCTCTCATTCATAGATTTCTGTATAATTTAATATGAATAAAGGCAAAACCGAAAAGTCTTTGTTTTTATGCTTCCGGAATCAAAGATACGGGGGGCATATAGTTTTTGGCCTGTCCGTCTGTCTGTTTGTCCGAAAAACTTTACATTGGGCATAACTTTTGAATGGAAGGTGATAGAGCTTTCATATTTCACATGTGTATTTCTTGTGACAATACCTTTCCATTGATACCAAAATTTTTGACCTCGTGACCTTGACCTTTGACCTACTTTTCAAAAACTTTAACATTGGGCATAACTTTTGAATGGTTAGTGATAGGGCTTTCATATTGTACATGTGTATTCTTTGTGACAAGATCTTTCCATTGATACCAACATTACTCTGACCCTGACCTCTCACATACTTAACAGAAAATGGTGTTTATACCAACAAAGATGCCACCGCGGGGCATTCGTGTTTCACAAACACAGGCTTTATTATTTTCTGGCATACTAGCTATTAATAATGAAAGGTTTGGTGTTCAATTTTAAATAAACTTAATTTATGAAATCATTTCATTGTTTTATTCTGTTTCTGTTGCACATTAATGTGGAATTTTACAAAATGATTTTATTTTTGATGTTGCATAATCGAACTATACTAGCTGGGCATATGACTTTGGATCGCATAATCCATCTTTTCAAATCAGTAAAAAAGTTGTTGTTTTGAAATGTGACTATTTTCTCTTGTTTGTACTTTTAAAGGTTGTCTGAAAAAAAACTTGTCTGCATCCGGCAAAAATCTTGTTAGAAAGGTTGTGGGCTAAAATCCTGGTACTGGCACTATCAGTATTCAATGTCAGTATGTCAATTAAAGCGTGCATGGGTATCAGGTGAGGGTTGTGCCCCCTGGGGCTCTTGTTTTTTTCAAAAGTAGGTCAAATATCTAGGTCAAGGTCACAAGGTCAATAAAGCCTGTGTTTGTGAAACATGAATGCCCCCGGTGGCATCTTTGTTAGTATGAAAACCATTTTCTGTTAAGAACATGTATGTGAAAGGTCAAGGCCAGGGTCACTTGGTTAAAAATTTTTGGTATCGATGGAGAAATCTTGTGACAAGGAATACACATGCAAAATATCAAATCCCTATCACTTACCATTCGAAATTTATTCCCAATGTTAAAGTTTTTGTAAAGTAGGTCAAAGGTCAAAGTCAAGGTCAAAATCTTTGGTATCAATAGAAAGATCTTAAAGTAACGAATTCACATGTGAAATATGAAAGCCCTATCACTTACCATTCAAAAGTCATGCCCAATGTTAAAGTTTTTGAGAAGTAGGTCAAAGGTCAAGGTCATGATGTCAAAAATTTTGGTATCAATGGAAAGGTCTTGTCACAAGGAATACACATGTGAAATATGAAAGCCCTAACACTTACCATTCAAAAGTTATGCCCAATGTTAAAGTTTTTCAAAAGTAGGTCACAGGTCAAGGCCAAGGTTACCAGGTCAAAAATTTTGATATCAATGGAAAGTTCTTGTCACAAGGAATACACATGTGTAATATGAAAGCTATATCACCACCCATTCAAAAGTTTTGTCCAATGTTAAAGTTTTTCGGACAAACAGACAGACAAACAAACAGACTAACAGACTAACAGACAAACAGACGGAGAGTCCAAAAACTATATGCCCCCAAATCTTTGATTCCGGGGGCATAAAAATTATGGTATGTGTAGAAAGGTCTTGCCACAAGGAGTGCATGTGTGAAATATCAAAGTCCTAACACTTACCAATCAAAAGATATATCCATTCTTAATTTTTTTGAAAAGTAGGTCAAATATGTAGGTCAAGGTCACAAGGTCAAATATTATGGTCTGTGTAGAAAGGTATTGTCACAAGGAATACACAAGTGAAATATCAATGCCCTATCACTTACTTATCAAAAGATATATACAATCTTATGTTTTTTGAAAGTAGGTCAAATATGTAGGTCAAGGTCAATAGGTCAAAAATTATTGTCTGTGTAGAAAGGCGTTGTTACAAGGAATACACATGTGAAATATCAAAGCCCTAACACTTACCAATCAAAAGATATAGCGAATCTTTTTTTTTCAAAAGTAGGTCAAGTATCTAGGTCAAGGTCACAAGGTAGAAAATTATGGTATGTGTAGAAAGGTCTTGCAACAAGGAGTACATGTGTGAAATATCAAAGTCCTAACACTTACCAATCAAAAGATATATCCATTTTTAATTTTGTTGAAAAGTAGGTCAAATATGTAGGTCAAGGTCACCAGGTCAAAAATTATGGTATGTGTAGAAAGGTCTTGTCACAAGGAATACACATGTGAACTATCAAAGCCCTATCACTTACCAATCAAAAGTTATGGGCTGTGACACCCAAAGTGTGACAGACAGACAGACTGACTGACTGACGGACGGACAGATGGACAGACGGACAACGGACAAAGTGATCCCTAAGTGTCGCTATGCTTCGCAGGTGACACAATAAAAGGACAAGATTTCATACTTTCTTTTCAACAACCTTGACCTTGAAGATAAGACCTTGGGTCAAGCTCCTGACATGCCCCAGAGTTCAGGTAAATAGTGCTGTGACATATTTTAAAAAATCTTAATTTTCTGAGGTTAAAAAGTTGTAACTAGGGCATAATTTTCACACAGCTGCAGAAACGGCCAACAACACTTGGCTATTTGGATTCCAAATAGCCAAGTGTTCTTGGCCGTTTCTGCGGCTAGATTTTCAGTGACCTTGACCTTTGAAATATTACCTTGATCAAGCTAGGTGATGTCATTTAATTAGGTCCTGGGCAAGATTTCTGTGAAGTCTGACTCGGATCCTTCAGGATTTATATAAAGTTAAAGCCAATATAAGATTATACATTAATATCTATGTGCACTTAAGATGAAGCAAATTATACTCATTTGATTGAATATCTGATCATGATTAGTGTCACCTACAGCCACTTTAGGTGGATTGAATTCTGTATGATATATCCTTCCACTGGGAGCATGAGTCCACCTGCCCTTGATCCTGTCTATTATCACCTCAAATGGTACATTAAGGTTGATAACCACATCTGCAGGTTCCTTGGTATGTAAAGCCTGAGCCTGGGGAACGGTACGGGGGAATCCTATAGGGTGATAGAGAAAGCCACAAATAATACATAAGGTAAGACATGATACATTAAGGTTGATGTTCCTTCATGTGTAAAGACGTAGCCTGAGTTACAGTACGAGGGAATCCTAGAGGACAATAGAGAATACCACAATAATATGCAAGGTATCAATACTTGAGAAAAGTTTTAAGAAAGACAACTGTGTGGAGACTGTTTGTAAAACATGTACTTGTACACCTACTGTAGCAGTGAAACAACAATCAGTAATAGACGTGACCTTAATCTTTGACCAATTAACTCTGTCATCAGTGTCTTTTCTTCCTATTGAGATAATCCACCCAAATTTTGTTTGAGTAGGTAAAAGGGCTCTAGAGTTGTCATCTGAAAACCCTTATTTGAAGTCAATTTTGCATAACAGTGACCCTGACCCATAGACACAAAAAATATTGGCTTCTTCCCCTCTAGATAGTTACCCATATAGTCAAGTTTGGTTTGGAATAGTGAAAGAGCTGTTGAATTATCATCTGTAAATTGAAAGCATAACACTAGGACAGAATGATGGACAAAGCTAGCTCTTCATGAGCATGTCATTACTAACACCTCATGCATATTCACAGTTTAATTTGATTTTGACAATTCGAATTGACTTAGTGATACTACAGAGAAACATACCATCCAATAACCAGCTATGTTTCTCCACCTTGTGTAGTTCATTAAGGATGAGATCCACCATTACGTCATCAGGTACCAGCCTGCCATGATCTATGTAGTCCTTGGCTGAAAGCCCTGCAGCTGTACAAAAATAAAAAGAAAAACATATTGAATCTAAGAAAGCTAAAACTGACAGTAACATTATTATACATTAATTTACACTTAATAACCCGGTCAGTCAAGCATAAAATATGGATCCGATCTAGCATCTTTGGTTACAAGAAGCATCTCCTGATGTGGCATCCTCAAAAGTTTAGTTGATTAATATAAGTTGTGAATTCATTTTTACCTAGCCTCAAGAATGAAATATAGGTCAGATCCAGCATCAGTACAATACACAGCACTATAAGCAACTTCATGATCATCACCCACAGAGAGCTGGCTCATAAGGGGTTATTGTAATTAAGCTCTGAATGGGGGTGTCCCATTTTACCTAATCCAGAAACTCTAGCATAAAATTAAAAGAGACAGTTATCTGGCAAAATTTGCCAAAGGTAAAGTATGGCTTTATGAACAAAATATTCTTTCTTTTTTAAATATTACAAATCAATAGAAATTCAGTAAAACCTTTATTACAGCACTGAAAGAACAGCTTGGGTGAGAGAAAATTGGGAAAAAAGGTCACAAATCTTTGATATCTGAATAGAATTTGTCATAGATATTTATTTACATACTTGTAATGTTTTGAATAGTTTCAAAATGTGTGGCGAATTCAAATAAAAATATGAAAAACAAAAAAACAAAACTCTAGCATGAAATTAAGGTCAGATCAAGCATCAGTGTATTGCACTACCATGCATAGCACTTAGCATCTTCAGATGCATCACCAATACAAGCGTGGGTTGATGTAGGGCTTATAGTATGATAAATGCCGTCCTAACATGGTCTGATTATTATGCACTCAAGCATGTAAGATAGGTAAGCATCAGCACCATTAATTACACTAAGCTTCTCTAAACATATCATCAACACAAGTTTGGTTGATATTTAGCTTACAGTAAGATGGGGATCATACTATTTTCCTTAATATGAATACAGACTGAGAGGCTCAGGACTGTAAACCCTTCATAAATTATCTTTAAGGCTCTCTCTACTTTTTTCAAGGTGAGCTAAGATTTTTTTAATAATACAGATTTCATCAAATCAATCCCCCCATTGCATAACATAAATTACTTGTTTTTCAGAGTTAAAAAAAAATCACAACTAAATGAAAATTATACAATGTCAATAAAATTAATCAATGATCAAATTAAGAGATTGACACAATGTTTTGCCTGAGGCCATATTTCACACATGTCAAGAATGTGAAATGCTAAAAGAACTTCTCACTTGTCTATAGCTATAATTATCACAAATTACATTTGACATGACCAGATGTTACACATTAAAGATGAACATTGAATAAAGTGCCCATTTAAAAAGTAACATGCAAGGAACATTGACAGTGAGCATAGAAAACCCAAAACTTGATGATTATACAATGTAATATGGAGATTTTTAAGAAGTTTCTCAATTGCAATTACTCAAAATCAGGTAAGTTATAATAAAAAAAAAAAATGAAAAATATGCCAATCAATAGTCACCTAAAATATTTTCAAATACCTAAAGCAAAATTATGTACTTCATGTCTGCCTTTGGAACTCAGGAAACAACAGGAAACATACATATCACGTAGACATAAGAATACTAATTGATAGTATACCTCATATAAAGAAAATACTTCACAAATCATATTTGTAGATAGTATATAGGCATAATTAAAAATAAACTTTTTAGAATGAATTAGACATGATGTATGTGTGAACCTTAAATGCCCCTCTTTATAATATTGTCATCAGTTATAACTGCATGATGATGCTATTGGAAATTATGTATCACAGAGTAAGAAGTATTATATTTTAAAAGTGTCTCCTTTAATGCGAGCTGTAATTATGATCTATATTTACTAGAATGCACCCATTAGGAGCTACATAGAAAACAGATACTGTTATTTGCAAGTATGATCTGTTTCAGAAATATTTCTTATATATGGTAACAATAATAATGCCCACCTGTTTTATTAATAATTTGTGACCTGAGTAAATCTCCACTTGAGAGGTGTTTCAAGTTAAAATCTTTTATTATTCTAGAAGATATAGTCCCTTTTCCTGATCCAGGAGGTCCCATTATAATTGTCCTTAAAAGTTTGGAAACCATTGTTATTTCAAATAAACAAAAGAGAATGGATAAATATTTAAAATAAAGTGCGAGACCATCTATCCACATGAAAATGAAAGCGAAAGTGAAAGCACATTTCAACCGGAAGCGACAGGTGCTCGGTGTGTTTTGAGTGTGGCCGCTGTGAAGAATACAATTTCAAATTCAGAATATTCATGGTGAATTCTTTGAATCTTTTAAGCATATGAAAATACATTCATTTTAATGTTCTCAATGAATAATCTCAAGTCCAGATTTTGATGTGCATATGTGTGTATGTGTGTGTTGGGGGGGGGGGGGGGGGGGGGTTGAAGTGTATGGGCTCGTGTAATACAGATTATGGACTTTAAATTACATGAATCTTTGACTTAAGATTTGCACAGATTACCTTTTGTTAAAACTAAATATGATATTGAAGTAGTTGCAGGTGCTCAGTCCAGGTCCAGGCCTTTGTCAGACACGTATGTTATCGATAGTCAGAATATCCCTGACCTTAACCCAGGGATGGTTGGGGGCTTGGTTAGGGTCAGGGAAGGACCTACAGCCCAAATCATCTAACCGCCGAAGGGTCGCATGTTCACCCCATCTATCTCAACCTAAATGCAATACAAAAATGTATGTTCGCGACTATTGACACATTACAATCGCTAGATGAATGATTTGTTTACCAACCTCTGTTGTATTTTTGACCGGATAAGGCCTTTATCAGGCGTATTGCTACTGAAAAGTTTTAATTCTGGTAAATTCCGTCGCCATGCTGTCCAGGTTGTTGATTTTACTTTTTAGTGACGTCTCGCGAGAATAGCGCAAGTCAAATGATACATTATCATGTGATCACAGCTGTTTTTTATTACCCCATACGTCACAATCACTTGCCTAGACGAGACTTCCTGCATGACATCACTAAAATCAACAAGGACAGCATTGCGACAAATTTACCAGAATTAAAACTTTTCAGCAGCAATACGCCTGATCAAGGCCTTATCTGGTAAAAAATACAACAGAGGTTGGTAAATAAATCATTCATCTGGCGATTGTGATGGGTCAATAGTAATCAGAAATTTGGGGGCAAATAGTTTTTGTCTGCAAAAACTTTAACCTTGGGCTTAACTTTTGAATGGTAAGTGATAGGGCTTTGATATTTCACTATGTTTTCCTTGTGACAAGACCATGTATACCAACTTTTTTTACCTTTTGACCTTGACATTGGAGTTTCACTGATTAAGTCAATAAGGATGAACAGTTTGGAGATAAAGAAAAAAAGGAAGATCTCCGAAGACTCAAAATTAAAAGCGAGTAGTAATTTGTGACCTTGTGCACCAGTAAACCCATGCAGTTCACTGAATAGGGCTGGGATGATGCTCCAATTCATGGATGCATCGCGATATTTTATTTCGCGATCCAAGTATCCATACACCCTGACGATACTTAAGTTAAAATTTACGAACAATATGTGTTTGAATTTTCCGGACTTTTTAGTCTGTCATACCAAAAACCAAAATAACATTTGAAGAAAACAAAACAAAAGTTTGGTGAAAGCTGGTATTGAATGAATATAACATGTTGAATAAAAAAGCTACTTATCTTAATAATTCCTATGAATATAAATACTATCAAATAGCTTTTTGAGAAGTTTTATCAATTTACTTAGTATCAATCATGATACGTATCATTGAGTGTCAGGTATCATGATACGTATAGGATCGGCTGGGTGCAGTATTGTCCAAGCCCTATCACTGAACCTTTCTCCCTTTCTTTATCTAGTAGTTGTGGGATAGGATCAGAGCAAAAAAAAAAATTATTAGTTTTTGCAATACCACACAGGGGTCTTTCGTCTAGAATTTTTTTCAAAATCTACTTGCCACGGGCAACTCAGGAAATAAAATTTACTTGCCCAACCCTAAAAATCACTTGCCAATATTAGAAATTATATACAAGAGAAGGATGAGTCGTATACAGTTATACTGCAACTTATTTTAAAGGCCATGTTAAAATGTGGTAAATAAAATAAAACCCTGTCTTAGAATTATGAGATAAGAAATCTTAATTAAGAGGATAAAAAGATTCAATAAGTTGACTTGCCCACGGGCAAGTGAACACCTGCTTTGCACTTTCCCACCTAACTTTTCACTTGCCTCGGGCAACGGGGAATGGGAATTCTAGACCCCTGCCACAGGTAACAGGGCCTCCCAGACCTCAGAGGACAATTAAATAATTGCTGGTAATCCAAAAATGTGATCCTTTATCTTATTTTTTTTTTCTTTAAACATATTAACAATAGAAAGTAGGCTTTTTTTCAAATAGGTATGTTGCAACTTTTGCTGTGCATGTATACCGGCTCATAATGACAACCCTGATATATTAAGAGTTGCTTAGAACAATGAAGAAGGTGGTTTGTATGGTTATTCTCATGATATGTTGTGTAAAATTTTGTTGATACATTGTAATTTCATGTATTTTCATTTTTCAAATTTTAGATGAAATTCGGAATGGAAGACTCATCCTTTGAAGAGAGTGCACCTAGAGAAAGAAGAAAACCACCTCGAAGTAAAAAGAAAGACACTAGGGGAAATCCTGAGGGTGATAGTGTACTGCAAAAGGACACAGTTAAATTGAAAGCACCCCCTAACAGTGATAATGATTCATCATTTGAAGTAACATCTCCCCGCAAAAGGAAGAAAAATAAGAATGAGCGAGATAATCTAGTGTATATTGAACAAAAACACATGGCAAAGAAATCGAAATCAATGTATAGTGACACTGACTTGTCCTCGTTGGACGTGACAGACACCCCAGACACACTGAGCCAGATCAGTGCCATAGCGCCAGTGTCTGATGCATCTATGATGACTACTTTCTCTCGAATGAGAAACCCAAAAGGTCGTCATGATGTTACATGGGAGAGAGCAGTGCAGAAGGCTCGCGGCCAGCCAGATGGTGCCGAGAGGTCGTTCAGCAGGAAGAAAAGCAGTAAAGTATCGATGAGGTCACAGATTGAAGTAATTAGAGAAGTAGCAGAGGGAGGGGAATCAGACAAGTCTACGGAAAACGTCCCACCTACCGGCAATACTGACGAGTCACCAGAACCAAAGTTAGAAAGGAGAAAGTCCATAAAGGTAAAGTCAAGATATAAAGGGTATCTATACTGAGAAAATATGAAGCCAAAGAATCTCAACATTGTATTTCATAGAAAATTGCTACAAATTTATTTTTTATTATTTTGATCTAATATTTTAAATAAAAAGTTGTGAAAATATATAATTTTCATGAATTACATGTAGGTCAAAATTCAAAGAGCAGCTAGTAATGCAGCTGGAAAATTAAAAACTCTCAAAACAAAGAAGCATTTAAATGAGAGTAGAACAGGATTAGGAGCGAACAAACGTAGATTAGACGAAAGCCAACTGGAAGAGAAGTCAGGTAATGTTATGTGTATATACTACTTTAAGGTGTGCTGGTACATCACTACATGTATATGTTACTGTATATACGTACATTTGTACTGTGTATATGTTTTATATTAGACATCTCCTTAAATAAACTGTGATATACATGTACATGTATTCTTTAATCACTTGTGCAATATTTTCATTAGATCTTTCTTTTTTACCTTTTTAAAAACTTATTGAAATGATCTGAGTTCTTGAAAGTAGCTGAACCAAACTTAAGATGTCAGTGCATAGGTCGTATTTACATGTATATTGTTTAATTTTATGCAAATGTAAATGAACTATTTTCATACAATTATGAAGATTTTCAGCCACATTAGCAATATTACAATACAATGTTACATTTTTGTATTATTGTTGTAGATTTTCATTTTGTGAACATTCTGAATATTTGAATGAAGCATACCAAAGCATGTCAGAAGTTATAATTTGGTCGTTTTGTATGTATACAAAATATATTTTCAAAGAATTTATATTGCAGATTCAAAAAAGACAAAGCTTAAAGAATTGCCTTTCAAAGAGAGGAAGAAAGTCAGAAAGATGCTTAAAAATAACTTTGATATGATTCAAAGATCCAAGAAAATATGGGAGGATCTCAGAAAGTAAGATCAAGTGATTAAGGTTGTAATGTAAAATGATAGTTAATTTCCTTTTTATCTAGATAATTGTGATAAAGGAGTAGGTACAGTAACCTGCCATTTTGGCCCTATTTTCAAAGTTGTTCATATATCCATAATATTCTAGTTTATAAAATGACAAATGTATGGTGAATCCAAATCTGGAAAGCCTGTTTAGATTTAACAGTCCTATACTGAATACTACGATGCACAAAACCTCTAAAAACATTGAAATCATTGAAAATATCAATAAATCAGCGAAATTTCGATACAAAATTATGAAATCAAGTAGTGCGTCAGGCCTTGCCCTTGATAATTTTTGTACCAATCGATGGATTTCTGATTGGCCATTTAATTTGTATACATGTAAAACATATTGTAGGCGAAGCCTGTCGTGTAGATGAATTTTGAAGATTTATGGGTAAAATATGATGATTTGCCTTTGTTTTGCGTCATTCAGGGCAAATGACATCAGAACATGACGTCATACATAACACTGACGCATGACATTACAAGGGCTCAAAATTATGACACAGTATTTTCTCAAACATTCAATATTACAAAAAGTGATAATTAATAATTCTTTTTGTCAAAATAATAGGGCCAGTATGTGGGGTTAATTCACATAGTCCTTTGTGAGTTATTACATGTACATGTATGTTCCTGGGATTTCCGACATCATGTTTGTCTATAAACCTGTACATTTTGAATTGTGGAAAGCATATCTGTATTTGTAGATGACTTTCTAAAGCTCACATTGTGTAAAATTGAGCATTTGTTTTTGTGTTTATAATTTTCCATGATGTTACAGACATGATCTACCAGACAAGTCACGATTTGAGATGTGCCAGGAGTTAATGCAGATGGTCAAGGGAAATATGAAAGAGGTGAGAAAATTCCTAGCTTTAAATGCAAATACATTGTAATCTGAAGTAGATAATTAAATTTTTTTCACATTAAAACCATGACAACAGAACATCAAAAGTATGATACTTATTACTACACAAGGTTCATGGTTTGATAATAGAGGATCTCAAATCATTCTCAATTTCATGAAGTATTTATGAAACATTATATATGATTTTACTTCCCCAAACCTTGGGTATTTGTATACGTTTAGTATTTTAAATCTGTTTTTAAGGTTGTCTTTGCCCATGGCACAACAAGAGTACTGCAGTGTTTTATACATTATAGAGGACTATACTAATACTTGTATTACATGTATATTGTATTGTACACTGTAATGATTGATTTGTAGTTTGCCTTTGCCCATGATACATCCAGAGTACTACAGTGTTTGATACATGTAATCATTGTTTTACAGTTTGCCTTTGCCCATGATACAGCCAGAGTACTACAGTGTTTGATACATGTAATCATTGTTTTGTAGTTTGCATTTGTCCATGATACAGCCATAGTACTAGTGTGTTTGATACATGTAATCATTGTTTTACAGTTTGCCTTTGCCCATGATACATCCAGAGTACTACAGTGTTTGATACATGTAATCATTGTTTTACAGTTTGCCTTTGCCCATGATACAGCCAGAGTACTACAGTGTTTGATACATGTAATCATTGTTTTACAGTTTGCCTTTGCCCATGATACATTCCAGAGTACTACAGTGTTTGATACATGTAATCATTGTTTTACAGTTTGCCTTTGCCCATGATACATCCAGAGTACTACAGTGTTTGATACATGTAATCATTGTTTTACAGTTTGCCTTTGCCCATGATACAGCCAGAGTACTACAGTGTTTGATACATGTAATCATTGTTTTGTAGTTTGCATTTGTCCATGATACAGCCATAGTACTAGTGTGTTTGATACATGTAATCATTGTTTTACAGTTTGCCTTTGCCCATGATGCAGCCAGAGTACTACAGTGTTTGATACATGTAATCATTGTTTTGCAGTTTGCATTTGTCCATGATACAGCCATCGTACTAGTGTGTTTGATACATGTAATCATTGATTACAGTTTGCCTTTGCCCATGATACATCCAGAGTACTACAGTGTTTGATACATGTAATCATTGTTTTACAGTTTGCCTTTGCCCGTGATACAGCCAGAATACCACAGTGTTTGATACATGTAATCATTGTTTTACAGTTTGCCTTTGTCCATGATACAGCCAGAGTACTATAGTGTTTGATACATGTAATCATTGTTTTGTAGTTTGCATTTGTCCGTGATACAGCCATAGTACTAGTGTGTTTGATACATGTAATCATTGTTTTACAGTTTGCCTTTGCCCATGATACATCCAGAGTACTACAGTGTTTGATACATGTTATCATTGTTTTACAGTTTGCCTTTGCCCATGATACAGCCAGAATACCACAGTGTTTGATACATGTTATCATTGTTTTACAGTTTGCCTTTGCCCATGATACAGCCAGAATACCACAGTGTTTGATACATGTTATCATTGTTTTACAGTTTGCCTTTGCCCATGATACAGCCAGAGTACTACAGTGTTTGATACATGTTATCATTGTTTTGTAGTTTGCATTTGTCCGTGTTACAGCCATAGTACTAGTGTGTTTGATACATGTAATCATTGTTTTACAGTTTGCCTTTGCCCATGATACATCCAGAGTACTACGGTGTTTGATACATGTTATCATTGTTTTACAGTTTGCCTTTGCCCATGATACAGCCAGAATACCACAGTGTTTGATACATGTTATCATTGTTTTACAGTTTGCCTTTGCCCATGATACAGCCAGAGTACTACAGTGTTTGATACAGTATGGCTCCATGGACCAGAGAGAGGAGGTCTATCAGGAAGTTAAAGGTATACAGGGCATCAGACTTAAACTTGATTTATGTCTTTTATTCATAGCATTTCTGGACCAAAATCCTTTGTTGTATTGCCCAATGCATTAATTACAGATGATGTAACCTAGATTGATTTTGCTGTATACCCGATGATTCTGATGATACAGTCAAAGTTTACTTTACTTTGTTTCATTTGTTTGTTTCTTTTTTATGCCCCCATAATCAGGATTTGGGGGCATATAGTTTTTTGTCTGCAAAAACTTTAACCGTGGCCATTACTTTTTGAATGGTAAGTGATAGGGCTTTGATGTATCACATGTGTATTCCTTGTGACAAGACATTTCAATGGATATCAACATTTCTACCTTTGACCTTGACCTTGGAGTTTCACCACCGTTTACATTACAGCTGTTTACTGACAAAAATGCTGAAAGGGGGGAATTCGTGTTTCACAAACACATGTAATTTTTTTTCTTTTTGAAGGAGTGATTTACAATTCATTTTATTTCGTTTTATTTTTTTTTCTTCCTGTTTGGGCACCTGGCAACCCTCTATTGGGTCAGTTGGCTGTATTGATGTTATATTGCGGGGAACTCATTCGCCAACTGCCCGTTACAGAGTACTCTAGCCAGGCCGTTCCCCTCTGGGGTGCCTCATAGCCCCTTCTATTATTTAAGGGGCGGAGTACTATCCCATTTTAATGCCCACCCTCCACTTGTGTATGTGGTGTATGCATGTATGCAGGAGGGTTGTATAATTATGTACTGCTTGGATGGTCCGTATTTCCAACGGCTTTTATAAGGTGCCACCACACCTGGATACCCTTGCCGCAGCATGAACGCGGGTACCCAACCGGGCCCTTTATAGTCCCCCCGGTCAGGAGACTCAGTAGGGACGAACGAATGGATATGACTTTCAACTCTCATATTAATTACATGTATTTCTTAGATTATTTATTTTATTCATTTTATTCTATTTATTTCTTAGATCAGATCTGCTTGATGGCAAAATCAAGATATGCCAAGTTCCTTGTCAAAAAGTTTCTCATTTACGGGTAAGACTTTTACATGTATATTTACATGTGTTTAAAGTATTTTTGCTCAATGTGTACGTACTGCAGCTTATAGATTGGATAGTAGTAAGACTTTTGAAAAAAAAAACTTTACTCAGAATGTTGTCTTCATATAGTGGGCTTTGATTATTGTATGTGTACGTAAATTAAGATTTCATATTAAGACTGATAGTTTATTATCATTGACAGGTCAAAGAATCACAAAAATAATGTGATCAAGAGTTTCCATGGGAATGTTAGAAAACTAGTCAGACATAAGGTATGAATATATAGAGTTTCAATGAAATGTGAATGTATGAGACAATGAGTACATGCTATTGACATTATACACAGTGTACAGAGTTTTGAGGGTTTCGCTTTTAAGTGAAGCACAATTTTTTACGGTGCATGAGTTCTGATGATAAGTTGAAAGTGTAGGAATTATATACAAATTTTCTCAGAGAAGGTTATTAATCGTAAATTCTGAACTGAATGTAAAGAATAAGCTTATTGAATAAGGTAAAAAGAAAACTGTATTCTGGATGTTTTCCTCTTAGTGAACTCAAGGAAGTGACTACCTATATTTAAACTTTGTAATATGAAACAGGTGATAATAGATTGTTATTCTATTGTAAACATTTATTTGATGATGACATATACATGTATGTATATATAGGAAGCTGCTGATGTGATAGAGTTAGCTTACAGTGACTATGCCAATGCTGTACAAAGGTTATCACTACTGGAGGAGTTCTACGGACCAAGCTTTACTCTATTTAAGGTGACTTATAATCATCTGTTTACTGATGACTTGTTCATATATGTACCTTAATCATTATTGAAGATCACCTTGTTTTGTTTTAATTTCAATATTTGTCTTTAAAAACTTTGAAATTCCCTAGGACTTAGCATGTAGCATATTTCTAAACATAAGTGAACTGCAGAGGCTCACTGGAGATACTCATTTCACAGTGATTCTCCCAGTTCTTTAAACACAATGGCACTTACATTGTACATGAACATTTATATATACACGTACATTTTACATAATGGTAAACTTGTTTATTGAATACTCATCTTCATCAATAGATTTCATTAGTTACAAGACTTTACTCAGAATGTTACATTAGAATAAAAGAAAAGAAGAAAAAGTTGCAGCCACTGGATAATTTATTTAAAAAGGGAGAAAAGTAATTGATTTTGTTTCAGACCCCAGATGTAAAGTCTTTAGATCAGCTGTTAGAGATGCAGCCAGATAAGAAGGACATGATTCTCAGTAATATGAAGGAAGCTCTCTTACCTCTCATTGACAAGTAAGACTCAGTTAATTGATAACCAATAAAAGATGATCATTCATATATAAGTAATATGCATGGCAAAGGAAGCTTTGTTTTTAGCTCACCTGAGCGAAGCTCAAGTGAGCTATTGTCATAGCGCGGTGTTCGTCGTCCGTCCATCGTGGTTGTCGTCCGTCCGGTGTAAACTTTTAACATTTTTGACATCTCCTCTGCAACCGCTGCATGGATATTTCACCAAACCTTACAAGAAGCAAGTACTCAAGGTTCTCTACCAAGTTTGTGTTTTTCATGCCGAACTGTCATCAAATATGGCCATTGAGGGCTCTGATTGGCTGACACATTTTCGACATCTCCTCTGCAACCGCTACACAGAATTTCATGAAACTTTACAGGAAGGAAGTACTCAAGGTTGTCTACCAAGTTTGTGTTTTTCGTGCCGATCGGTCAACAAATATGGCTGCGGAGGGCTCTGATTGGCTGACACATTTTTGACATCTCCTCTGTAACCGCTGCACAGAATTTCATGAAACTTTACAGGAAGGAAGTACTCAAGGTCCTCTACTAAGTTTGTGTTTTTCGTGCCGATCGGTCAACAAATATGGCCGCCGAGGGCTCTGATTGATTGACACATTTTTGACATCTCCTCTGCAACCACTGCACAGAATTTCATGAAACTTTACAGGAAAGAAGTACTCAAGGTCCTCTACCAAGTTTGTATTTTTTGTGCCGATCGGTCAACAGATATGGCCGCCGAGTGCTCTGATTGGCTGACATATTTTCGACATCTCTGCAACCGCTGCATAGAATTTCATGAAACTTTACAGGAAGGAAGTACTCAAGTCCTCTACCAAGTTTGTGTTTTTCGTGCCGATTGGTCAACAAATATGGCTGCTGAGGGCTCTGATTGGCTGACACATTTTCGATATCTCCTCTGCAACCACTGCACAGAATTTCATGAAACTTTACAGGAAAGAAGTTCTCAAGGTCCTCTACCAATTTTGTGGGTTTTTTTTGTGCCGATCGTTCAACAAATATGGCCGCTGAGGGCTCTGATTGGCTGACACATTTTCAACATCTCCTCTGCAACCGCTACACAGAATTTCATGAAACCTTACAGGAAGGAAGTACTCAAGGTCCTCTACCAAGTTAGCGTTTTTCGTGCCGATCGGTCAACAAATATGGCCGCCGAGGGCTCTGATTGGCTGATACATTCGACGTCTCCTCTGCAACCATTGCACAGAATATCATGAAACTTTACAGGAAGCAAGTACTCAAGGTCCTCTACCAAGTTTGTGTTTTTCGTGCCGATCGGTCAACAAATATGGCCACCGAGGGCTCTGATTGGCTAACACATTTTCAACATCTTCTCTCCAAAAAACCACTGACAGAATTTCATGAAACTTTACAGGAAGAAAGTACTAAAGGTCCTCTACCAAGATTGTGTATTTTGTGCTGATCGGTCAACAAATATGGCCGCGAGGACTCTGATTGGCTGACACATTTTCGAAATCTCCTCTGCAACCATTGCACAGAATTTCACGAAACCTTGCAGCAAGCAAGTACTCAAGGTCCTCTGCCAAGTTTGTGTTTTTCTTGTCGATAGGTCAACAAATATGGCTGTCAAGGGCTTTGATCTGTAGAAGTATTTTTGTGACTTTTAACCCTTTGTCTGCAACTCAGGTGAGCGATGTGGCCCCCTTGGGCCTCTTGTTTCTTATTGGCAAGTATGAAAATTCATTTAAATCATACGGCAGTCAATTAAGTGATAACATAGATTATATGCAGGAAGCTTTGTTACCTGTTATAGACAAATAACATTTACTTCAATTAAGTGATCAAAATCATTTATAGATTGATAACATACATGTATATGTTCATCTGCCAGTATTTGTATAACAGTTATATTTTCTATTACAGGACAATACTTTCACATTCAATGGTGCACAGACTTTTTCATGAGTTCTTTGCCCATGCTTCAGAGAAACAAAGATCTGTAAGTTCACCATATTTTTATTATATTAGTACATTTGTATATTCAAATCTTACCTCATATCTACAGTATTTCACAATTTTTCAAAGGAAATGGAATAATCTTGATCTTGTATGTAACTTTTACGGTATGATATTTGTTGTAGGATATGATAGAAGCTATCAGGGAAAGTGTTGTCCAGATAATACACACCAGGGACGGGGCTCGAGCAACCATGTATTGTTTGTGGTACGGTACGGCCAAGGTTTGTAAAATAAATTATACTTACAGTTTGTCTTCACTGACTTTGGAGTCTTATGACCTTTAAAATAGATGACCTGATTTGTATTCTTCAGAGACAATAACAGTTTGTTTATACTTTATTGTAATCATGCCATCTGTAGTTTAAAAGTTGAACTTACTTAACTTAACTGACACAAGCTAAATAACTAAATGGAGTCTTGGAATATATCAGTATTTAGAATATACATGTACATGTATAAATTTTGCTGAAATTCTGTCGGAAGAAAATAAATTTTAATCAATGCATTTTCAGTATGCCGTACCCCATTTTCTTTATATTTCAGGACAGAAAGATAATAATAAAGA
Organism: Pinctada imbricata; assembly: GCA_033119305.1. NCBI lineage: Eukaryota > Metazoa > Mollusca > Bivalvia > Pterioida > Pteriidae > Pinctada > Pinctada imbricata. The sequence continues at coordinate 12,162,334 of VSWD01000010.1, read as the reverse complement.
GTTTGAAGGGGAATGTGGTGAAGGTGTGTATGGACGAGTACGGACATCTGGCCTTGTTAGCTCTGTTTGATGTGGTGGACGATACCAAGATAGTACAGAAAGTCGTACTGGAGGTAAGGTGTAAAAGTCCCCTCTCAGCATAGTCATTGAAAATTTGCTTAGAAAGTGGGCTACTTTACTATATAAATAAGTATACTCATTTAAAAGAAGGTACATTTTTATCAACAGGAGATACTGAAGTCATTACATGATGTAGCCCAGAATCAGTATGGTAGAAAGGTGATGTTATATTTGATGTACCCACGTGACCCTCATCACTTCCACCCTGATATAGTCAGGGTACTACAGGAGGGGGACAGGAATCCTAATAGGTAATTATTATACTCCCCACAAACAAAGTTGGTAGGGGCATATATAGGGATCACACTGTCTAAACCAAGGTCATTTGTCAATGGTCAAGGTCACATAAAAGGGGATGGAGTTAATTCCCTCTGCATGGATCTCAACAATATTTCACAGAATTGTTACTTCGAAGTCAAGGGTGTGTTACCTCGAACCAAGGTTAAAGGTAAAAATAGACTGTATGGGTATACCTTATCCAGGCATAACTCCTTCTTCCTTGACATTTTGACAAACTTTAAAGCAATATTAGCCATATCTTCAGATTAAAAAATTTCAAAATTCAGTTGGATTATTGAAGCCATTTGTTTTTGTCCCTAAAAATTTGCTTTTGATATATTTCTGAAATACTTATGGCAACTTTTCATGGTATCTGTTTTCAGTAAGAAGGACAAATCTGTTCGTCACCAGGAATTATTGGAGTTTGTATCACCATCTTTCCTACAGTTTATAGTAGACCATACCAGGGAGTTAGTAATGGAGAATGCTTCTCTAGTACTTATAATGGCCATTATCTCACATGCCAAAGGTATGTTAAAGATCAATGCTTTATGAATCCTCAAGTTGAATCTGCCAATTTAATCCAGACAATCTTTTTAGTAAGGCACTATTTGTTCATGCTTTTGAAATCCAATTGTTTATCTTTCTGATTGATCATTTGATTTGATTAATCTTGATCATTAAGAATTCACGATACACCAATGATCATGTAACATGCCATTACAGGTGATCCCACAGCAGCCATGGAAGCAGTGGCTAGAATTGCCGCTGAGCCATTTGTGGCTGGAAGTCTGGAGAATCAGCATATTGTAGAACATTCTGCGGGTCACATGACCTTAAAACGGCTGATACAAAATGATAGGGACAGAATCCAACAAGGTTACTCTGGTGAGTCTATACAATGGCACATGTATAGTATACAAGTAGTTTTGTGTTGCCTGTGAAGCACAGACACACTTACTCTTTGCAGCTATCAGTTTTAGCATCTTATTCTTTGCAGCTTTCAGATCTAGCTTCTACAACTGCAAAATAAGACTGCTAATCAAGAGGATATGTATATACTTGTTTCAGTGCCAAAAAATATTGTAAAAATGGCTGAACAAAATTGCTAAATCATGAACTATAAAAATAGGCTATCAAGTGCCCTCGTGACATCACTAACTCTGCTAAATACAAAGTAAGTACATGCACATCATAATTTATTCCATTCTGGATCATCGCCCTTTGGGAAGCAAATTGCTGGGTCTCAAACCTTTATTACATGTATGTTATGTTATGTTATGTTACCCTGCAGTGAAAAATAGATAAATGTATGAACAAACCAACAATAAATTTCCAAATGTTTTCTGCCTCCAGATTATTTTGAGGAAACTTTCTTTAATATACATCCTATCATATATGAAATGAAGAATTGAACCAATGCATTTTTATAACAATTTTGAAACTCCTAATAAATTCTTTTGTTTCAGTCCTGTTTTCACAAGTATTACTGAAGACATTAAAAGAAGGATCACTGAAGTCCTGGGCAGCTTGTAACAGAGGTTGTTTCACTCTATTATTGTAAGTATACATGTACATATATATTTTTTTAAAGTTTAATGATCACCTGAAAACAATGGTACATATGATGTAATTATCTCCTTTTTCATTTTTCCGATTTCATTGTTACATTTATCTTAATTCTTATTGATTTTATGTTATATTGGATTTATTTTGACTTTTCAGTTTACTTGAAGTTGATCATCCAGACATCACAGACTCAGTAATTTCCCAGTTGTCAGGCATCAGGAAATCTCTCAAGAAAATGATATTCAAGGGAGCTCAGATCTTACTACAAAAACTAGACTCACTCAGTGGGGAATACAAATTATAATGAAAACTGTTAATTTGCATTGGATCAAAGGTTTTCATCTAGGGGCAGACAACTGGTCATGGAGACCAAGAGAATGTGAAATGTACATCGGCTGTTGCCTGTACGTTTTGGGAGAAGTGCAATTACACTGTATGCTTCTGTCTTTAGTAAACGGCAAATATTGCAAATTATAGTTACTGTAATAAAAAAATTCAGAAGGTGCCAATAAGCATGGCCGGTTTTACAGTTGGTTGTGCCTATTGAGTCAAAATACAAATCCTATCTTATCTTTTATTCAAGGAACATACTCATGCTCCATTCTCATACGTGGGAAAGTTTTATTAATTGTATCTTAATTTTTTTTAATGAATTTTATACAAGCTGACTTGAGGCGACATTATTCTGAAAGATGAAATTTGTTTTGAATAAATATGGTTGGATAAAAAGATGTGTCACTTTTCAGTATATCCAGCAAATGCAGAGTTCTTGTACACTTCCATGAAATACTGGACATTTGGGGATTTTTATCAGTCAAAATAACAGAAATAGTGTGAGCTTTTATCAGACCAAACAAATTTTTATCGGCAAATCCATTAAAACCGATAGGTCTCATGAACTCTGCAAATGTCTGTGCCAGAGGTTTTAAGTGAGGTTTCATATACATGAAGGACCTACACAGGTGTATAGGGTCAAAGTTCAAGAGTTTCCTTTGTGATTGTCATGATAAAATGCTGAGAAAGTAAATTAGATCCCTTTGTGTTATGCTCCAGTTCTTTTAGAATCCCAGCATCCAATAGCTTTTAGGTATCAATGACACAAAGATGACTTTCTAAATATCACAGTAAACTTTATTATTTCTTACTGTCAGGTACATATTATTGTGTATAAAGATATCACAGATAAAGACTCCCACATGGGTAGTACATGTGTAACAAGAGATTAAATGAGACAGTCTACTCCCACTAATCCTCAGCTTCTCATTCTGAGGTTGACAAGGTCACATTATCCTTGGAGGAAATGTCGTGTTTTAATTTCTTCAATGTAGAAAATGCCTCACTGAGTAAAACTTGAGTCTACATCTATACATGGTGTGAAATGACTTGGGAAGTTTTTCACAGGGTCATTTCCTCTGTTTCTGTTATATACGCCTGGTTAACGTAGATTGCCTCCCCTGTACCAATTTCCTCTATAAGTTCTATAGTACTGCTGGTCTGACTGATTCGGGTTTGATCTCGGAAACTTCTCACTGAAATCGGTGACTCATACATACCGGTATCTCCTATCGTGGCATAGGTATCTGAAATGGAACGGCATACATGTTGTATCATTAATATTGAAAACATTTTTAGGTTGTCTGCAACACAAGGGCAACAGTATAGGGATAATTCTAATCAGCATCTGTCTATTTGTCCTACTCTCACATACATGTACATGTATATGGCTACAACTTATTAAATGTTTTCACTAGCATGATTGGACTCGACACCAAGTGTAGTTCACTTTCAATGACCAAGTCACACATTGAGGGTCAAATAAACACTTTTATGAAGAAAATATTTTCATAATTCATAAAAAAATGTATTTTTAAGGACATGTTTTAAAACTTGGTGATCTACAAGAGCGTAATAGTGAAAATAAAAGTAAGTAACATTACTAAGTGCAAAGTAGTTACAGGAGTGATAATATTTCTAAATGTTTTAAAAATACAAGTCCATGTAATAAAAATGGTCCTTGAAGTTATATAAAAGTCCTAAACCTTATGATTTTTGCATACAGCGAATGTCTTGGTTTTTAGTACCTGACGTTTCAGCATCAGAGATTTGAACGTCTTCCTCGGTTTGTGTCTCCTCTGTTTGTTGATCTGTCTGTAGTTTGGCAAAGTTTATAAATACCTAAAACAATACAGTAAGATTTAATAATCATTACATTAGTAACTTTACACCTTTCATACTTTATGAATTAATAAGCAAATTTTCATCAAAACAAAAAGAAATTAGATAATTTTCTTACTTTTCTTTCCAATTTTTAAATTTCTTTCTAATTTTTTAATTTCTTTCTAATTTTCTTACTTGATCCAGAGTTGTTTGTAGCACAGAGTAGTCCTCTATATTGAACTCTGCCCTGACAGACTCTATCTGACCAAAGATGTATGATAATTTAAAGCTGGCCCCTAACTGATACTGTAGCATGTTATGATGTTTCTCCTTAAGCTTCGCCCCAGGGAACGTTAAACGAATAAAATGCTCCAAGGGAGTAAGACTTGGATTTTCTCCTGCCAGTCTCAGAAGTATGGTGTAGCCATCACCAAATCTGAATATACAAAAACAAATTTGAAATGATATGTGTATTTCTGAATTAGTTTTTAGACTACTGCAAATCTTCTGATTCAATTAAAAGATGTAAACTAATAATCTTATCATCATTTCAATGATGAAACCAGAGAAAAATCATGATGGTACATATAGTTTAAAAAGAGAAATAAGACAACACCACTGTACTGAAAACATTCACATGATGGTTTCACATGTAATTTATCACAAAGTTGTACTGACCTATTTTTGAGATGCTGTATACTCCCTATACATCTAAACGTTCCATTGACCATGATTGCCAGTCTGCCACATAAAGCTTCACATTCCTCCATACTGATGATGTAAAGTAACACAGATCAAATGTATTATTATCCACTATGTACATGTAAGCAACAGTTAATTTTCACACTTTTAAAGCAGAATAACTAGTAGTAGATTACTTACTGTTAGTGGAATTCAGCATAATAAAATGACCCATCAAAGCATTATAGTTTGTATGCATTTAGCAAGGCTTACTTGGATTTCGTGATCCTCTGGGTCGGTACTTGTACTAGACTACATGAACATTTTGAAATTGATTTACTCCTGAACATAACTGTATTGACACAAATAAGTTGTATGCAAGATGTTTAGACATCCATGTTGACAAAATCAGGAGAAAAAATATCTTGCATGCAAGAGGTAAAAGTATGCCATGATGTTACATTACCTGTGAGAGGTTAGTACCACCGAGCGTCCATCTTTAACAATATTATTGATACAGTTCCACAGAAATCTGCGAGCTTTAGGATCCATTCCTGTAGTGGGCTCATCCTGTAGTCAAGAGCAAAAAAAAAATCATTAACCTGATCATCAGTATGAGGACTCAACAAAAATGTCACATTAAAATTATCCTTGCTTACTTTGAGATTTACAAGTATCTTACTAGGAAGATAATTCTGGGATTTCCGATCAGAGCTATTGCCTGTAGAAAGTTTGCGTTTGTTTCCCCCAGAGTAGCTCCCCGATAGTTTGTCAGCATACTGTATTAGTCCCAGTCTGGTAATTGCCCAATCAGCTACCTGGTTACAAAATATTTGAATGTGCAACATTACTATTATAAATGACATTAAATTAATAATTGATGATTCTGAAGTACAGTAGAAAAAGATTTCCATATTTACATTGTATTTAGGGCAAACTTTCAAAAAAATAAAACTTCACATGGTTTACAAGAGACATGTAATGTGTAGGCAATACATGTATAAACAATCATGATTTTGCTTGAAAGAAATTACAACTTACACTGCACACATCTTTTTCTGGTATACCTCTGATTCGTGCATAGAATACAAGTACTTCCTTCGCTGTCAGCAGGAAGTCATAGGCATCAAACTGTGGGCAGTAACCAATCAGATGGCGGATCTGGTCTATCTCATCTACTATACTATAAAAGTCATATAACATATAGATTACTGTAAAATACATTACGATACAGTACTATAACATTACATAAAGCCTAACAGGATGACCAGTCACAATTTTATCATGTTTTTCCACTAGAAAACCGAGCTAATGAATAGTTTCCTAGCTGCACACATTTTTAACAGCCTAAATGAAGATTTCAGATATCAAACATTTAATACAGCTGACACTCGTTATCTCGAAGTCGATTGGCCCACTGAAAATACTTTGACATAAGCGGAGTTCGAGATAAACGTCAGTCGAATTTACTCTTTATTTTGGAATGAATTTTACCACCTATAAGGCTTAAAGAATCGTTTTGCTATTGTATTTTATACAAAAGATATCGGAGTTTAAAAGGATACTCATGTTGACAATGCGAACAAGCATTTTATTTCACAATGTAGAAATGATTCTAGAAGTGCCATAAACGTATTCTTAACACTGAAATTTTACGAAGAGGCGCATTGAGAACGTCAGATATTTTTATTCTTTGTGTGTGCCCCCCCCCCTTCCACACCGATAGCCTCGCCCCAGATATAATTATACCAGTTTGGTTGTCTTATCAATCTGTCATGTGCCGTTGACCTTCAAGAGTCTTAGATCATTGTGTCATCAAATTACAATGAAGACATTTTTTCGTATGCTATTTAATTTTTCGTCTGCTAGATTTCAATGTCGCACATGTCTTCATTCTTTGCTTAAATTAACTCGTATGCAATCGAGTCTTAGTGTATGAAATCTTATGTATGGATTATTTTGTAGATTTACACAAATTGCTTTATTTCAGTTACGATGAATCTTGCCAATTTTGTTTGTTTTTTTTTTTTAGCCATCGCTTCTTATAAGAATTTCAACATAACAAACAAGGCAATTTTAATGAATGAAACATGCACATATCATTGTTTCCGCAATGATATTATTATCTAATCAACTGTTATCCTCCTTAATTAATTTATGTCACGGTCAATGAAACAACAGCGAATCAGTCAACCTGCGTTACCGGTACCTATAAATGTTTGTTTACCATGCGATTTCACTATTATTTGGAACGTTGATTGGTTTGTGTATACAAACATTAGGACTTCGACTTAACGAGTATAAAATACACGAGGGCAGTGACTTGGACATAAAAATTACTTCGAGATAAGCTAAATTTCGAGATAACCGATTTCGAGTTATCCGAAGTCAAATTGGTATAATTATGAAGGAAAAAAGTTGGGACCGCCGCTCGACTTCGAGATAAACGGAATTTCAAGATAACCGAGTTTGAGATAACGAGTGTCAGCTGTATATTTAATTTGAACAGTCATGTATGTATTTTAAGTTTGTACTTGCACTGTATTTGTATTTCCTTTAGCCTCTGAGGCAATCAATCATTGTTTTTCCTTTTTGTGCTTTTATAATTTTGAATTATACATACAATGTATATATGCACCTTATTACCTTTTATCATCAAGGAAGGCATTTCCACTTGATACTGGTATATTTCCTGTCAGCATTTTGAATGTGGTAGTTTTACCGGCACCGTTAACACCAAGCAGACCGAAGCACTGACCGGCTGGTACACCCACACACAATCGGTCCACAGCCGTGTACAGGCCTTTAGCATTGTTCATTTTATATACCTGTGAATCATCAAATTAGAATTTTAATCAAACAAATAATACCGGGAAGAATGCACATGGTGAATCACATACATGTATTCAGCTTACCTGGGGGATGCTCAGGTTTGTTATTGTCATAGTAACATTGTCATTTCTTCATCTGGAGTAAATTTAACCTTCAGTCTATTGTGCCAAAACCATCTGCAGAGATTCTATCATTAATACTTCTGTCATAATTCAGCTGGATTTTTCTGATGCAGAGTAGGACATACAGTCATGTAGAGAGGTATTTCCCTTGAAAAAATGTATGAAATTCTCTTCAAAGAAATTCATATTTTCTTCGGTGTTTTAACAGAAGCTTTGCTTATCTACAATTTCCTCAAACATTACAGCTGTACGCTCTCTCTTGATTTCCAAATCATTAATAGAGGACTGACCTTGCTGAGGTTTTGTACTTTGAGGATGTCCTCCTTGGCTCCGCCTGTTAAGAGCCTCCTCCTCTCCTTGGAAACATCTGCATCCTCATTTTCTATAGGGTTGTCTGGTGGGGTTATTTCTCTGTTAATCAATCCAATGTCTTCATTATTGAATTTCATGTACAATGTACATAAATTTATGCATATGAATTTGTCATGTTTTGTACATGCGAAAGTAATTTCTTAAAAATTCCAGCAAATGTATATTACATAGAAGCATGGAAATTTCTTTTGCTTGTGATATATAAACAAACTTGTGTGAAGTAAACAGACTATAAGAGTAATTCCAGTTACTTTTATAAACTTCAAATAACATTTTGTTAAATACATGTATACTAATGATACATGCTTAACATCTTTTACTATAAAATATGCATGTTCATACCTTGGTTTACAGAAGAAGTTGTACTCTATGAGTAGATTGAGGGTGAAGAAGAAAGTGCCTTGAAGGGCCAGAGCAAAAAGGTTCTTGCCAATCATACTCCACTGTAATGGACTGGTACTCCCTGCAATGTCTATGTAATAAAAATTAAATATGTTATGATTCTATGAATAATATGGATAATGGATAATATGGAATATTTCATTACTTAACAACAGATGTTTAACAAAACCTTACTTCAATTTGGCCACTATCAAAATCACATATACTTTGGTACGACACGATATTGAAAGATGAAAACTGAATTTGTATTTGGACATAACATATGTGAACATGATAGAGTCATATGCGAACAGGATAGATAGAGTCATATGCAAACAGGACAGAGTCATTCTTTTATAATCTTGCAAAATTAAATGAGAGCATCACTGCATTCCTATCTATCATTTGAATATTGGGTTTTTTAATTTAAAATTTGTATCCAGTTTTCCAGCTTCATAAATTTTCTTAAAAGATACAATACATGCAATACTAGAACTCTTATCAGTAAAAAGAAATAAATATCTGTAAAACACAGAAAGCTTACCAAATTTTTTGAATGCATCATTATAGAGTTGATTACGTGACATCTCCAGCAGACCTAGCCCCAGACAGTACTGCGGTAAGATCAGTAATATATCCTTTATTATCTGGTTTATGTACTTCAGACCCTGTAAAACACAGATATCATTGTAATCTAAAGTCAACTATAGTTTCTCAGAGATTAAAGGAAAACAAATACATATTGAAGTTAATACTTTTGGGCCCTACATCAATCTATCAGATCAGTCACTTTTCAATTTCACAATACAGAATCCTTGAATGAATGTCTGTATCAATTTGAATAACAGAAAATGTTAGAGTTACCTCATCCTCCTCTGCCAAGAATTCCAGTATGAAGGTAGACAATGTTGAAGTGGTCCCCAGGAAAATGTTGATAGATTTTAACGTAACCATGGCAGTACTGGGTACGTCAAATAACCGGGAAAACGGGTACATCATAGGAATTGTGGCATAACTGAAAATGTGCGATATGAAATATGGAATAGCCAGGAAAACATGAAGACCAGTGTAATTCCCTGAGATGAAACTATTGAAGGTACATATTGTATTTCTGGATGAAATGCTTGTTAAGTCACAATGCATAAACTCTACAGAAACATGCAGTGACAGCTGGTCTAATCTGCAAACTGAACCCCCAGTGACCTAAATTTTAACTTTACTGTTTTACCTGGAATAACGCGATTTCAGAAAACAAAAATGAAACAGACAATTGAGGAGCATATATATAGAATAAATGTCATAATTTGTATTTTATCATGGACGGGTATGCAACATACAGCAAGTGCATTTATCGCATGAAAAGCACTAACACACATTACATTTACGATAAATGCACTTGCTGTGTGTTGCATACCCGTAACAAAACACAAACTTTAAAAGACACTTATTCTCTATGTAATTACATCTACATAGGAAAGGCAGCATTACTTTCAAAGCAAACCGCAAAATGCAACTCAAACATGACACATGTACATAAAATGTCTAATATGCTAGATAAATGTACATACATGTACATGTAGATGTAGTGTAAAGAAGCAAACTTTATTCTTCAAGCAGCAAACATGATATATAATCATGAAAACAATGTAAAAAAGTTCAAAAATACATTTCAATATTGTCACTATCAATATATTACTTTAAATGGTCACAGACAAACTGAAAGGAAGTCATATATGTAAATTCTCTCTTTGGTAAAAGTGACTTACCCATACAAATAAAGCAACAGGATAAGGGATGGTAAGTTTGTGGAGCTGACATAAGCATCAATATCAAAGGCTAGAAACACACAGATACACAAACAGCATGGCACAATGTAGTTCAACTGTAAAACATGTGTGTAAAATATATAGGTAAATTCAATTTCATCAATGGTTGTCTTTTGAAATAAGGAAAAATGTAATAACAATGTTTAATTTGTATGCATATACATGATTAGATAATAAATTTGCACAAGGTTGTTACATTGAATTTGATTGGTTAATAAATATATCAGATTAATGATCTAACCATGTCCCAGAGGAAGTTGGTGATCCAGTAAATGGTGGGGTTTACACCACTAACAAACTGTAGGTGCTTAGAGCTGGATATACGTTCCTCTATTAATGTCATCACAAAACTAGCGGGGATAAATGACATGGCAAAGATAACACAGGTTGCCACAATCACATCAGCCTTACTGTTAAATCTGAAACAAAGAAAAAGAGGATCAAAGCACTATTACTCTTTAACAACTTTATGAAACGATATAATTACCTCTTAGTCTGCTCTTTTATTTTTGAGAATATGTATAATTTCAAGCTTTTTCATTTTTATTTTTTCATTTATCTATTTTCATAAATTCAAAGAGGGAATGAATTATAAGCAAATAGAAATAACTTTAATGAAATACCATACATAAATTTATTGTTTCTTACTTTGACTCTTGCTCAGACTGTTGCCGTGACAACTGCATGGGATGGTTGACTGTAGTGATACCATATTGTGAGTGATTTTTACCCTGTGGCAGTTTGCTTCGTAGTATTATATTGTTCATCACATTTATGTATGCCACTACAGCTATGTAACCTTTGTTGTTAAACCATACCTGAAAGTAAAGGCAAACAGTTATTACTTCGCTAAATTTACCTCACAAGTCAATAAATGGTACATGTACATTTGTAGGTTTAATTTTCTGTCCATAAATGATCAGAATCCGAGTATTTTTACTTATCTAATCATACTAATTTATTCTTGATGTCAGATATTGGGAGATATGGTCATAAACACCAATTTCCTCAAATATTTCCAAACCTGCTGTGATCATTGACTATATACATATTCAAAGAGGAGCTAAGGTGTCATTTTTCAACAGTTCCTCAATAAACTTACGTAGTTTTGTTCATTTAATAACCTTTCCATTTACATGTATTCAATATGCTCTAGAATATACCCATAACGCTTGATATTGTATGCATGTGACATCACACTATTAATTGTCATAATTCAGTCGAAAGGATTATAAAGCTAAAGTTCAAGTCCATCCTTCTTCATTATAACTGTAATTCTGTTGCTTTATCCTGTACATGTATGGAAATAAATATTGTTTGAAGTAAAGCTAAGGTTACCTTTGATATATCGCCAGCTGCCACTCTGTCTAGTAGATACTCCATACTTGACCATATAGCTTTGTTCTTAGTCTTGAAGCTTTCCTCTATAGCCTCTACTGATGATAATTTACGTAACAGCTCTCGTATGTTGTCATTGTTTAGCTTCGCCAAGTTTGTCTTCTCTCCAAATGAAAAACCACCATATCTACGTGTTTAATATAATGGTAATGAGCTCATTATTTTATAATCAAAATGTCTAAGTTAAGATATAAAAATACATTTTGGTATGCTTAGGAACAAATTATTTACATTATGATTAATTTTCCTTTTGTTAGAATATCTTTGGTAAAAAACAAATTTTCTTATGCATTTACATGTATATTAATGTGGCAACTAACCTCTTCTTCATAAACTGTTTGGTAGTCTTCTTCAGCCAATCAGAGACATTCCTTTCTGTGAGGTCATAAAGGTAATCAGAGGAGGCTAGAAGCTGTAAAGGAGGTTCTGGACCCTCGGCTCCTAAAACGTAATTTTATTACTTGAATAAATGTGCATACCTTAATTTCAAATAGTTTATTTGATCTCTCAATGACAAAATTTTGACAGGAAAAAGGTTTAAAGTGCTGTGTAGCGACAAATTTTCCTAAAATTGCATTATTCAATAATGTGTCAAAAGACTGACAGTGAGGCTTTTACAACTATAGTAGAAATTTTATACATGTACATGTGTATAACAAACCTTTGGGACAGATCTGGACCCCAGTAGAACAAGAGCAGTCTGCTGTTAGATTGGCTGTGTCCATGTCCATGTCAAGCTGATACTGGTATGGGACGGTATCTACAGAATTGCAACCAGTGCCCCTTAATAAACAAAGTAGAGAAGATTTAATACAGTATACCTATATACTAAAATCATTATACCTTTCTGAATTTAATTAAGCTGAAATGCCAAAATCTGAACTTGAATACGTTAACATTCTTTCCACTTTTCAAACATTTCATATCATCAAAATAAATAAAAGTTGCTTACTCCAAGGATACAATGTTAGGGTCCATACATCTATTTCCCACTCCTTGGTCTGATTTCAGGATGTTAACCAGGGAATCACTGGTAGGGTCTCCTGCATCATTACTGATAAAGCAAAAATGAAAATAATATTACACAAATTAGGTACAATTTACGCAGTTTGCATATACTGGAAATAAATCTCCTAATACATGTACTTTTCTGCTTACACAGTATCTATTTCAGTCCTTAAGCTATGATGAAATAGATCTACGAAATTAATTCAATGTGACATTGCAGCTTATCTTTTTTCAAAACATAAAAGAAATCAAGGATTGAAGCATAAGGGGTGACAAATAGTATACAGCTCAATTTCATGGCTACTTGGGCAACAGTCAAACTATTGCCTTCAGTCCTCGGGTACGGTTCCCTAGGTATTCTCCGCTACCTTGGGACAATAGTTAAACTGTTCCCCAAGTAGCCATGAAATACATGTAACTGTTTTATTGCCCATTTGATTGTGGCATGTAATTGCGAGGGCAACAGTTTGTCACATGACCATGGAAATGGTTTTGACAACTGCCCAGTTGAACAAACTGTTACCCTAACAAGCAGAAATCGGAGAAATAGTCAATTTTTATTACGGTATATAGAAGATTGGGTAATATTTTTTTGTTATTTCATGCAGAGCAAGTTGTATAGTGCCAAGGATGTCTGTCAAGAGGTCCAGGTTCATAGTAGGGACGTTCTACCCTAGCAATTACCATGGAGATATAAAAAACACTGAGACATGTCTATAGAACAAGAACAGAGGAGGTTCAGGTTCAGTTTAAGGAGGTTCTACTTTGGCAAATACCATCAACATACAACGATACAATCGTACCATGGAGATCATTAGATAACAATGATACATACATGTATCTATAGAACATGTACAGATGTGGGTCTTCTTGTTTGGGTGTGTAATGCCAGGGATGGATGTCAAGAGGTTCAGGTTCAGTATAAGGAGGTTCTACCTTGGCAAACACGATGGAGATCAAAATAACAATGATACATACCTATAGAACATGTACAGATGTGGGTCACCATGTTTGGGTGTGTAATGCCAGGGATGGATGTCAAGAGGTTCAGGTTCAGTATAAGGAGGTTCTACCTTGGCAAACACGATGGAGATCAAAATAACAATGATACATACCTATAGAACATGTACAGATGTTGGTCACCTCGTTTGGGTGTGTAATGCCAGGGATGGATGTCAAGAGGTTCAGGTTCAGTGTAAGGAGGTTCTACTTTGGCAGACACGATGGAGATCAAAATAACAATTAGACATACCTATAGAACATGTACAGATGTGGGTCACCTCGTTTGGGTGTGTAATGCCAGGGATGGATGTCAAGAGGTTCAGGTTCAGTGTAAGGAGGTTCTACTTTGGCAAATACCATAGAGAACAAAATAACAATTAGACATACCTATAGAACATGTACAGATGTTGGTCACCTCGTTTGGGTGTGTAATGCCAGGGATGGATGTCAAGAGGTTCAGGTTCACTATAAGGAGGTTCTACCTTGGCAGACACGATGGAGATCAAAATAACAATTAGACATACCTATAGAACATGTACAGATGTGGGTCACCTCGTTTGGGTGTGTAATGCCATGGATGAATGTCAAGAGGTTCAGGTTCAGTATAAGGAGGTTCTACCTTGGCAGACACGATGGAGATCAAAATAACAATTAGACATACCTATAGAACATGTACAGATGTGGGTCACCTCGTTTGGGTGTGTAATGCCAGGGATGGATGTCAAGAGGTTCAGGTTCAGTATAAGGAGGTTCTACCTTGGCAAACACCATAGAGATCAAGATGAACAGCACTGGCATCACAACCTACATGTAGAAAACATCAATCATTAATATTAGAACACATAATACTTAAATATTCTCTGAGTATTATTATATGGCTCAAAATCATATTAAGTGAGAGATTTGTATAATTGGTGCAAGATACCGTAAGAAATTGCTTTCTCACTATTTTTAGTGTCTTCCTAATCCAAAGGTCAAAATAAGAGCTGTTATACTCTTAAAATTCAGATTAAGTAACTGATGTACCATAGAACATGCTAAAAGGGACAAAATAGATCTGTACCTCACAAAGGAATCCTTTTTTGCTTCGTCTGAAGTGATGAAATCTCTTAATGAACAGTGCACAGAACTGTTTAAGTTTCAACATTCCACCTTTCACAAGCTCATTAGAACTGTGGCTGAAAGTCCCAGCTGAAATGAATATGTACAAGTATATCAAACGCTAGTATAAAACTGCATAAGTTTTATTTCTTTAAATTTTACCATTATTTAAAACATTGGAGAAAAAATTGACAACTGACAATTCTTTAAAAAAAACCACATATTTAACTTTTTATCAAATATTACTAGCATTATTATCAAGTTATTTTTTATGTAATTCATAAAAAATACAAACTTGCGTTTGATAAATCTTTTAAGCAAGCTATGAGTGGGTAACAACAAGGTTTTATACCGGTATTCTCTGTCAGATTGACCTCCTCATTCCTTTCTTCCATGGACATAGATCTCAAGAATGAAGCTTTACGGTTATGTCGGAAACTCAGCTTGGTTACAGGTCTGGGTACTCGGCCACCTGAAAATATATGCACAGCCAAATGAATGTCATTCCCTGCCATGAAATTATTTAAAAGGACATGTTGCATTTTGGCATGTAAACCCTAAATTGCCACAATGGCTGTTCAAACCTGCAAACTAAACCCATGGTGACCTAAATTTTAATGTCACACTTTCATCTGAAAAGCGCGATTTCTGAAAACAAGAATAAAAGTGACAATTGTGATGCATATCCATGTATATAGAATGAATTTGTGCATTTATCGCCTGAAATGCAGAACATCTGTATAGTATTATTTCTATCTCCAGCAATCGACATGTCCAATATAAATCTTTGTCACAAAATAGATATACATGTATAAAGTACAAAGATTTGATGTCATGCACATAATTCTAAGAGCTGAGGCTATGCAAGAAAGGAAAAGAAATGTTAAAAATCTACTCACCATCAGTTATCTCCTCTAACTTCCTCCTGGTCATTTCATCTGAGGCATGGTCACCTGTGTCATCAGCAACCTTCAGAAATACCTGAAATATACATGTATAAATAGATAACGGCAAAAGTATAAGCTATTCTGAATGGATTTTCAACACATAACAGCAATAAAGTACATGTACATTCATCAAGGGAAAATTTATTTATCATACTTCTATGTTTTTGTCAACATAATATACAAAAATTACTTGTTCCTTAAACAAAGTCCTTTCAATAAAAATGTATGAGTTAAGGCCAAAAGAATTATAACAACAAATTTTTTTACCTAATAGTTCAAGAGTGGGATGAAAATGGATGAGATACATATCAAATGAATTAGATTTTATACTAACTGACAATATACGTGAAAATTACCTCTTCTAAACTAGTGTCTGATATTCCAAAGCTTGATATTCCTAGTTCTTTATGGCGAGCCTCTAGTTCCATAAATAGATCTTCAAAGTCTCCATTATGTGCACAAGCTTCTGGGAGTTGGAATGTTAACTCACTCTGAGATGCCTCCGTCAACTTGGCCTTCCTGACATACTTTCTCACAAAGGCCAACAATTGTTTCTGAGCATAAGCTGGTAGTATGTAGAAAAAATAGAAAATAATAAAAAGCTTGTATACACAACTTCAAATGTGACTTACAATCCAGAGCAATCAAAACTGATATGCTAAAAGTGTTGTTTTCTAATAATCTTTGAAATTTTAGAATACATTTACATGTTAAGGGAATTTTTTGTATCAAATAATCTAAACCTTCACAAACAGCTGCTCCCTCACTCTTGAACTGCATTTTCTGTGGCCTCTTTTTGTCCACTACACCAGTAAAGTCTGGACACAGAGTTGTCTCTGGAGTGACCTTTAGGCTCTTCTTTCACTTCTGGTCTACTTGTAATCTCAACCTTCTCTCCTTTAGTCTTTTATTTTTGAATGTAAAATTACAGCATTTTATATAAGACTTGCAGATTTAAAGTTAGGAGAAAACAGTCAGTATTTGATACAAACAGAAGGTCATATTAAGATTTCACAGATATGCTTCTTTAGTACAAACTTCATAAGACAATGATCTCAATTCCTAGCTAATTTGTAAAGTAGGTACATGTACATCTGAACTAGAGCAAAAAAAAATCGAATAGTTGCAACCGTGAAAAAAAAAACAAACAAACAAAATTTAATCAAAATTTGCAGCTTAGGAAAGATTAAATTATGGGCATTTGCTGATTTTAAATATGTAATCTTATTCATCAACACCAGTTGGTAACTGTACACCTAATTCCCTTTCTTGTAAAGGTAAGAATGAGCGATAGAGTAGAGTAATCATAATTCCCATTTTTGTCAAGATCAGAATGTCTGAATAGTAGAGTGTATAATAACTAACCAGGAGCTGATTAACATTTCTACGTGGAGCTGGGACAGGACTGCGTTTTTTGGGTTGAGGACTGATGGGTGTCAGGGAGACCTGAGTAGGTATGGCAGGAGGTGGTAATGTAGGTCTATCAACCCTGGTGGGTCTGTCTGTCAGTACAGGTCTGTTTGTGATACCTGGTCCTGACGTCTCCTCAGAGTCCTCCTCAACATTCCGTACGAGGGTCAAATAGTATCCACTGCCGTATTGTGACTTCAGAAAGAGGCTGGATCCACAACAGCATAACTTGCCCTGGGAGATAATGGCTATACGATCACCGAGAACAGTCTGCTTCATCCATGTGGTGAGTCGACAGAATAATGGTCCTACCTGGAGTAAATTTTGTATTTTATAATAAGCCTTCTCTCAAAGGTTTTTTTTTAATAAAAACATAGAAATCAATTTACATAACGCTAAATAGAAGTAAATGAACTATAATAAGAAAGTAGAAGTATACTTCTAAATCCCTAGTAAAATAAGATTTATTTTCTGATTCATAGAAGGATTTCAAATGATTTTATGTGACTACTGATGGAATTGTATCCTCATATCAATTATTCAAAAATGTCATGGAAATGAGCATAAAGATACCTTGTTTGAATTTAAGTAGGAGTTCCCATATGGATCTCCTGGAATATGGATCCACTCCTGCCGTTGGTTCGTCCAATATGACGGTTTTTACATTCCCTACAAAGGCTATAGCTACTGATAACTTCCTCTTCATGCCTCCTGGAAGGGTAAATAAACCGATACATATATAATGAAATATTTTTATCAAGAAATTTTTTCTCCATTTTTTCTTAATTCTTTTAAATATTCCTCTTGTTTCTTATTGTTAGCAGGCAGTTTCATAATTTTTTACAATTCTAGAAGCTCTCTACTGATGTACCACACAATACACAAGACAATTCTGTATTTGTAGCATGAATGCTGTACAGGTTTTACATGTATTTTGCTTGAACAATATTAATCATGAAATAACTAGAAATCATAGAAACTTCAAACATACATTCAAACATGTATAAACTACCAACCTGACAGCATGTGTGGAAACTCGTCTTTTCTATGTGACATTCCCGTATCATTTACCATTTCCTTTATCTCTTTGTTCGTATCCTCTCTACTCTGTCCCTTAAGTTGAGAGTAAAACCAAAGGTGTTCTGCCACTGTCATGCTGTATAAAGATTATAAGTGTCAGTATTTAGGTGTTATTTGGTGTAAAAAACCAACTCTGATTGGTCATATGCAAAATTCATAAAATTTAATCACAAATTTGACCTGCAGAATCATTCCAGAACCATAAACAACCAAACTTAGACAGCAATTAAGTACTAATTATCAGAGACCAGTTTCCCCTAATCAACAAGATTTTGCATGTAATTATGATAAAACTATTATCTCTCAACATTCAAAACTGAAACACGTAAAAATTGGCAACCAGATCGAGCTACAGGGATATAAATCACTTTGCCTAAAAGAGTTTTTTTAACGGGAATTCTACAGTTCAGATTACTGTAATGTTAATACAATATAATGCAAACTTTTCCCTTTCTTTAGATTGTACTGTAAAATTTATAAGAAAGTCAAAACTTAACTGACTATCATCTGAACGCAGGTACAGTATATTGACTCAAATAAAGTATATGTACGGTAAACAAATAGATAAAAGAAAAGTAAATTGTCTCACAAACTGAAGAGTAGATCATGTTGAGGACACATGCCGAGGCTCTGTCTTATTACATCTACATCAGTACGTATGTCTTTCCCATATATAAATGCTGTGCCTTCCGTAGGTGGAAACATGCCTGTTAAGATGGACCTACAAAAATATGTACATTCATGCACAGAGAGTAAAGACAGGTAGTTTTAATCAACTCAGGCCACCAGAAATCAGCCTCTACATGTAAATTAGCAAAACAAAAAGGCAACTAGTTGGTTGAAAATATAAACAAAAAATAACATTTAAAAAGTAATAAACAATCTTATTTACATTTTTTGGAATGATATTATTTTCATAAAAGACTTACATTGTAGTAGTTTTTCCAGCCCCGTTGTGACCCAGGAAGGAGGTTATCTGCCCCTC
This sequence comes from Pinctada imbricata, assembly GCA_033119305.1. Classification (NCBI taxonomy): domain Eukaryota; kingdom Metazoa; phylum Mollusca; class Bivalvia; order Pterioida; family Pteriidae; genus Pinctada; species Pinctada imbricata. The sequence continues at coordinate 12,143,064 of VSWD01000010.1, read as the reverse complement.
ATAGAAGTTCAAACTGAGACCATCTACCGCCACTTTCTTGCCCTGACTGTAAACTTTCTTTAGATGTCTAATGGCAACTCCCAATATACGTCCTTCAGGTTCCTCTTCTATTGGTTTGCCTTAAAGTGATACTATTATAATGTAAGTTACTAAAGTGGGAGACAAAATACATGTATATGATAAAGCATATGAAAACGAAATATGTGTACATAATACATGTAGATGCAAGATTTACAATTTCCTAATTTTTTTTCAAAATTTCTTAGTAATCTTACCTTCTTTGTCATAATCTTCAGAAAATAGTTGTGGATCAGTTTCTATGGCAACATGTTGACCACACCAATACGACCTCTGCATAGGGAAATACCAAGGTCGGGGAATTCCATACTGCCCTATCAAAAACACAATGTATAAATCAAAGCACTGAAGGTACTGAGTGCGAATAGCCAGAAAAATATCACTTGCAATATATGACAAAATATTGTGTTTTCAAAGTTATATTTGTTCCTGATCACCTTCGTAAGTATGTAGGCCAGTTTATGGACGAATAAAGACAGAGCTAAAGTGCAAATCCATAATGTTGTCGTAATGAATTGAAAGATGATGTCTGACATTGAACATGAAAATTAAATAACATCACATTAAAAATGCAATGATCGCTGTGCGATATAAGTCCCCTACCGGCGGCATAAATTTATGACTTGCATCTCTGTTCATCAGTTCATCATCTGCAACAACAGCCAAGAAAAGTCTGGGAAACTGAATTCACGAAATTTGCTAAGTCCAAGGACCATAACTCTTGTGAAAATTGGTCAATCTAAATTAAACTCAAATCTGTATCACACTATAATGTATTCACATACAAAAAATCAGTTCATTATCTGCAATAACAGGCAAGAAAAAGTCCGAAAAACTGCAAATTTCATGAAATTTGCTAAGTCCAAGGGCCATAACTCTTGTAAAACTAGGCCAATGGAAACCAAACACAAACTTGGTCTGTATCACACTGAGATGTATTCATTTACCAAAAATCAGTGCATTATTTGCAATAGAACTGAAGAAAAGTCCGGAAATCTGAAATTTTCATAAAATTTGCTAAGTCCAAGGGCCATAACTCTTGTAAAAATAGGTGAATCTAAAGCAAACTTAAACTTGATCTGTATCCCATTGAGATATATCCACATACCAAAAATGAGTTCAATTTATCCAACAACAACGGTAAAAAGTCCGGAAAACTGAAATTTTCATAAAATTTGCTAAGTCCAAGGGCCATAACTCTTGTAAAATTAGGTCAATCAAAAGCAAACTCAAACTTGATCTGTATCACGTTGAGATATATCCACATACCAAAAATGAGTTCAATTTATCCAACAACAATGGAAAAAAGTCCGGAAAACTGACATTTTCATAAAATTTGCTAAGTCCAAGGGCCATAACTCTTGTAAAATTAGGTCAATCAAAAGCAAACTCAAACTTGATCTGTATCACATTGAGAAATATCCACACACCAAAAATTAGTTCAATTTATCCAACAGAGATATATCCACATACCAAAAATGAGTTCAATTTATCCAACAACAATGGAAAAAAGTCCGGAAAACTGACATTTTCATAAAATTTGCTAAGTCCAAGGGCCATAACTCTTGTAAAATTAGGTCAATCAAAAGCAAACTCAAACTTGATCTGTATCACATTGAGAAATATCCACACACCAAAAATTAGTTCAATTTATCCAACAACAGCGGAAAAAAGTCCGGAAAACTGAAATTTTCATTAAATTTGCTATGTCCAAGGGCCATAACTCTTGTAAAATTAGGTCAATCGAAAGCAAACTCAAACTTGATCTGTATCACATTGAGATATATCCACATACCAAAAATGAGTTCAATATATGCAACAACAGCGAAAAAAAGTCCGGAAAACTGAAAATGGGACAGACGGACAGACGGACAGACGGACGGACGGACGGACAGACAGACAGACCGAGAGGAAACTAAGAGTCCCCTCCGGCGTTGCCGGTAGGGGACTAAATATCCCCCCTCCCTAAAAATACAACAATCCAATATGACTATCCATTGATGATACAATATACAAGGAAAGAAGAAGAATCTTATTTTCTAATTTGATCCCCACTCTCTCTTTAAAGTTTCATGTTCAATGTTAGGTGTGTGCTAAGAATTTGAAGGAAAATTCACTTCTTTTTTAGTATATAAAAACATGATACATCCTAAACGGGAATGTTTTGATCTTTTATTTTTCATAATTATTAATATCATATTTCATGAAGTTCCAAATTTTTCCGTCGTATACAGATTTTATTTTGTGAAACGGGACAAAATAAGCCTACTTGAATTTAGTTTTACGTTTCAATGATGCAACTTAATATCTTTATCGATAGCACCGTTTCATTTATATATTGTCCACTAAAACAGGTAATGGAAAGGGGTTCCAACACAGCCTGTGTTCATCTCAGTACATTCAGATGCAACTTTTCATTAGGCCATGCATGTACATAACACGACAGCTCGATTCATACAGATAATTCATTGATTCAGACAGTGATCAGACTTTATACCGATTATGACGCTGAAGCAGTCCCAAGGTACATGTAAACAGATAAACATCGTTTATACATACTCAGTAGACGGGGCACCCATGAGTGAAGAAATCAGGCAATCGCTATGTGCTATTCGCACAAAAATGTCATATACCACAGCAAGCAAATGGCATTATGGTAAAGAATAGAATTGAATAGAATTCATTTCAGTGCAAAAGTAATAGCAAATGGTAGCATGATAAAGAATAGAAATGAAGAGAATTTATTTCAAGAATGAGAAGTTTGATGGTTGTACACTGCATATCAAGTAAGACATAGCAATATATGTTTTAGTGGACTAACATACAGATGGACAGACAGGTTGACACCAGAAAAGGTCATCTGTATAATTATAATGCCTGAGCTTTGCATGTGACATAAAAACTTCAATCAGTAAAAAATTATCCAGCGATCTACATGTAGGAGGGTAGCAAGCTTACCTGGAAAGACAGCCTCTATGTACCATGTCAATATTCCATAGATTATAGAGTCCATCAGCATCATCAGAATGCAGTAAAACAAGCTAAAGTTGTCATCTGTTATAGGACTGTCAAAGAAGTTAGTCCACTGTACACCCAGTGCCTGCTCCTCAAACAGTGCAATATAGTGACAACCGAAACCAAATGATATACTTGAGGACAAACACTGAAAAATATAATGAGGAAATGTGTAAATGATAAGAAATATCCAAGAAAATATGTATATGTTTATATGAACTGTTCCATGTCTTTGATTGTTATACAAACTTATATGATACAATTCTAAGGCAATGTACATCTAGGAAATTCATTTAAGTTTTTGCTTTTTGAGAATTTTAAAGCGCGAGGACATTTCATACAGTACCAAAACTGAACACAATTGTAATGTATCACTCACCACAGACAGTTTGACGGGTAGAGACATGGATTCCTCATTTCGTTTGGCTAACACATACGGTATGTAAAGTGTGAAGTATAGAAACCCGGCACAGCATGCGGCAAGGTTAGCGTGGGAGAAAAACACGCTGAACAGAAAACACTGCATGATGGTAGCTATGGCAAAGCAGGTCAGGAAAAGGAGGAGGAGCGTGGGATCAGAATGCTCCAATACCTTACCATACTGAAAATCACAACATATATTACGAGTCCAAGATACATGTAAACTAGTGAGATGCATGTATATGTATGTGCAAGCATGTACCTATACATCTAAATCTCAATATTAATAACAAATATGTAGAAGTCAATGGATCTGTAACAATTATAATTTAATTTCAATTTTCTTTTCATTTCTTCTTCTAGAGAGCAATATATTTTTTTGAAATTCTTAGTGTAATAAAAGACATGATAGAACAATTAACCTACCTTGAGTGCAACAGTCAGTATACTGATGGTAATCATCATAACAAAGAAAGCATTGATAAACCACGCTACCCAGTGTACTCCATTCCCCAATCCCATAATCCTCATCACTTCCTTCAGCCTCTTCTCTTTCTCATACACTATGTTCTTACATATCATAGCTACAGAAAACACCCAGGCCAGTACAAGGAACAATGGCAACACTCTGTCTATGGCATACTGAAATCTAAAAATACATTAAAATGAGTAAAATCATAAGAGAAATGTCAAAAACGTAACTGAATAATCGTTACAATGTATCTATACGATGAATGATATACTCAAGGTTCAATCAATTTGACAGAAGCTTAAACTTCGAATTCTTGCTTTGTTGACTCTAAGGATAACGAGTAGCCAGAATGTTAGCTAGGTATATCCAACGTACGTGTCTTGTATATAACAAGGATAAGGGAACTGCTGTACAACCACCCCTATATCTGTATCAGCTCCTGTCTGGATCTTTATTATAGCATGGTCCACCATGTCCTGTAGGTAGGCAAAGCCGTAACTTAGAAACTTGGTCTCCTTTCCTGGTGCTCGGCGAGGTCCAGGTCTCCAGGAACTATAATTATATTTGCATTAAACAAAGCATTGTTTCCTTAAAGGCAAAGAATCTCAAAATGCTGTTTTTTTTTTCAATTTTTTGTAGTCATGGTAATGAAACAAAGCCTTTTCAACTTACATTAAATTTTATGTTCCTTTCAATAGACAGTTTCAATTTAGACAGTCTCAAACATATACAATATCACTACAGTTGTCTCATTTTACATGTATCTCCTGAAACCCAAGATTATCTCTGATAATTTTCATACCTCGCTCTGACTCTATCCGTGGGTTCCACTCTATCTGAGTCCATCCTTATCTTATATTTCACATGCGTTGGAAGTTCACTGTAGTGTTTCTCTGGGTCAACATCAAACACCAGGGCTAAAAAGTAAATTGTATAGAAGACACTCATTATAATTTACATCATATATATTTTGTTGAAGAAAGGTTGACACTTTTCTCTATAATAACAAGAAATACTAACTAGAACTGCCCTTAAAGTGTAGAATTATACCCCCACGGGACTTTTTTCACTAAATGGATTCATTTGTGACATAACACAGAAAGCTTTGGTCATAAGGGATCTATATGTGAAATATCATAGCCCTATCCCTTATACATGTAGTTGAAAAGTAGGTCAAAGGTCAAGGTCAAAAGGTCACAAGTCATGGTATCAAATAAAAGCTCTGGTCATGAAGAATCTACATGTGAAATATCAAAGCCCTATACCTTATAGTTAAAAAGAAGGTCAAAGGATATGAAAGCCCTATCACTTATACTTAAAGAGTTATCTTGACTGGACGGACAGGTTGACAGACGGATGGACTGGGTATTTCCTATATCCTCCCCCCCCCCCCAACTTTGTTTGTGGGATGTATAAATATCTGCAATTATTCAACTGCTATGGTTTTAGAAAAATCTTCCACTAGACTCATCATTTGTGGGCATTTTTCACTTCTTGAGACATCTAAATCAATAAGAATAAGATTTGAAGCATTTATATGGAAGTCGTGTCATACACATATGCATGTAAATTATTATAAAGTGCAAAATATTAATATACTAAATTCATACCTCCCCATAAAGTATTGTTTTCTATCATCTTAGCACTCTCTCGCAATAGAGATTCTTCGTCTGGAAATCCAACAAATTTGTCAAACGTGAAACACTGAAAAACAATTAAAATTTTTTTAGTCTTTTTAACTATGCAATCTTAGATTATTCACAAAATAGATAAGTTATGAAAATATAAATATAATGCTATCAAATAAGTGCAGCATACAAACTTTCAAAAATACTCTATCATACATAATTTCTCCGAGGAAGTTTATCTTTACATTCTTCAAAGTTTTTGTTAGAATCAGCATTTCTAAGCAGGAGTATATTTATAATACATTTACAATAGATCTGTCTTTGTTTGCCGTACCTTTCCGTAATCAGCTACTATCCGAGCTGCAGACTTAGTGAAGCTTAACACTTCCATCCAGTTCATCTCTCCGAACTCAGGTTTACCGTTTAACAAAGTATTCAGGAAGTGACATATACTGTGACTATTCCGCTTACCCATGGATTTACGGGTAAATTCCTCCACATAATCACAGAGACAGGATCCCGAAAATGTCTGTATTAGAAATAGTTTTTCATTATTACATGCCTAATACATGTATGGTGATACATTTAACAAATCAAATATACAAGTAGCATCTCTTTATCAAGAAAAATGTAATCACAATATTTACTTGTATATGAACGTCTTTCATTAAATGACAGTAATGTTTTATATATTTCACTAAACTTACACGTTCATGCATAATGATTTTTATAGGAACTGTTACTATCAAAATCAGAGTCATGATTTCCAAAACAAAGGCACAATTTTTCAGCATATTTTATCCACTGTCTTTAAAGAAAAACCTTGAGATTTTACATCCTTTCTTATTTGAAAATGAATATATTTTGAAACTAAAATATTTGATACACTCCCATTGTAAAAATTTTGAAATATAGGAACACCCTTACCCTAAGTAGGTCATATGTAGGACTATTAGCGAAATGGTCTCGGATAAAATCTGAGTATCCATCCCAGTCATTGGCAAGCTTTACAATCCGAGCAAGGTCTGAAAACGTCCTGTTTGCCTGACAAAGTAAGTAACATGATAATATATAAATGAAAGACAGACACATAAAATGAATAACATAAAATGAACAAAGCGTCATCAAAAAATAGTATGTTCAGAGTATCCTAGTGTGTGAATATGTATTTACTGGCTTAATTTGTCAGAAGATATTCACTGACATGAATCTGAAAAATCGGATGCTTCTTAGCATTTTAGGTAAGTCTTCAACATTTTTTTTCTAAGAGCATCAGTATATGATTCAAAATTAAGTTAAATATATGAAAAATGAAATTCATATACTAGATAAGATTTGACTTTGAAATGGTTGTGTTCACCAATGATTTAAAGATCTTACCAGATTTATGACGTTACGGACAGCTGGAGTATCAGGAGAGTAAGTAATCCGACCTAACACAACAGGACGTAAAGACTTCCACAAAACTCTGGTCTGTACATCGGAATTCAACAAATCTACCAGGTTTCTGCATAAGGGCACTGTAATAGATATTTGTTCTTATTTTTTAAACTAAAGATACCTTACATAATTAATGTAAATATTTAAGTTTGAATAAAGAAGCCTTCATTATATTCATAATTATCATTATCATTCAACCTAAACCTTTTATATAAATTCTATAAAATAGCCTTTTAGAAGTTAGGCAATGAACTGACCTACATGCAAATGCAAAATGATAAGCTACCTACAATTATAGTTATAATCTGTTTGATTAAAGTCAGCTTGCTTCCTTGGTTGACGTCCATTCCTCTGAAATCTCTCAAATATGTCTGTGGTTTTTGCGTTTTTATCTATTCTCATGAAAGAATTTCTCCCACAAACAAAATCACCTAAGTGAGCCACTATGGCAGTGGAGTTGATTTTCTGTTTGGACATATCCACAAACGCTTTCTCTAACTTCTGTAGATTCATGCTTTTCACAGATTTTAGCTATAAATAGATTCAATTTCTATGATATTATTATATGTACATCATGACATCATCCATTTTATCTATCATATCATTTACTACATTTATAATTAAATACATCTTATCCCAGTAGAAAGAAAAGTCTCTCTAGCATTTATAAGATACATGTAATAAGTAGGTGAATACATTAAATTATGGATCTTATATCCTTTTCTTAATGATTCAAAATCTGGTGATCCTTTTCAAAACAATGAAACAATCCTCTCACTCTCTTAAAGTCTTTAAAATATCCATTGTATCAATTAAAAAAAATTGTACAGTCTCAAAAATATTCAATAAATCTCTATGAAGGTCATGATCAAGGTCAACATTTTACAGCCAATGCAGAATAGGAAATATTATGGTTTGGTTTATTAAATTGAATTATAAATGTAGCAAATAATGACTTTTACTAAGGCTGCTTCAATTTGCTACATGTACATCATAGAGAAAACAACCATACTTACATCACTGAACAACTGCTTCATACGAGAGTAAATGGACAGAACATTCGGAAACTTTTTAGTGTTGGAAAATACAAATTTCAAAGTCTGTAATTTGAAATGAAGATAAAATAATTAAGAATGAAAAATAGTGGATTTATGTTCACTGAATCTTACCAGATTTATTTCATGTATAAAAAAAACATAAAATATAATGCAAAAAAATCAATCTGTGAATAGTTAAATGATGCTTATCAAAGAAAATGGAAAAATAATTTTCACCCCCAAATTAGTGAAAAAAATATATTTTCTACTTTCTCTAAAGACAATCTGTGAAAAGTTAAATGATGCTTATCAAAGAAATGGTAAAATATTTTCACCCCCAAATTAGTGAAAAAAATATTTTCTACGTTCTCTAAAGACAAACTCAACTGAATATAAATATTCTGTTTTTGTTATTTCAATCAAGAATGCACTTGCCCTGTATTACCTGCATAAAGAATCGTTTGATACTGTATTGATTTTTGATGGCCTTATACAGATGCTGTAGTTCCATAGTACTCAGACTACAAAGCTCTTTCTTCACGGTATCCTTGGCCTCTGGGGGATGGAACTGTAGGGCGTGGAGGACACTCCCCGAGGTACAAACGATGTCCCAGATCTCCAGGCTTACTCCTGTCGATACCTCTTCCGAGTGAGGACAAAGGTCAAAGTCTTGTAACAGTTTGCTTAAGGCAGGCTTGTTCAGCTAAAAGAGGAAATATTTTTAATAAAAGAGAAGAAATTTTTCATATGAAAAGATAATTTCTTATTCACATCGCAAGAATTGGACAGATCAACTTTTTGCCCATGCATGAGGAAGCTTTAGATGAAATACCTGGTTGAAGTCCATTGTAGCATTCATAAGTTGTATCAGACTTTTGATTGAGAAGTTGATCTTCTTGGCCTTCACCTCATTACTGACATTCTGGGGATTCCCCAACACTGTACCAACCCTTACACCACCTACAATTATCAATGACATATGTTTCAGGTTACCATTCAGGACTAATTTTGTCAATAATATGTCATGTCTTATGACGGAAAAATAAAAAGTGTGAAATTTCCATAATACATGTACGTTATAACTTTAAAGCTGACCTTTGGTTGAGCCTTGGTTAATTTTCTTTGCCAGCATGGTCAGTATATCCCAGTCTGATAGGAGATCCATGATCAACTTTCTGTCAATATTATCATTTAATACTGCTTCTATGTCCTCTAAAATTTGAGTTATCCTGAAAACAAATAAATTCAAAACTTTTTTAATACTATTTCCATAAAATGTTAAAAAGTTATCCCTACTCCTCTTCATCCTTTGCAGGAAATAGCAAAAAGCAATACAATTTTTCACTTGCATGCTTATGGATTATTCAGTCAGAAATAGCATATTACCTTTATGTCAAACTTTCTTATCTAAAAAATTATTGCATTTTTCACAATAAACTACATTTTTTCGTAACTATATCAATAATGTTGCAGAAAACTTGTATATACTCACACAGACTGTTTGTAGTTACCAAAATTTCCCTGCATTTCGTCTGGAGTGACCGTTTCATGGCATGTGTTGTTAAATGTACAGAAAAATGATTGGAGAAAGGGAATTAATCCAGCACTGGGCAATGCCTTACCATCGAAATGACCTGAAATAGGGCCAAAAACTCAGTAAATAAGAAAGTGTATGGATTAAACACAGGTAATCACAGATTACAAAACTCATCTCGTGGCAGCATGTTATCATGGCAGCAAAATTTCATTTATACATTTTCCATTTTCCCAAGGTCAGATAATCAAAAATACATTCAATACACAAGTTTTGTACATGTAGCACTTATACTTTGCTCCATATTTGCTTTCAGAAGCAAAATCACTCAATTGGAAAAAGTAGGTCAAGGTCATTTTATGAAAGATTGATCAAAGATACATCCAACATGCAAGTTTTGTACATGGAGCACTTATAGTTTGCTCAATATTGGCTATTAAAAGCGAAATCACTCAAGCAGAAAAAGGAGGTCAAATTTAAGTCATTTGATAAAAGTTTTATCAAAGATACATAAAATATGCATGTTTGGTACTTAATTGTAGCTGTCATACTTTGCTCACTATTGGCTTTTAAAAGCAAAATCACTCAAGCAGCAAAAAGTAGGTCAGATGCTGCATCAGATGCATGAGTCCATCTTGGCATTTAAAGATGAATCACTTGTGCATATTTGGTTATTATAGCATCAGTACTGAGCTACCCCAAACTTCTTAACCAAGTCACTCAAGTGGAAAATGTAGGTCAGATGCAGCATCCAATGCATAAATACAATACAATATATAAAAATAACTTTGTCGAGGTGAGCTAAAGAAATTGTGTTAAATTTCAATATTATTTTCTATAGCAATCAAGCACAATTTCCCAATATCAGACAAGACATAGAGGTCAAGCTCTCCTTTAGGTAGTTCATCCTTTACCTAACTATACATGTACAAAGAGGAAGAAGAAAAAAAAAATTACCACACATGTATATTTTGCATTTGGTTAATTTTGCTGAGATGACCAAAGAAATGCACAAAACTTTAGCCCTTCTCAACATTTCCAAGTAATTTTTACATGCAGTTTGATATTGTGTATTCCTTTTTTGGTCTTTTGTTATTTTTTTTTTCAGCAAGTTGTATGCATTTGGCAACCATGCAGAAAATTGAAATCTTATTTACTCTAGCCTATGTCAAATTAATTTTTCCACGGTCAGAATAAAGAAAATCAAGATGTATTTGTGAAACACTGAGCAGTGTTTCAGTTTTACACGGATAAACAGGCAGAACAAAAGCAAAATGCCCTGAAATCTTTTATTCAAAGGGTAAAATAACATCAAGCATGACATGCCTTTTCCTGTTCACTATACAAGTCTTATAACATGGAGTTTAGATGTACTCATGTTGCCATGGTTACAAATACATGTACTTACATTCTGAGTGATATGTGATGATGTCAGGACGTGTCCTCACGATAACTAGCACCAAAAATAGCACCAGTGGAGTCAAAATCTCTGCCAGGAGACGGTACTGAAAACATAAGGTAAATAAGTTTATTGGATTCTGAAGGCTGAAACTACCTCCTAAATTCAATATGACAAATATATATATATGCCCTACATAAAAAAAATTAATTCCAATTAGAATATTACATGTATCCGATTGTTATTTGCTTTAAGTAACAATTATTTTCAAATCCACCGTTTAATTTCTACAGAACTATTAATATACATATATTTCCATACCTTTTGTCTTTTTCTCAGTGTATAATTTTTCCAAAGTAAAATCCTCAATTGGTTTCCAAATCCCATGATGAAACCTTTAATTTCAGCAGGAAAAAAGAGACTGAAAATTTTGAGATTGTCCTTAATCATATGTAACAATTATTATAAAGTTGTGTTATCTCAGTTAAGATAGACTGTACTTCATTGTAATTTAATTTTTTTCTTTTTGAAAATTGGTTAATAATTTGCGCATTATTTTCATAAAGCTGATAAACTGAAAGAGTTTTATTTTATTTAAAATTTCAAGACCAAAATATACCATGAATACATACCCTGTTCCCTCTCTTGTCATTAAAGTATATTCCTTATACACACAACACACATTCAACAACACAAACAGATTAAATAATACATATATTTCCAAAATATCCACATATGGCTAGCATATTGAAGATCTATTCATATCATATCATATGATAAATTGATTCCTGAAGTTGATTTATGAAATAAACATCTCATTGAGTATAATAAATCCTCTATATATCATAACTGTAAAGAAACACAGGGTCCATATTTATTTTTCTATAACTACTATACTGGTCACTGTGCACTCCCTATGCATTATCCAGGGTATAATACTGTTATTCATACCAACTTCCTGGTATAATCTCTGTTAGTAAACTTGTGCCCTGGGGCGTGTATCTGAATACACTACCCAGGTAGACACACGTCACCAACCTGCCCGCCCCCAGGTCACATGATCGTGATCAGATATAACACGCCATAACATCTTTGTTATCACCAAATCTTGTACTTTCTGATGTAAAGTCTAAACATCTCATTTATAATATTAACAAAAATTATTTTCTTATTATGATGAAAGAATTATGTTCACTTTGTTAAACTTTATTTCCATTTTACATACATTATCAATGCTGAAAAAAAATTATTGATAGGGACTAGTAATCACTGTTAATTAAAATCTTAATGTTTCTAAATTGATGTGTAAATAAATAAATAAGGTGTATATGAAACACTGAAATGCAGCATGCAATTCTTTATAAATATAAGATCTAACCATCTGAACAAATGTACAAATGTACTATGTAAAAAGATTTTAGCATATATGATATGCATAAAAATGTTAAAATATGTATTGACTGAACTGCTTCATCAACAAAGAACTTTCTTCAGGTTCATCTTCAATATGCAAATAAGTGTGTAACATGCAGCATCTGAGAAATGTAATAAATATCACCCGGTATAAATACATAACTATGTATTGGTGTTATTCTAAAAACTTCTTCTCCCTGTGTTCTCTTAATAAGAAAATAAGATGAATTTTTAATAGAGAGAAGTGTTTACAACAAAATAAGTCAAATAACACTCTATTAAGTATTTTGTAGCACTACCATATGGGTAAGCATTATAGACAACTCACATCATATAAATGCTGGCACAATTCTGAATGATAATCTCAAAATAACGAATTCACTCGCTATGAAACTATTCCATCTAAGGTCTGTTTCCAAGGTGATCACGAATCCTTTAAAGCTGATCATATGTTCCTTTACAATGTTTCACCTATTCCATCTACATGTAAGGCTAATGTTTCCACGGTCATTATGTTATTTTACAATGTTTCAGCTTTAAACACAGGATAATATAAAGCTGGATATCATTAGTTTATCATCATCTTACACAAACTTTTCTTTTATCTTCTCCAACGTTACTCCCTTGAAAGATTCCTTGAAAAAGCAACACAATTATCAAGATACACTACACAAAATAATCTAAAAATATGATCATCAAATTCTCCTTCAGTCATCAGAAACACAGTATTTTGTGTATACTCTGACAATTCTATAGCATATAAGTCTTGGTGCCTTATTAATAGCATACAAACATGTACCTACCTTATGTTTGATATATGAGAGAATAGTGTTCCAACATAATGTGAGAAAGGACACATAGACCATTCTGTACTTTACTGGTAAATACTGAAAGTTGATGAACTGAGCTGGTGGCCAAATAATCCAGTCCATCTGTTGACAGACAATACATAATGCACTTACATTAAATGTTCATGATCATTTACTGTGATAATATGCTTCTCCAGTAAAACTTTATTAAAACTAATTGAAGTTGATGGATTTCTTATCACATAAGTACTTGAAGAAAAAGTGTTATGCTGTCTTGCAATTTTTATTAAAAGATTTATCCAAAAAAGAAGAAAACCTGCAATCATTGTAAGTTATATAAAGAATGGTGACTGTATAATTTGAAAATTTCTAGATTATTTTTGTAGATCATCCCTATTTTTCTTCTCCCAATTAAAGCCCCCCCCCCCTTTTCCAATTGACAAAATGAGTATATCTTACAGAACTTGAATATCTAAAGTACAGCATAATTACAGAGGGTATTTTTATCTCCTACTTAGATTTAATGGAAAATAACTTTCCTTGAGGTGTCATGATTCTTACCAAATAAACAGTCAGAAATTTTTCTTTAACCTCCTCTACACCAGCGTTAAGTCCTTTTCCCTCAAGAAGATTCATTCCTGTAGAATTATAGTTAGAAGTTTCTAAACTACTACATTTGGCAAACATAATTTTGATATTGAAATTTAATAATTGAAATAATTACAATCATGAAAAATTTGATTCAAACATAATTGTAAGTATTCTAATTTCTAATACAGCTGCATAGCATCCTTTATTTTTGAGTACACATGTACTTGCCCAAAAAGAAAAAACTACAAAAGAATGGTCCTGCAAATGTTTGATCTGCCAGTATCTTTTTCAGTGTGACTTTCACGCCTGCTCCCTTGACAAGCTTGTCGACTAAATGGCTATACCAAAGATGGCCAACTGGACCTAGTGTTATTCCAACAGTAAGCATCCGCCCTGTGAAAGTCACAAGATAATAATTATTTAAAAGATCACATGCAGTTTTTATTTACAAATTACAATAATACTTTGGTATGAATAATGATATAATGGGCATTAACATTGCAGGATTAGAAATATGCAGATTTTGCCGCACTTTCATGAAATATTGCTGATTCTTGAATTTTCAGAGGGCTTAAAGCTACAGATATACGCATTGCTTAAAATAAAGATTCATAATTCAATAGAAAACTTTACAAAGTATCAAATCGATGGATTAAAAATATTCAATCAGAGCTTGTGGCAGCCATCTTGGATTTCCCATAGGCTCGAAAAACACAAACTTGGTAGAGGGTATTGAGTTCTTGCTTCCTATGATGTTTCATGAAATTCTGTGAAGCGGTTTCAGAGGAGAAGTCAAAAATGTGTCAGCCAATCAGAGCCTGTGGTGGCCATCTTGGTTTTCCACTCGGCTCGAAAAACACAAACTTGGTAGAGGGCATTGAGTACTTGCTTCCTGTGAAGTTTCATGAAATTCTGTGCAGCGGTTTCAGAGGAGAAGTTGAAAATGCATCAGCCAATCAGAGCCTGTGGTGGTCATCTTGGATTTCTGCTTGGCTCCAAAAACAAAAAAACTTGGTAGAGGGTATTGAGTCCTTGCATCCTGTGAAGTTTCGAGAGATTCTATGCAGCCATTTCAGAGGAGAAGTCAAAAATGTGTCAGCCAATCAGAGCCTGTGGTGGCCATCTTGGATTTCCGATCGGCTCGAAAAATACAACCTTGGTAGAGGGTGAGTACTTGCTTCCTGGGAAGTTTCATGAAATTCTGTGCAGCGGTTTCAGAGGAGAAGTCGAAAATGTTAAAAAGTTAAGGTCAGACGACGGACAGACGACAGACGACGAATGCCGCGCTATGACAATAGCTCACTTGAGCTTCGCTCAGGTGAGCTAAAAATGGCTATAGACACAATGTATAATATGTGCCGGCAATTAAGGAATGAGTCTGTCTTATTTTTCGCGTTCATGGCTTTTACACTCTGGTTCGACAGGCGCAAAGCAGTTCTCAAAAGATTTGTGCCTGTCAAACCAGAGTGAAAAAGCCATGAATGCAAAAAATAGGACAGTCATTTCCTATATTTACATTCAGAGACATTAAAATGTTAAACATCTTTGAAAACATCGTCGAATTTTCACAGAAAATGAGTGAAAATTGCGTTTCACGTGTGTCAATTCTCCCTACTAGAAAGGACAAGAAATAATCCATTGCAAAGGATAAAAATGTACGGTTTAATTACAAAAATTACTGGTTACTTTTTATAAACAAATGGAAGAAAATATGTCCTATTTTATAATGAGAGTAGCTGCGCCGTATAAATTCAATTCGGTTGCGCCATCTACATCAAAATTCATATTTACAAATATTTCTGTTAAGTAACGTTTTCATAATGTAAATACCTGTTGTAAATATTTGTTAAATGTTTTCACCTTTAGTTTTAACGTTTTATAAACAATTTGAACAAAATAAACCTTATTTTAAAAGAGTACAGTAATCAATGCAGAGAAGCGGCGCCACATAAATTCATTTCGGTAGCGCCATCTACATTGAAGTTATATACAAATGGACTCTATGGAGACTAGTTTTGTAACAATAGTCGCCAATGTCGCTGCTATCGTCTCTAAAACGTACTTGAAAGTTGTTGATAATGGTTTTGAAAATTGATTGTCGCTATTGATGTTACTTTGACGAGAAATGATCTCAGTCCGAAATGTTTTCGCTATAATTCAAAACGAAAAACTAGACGTGCTTGCGATAGCAGAGTTACCGGTCGAGGAGGGGCAGATTTATCCATATCCTAGGCATACTAAGTCTGCCACATGGGACTGTTTTGGATTTAGAAAGAAAAAGGAAGGCCCTCCTTCTAAAGGAAACCTCGAGATGAATACCATTGTTAATGCAAGATCTGCTTGCAAACGATGTACGCGAATAAGATAGTCAAACCGAATAAATGACATTAAGAGCAGATACCATTTTATGATGTATTTTCCAACTTATGCAAGAAGATATTTCCATCATTATCATGGAATAACAGGTGTCTAACAGTGTAGATCGAAATGATGTTTTACGAAGAGATTCACAGAAGATATAATTTGACTGGATTTATTGACTTCCAGCACTAAAGTTTTACACAAACACTTAAGGTAGATAAGCCATTTCTTATGATTTGTTATTAAGAATTAACAAGGAATGTTCAACATTTAATTTATCTCCATGGTTTTAAATGAAAATAAGATTCTTGAATTACATTAAGAACTGAGTATTCTCCTTCTGAAAAGATACAAAACATAAACAATCTTAAACAAGAAAAAAGTCTTATTATTCCGATTGATAATCGGTTGTAAATTTTTTCCGATTTTAAAACACTAGTGAAGACTGTACATATACATGTAGATAGAGCTGTTATTGACATTTCAAATTCAATGATTTGAGGGAAATCTTTTGGTCCCCCAAATCCTTTCCTTCTCTTTTTATTGTCTCCGTCGACCGTGGACATGCTAAGAATCTCCTCCTGCTCACAAATTCAGCATCAGTATGCCACGCCCACTAGTAGAAAATTTGTGCACGCAGTAGTACGTTATGTGATTGGGGTCAACCTGCGTTCATCGTGAAATGTCAACGTCAAAATTGAATAGGCGTTTAACATAGAAATCAACTTGCAATGTAAATATTAACTGGTAACCCACCAATACCAGTAAATGTCCATTTACAAAATGTACCTGCTCTTTTCCAATCTATATGACGCTTTTGGGGTTTATCCGATTCTTTAGATCTAGCATAACGAATTTCAATATTCTGTGTGATGAGATCTCCAAGTCCCAACAGACTACCTGATGCCACAGTGTTTGTAATCCAGAGATGTCGACAAAAAAGTGACTTTAGCATAGTTTGTAGAGTTTTTCAAGGGCACACAAAGTGATAGTTTTAAAGTGAATCTAATTTTCTAAAATATGACGCAATATTAAAGTTGCAGACACCAAAAAAATCCTAGTTTTTCGCATAATTAAGAATGTGACATTCTCACTCAAAAACAATAAACCATTAACTATCCTCTAGTCTTTTTCAATTTTTCATCTTTTTAATCTACTTTCTCTTCTTTTATTTTTCTGACATGTGCATCTACCATCAAGTGGATCGAATGTTTGTCGTTCAAATTTTATGTCTTGCTAATTAATTTTATTAATGATGGGAAAGTAATGTTCGAGAAAGATTTCATTTATGGTTTCTATTTAGACATATTATTTTTTAACTTTACGAAAATTTGTGATATTGCAATATTAACTGTATGTCGTAAAATTCCACTTCACGCGGAAGAGTTGAATGAACAAAAAATAGTCCTACAAATTCTTCAACTTTGAGTCAATATTATTGAAGTGAATAAGTTTAAACATGATTTTCTATCTATGAAAAACATTTTAGAGAACATTCGGATGAAAAATAATTATCAAAATTCGTATTTTATCTTTATGTAAACAAACGTGGGATTTAACGTGACATTTCCTCAACGTCCTATTTATTGAACTGTGACGATCATCTGCCGTAGATCAAGGAGAGCGGCAAAGGTAAATTACAATTAATTGATTTCATAACTTCCTAATTTTTGTTAATTTAGTAAGCATTACGTTAATTACAACCTTTAAATGAACTGACTGTATTACATGATAGTGATTGCATCGATTGATAGGAAAATAAGCATGATTATATTATTTTTTTCATCGATCAATCTGATTATTGCACATATAAACTAAAGTATTGTGTACTGCCCCCTCCCACTCTATCATACACCCACCAAAAATGGATGTTGGGAAAAAAAAAAACAAACTACCAAATAGGAACAATTTGCCCAACATCAGACTTGGGAGGGGGGGGGGGGGGAAACAGCCACTTCACTAATAAGTACCTACATTGTATGGGTTATCTATCATTTGGCTTTTGTTCAGTTTAGGGGACCAGGACTATGTAGGCAAAAAAATAAACAATTTGAAAGGGTAAAATAATCCTACCTTAGCCCGTTCCTACATCCAAGTGTCTTGCGTCGCAGACCCTCAGGAAAGAGGGAGGGTTTTGATATGATAGGGAAAATTGGGATTTTACTCTGTAACTCGACGTAAAAATGTTGCCATTTTTAGCTCACCTCGACGAAGTTGAGTGAGCTTATGCTATACCCCCACGCGTCCGCGTCCGCATCCGCGTCCTCGTCCGCGTCCGCGTCCGTGTCCGCGTCCGTGTCCGCGTCCGGTTAAGAAGTTTGGGGTAGCTCAGTATCTGACAAAGTACTGATGCTACAGTAACCAAACTTGCACAAGTGATTCATCTTTGGATGCTGAGGTGAACCCATGCATCGGATGCAGCATCTGACCTACATTTTCCGCTTGAGTGACTTGGTTAAGAAGTTTGGGGTAGCTCAGTATCTGACAAAGTACTAATGCTACAGTAACCAAACTTGCACAAGTGATTCATCTTTGGATGCTGAGGTGAACCCATGCATCGGATGCAGCATCTGACCTACATTTTCCGCTTGAGTGACTTGGTTAAGAAGTTTGGGGTAGCTCAGTATCTGACAAAGTACTAATGCTACAGTAACCAAACTTGCACAAATGATTCATCTTTGGATGCTGAGGTGAACCCATGCATCGTATGCAGCATCTGACCTACATTTTCCGCTTGAGTGACTTGGTTAAGAAGTTTGGGGTAGCTCAGTATCTGACAAAGTACTGATGCTACAGTAACCAAACTGGCAAAAGTGATTCATCTTTGGATGCCG
This sequence comes from Pinctada imbricata, assembly GCA_033119305.1. Classification (NCBI taxonomy): domain Eukaryota; kingdom Metazoa; phylum Mollusca; class Bivalvia; order Pterioida; family Pteriidae; genus Pinctada; species Pinctada imbricata. The sequence goes on along the minus strand of VSWD01000010.1, from coordinate 12,124,033 downwards.
AGATGGACCCATGCATCGGATGCAGCATGTGACCTACTTTTTCCACTTGAGTGATTTCGCTTTTAAAAGCCAATATTGAGCAAAGTATAAGTGCTACATGTACCAAACTTGCATATTGGATGTATCTTTGATCAAACTTTCATAAAATGACCTTGACCTTCTTTTTCCGCTTGAGTGATTTTGCCTTTAAAAGCCAATATTGAGCAAAGTATAAGTGCTAGATGTTCCAAACTTGCTTATTAGATGTATCTTTGATCAAACTTTCATACAATGACCTCGACCTACTTTTTCCGCTTGAGTGATTTTGCCTTTAAAAGCCAATATTGAGCAAAGTATATGTGATACATGTACCAAACTTGCATATTGGATGTATCTTTGATCAAACTTTCATACAATGACCTCGACCTACTTTTTCCGCTTGAGTGATTTTGCCTTTAAAAGCCAATATTGAGCAAAGTATATGTGATACATGTACCAAACTTGCATATTGGATGTATCTTTGATCAAACTTTCATAAAATGACCTTGACCTACTTTTTCTGCTTGAGTGATTTTGCCTTTAAAAGCCAATATACATGTACTAAGAAATATGTTTGAATTGAATTTTGCTGCCACGAGGTGAGCTTCGTAATCTGTGATTACCTATGTTGTTTTGAATTTGACCGTCACTTCGCACGGAAATCCTGACGTCACAATGCAATTTTCGTACGGGAAACAATGATACTGAATTTTAATAATTAGGCGACGGAAATTTAATTTTTAGTTTTACGGATTTATATTTTCAAAATAGGGTAGGAAGAGGGAATAAAAATAAAATAAAAATCAGTAAATTTCAACATTTCGTGTTTTGTAATACGATCACGATCTTAATTCAGCTTATTTATCATGTTTTCAAAGCCGCATAATCTCTAAAACACTTGCACAATAAAGATTAAGTGAGAATGAAAAGTAATAACCAGTAATTCGGATTTTCAGAAGAAAAAAATGCATGTACGATCAGTTCATTTTATTATTTTTTTCCAGTTGTGGTAAAATTAGGGTCAGCGGATCCGTAAAACTAAGAATTAAATTTCTGTAGCCTTACTTTTACGTCATGCAACCGTCATTATGTACGGGAAATCAGTAAATCAACAACAAAGATGAGTTTGAAAGGGGAAAATGTATGAAGACAAGTGGCGTTTGAACGTATTTAACGGGGGTTTGGGGGCAGTAGCCCCTGATAAAAGTGAGTTAAAATTCCTTTAGTTACAGAACAGAAAAATATCTGAAAATTATCATGTATTTCATCTATTTTGTCATTAATAGTTGTGGTATCCTAAATATAATCAAGGGGAATTTCAAAGAGTAAAAATAATGATTATAATCCACAGTACAAATGAAAAATGCAACACTATTAAATCAGAAGAAAATACTTTAGTCTCTGAAAAATTCTGGTTGAAAATTTTATCTAAAATCATCTTGTTTTGCCTATATAGGCCCAGTCCCCTAAACTGAAAAAAGGCCTATTATTTAATGTACCAGTATCAGTGTATCTGTTTATTTTGTGAAAAATATCAAAAATCTTACTAAGCATACTTCTGAGTAGTTGCAGTTCAACGGTGAAGTGATATTTTGATGTTTCTACTGCATGCACAGCAAAATATCACTTCTCTGTTGTGCTGTAACTAACTTCTTAGTATCAGTTCTAGAAAACAGTCAACATATGAGTACATACGTATGCATCATTGCATGTACATCAGTCATGTCACTTATTTGATGTACTGTATATGACTAAATTGCCTCAAAATAAGAGTTTTCAGGAAAAATATAGGTCACTATGGCTCAGGAAGATAGAGCTTCTTCCTGTCCCCCCTTAAAAAAGCTACTAGCCTTAAAATGTTTATTGACACAAATGCACAAGACATAAATGCATGGTACATGATATACATGTATAGGGCTGTAACAGTTAACCAAAAATTTGGTTACCCGTGTTTCAAGATTGGTTGGTTCGATTCGGATCGCACTTTACGGATTGCGTATGGTTTTTTTCTTTTTTTTTTTTTTGACTATTTTGTGGTATCTCACCTGAAGAAATGGGGTGTTTCACTTCTTGATTGTAAATGGGCACCTGTTTGTTTGAAAGATTGTGTCTAAGAAGTCTTCTATGTGTTCTAGTTTGGCTATATTGCTGAATGTTGATAAGGTCTCACAGAAAAATGCTTTTAAAAGCAGAAAATTATAAAATATAATTTGTTGATTTGTTATTCTTACCATTATTTCACTCTTTTATGGAATTAAACAAACTCAAACCGAACGAAAAAAACTGAAAACAGAGGTTCATTTTCCTTAACCGAACCGAAGAAAGGCTGAACCATGACAGCCCTAATGAAATACCCACATGAAATGATAGAAGTACATAAGGCTTTATGCAGGCCCATAGCAAGGGGTATACATGTACAAATACCAAGGTGCTTTCACACTGTTATGCAAAAAAAAAAAATTATATAAGATAAGATTCTGATATTGGTGAATTGATTTTCAGCACTGTCATATATTCACAAAAGTGATTTATTTATTCATTTATTGATTAATTATCTTTTGTCATGATGCCTTATTATTATATTGAAATGTCATGCCTGCAAGGACCCATTTTAGTAAATAAACTATCTTATTATGATAAAAAATAATGTGATAATTATTAAAGAGAGAGAGAGAATAGTTCATAAATTTAAGTCTCAGGTTATTTTGAAATGCTATCGTATGTGCATGTAAACTTATAGGGCAAAAGATTGTAGACAAAAAAAGTTAACAAAGAATCATTTCTAACTTAGAAAATAGCAATCCAAGGAATGCTTGTATCGCCTGCGAAGCGGATTTTTTTTTTATTGAAAGTAGGTCAAATATCAAGGGCAAGGTCACTAGGTCAAAAATTATGGAATGTTTAGAAAGGTCTTTTCATAAGGAATACAAATGTGAAATTTCAAAGCCCTATCACTTACCACTCAAAAGATATAGCCAATCTTAGATTTGTTGAAAAGTAGGTCAAATATATAGGGCAAGTGCACGAGGTAAAAAATGATGGTATGTGAAGAAAGGTCTTGTCACATGGAATGCACATGTGAAATATCAAAACCTATCACTCAGCAATCAAAAGAAATAGCCAATCTAAGATTTTTTGAAAAGTAGGTCAAATATCTAGGTCAAGGTCATGAGGTCAAAAGTTATGATATGTGTAGAAAGGCCTTGTCACAAGAAGGAATACACATATGAAATATCAAAGCCCTATCACTTACCAATCAAAAGATAAAGCAAATCTTAATTTTTTTTAAAGTAGGTCAAATATCTAGGTCAAGGTCACGAGGTCAAAATTATGGTATGTGTAGAAAGGTATTGTCAAAAGGAATACACAAGAGAAAAACCAAAGCCCTATCACTTGCCAATCAAAAAATATAGCCAATCTTGGATTTTTTTAAAAAGTAGGTCAAATATCTAGGTCAAGGTCATAAAGTAAAAAATATAGTATGTGAAGAAAGGGCTTGTCAGAAGAAATACACATGTAAAATATCAAAGCCCTATCACTTACCAATCAAAAGATATAGCCGATCTTAGATTTTTTGAAAAGTAGGTCAAATATCTAGGTCAAGGTCACAAGGTCAAAAATTATGGTTTGCGTAGAAAGGTCTTGTCACAAAGATTACACATGTGAAATATCAAAGCCCTATCACTTGCCAATCAAGAGATATAGCCAATATTAGATTTTTAGAAAAGTAGGTCAAATATCTAGGTCAAGGTCACAAGGTCAAAAATTATGATATGTGTAGAAAGGTCTTGTCACAAGAAATACATATGTGAAATATCAAAGCCCTATCACTTACCAATCAAGAGATATAGCCAATATTAGATTTTTAGAAAAGTAGGTCAAATATCTAGGTCAAGGTCACAAGGTCAAAAATTATGATATGTGTAGAAAGGTCTTGTCACAAGGAATACACATGTGAAATATCAAAGCCCTATCACTTACCAATTAAAAGTTATGGGGTATGACACCCAAGTGTGACAGACAGACGGACAGACAGACAGACGGACAGACGGACAACGGACAAAGTGATCCCTAAGTGTCGCTGTGCTTCGCAGGCGACACAAAAACTGCCTTGTAAATGTGTAAAATCCAATGTAATCTTTTAGGGGTGTCTGTCCCCTGCAACCCCACCATGCATTCTCACCATGGCCCCAAACCCCCTGCCTTAAAGTGGGATCTGGCTACATGCATGACATTGTGCAGCCGCAGAAACGGCCAACAACACTTGGCTATTTGGTTGGTACATCCCAACCAACCAAATAGCCAAGTGTCGTTGGCCGTTTCTGCGGCTAGACATGGTGATGATATTTCATGATACTGAGCAGTATCTCTTTCAGTGATGGCATCACATTGACGAACAATTCTTTTTTTATGATAAGTATATTGCATCATGAACTGGTTACTGTACAAGTTTTCTTCATATATTTTTAAAACTGACCTGAAAACATGGCCAGATTTTAAATTAAGTAGAAATACTGACTTTGAGTTTCACATATTATTATGTGATTGCAATTAATCTTTTTCATCACTTTGTCTGTCAATCAGAATAAACTTTAGCATTAGCTATTAACTTCTTCACCATAAGAGATGGGGCTTTCAATTTTGGCATGTATTTTCCTTTTGACAAGACCTTTCAGATTCTGTTGTTACCAAAAATTTTGATCATGTGTCCATGATTTTTACCTTTGACCTGCATACACTTGAAAAATCTTAACATTGTCCATTAATACTTGTTTAAAAACTTTTCTGATAGAACAGAACTAAGAGTAGTAAGACTTGCATATGATATTTGGTAAGAGCTAGTCTTCCTTGTGAGAAGAATTTTTTTTTGGGGGGGGGGGTTCAACATTCTTGATCACAAGACATTTACTTTGAGCTGTGACATACATTGAAAACATACGTTACTACAACATGTACTTCTATTAAAGGTGATGGACTTTCATACTTGGCACTTTTATACAGTACAAAATGTACATGTACCGTACCATAATAAATGCCAGAAAATATTGATTGTTCTCGCTCACCAAGAGTCCATGTCAGACCCACATTGAACAAACCATAATTTTGGACTTGAGCAAAGTTATCATCAAACCTTCCTCAAATGTTCCCCTGATGGAGAAAGGATGATTCTGTTGATTATTAAGGTCAAAAGATGTTAGGATCATCAAACCTTCCATGGATGTGTGACCAGGGATCCTGGGAGTTAGGGGTGTGTGGGGTTATAATAAATGATAAGAAGTTATAATTAATTATGAATATTTTGAGACTCTCAGTGCAAATAACATTTTTGTATGTATGCATAATTTGCAACCCATATACTTTATATACTGGCCATAGATGTTTCCCATGGACATCATGAAGAGAGGATGAACCTATTGATTTCAAGGTCAAGGCTCAAAGTTCAAGGTCACTATGATTAAGAACTTGTAAATCGCAAAGAATACAAAAGGAATCTTTGTAGGATCATCATACCTTCAAGAAATGATGATGAACCCTATTGACTTTTAAAGTCAAGGGTCAAAGTTCAAGGTCACTAGGGACTACACCAAAGGACTCACTCTAGCTTTCTAGGTGTCTCTTGAAAAAGAAGATACATGTATTGAATCCACAAATGACTTCTCTCTGTATGAGTTACCTCTTATACATTAATTCTCGTCTAATTTCATAAACAGCCTTATGAATTATCTGGGGAGTACACTGACTGTTGAAAAGACAGACGTACATGTAACCACTCTAGCAGGTAGAATAACCAAACCTTTTACAGACAACAAATCACTCCATGTATATGTAGAGAGGATGAACCCTCTAGTTTTAGTTTTAAAGTACATGTACATGTGCATTTCATATGAATAACACCTTGTTAGCATGGTAGAAGACATTTAACTAGTGCAAAGAATCACCAAGCCTTTTACAAATACAGAGGACTCCTGTTAATCTGATAGTCAATTTGTCGGAAGATCATTAGCAGATTAACAGGAGTATCAGATTATCAGGAGTTTGAAATTCCATAGAAATACAATAAAATAGTCCTATTAATTGTACTAGAATGTATCTCAGGCTATATCATATGCATTAATTGAATGATATGAATACTTTCACACCATTTTGAATAGTTTTAAAGTGTAAAATACCAATTTCAAGGATTTTGATATGATAATCCGTTGAAAATGACATGAATATCATAGGAGAAATATCGAAGTTGACGGAAAATCCTATCAGATAAAGAGGAGTTCTTAAGATTTTTGATAATTTCTATCAGATTAAGAGGAGTAAATTTACATTGATTATATAGGAAATGGTTTTGTGTTTTGAAATCATATCAGATTAAGAGGAGTATCAGATTATCAGGTATCAGATTAAATGGAGTCCTCTGTATTGGCATTGAGGGCGCATAAAGCAATTCAAGGTCAGATGTCAAGTTAAAAAAGTCAAATATACACATATGTCATATGGAAATATAATGTGAATATTTAGTGAATATACTACCTATTCATTTATTATTGATAATTTATGAAAACAGTAAGAATCTAAACTTGATAAAACTAATCTAAACCTAACACACTGGCAAAGGAAAAGGAAAATTCATTTCCATTACATATTGTCAGAGGTGATAGACCAAGGTTATGTAAAACAAAATAGGAGAGATCTGTTGATATGAATTGAGAAGGAATATTTGTTGAATCTGTATGATTTTGAAAGTTATTTATTGTATGTCAAGGTTGTTATGGGAAAGCATTTTCCACTTTTACCTTTCAACTTTATACATGCATGTACAGGCTTTCTGCTATTCCTATACTTTTTCCTACTATTTCCTACTTTTCCTACTTATTTATTTTGATCCTACATGTATTTTTTCCTACTTTTTCTTCAAAACCTCCTACTATTCCTACTTTTTCATCTCAAAAGTAAAAAATTACTTGCTTCACTTGTCGTCGACATCTGATTCAAAGTTTTTAAAAAATTTCGGCCTCGCTTCGCTCGCCCATTCTGTATATTTTACATGATAAATGAATCTGTCCTTATTTCTCTCTGTGATTTCATCAAAGATGAACATTACCAGTGTACAATAATTGCTTACTGTGATTTGTGTGTCATACTTGCTGAAAGCTGTCACTAAAAGTGATGGGAAATTTCCTACTTTTCCCCTATTAATTCCTACTTTTTCCTCTTTTTCTCCTACTTTATTTCATTGACTACACCTACTTTTTTCCTACTTTTTCATCAAGGTAGAGTAGAAAGCCTGCATGTATCTCATTTTCAATTCTGAAACTATGCCCAGGGTTAAAGTTTGTATCTCATTTTCGATAGAAACTGTGCCAAGGGTTAAAGTTTGTATCTCATTTTCATGAGAAACTGTGCCAAGGGTTAAAGTTTGTATCTCATTTTCATTAGAAACTGTGCCAAGGGTTAAAGTTTGTATCTCATTTTCATTAGAAACTGTGCCAAGGGTTAAAGTTTGTATCTCATTTTCATTAGAAACTGTGCCAAGGGTTAAAGTTTGAAAAGAACGTTATTCTATTATTACTCCAATACTGTTCACAAAGTATCATTTCAACATATAACTATATTTAGGGAAGATAATGTATACGAGCCAAACCCTTATCAAAATGTTTGTGTCTGTTCACTTTTGGATTGGAAAAGTAAGTCATTTTCATTTTCTTGTATGAGAGCTTAAGAAGGGTTTAAGCCCCCCTCCGACGTTTTGACTCACGCCTCACAAAAAATTAGCGAAGTCTCAGTCATGTGGATACGTCATTCTAATTTTATTAATTGAGCTATATATTCCTCTTATGTACGTACATGTATAATATTTTTTACTGTAATCTTTCGAAAAATACAAGTATTAATGTACTTAGTGTTGATATAACTAACGTGAAGCCATCTGAGTACGATCTTTCCTTCCGTATTACGGACATGCGCATGATTCAACGAAATTGCTGATTAATAAAATTTAATATATTATAATAAAGGAAGGCTTCTTTCTCATTAGCAGCATTCAGCTGATTCTATCAGTACATCAATAGATTTTAGAAATTTGTATTGTGAAGGAATTGACGTCAAACGTCTACCAGCGATCGGTTACCTAACAACCTATACTAAAATTCTTTTCAGAAGGTAGTCCTAGTATAATATAATAAGACTTCGACCTGATGTTGCCATAGGAGGGTATATATATTATAGGACCATTCAGAAAGGAGCTCGTCCGGGGACTTTGAGGTTGACGTAAGAACAGATCGAAGAATTGCAAGTGTCAATACGTCCAGATGAAGTGTCAGTTATACATGTAGATAAAAGTTCATAAAGCGTTTATACAAACAGTTTAACAAAAGCTTCATATGTCGTTATTCTGCAATTAGAAAACCTTGGAGGTTTAAATTATTATCCGTGTGTAAAAGTACATTTGCACTGGCTAATAAGCAGGAGCCAAACCTAGCAGATATCCATGTATACTATAGGTACATAAAGTATACGACTGGGAAATTAATTATATGGGTGTATTTATCGATCTATATGCAACCTGCTAAATGATAGGTCTATTTCGCAACAATGATTTTTAAATTTGCAGCTGAATGCAAAATCTCGTGATCAATGTAAAAAGGCAACGAATGTTCTCAATTATGACCATCACGTTGATCTGAATCATAAGGTAGAAATAACTACAATAAAGACGTCACGGTTCGTTTGAGTTCAGTCCTTGGAATGATCTGTGCTGAGGATTTAGTACATATATATACACTATAGTTTAATATGCACGTGTACTAAGTTTAGTGCACGTTTTAGATATACTGTTTTGCTAGTCTTCAGAGTTGGTACTGCTGCCAAAATCAGAAAATCTAGAACATTGCTAATTAGCATGTTTTAATAAACTTGTTTACCATGTTCTCATTTTAATTAGGGTATTATTAGGATCAGCGATCGAGTCCTCTGTGATGTACCATGTATACATGTACATTGACATACTTGTTATTAAAGGTTTTAGCGTTTATGTAAATATTCCAGATCACTTTTCCTATTATGATGTTTATGAAATTTTGAAGCCTATAATATTATTTTCAGGTTGCTAGTTAAAAGATGAGGTGTGAAATTGGGAAGCAATCATGGCTGGAAACTTAGATACTTTATTGTGAAATACAAAATCAACGTCTGTGAGTTGGGAGAGCTTGTGCTTTACTTTGAGAAAACCATTCTCATAGGAGAGATATTACATCTATATCGATATAACAATGGGATTCTGGAGTCAGTTATTGCTGTTGTCATGGAAAAACTTCACTCTCCGCAAAAGGCAAAAGGTTTGTAGACGAAAATAGATAGCCTCGGAATCACGTTTCAAGCTTACAAAAAATAAATTGATGGTCTGTAATCGATTATTACTGTAACCAAAGAATTTCATGAATATTTCTCCAATTTCAGTTCACCTGTACCAAAGGCCTGAATGAATATAAGTGAGGTTTTGTTAAATTCATCATTCTTTCAGGGTTTCATGATTCAGTACTTCTCCAAAATTACTTATAACAACTCTTGTATCGCCATGCGCAGTGTCAGACCCCCCCCCCCCCCCCCCCCATCTCCGATACCAAAATATTTGAAAAAATACCAAATTTTTCGAGTTTGACTGCAGTAGCAATATGATTCTAAATAATTCTATAACTATCAATAGCTTCATTGAGGTTTTGAATAGGATTTTAAACGCAAAATAGGTACCATACCATATTCATGATATTACGGAATCAATGATCTGATAGGTGATCTGCACCTGAGTACAGAGATATTTTAATACCTGTCTGACAGGTACTCAATAGTGCCATCATAAAGTCCTGCATGACCAGGATAACTTGAGTACACTTAAGACATGGAACGTCTTCATGATATAAGGTTATACAGTATAATCTGTGTAAACCGGCTTTCATTGGTTCCGGTTGAATCGGCCGGTTTCGGCAAGATCCGGTGTACAGAAAATCGATATATTTGACCCAAATGAATTGAAATAATATACACAAGAATGCTCACTGCTATACCTTTACTTCATCATATCAATGCAAAATGCAAATAGATTTAATCATATATAAACAGAGATCAAACAGATTTCATATCATTGTCTACGTTTTGCGGAAAAATCTGTCAAGGATGAGTTTTTAATGATTTGCATTTAACAATTTCATTCTCTTTTAAAATACGTAAAGTCTGCAAATAAGGTAACATTCGGTCATTTTTACGGACGAACGCATACACAAGTACCGTTACATAGATAAGATACGTAAGTGGACGTTGGAGATTTAAATCTCGGGCGCAGAACGAGGAAAAAAGAATGTCAGGGAAAAATCAATACTGTATTGTATCATTGCATTAATTGTCGGTCAACAGAAGAATATTGTGTTTCTGACTGGCAATGTACAGTAAGCTGTGATCCGACCGTTACTTATACTGGTGTAGACCTACGTAACAACGTCAATAGGAATAGGGAACTTTAAGATAGATTTAAAAACCAAAATGGGACACGAAGAATAATGCGCACCAGGACGCAGTGAGTTGTCACTTTTATGGGCCATTTTTTTTTTATCAGAATGGGACTATGACACAGGGCGCGTGGTCTTCCCAATCACTGCAAGTTTTTTATTATGTCAATAACAGTATTTGCTCAGTCGCCATACTTCTGTGACTTTTTGTACTTTTTACGAATCGTCAATCAAAGATATTTTTTCTTCTAGTTTAATTCTTTTCTTTGTCTTTTATGAGATGGATATGCATGATCAACATTATTTCTTTTTCTCGGCGTACATGTACACTAAATAGCTTTAAATTCTTTGTTATAAACAAAATACGTTGCCGAAGGTATAATTACCGTTGACCAAATCACACCTGAGTAGATGTTTACACAAGGCCGGTATACAGGTGATCAATTAACCCTAATTAGTGTGATCGGTACTCTAATTGACGGCCGGAGTACGGAATAGACAAGATACGGAATACACAAAAGATTTTACTATTAAACGTTACGGAGAATCGCTCGGGACCGTAAGAAAGAACCGATGTAGACAAGATTCCGGAATACAGAAGATCCGGTTTTCACAAAATATACTGTAGTTTACTACTGAATGGTACTTGATGGCCAGGATGTGATTACTTATCGTTAGACAAGTAGTATTTGAGCATCGGAAGAATGGCGTGAATAAGGTCACAACTGTGTACTCTATGTTCATTGGCGGATCTAGAACATTTTCCAGGGGGTCCAACCTATAATTTTGAGAAAAAAAGGCGAAAAACTGGACAAATCAGCATTTTTTTTTTGCAAATCCGCGCTTGGGGAGGATCCCAACCTTCTTTTCTAGATCCGCGCTTGATTTTCAAATTTATATCCTTAGTCTAAGTTGTAAATTCACATTTCAAGATTTATCGATTTCACAAAATATGATGGCATATATCAAATTGTAACAAAACATATATTAAAAGGAATGTAAAGTGTCAGTCAAGTTATGATGTATATAAGTCAATCTCTCAAAATTTTCTTTTTTTTTACATTGTATTTTGTTTTTGATTTTTCTTCTTTAACTACTTTAATTCTTTCCCTCTGAAATGAAATATTACATCTACTAAATGAAGTTGAACATGTTGTGATAAAATTTATAGTTGGGTCATAAATGTATCATAACTTTCATTGAAATGACAGGTGCGTGAAAATATTGTTGAAAATCCCTATCAAGTTCCTTGTTCACATTGTTGAACAAGAAACAATGTACACGTAAGAATATACACTCTTTTTTCAAATTTTTTATCGATTAAATATGTAACGGTAGGCACAAACTGATAAAATCAAAACCATAGTTGACCATTTTCTATTTTCCTCCCACTTTTTCCCTTATGTTTGAGTTCCGCTCCATCTTTTGCAATTTTGATTTTCATGTTTCTCTCATATTCCCCTATTTTTTAGCTTCAACACTTTTTTTTTTACAATTTGTTTTTAACGTTTAAAATGTGAAAGTTCGAATAAACTGTATGTGATGCAAGGAATAATATTTAAAAATGTTCCATTTCTGAATTGGTAATGAATACATGTATTTCAGTTTTAATGTTCAAATTTGTTATGCCCCGGTAATCGGAGATTCTGGGGCATATAGTTTTTGGCGTGTCCGTTTGTCTGTCTGTTTGTCCACAAAAACTTTAACCTTGGTCATAACTTTAGAATGGTAAGTGATAGGGCTTTCATATTTCACATGTGCATTCTTTGTGACAAGACCTTTGCGTGGATACCAAAATTTTTTACCTTGTGACCTTGACCTTGGAGATTGACCTACTTTTGAAAAACTTAAACCTTGTCTATAACATTTGAATGGTACATTATAAGTGATAGGATTTTCATATTTCACGTATGTATGTCTTGTTACAAATCCTTTCCATGGATACCAAAACTTTTTACCTTGATGCATTGATGCCTTGACCTCAGAGTATGAACTATTTTTTCATTACTGCTATTTACATGTAACTATCAGAGATGCCAATGCGGGCATTCATGTTTCTCAAACAGGTTTTTTTTTTGACATTACAGTTCTAATCTATAACAAATGTATTAATTATTTAATATTTCAGTTGCGGTTTGTGGCAGAGATAGTTTTCCCGCTAACCTTGTTTGTTATATTAGTCATGGTCAGGACTCGACCTGATCTCAAAATCAGAAATCCAAGATGTAAGTACATGAATCTCTGTGTTCCTTATTCACTGTAACAGTATAATAGTCATATAAACATCATGTGTAATAAAGTTTAAAAAAAAGACCACTAAACAAGAAAAAGGAGGGGGAAAACCACCCAGACACAGACTTTGTCAAAGTTTCTTACATTTTACCATAATTTTCATACTTCATTGAAATTAATATATTTTAATCAGAACAAGTTGACAATTTTCATCAAACCAAAGATTTGTCTTGTGACCTTTTGAAAGTCTGCAGAGATATCGGAGATAATTCTTGAGTTTCATTTACCAGTATTATTGCACATTTATTAAATGCAACAAAGAAATAAATGAGCGAAAAATAAATCGACAAGACTGTGCGTAGTCACAAAATTAAGTGGGAACTTTTTAGAACTTTCCCTTAATTTACCCCAAATTCTTATAATCAGAAATCTCCACCTTTTTGAAATGTCTTTATAGATTAAGTCAAATATTTTAGAACACTACATGTATGATGAAAAATATTTTTTGATGAATTATCACTATGTTATTTATATATTACATGAGAATTCAATTTTTTTGGAACAGAGGTGATTATGACAAAATCAAAAGTTTTTAACCTATTATCATAATGTTATATATATATTATTTTACAGGTCACTATGACGGTAAAGCCATGCCCAGTGCAGGCTTGATACCGTTCTTACAGTCGTTCGTGTGTACGTATAGTAATACATGTTACCAGACAGTCAGGGAGGACGAACAACCAGGGACGGTAACAACATTCAACAGCTCCGCGTATGTACTTAGATGTTAAAATGTTTAAATATTTTAACAAATTTTATATTATTTGAGGATGAAAAAGGAATCATAACATACAGAGGAAAGTAAATGTATATAGACTGACAAAGGCACTTCACGCAGGCTAGTTTACACATTTTGTAGAAATGTTTGTCATTATATATGTATATATGATAAATAAACATGAGTTATTCCTTTAAGTTAGTTGTTTATTATGCTGAAAATCTCTGTGTACTTCAAAAATATTTCATTGGCTAATGTTTTGATTGACAGGCTGACAAGGATAGTTGAGGATCTAGAGAGGATACTATCCAGTAATGGTATCTCAGAGATAGAGACATTGGTGACTGACGCTGCTATACTACAGCAAATGTACCAGGTCATAACCAGCGGTAATTCTCAGGGTAAGTATCATGATAACAGGTAATTCTCAAAGTATTACAGGATAGTTGAACATCTAGAGAGGATACTATCCAGTGATGGTATTTCAGAGATAGAGACATTGGTGACCGACACTGCTGTACAACAGCAAATGTATGAGGTCATAATCAGTGGTAATTGAGCATCTAGAGAGGATACTATCCAGTAATGGTATCTGTAATCAGACATTGATGACTGACACTGCTATACTGAAGCAAACATAATCAGGTAACATAATCAAAGTATTGCAATCACATGTGATTCTCAGGGTACTTACAATGTATATGTTTTCGTCATTTCAACAGAAATAATGAGTATAGAAGTACAAAAAATCATAGAAAGACATGTATAGTGTTATTTCACGGATCATTGTGAGAATTTGTCATTTTACTTTTTATACAATCTTTAGAGAAAAAAAAACAAAGAAGCGTGTTTGAGTGGAGGTCAGTTCAGGAAGTCATGGTCATATTTGTTACAGTCACAGTCAGTTGAATTCAACCATAAACATTTGATAATGATACTTTGGCCCAGTATGTCTACTTTAACTAGTGATTTGCTTAACTCTAGTGGAGATATTTTGTAAGAAGATGAAAGTAAAACAGATATCACCTTTCTGAAGCTTTTTCTTGCTTTTGAAAAATATGTGCAACACAATCTCTGTTACATCCCATATGGACATAATGGAATGTAACAAAAGAGGAGGCCTATAGAGATGTTGGCTCTACTCAGAATCACAGGTGATTTTCACGTTATCATAATTACAGGTAAGTTATGACGTCATTACATGCACATCATAATCATCAGTAATCTCAAGGTAAAAGCAGGTAAGTATCACACTTCATAATTTTATGGCAGAGGTAATTATGTATGTCAGGTATCTGTACCTACTCTATATCATGACACTTAAATGGAGTTTCATGTAGAAACTAATTATTGTAGATAGAATACTTGAATATATACTGACCTTGCATTTAACACTAATAGTTTCACTGCATTAAGATGTTAGTACTTATTGAGCTGTTAATTTAGAAGTTGACGTCAACAAACATCACTTATTTTTGAAGTTCTTTTGTAAATTTGGTTGAGATTGTTCCATGATTTAAGGCTTTCTTTATTGTCTTTTAGGAGGGGTAAATATCGGCAGTTTGATCGTAAGTCCTAGCGCTGTAACAAGCGCTGTACAGGATAATACTGTATCACAAGCCATACTGGATTTACTGGACGCTCAAATTAACCTGGGAAGTGTAAGTCAAATAATCCTTCTTAAACACTATAAAAGCTTTGATAATATATACCTTTCTGAATATAGAGTTTTTTTTTTATCTTTTTGTCAAGGCTCCTTTCTTCTGAATGAATAGCCATACCAAAACATATAAATTCTTAGCTGCTTTGTTGTGTTGCCTGCGAAGCAAAGCGACACTTACATGTATTTTATACATTATGTGTTATACTCCTTTATTACAGTTAAACCTTGGGTTGGTGAATGAGTTACTGGAGGACACAGGAGTGTGTACAGTGGATGCTGCTGCCCAGCGTCTGAACATATCTGTAGAACAAGTTCAGTTTCAGAACCTCCTCTGTGAGAACGATACCATCGCATCCTTCGTTAATTTCTCCAGCAGTGCTGCCAGTGCTGAAGCCTCCTCGACGTTCTGTAATCGCTCTAATCCGGTGTCCCTGGAGAACGCAGGTCTTCTTCTAGGAATACTACAAAGGAACTTTAGCGTAAATAACCTGCTATCTGACGTAAGTGTATTTGTGTATTTATCTTTTGACCAATCTCTGGCATGTTGCTTTATTTTTGATGCAGCAATGAATAAAGAATTTGAATTGGTCCCATTTTATAACAGATACAGATTTTTTTTTTTCATGCTGGATATTTTATACATGTATGTTGTTTAAAAATACAAGGAACATACAGGGTTACCAGCAGACTTGATAAGCCAGAGAAATTACATTTTTTCTCAAGATCAGGGAATTTAGAATTTTGTCAGTGAAAATTTAATAATTAAAAAACTCCCAGAAAAGTCAGGGAAAAATTGTTTCAGTGCTCAAAAAGCACTTTTATCATTTATCGACTTTGACCACAAAACAGTAAGAAAACATTGTTAATATTTGCTGTGTAATGTATTCGCTGTTTATGCTTTATAATATTTAAAAAATAAATGCAAAACAACCATAAAAAAGACTGGGAGGATAAGTCAGTTAATGGGGAGCTAGAGCCCTGTACATGTAGATGCATGTTTGTGATTTTGGTAATTGAAAACAAGAATTATTCAGGGAAAAGTAAGGGAATTTTATAATTGGAGAGAGTCGGCAACCCTAACCATACATGTATGTTCATGTTGTCTATCAAAAATTTTACATTTGTATTCATACATGTATTATGAAGTTTCATTCATTACCTATTTTATTTTCACAGCTTGCAGGGTTTTTCTTGGCAAATACAGGGAGATCACTCGGTATCCTTGACTTCAGTACTCGCAATGAATTTGTAAAGATCATCACTGACGTGAGTAAATACATGTATAGATCAATACACATGTACTACTACATGTTCATGTATAGATCATTACACATGTACTACTACATGTACATGTATAGATCAATACACATGTACTACTACATGTACATGTATAGATCAATACACATGTACTACTACATGTACATGTATAGATCAATACACATGTACTACTACATGTACATGTACATGTATAGATCAATACACATGTACTACTACATGTACATGTATAGATCAATACACATGTACTACTACATGTAGCTTCTGTCAAGATAAATCAGAAAGTAGGCTATTATGATTCAATAAAGAATAATTTAATAAAGATATATATTCAGTTAGAACATTTTTTGGCTTTCATTGACCTTAAGTAACAAAATAAGTGAATCAAAAAGTAATTCATGAGAGATTTTATTTCTATATTAAATTTTCCAATATTTTTCGACAGATCTTTAATTTACCAAGCACCAGGTTTACATCATTACAAGCGGACTTGAATGCGTTGACCAGTGACTTCCAGAATTTACAGGGTATGGACCTAGGACAGGCCGTCTGCGGAGGCTCGTCTTTGTTCGGTCTATCTACGGGAGGCGGCATTGCCGCTGGTCTCGCTGGATTTACTAGTTTGTTGGATGAAGATGTGGACAACAATGGTTCGGGTAACATGACGACCACACCTATATCGGGAGGATCGGCAACTGGCACGACTACGCAGAAAACTACACAGAAAACTACACAGAAGACTACACAGAGAACTACGCCTAGCTTTGGACCTGAGGGTATGTATACTTCCATGTACATGTACATGTATATAAAACCTGGTTAACATGTAATAATCTATTGTGTAGAGAGATATAAGTATACAGATAATATCATTGAATAGATAGGATAATACCATTCTATGGATGTAAAGATGCTACTTAGAAGTTGAGACTTAACATGTTCAGACTTGAAATTTTTCAATAAATCATCACTTTTAAATATATACATGAATCATCCTGTATTAACGTTGGAGAGACTGTGAAACTAACCCCATTTTCATTCTGAATTTTGTCTTTCAAATCATACTTTTGTAGCACCTCGCTGTAGGAATCTTAACAATGCGTTGAAGAATGAAGACGGTATTAGGATTGTATGGAGACAGATCAGCCCTATGCTAAACGGAAAAATCCTTTATTATCCCGATACGCCAGCTGTCAGGAAAATTATACAAGAGGTATTATAGGATAAATCTTTTCATCCTTCTATCTGTATTATGCAAATTATCAGAATTTCAACTTTCCATTAGATATTGCAAGAAGTAAACATTATTTTGAGTTAGTTTCCATTTTTACAAAAGCATCTTTATCTAACTTTCACAATCATATGGCATACCATATATACATTGTAGGCAAACAGAACATTTGACAGTGCATTCCAGTTCGTACAGCTAGCAGCTAATTTCAGTTCCGATTCGTACTACCAGCTCTACGATTATCTGAACAACAGTGCAAACATTGAGTTCCTCAGGGTATATTCATTTCTATAAAATTACTGTTAACCGTCTTTTATTCGCAAGCATTTTATTTTCGCTATATTCATGAGGTCTTTGATTCACGAAAATAAAACACCGCAAATATGTCCAAACACATGTGAAGTAAGATAAATAAGTACGATGTTGCAAAATAAAATATTGTGAACCAATCACCTCACTTGTGTTCATGAAATTATAACGCCGCGAATAAAAGACAGTTTACAGTAGTTTGTATTATATTGGAATCATGACAACTTTGATTTGACATATATGTATGTCCTCTCACTTAGTGTATCGTTTTAAAGGGAAAACTTTTAAATTCCTGGCATACTTTTATTATGTCGCATGTAAATGTGATGTACAATGTATATGGATTATGGATTAGCTTAATTCAGCATTCCTTAGTCTGTTCGTCTGCCTGGTTGTCACATTTTCACATATATGTGACAATAACTTGATTGATTTTCATTATACCTCCATCAAACTTGCAGGGATGGCCAAGCATGATAAAACGCACCATCCAATTAGGGTCAATGTCACCTTAAAGGTCAAGGTTACATGTTCAAGGTCAAACAGATGACATGTCTATTCTTGAGCAGTCTAGTTTTCTAGGGAAAAAACTCTAGATTTCTTGCATAATTTTAAGAATTTGTATCATATTTTGAACAGTAAGTTGATTTTGCTTTTTCCAGGAAATAAATCACGGTACTCATATTCCAAGTATTCAATTGAAAATGGTATCTGTCAGTATCCATGAATTCATTGAAGAAAGTCAATTTTCAATAAATTTTCATGCACAATATTATATTTTCTACAAATTAGAAATTAGAATGACAAACATATGGCAAGCCAATGTGGACAAAAATAGATATTTTCTAATATTAGAAATTCATTTTCTAATATTTGAAGTTCATTTCTTAATATTAGAAATTCATTTTCTAATATTTGAAATTCATTTTTTAAAGGTACATAAGGTCTCGTCAAGATCAAACCATGAATCAACTATTTTTTTCAAAATTTTAAAGCAAACGGGTCTATCATGCTTAAAAATTAGATGCTGGTTGGTTACAATAGTCACATATGCCCTCACTACCGAGCTATGATCAATTATTGCTTATAAAATGGGTACCCTAATATAACCTATTTTTCTCCGTAGAGGACCGATTGCGAACATGTGTAAGCACTTATTTGCATAAGGCTAGTACTGTATCAAAACAAAACAACATGGCTGACGGATAACATGTGGGACGAAAATGAATCGACAATCGGTGTTATCAAAATCTGAAAAGAGAAATGTAATGAACAAATAGTATTGGCTTGGTATTGGAAAGTTATAAATACCTAGCTTAGAGGACGACCGTGAAATTAAAACTCTGACAAGTCTGAGGGAAAATTAGCTAAAGGGATCTACAGTATACATTTACATGTATAGTTCTCTTTTATTTTTATCTATGAGAAGTATATATGCGCGTGTACATGTATATAAGTTTGACGTGTATATATATCCACAGTAATTTTGATATGTGTTTATATAATATATATATATTCACAGTCTAAATCAAATATTAAAAAACGGACAAAAGATCGTTAACCAAATAAAGGTTAATTTTCATTCAGGATTTGGTAAACAAACGCACATGTGTATAGCAGACTACACCTGCCTCCCATTCAAACTGTCATACACTATTACACGTTGTTAGTCATTTGAAAGTGTTCAATTATCCACGTTCAAAATGGTGATTTGAATGGAAGAGGATATCAATGCATGATAATTGATGAACTATTAGTGAGTTAGATTTTTTATTTAGAGAGAATTTTAAAAAGACTGTATACGTGGTTTACTACATGTTTCATAGTAATACCAGGATGTGAAGTTCATTCAAGCGATTGGCTGATCGTGGTAGCGTGTTCCCTTTGACCTTGGTAAACGTGACATATTTCTACATACTGTATATGCAATTAACAATTTCTGAAGTTTACCGAAATCGTGTGTACAAGAAGGTAAAAACAAAAATGTGAGAGATATTTTATGTAAGTAATATATAGATGTTCAAATGGTAGTACTTAAAAGCTATTTACGGTAAAGCTTCATTATTGACAGTGTAATCCCTGTTAGACTATATGTACCTTTTATATTAGAAATTATTTTCTAATATTAGAAATTACTTTCTAATATTAAAAATTCATTTTCTAATATTAGAAATTCATTTTCTAATATTAGAAATTCAGTTTATTTTCTGATATTAGAAATTCATTTTCTAATTCTAGAATTTATTTTCTAATATTTGAAAATGATAGTCTAATATAAGAAAATGCTTTTCTAACATTAGAAAATGATTTTCAAATATTAGAAAAGGAATTTCTAATATTAGAAAATCATAGGTAATTTCTAATATTTGAAAATCATTTTCTAAAATTAGAAATTCATTTTCAAATATTAGAAATTCATTTTCTAATATTAGAAATTCATTTTCTTATATTTGAATATCATTTTCTAATATTAGAAAATCATTTTCTTATATCAGAAAATCATTTTCAAATATTAGAAATTCAGTTTAGTTTCTTATATTAGAAAATGATTTTCAAATATTAGAAAATGATTTTCAAATATTAGAAAATTTCTAATATTAGAAAAAAATGAATTTCTAATATTAGAAAATGAATTTTTAATATTAGAAAATAAATTTCTAATATTAAAAAATAAATTTCTAATATTAGAAAATGAATTTCTAATATTAGAAAATGAATTTCTAATATTAGGAAATACCTATTTTTGTCCACATTGGCTTGCCATACAAACAGGATATTGTTTGTTAGATGTTTTTACATACACATGTACATGTATATTAGATTTTACATGTGTTTACAGACTTTAACAGGATCTTGTCTAGTATGTGACCAGTATCTGTCACAAGCCCAGGGTACCTCTCAAAATACCAACATTTGTCAAAAGAGCCTTGTGGCCCTTGGGCCTCTTGTTCAATTGTTCATTTATATATATTTTATTTACAGACGTTGACAGGATCTTGCCTATGTGACCAGTATTTGTCACAAGCTCAGGGTACCTCTCAAAATGCCAGTATCTGTAAATTCCTGTCAGGATTCCTCAATAACGGAAAGCCTGATGGATATGATTGGAGAAATGCTATAAATAACACAAAACTCCTTGCAAACCAAATATACGACATATTTGGGGTTTGTATTACTTTTTACGGAGAATTCTTTGCTCAAGAGTCACTTTGGTTTTTTTTCATGTCTTCAATCAGTACTAATTACCTAAAAGAAACTTGAAATTTATTTAAAGATAATGCAAATAAACACAGAACAAAAGGAAATGTTAACTGGTTTGAACATGTTGCTAAAAAGTGTGTAATCATGTCTGATACAAACTTTTTGATACATTTACAGTGTTTTGAATTCAACAAGTTTGTGGGTTATAACGACAGTGACAAGATGATGAATGACGGAATAGAGATGATAGGGGAATATACGTTTTGGGCAGGTAAGACTGATTATTATTCAATTTGATACTAATTTAATATTATTTAATTTATGTAATTGCTTTCTCAGTGTGTTTTATCATCTCTTACTTGAAATATGTAAAGCTTAAAAAATATGCTATAGAATAATTAATCTACTCTGAGCCTACATACATGTATATTATGAACACTCACATACTACACAGTTGAGGTTACCATATTGTGTTGATTAAAAGTTTGATACATTATTGTGTATGTATTAATTGATATGCATAAAATTAAATTTTAAGAGTAGATGAACATTGTACATCATATTTTAATGTAAAGGTGCCTTCAGAGAATTTAGAGTTTAGTTAATATGGAAGCGGATTATATTTTTTTTGTGCAGCGGTTTTTGTCTATACATCGATAGACAGAAAAATTATTATAGTCATTTCTTATATTATTTAATAATCAAGTGTATTTGCAATTGACATTAATTTTGATTTTCAAGTTAAAAACTGGCGATGTAATATTTGAACAGGCCTAATGTGGTGGCGCTCGATTTTTGTGACATCATAATAGCTAGGCTACATTGTCTATACAGCTATAAATAAAATTTTGCTCCGTACGTTTAACTTTGGGCATTATACAGACACTGCTGAAATAATTCAATTATGATAAATTTATAAAGCTTGCCTTTCAATCTCACTCAACTCCTTATATAATGCTAACCACATTAAGATGAAATAATTTTATTTTGCAAGTAACAAGGATTTTCATTGGCTTAAAAGTTGAGGTTATTTTCCATAACCTGAAAAATATTAGGACACGCCCCCTTTTCTGGAACTACGGTACTTCCCAAATTAAGGAAAATGGTGGATCCCGTAAACTTGATACACTGAATTTTACCTCGCGAACAAAGACTAGATACAAGATACATGTCATTTATACTATTTTCTTCTTTAAAACAAAAATAATTTATTCTAGCAACACGTAAACGATCAAATGAAGTACTCAACGCGAGATTTGTAGGTAAACATATCGGTTTGGTGCGATGAAAGGTCATGCTGTTGAAAGATTGCAATTTAATCCAAATCTCCACTATCATCAAACATGTACCTGATAATGTCAGAGGCTTTGCTATCCCATCCACAGTCATTTTATACTCATCGTTTAAAATATATCGAATGACTCAGGCTGAAATGTATGAAAACAAACGCTGTTCAACTACCAGTCTCCATTCTTGTACTGTCTTGTACTGTCGGCTGTTGTTATTAGCAACGAGGGAGATAATCTCTACTTAGGAACTTTGCATTGAGCATTTTCACGATTTTCCAAGGTCTAATAAGATGCACAAGTTGTATAATATAACTTAAAATTAAATTATAAGGAATGTTTCTAAAATTCCTTTTGGTTTTGATTATTGCATCTGCCTTTTGAGGTTATCTCCCATAACCAAGAAGAATTTTAGAAACATTCCTTAACTAATATTTCAGCTCTTCAGTTTGATGTATCTACCGACCCCAATGCTCCCATGCCCACTCATATCCAGTACAGAATACGTATGGATACGGATAAAGTGGACAATACAAGACGTATACAGGATAAGTATGTCTATATTTAACGGATATAATCAGCATTTGAAAACTTATGTTGAGTACACTTTAGAAATAATTCTACTTGAATTTAACTAATAGTGAGATTAATTGTTCATTTATGCATGGTTATTAATTCAAAAATGTTACGGCTATATAACTGCTAAATTCGTATTAAGCCTCTGGATATATTTTTTAGGTATTGGAGACCACGACCACGTGGAAGTGTACCAACCGACACTAAGTATTTCTCGTATGGATTTATCTACATACAAGACATGATAGACCATGCCATAATAGACTTACAGACCAAGAAAGACGTGTCTGTAGGGGTGTTTATGCAGCAGATGCCCTATCCCTGCCATGTAAATGACAGGTAAATTATATACATAGCATTCAAACATTCAAGAAGCCTTACAAGATGAAAGGAAATTGTTTGCTTCATTTTGAAGGAATTTGTTGCCTTGAACTGATTTTCAAATTTTGTGCCGTGTTAATGTGAAAGGTCCTTACTGTAGAATTGTAACTTATTTATTATATTTATCTCTAGGTTTATTTTTGCGATATCTCGCTCGTTGCCCCTGTTTCTGACCCTGGCCTGGGTGTTGACAGTTGCTATGGTATGTAAAAGTATCGTTTATGAGAAGGAACGCCGTCTGAAGGAAGTGATGAAGATGATGGGCCTTAATAACGGTGTGCACTGGGTGGCATGGTTTATCAACGCCTTCATTATGATGTTCCTAACCTGTGTTGTACTGGTATTTATACTTAAGGTAAGGGAGCTTTAAGTAGGGTAATTAGGTAAAATGTTTCGAATGTCAGCTTGAAAATGATGCTCATTTACATGTATCAGAAAACACTATATGGAAGATTGTCTTGATATGTACATATTTTATCTCAGCAGCATATGAACTCAAGTTATACATACAGGTATATCTCTACCTTCATATACAGGGATTTGATTGTCATATTTTATCAAGTTGAATACCATTCTTTTCACAGTTTGGAAAAGTCCTGGAGTATTCAGACCCTAGTGCCGTGTTGGTGTTCCTGACGGCATTCGCCATTGCTACCATCGCGCAGTGCTTCCTGTTCAGCGTGTTTTTCTCCCATGCTAACATTGCAGCATGTGTGGCTGGTTTCCTCTACTTCATGCTGTATCTACCATACAACCTGGCAGCCCAATGGGAGGACAGCATCACACCTGGATATAAATTCATCTCTGTAAGTGACCGTCATACATGTACTTAAAAAATGAACAACTTGAAAAAATTTCAGAGCTTTTGGTTAAAAAAAGATTCTTATTTAAATTTTCACTTACTCTGAAATATATTATTTTTCTCCCCTCCAGTGCTTGTCATCAAGTATATCGTTTGGTTGGGGCTGTAGTTATTTAGCCAGATTTGAGGAACAGTCTATAGGATTACAGTGGAGTAACTTTAATGAATCACCTCTAGTGGATGACACTTTCAGCATGTTTAAGTGTATCTTAATGATGCTGTTTGATGCCTTGATTTATGGTCTGGCCACCTGGTATATAGAGGCTGTTTTTCCTGGTATGCATAATTCTGTAATTATATTGCTTCGCGGCTCGGTAATAATTTGATTGGTTCATGCGACTCAGGGAATGACTGGACATTGAACCACAGCTACTGTAGTTATTTGTTATTTCTGAAATATATGCTTTTCTCATATACTTTAACATTTCTTAAAAGAGCAATAATACAATATACAGGAATATAAGTTGTTACCTTCTAATTCAGGCCAGTACGGAGTTGCTCGCAAGTTCTACTTTCCATTCCAAAAGTCATACTGGTGTGGCACAAACCATAGTGATTATATGCCAGAAACAGAACTGGATACTAGAGGTAAACTGTTTGATCTCGACAGACCAAACCAAATAATGTATCTATTTTATATTATGTGCGCTGAAGTTACATGAATGCACAAGTGAAATAATTACAAAGTACACTGTGCTTGTATTTTCAGCTGATAAAAATTTAGTCCTGGAGGCAGAGCCAAAGGATAGGAAACTTGGTGTGTCCGTCCGTAACTTGAAAAAAGTGTATAAAACAGGCAACAAAACAGCAGTGGATGGACTGTCAATCAATTTCTATGAAGGTCAGATCACATCCTTCCTTGGGCATAATGGAGCAGGAAAGACTACAACAATGTAAGTTTATCTGAATAATCGTTGTATACTTCATCTCATTATTTCAAGTTATGACATTTAACTTCAAAATACATTGTAAGTTAATTTACCTAAGAAATATTTTTAGTTTTAGTTTAGTTTTTCTCCTACTAAGTCATAAACAAATTTACTAACTTGATTTTTAGGTCGATCCTGACAGGGTTATTTCCCCCTACTAGCGGCACTGCCTATGTACATGGCTATAGCATTCTATCAGAGATGGACATGGTCAGGAAGAGTTTAGGAATGTGTCCACAGCATAACGTCCTCTTTGACAAGTAAGTCAAACTTATTTATATTCATTTGGACCATGCAAACTCTTATTTAAGTAAAAGATATTGTAAAGATGCCGATCACAGCCTTCTGCTTATTTTGTCTAATTGAGAAGTACAGTATTGATTGACTAAATTTTGGATTTGCCTCAAATTCAAGTTGAAATGATTAATTTATCAATTTACCCTTAGATCATTGACCATATTCCAACAGTAAACATATATATATATATATATATATACAAGTAGTTACTGAAGTTGAAAATTTGAGATAAAGAGAATCATAAAAGAGAAAAGAATTTTTTATTGTGACGAAGATAACAGATTTTCAAATGTGTTCATGATTTTGACTATTTATTTGATGCTATGTAACTCTATCTCTCTCTCTACAGTATGACGGTAGAGGAACACCTATGGTTCTTTGCTCGTCTGAGAGGTCTTGAATCGGACAAAGTTAAGAAGGAGATGGAACAAATGATTAAAGATGTCGGCCTTCCACATAAACGTAAAGAGCTATCATCGTCTCTGTCTGGTGGTATGAAACGTAAGCTTTCTGTCGCCATCGCCTTTGTAGGAAATGCCAAGACAGTTATACTGGACGAACCTACGGCTGGAGTGGATCCGTATGCAAGACGCACGATATGGGAACTACTCATCAAACTCAAGAAAGGTCAAACTTAAATACATTTACTACAAATACCTTTACTCTTCATCAAAGTTTCCTTCTTAGAACTCCTGCAAGTGCAACACAAATACTTCCAAAAGAACATACATGTATACTATAGCAGTTACAGATGATGAAATATTTATTTGATTTCTGTACTGAAACTTTTCAGGAAGGACCATTATTCTGTCGACCCACCACATGGATGAAGCAGACGTTCTCGGTGATCGTATAGCCATTATCTCCCAGGGCAAGTTGTGTTGTTGTGGATCCAGCCTCTTTCTGAAGTCTAAGTACAGTAGCGGATACTACCTGACCATGGTGAGGAAGAAGGAGGGTGATCCAGATACGTATGACAGCGATGATGATGATTTAGACGATGCGGAAGCATTCGGCAGTAGGATCACGGTAGAGAGCCGCCCTGTGTCAGTCACCAGTGTTAGAACTGTCAAGGAAGTCGAGGTGCTAATTGCAACTTTGTTAGAAAAAAATCTTTTTTATTCCTGAGAACAACATAAATTTAATATCTTTAAGGTTTCATTGAATTTTTAACTCTTTTGAAAATATAAAATGTCAATTTAATACATGAAGTTGTATTTACTTCTATAGCCTACTTGTGTAGAGAATGAGGATGAGGGGTACGCTGATAGTAAGAGTGACAGTGACCCACCCACCCCACCTCCTGAAGATGCCACTATGATACCAGGTAAATCAAACTTAGGCCAAGAAAAAAAAAGAATTGGTTATTAGGCCCCACCACATATGTGTTTTACCTCCTGCATTTATTTCTTTTTCAATCAAAAAACTTTTTTAAAAAAAATTCGTAAATTCCAGAATTTTCCATCCATTTTTAGCTCACCTGAGCCAAAGGCTCTAGTGAGCTATTGTCATAGCGATCCGTCCGGCGTCCGTCGTGTGTCGTCTGTCGTGTGTCGTGTGTCGTCTGTCGTCTGTCTGTCGTAAACTTTTCACATTTTCGACTTCTTCTCAAGAATGGCTAAAGGGATTTTGATGAAACTTGGTAGGTATAAAGTACTAATGGTCCCCTACAAGTGTTGTTGTTTTTCGTCCGGATCCCTCAACAGGTGGCGCCACCACAGGCAAAAGTAGGTCACGGGGGGTACCCTCCTTTGACAAACTTCTTCTTCAGAACGGAAGCACGTATCGACAAACCGAAAGCATCAGGATGATCTAGAGAGATGTCTTAAGAAGTGTTGTTATTTTTGGTTCCACTCCGAACTCAAATTTTTGACGCTTTTTTGACGTCTCTTCGGACTTAGTCAGAAATGCTAATTTTTGCACTATTTCTTTAAATAACTCAATAAGTGTATGATTTTACACACTCATTTACTGCATATTTATCATATCTAACTTACTTTTTTTCTTAGATTGTCATGAAACTTGGTAGGTATGAGGTACTCATGGTTCCCTACAAGTGAAAGAATTTTGTCAAGATATCCTCATTTGGATTTTTACGGAAAAACATTTATAGATACAATGTAGGTTTTCCATGCCCAATGAACCCAAGAGTAGTGGTTCAAACCCCGGCAGGACCCCACTTTTGCAGGTTTTTTTTTCTCCTTTTTTAGCTCGCCGGGACGAATGTCCGGAGAGCTATTGTCATACCCCGGTGTCGGCGTTGGCGTCTGCGTCTGCGTCTGCGTCTGCGTGCGCGTGCACAAAAACTTTAACCTTGCTTATAACTTTTAAACCAATACAGATTGGGCTTTCATATTTCACATGTGCATTCCTTGTGACAAGACCTTTCCATGGATACCAAAATTTTTGACCTTGTGACCTTGACCTTGGAGATTGACCTACTTTTGAAAAACTTTAACCTTGGCCATATTTTTTGAATGGTAAGTGATAGGGCTTTGATATTTCACATGTGTATTCCTTGTGACAAGACCTTTCCATGGATACCAAAATTTTTGACCTTGTGACCTTGACCTTGGAGATTGACCTACTTTTGAAAAACTTTAACCTTGGCCATATTTTTTGAATGGTAAGTGATAGGGCTTTGATATTCCACATGTGTATTCCTTGTGACAAGACCTTTCCATGGATACCAAAATTTTTGACCTTGTGACCTTGACCTTGGAGATGATTGACCTACTTTTGAAAAACTTTAACCTTGGCCATATTTTTTGATTGGTAAGTGATAGGGCGTTGATATTTCACATGTGTATTCCTTGTGACAAGACGTTTCCATGGATACCAAAATTTTTGACCTTGTGACCTTGACCTTGGAGATTGACCTACTTTTGAAAAACTTTAATCTTGGCCATATTTTTTGATTGGTATGTGATAGGGCTTTGATATTTCACATGTGCATTCCTTGTGATAAGACCTTTCATGCCGTACCATAAATTTTGACCTAGTGACCTTGACCTTGAAATTTTACCTACTTTTCAAAAACTTTAACTTGGGCCATATTTTTTGAATGGTAAGTGATAGGGCTTTGATATTTCACATGTGCATTCCTTGTGATAAGACCTTTCATGCCGTACCATAAATTTTGACCTAGTGACCTTGACCTTGAAATTTTACCTACTTTTTAGCTCGCCGGGACGAATGTCCGGAGAGCTATTGTCATACCCCCGGCGTCGGCGTCTGCGTCTGCGTCTGCGTCTGCGTGCGCGTGCACAAAAACTTTAACCTTGCTTATAACTTTTAAACCAATACAGATTGGGCTTTCATATTTCACATGTGCATTCCTTGTGACAAGACCTTTCCATGGATACCAAAATTTTTGACCTTGTGACCTTGACCTTGGAGATTGACCTACTTTTGAAAAACTTTAACCTTGGCCATATTTTTTGAATGGTAAGTGATAGGGCTTTGATATTTCACATGTGTATTCCTTGTGACAAGACGTTTCCATGGATACCAAAATTTTTGACCTTGTGACCTTGACCTTGGAGATAATTGACCTACTTTTGAAAAACTTTAACCTTGGCCATATTTTTTGATTGGTAAGTGATAGGGCTTTGATATTTCACATGTGTATTCCTTGTGACAAGACGTTTCCATGGATACCAAAATTTTTGACCTTGTGACCTTGACCTTGGAGATGATTGACCTACTTTTGAAAAACTTTAACCTTGGCCATATTTTTTGATTGGTAAGTGATAGGGCGTTGATATTTCACATGTGTATTCCTTGTGACAAGACGTTTCCATGGATACCAAAATTTTTGACCTTGTGACCTTGACGTTGGAGATGATTGACCTACTTTTGAAAAACTTTAACCTTGGCCATATTTTTTGATTGGTAAGTGATAGGGCTTTGATATTTCACATGTGCATTCCTTGTGATAAGACCTTTTTTATTGTTGTTGTTGCAATTTACATATGGTTGCCACCGGCGAGCTATGTTGTCATTCTGACAAGTCTGGTTGTTGTTGTTGCAATTTACATATGGTTGCCACCGGCGAGCTATGTTGTCATTCTGACAAGTCTGGTTATATTTATCGTTAGAATAGAAAGTGTGAAAGAATTCTGTCAAAATATCAACTTTTAGATTTAAACAGACAAGCTAGTTTGGCTTTGTGTACTTATTTTCGTACGTCGAAATAACTCAGGCACACATGCAATCAAATATATATAACTCTGAATTTATTTTTGAGATGTTGACTTTTTCCATACATGCATATTATATAACAATTTCCCTATATAATGATTATTTTCTCCGCTTTATTTTTGTATCTATGGTAAACAAAGTTGCCATATATCTTGTGTTACAGATTTGATTGGTTAATTCCTCCACGCCCATTTAATAGTCACGGTGGGTAATCTCGCAACGCAGAACACTAGGTTTATCTAAAATTTCGTGTATTACAAATTATTTTTCACAAAAAGGGGAATGTGATGCAGTGTAAGGATGCCTTAGATACGAGTTTTATCGAAAGTAAGAGAGGTAATATCCTTTTATAAAGCCGAAAAACTATCGGCATGATTGGTGTAGATGAAAGTGAAAGTAGAACGCCGATCGTGTTTGTGCATTATAAAAAGCTATAATATCCACCTTATTTTGGATACAACTCATAGTTAGGGCGTTGTTACACTGCATCACATTTCCCTTTTTGTAATAAATTATCTATTTTGCGCAAAAATATTGAAAAATAAATTGTTCTGCGTTGCGAGATTACCCACCGTGTTAGTACTGTACAAGTGATACATTTCAGGAGATTAATAGATGATCTATCGTGCAAACAAAATAGTACTGCCGGTATTTAATAGATTTTATTTAAGGAGGCTCAATAATCGTTTGACGTCATCAGATATCGAGTGCAGTACTTTTATATGTGGCCTTTTTTAGTTTTCGGCCTTCAAACTCCTCCATAATTCGCTTGTTTCTTGACGGATTCCGACATGTTTGGTATCGATGGAAACAGAAAATTACCATCTACAATCTGAGTGTAATAAATATTTAGTCAAATGTATCGATTGATTTATATATACAAAAATATCCCGTAAGTGAGACACCCTGGCTAACGCCGTAAACGTATCGTTTTTAGAACGTCATCGGCGGAACTGTTGCCTATGAACAAATACTTAATTTCATGATAAAACAAGATATTTCTTGGAGATTTTAGCGATATTATAGATAAGATATTTCAAGTTTGGTTTCTCTAATAATCTTTGGTTTAAAGAATTTTTCTTCAATTTTGTCAACTTTCGTACTGTAACATAAATGAATACACATTACTCACAAAGACGCTTTATGTAAATAGTCGCTCTATCTTTTAAACGTTTCATTGACTAAGATATGTTGGAATCGTCCATATCCTGATGTACCCTTTTTGTTGAGCATAATAGACTTTCCTAACAGTATATAAAGCCCGATTCTTTCATTATTCTTTTACTTCGCTTGGTGTGAACGTCTCGATCGCATCTTAAAGCCTCTACCTGTGTAAGCAGTATAGCTTAATACTCTTACTTGTAGTGAGCCTGAATAAGGCTAAAGGCCCGAATAGAGCCGTACTACATTTAGAGTGACTGGCTGGTTGGACAACCATTTGTCTGGGACACGACGTGTGCTCACTGATCGAGTGTCTATCACTCGGTGTTTGCCAGTGACAGGGATAGGAGGAGAGCCAAGGCTCGTGGCAGTCATCTGTCAGTATACAGTGCATAGCACTGGGGAGCGGTGCGCGTCACTCGTCACTTGACGTGCAAGGTAGCCTGGCTGAGCGCTGTTGACAGTACGCGCTGTAATATAAACAATAGGGCGAAGTTGGTCACATTAAAGTTCATTTGTTGTTTTCATTGTTAATACTCCAATCATTTGATGTACATATATTTGATTCGTTTGTTTTACTCCAATCACTTGTATTTAGACAGACAGTCTAAGGAAAACTAATGGTATATCTCTGTGTAAATCAGAGGCGAACCCCGGATATATGATCGCTCGCATATACTTCACGTTACATATTTTGGTGGCTAGCGGTGGTTCTTGATTATTTAAATTTGCAAGATACCATTTGTTAACTTTAAGCTTTGTGAATTATTTTTGATGATGGATAGTGTTGCTGATTTGACGGACGAGATTACTCGCCTTGAGATTGACATAGCAGCCATACAGTCGCATCTATCGAGGCATTCGACCCCTATAAGTTTGCCTTCCAGAGGGAGACGCAGTGCACTACATGTCCCTTTGACTCAGCCACGTACGCCTCGCACCCCATCGCAAGATAGGAGGGTGAGATTCCAGAACGCAGCGCAAAGCAATGATAATACAAGTCCTGTCAGTAACATGCAAAATAACAATGCAGTGAGCGACCCAGGGCGTAATACTGGAGCTAGTAATACGGGAGCTACAGCACAGCGCTCTATTTCGCCTATATTAAACAGAAGTAGGGCGAATCAGAGTAGTTTTGGATACCGGAAGAGCATTGTAAAGCCTGCAATATACGATGGGAAGTCTTCATGGATAGACTTTAAGTCCCACTTTGACATATGTGCGGACTTGAATGAATGGACCAATGATGAAAAAGGGATGTACCTTGCAGTTGCATTACGCGGTGGTGCACAGGCGGTATTAGGTAACTTACCTGCCGCGTCACGTAAAAATTTTACTGAGCTCTGCAAAGCACTAGAAGACAGATATGCCCCCGCCAACCAGATGGACTTGTACAGGGCTCAACTTAAGGACAGGAAACAAAAGGCTTCGGAGTCTGTCCCCGAGTTAGGGCAAGATGTTCGGAGGCTGACAAACTTAGCGTATGCTAAGGCACCCTCTGATGTACGCGAAACTCTTGCCATGGAATACTTTATAGATGCATTACACAGCTCCGACATGCGTCTCAAAATTAAGCAATCAAGACCCAAGTCTTTGAACGAGGCTGTCTGCCTTGCGGTTGAATTAGATGCATTTAATAATGCAGAAAAGAGCAGACAAGAAATAGGAGGTGTAGTTAGGGCGACAGATAGCTCACAAGGCAATGACATGTCACCAATACAGAGAATGGTCGATGAGACTAATAAGGCTCTAGCAGATATGCGCAAAGAGATAAAGGAAATGAAGGAGAGTCAAACTAGGACCCTTCAGGCGCAGGCACAAAACGGTCAAATCACGCATCCTGGTATTCAGAGACAAGGTAGATATAGAGTAAAGTGCTACTTCTGCGGGAAGGAAGGACACATAAAGAGGAAGTGTGAAGCTTTCCTTAAGCAGCAGGAAAAGAGGAGTAATGAGTCTAAGAAAGGTGGTAAAGAAGGAAAACCAAAAGAGGGTAGCTCACGCTCGCTCTCCTTGGGATCAATGGACAGTGCTAATAGGGCCGGACAAACTGGCTTATTCATCAATGCCGTAGTCAATGACAAAGCAGCAAAACTGTTGGTGGACACAGGAGCAACAGTGACGATAGTTTCACCTGAGATAGCGGGTAATAGACCAATTGATGAGCTCCATACCAACGTGCTTGTTGCTGATGGGACTCCTCTGAGAATTAAGGGGAAGACGACATTGCCTGTATCTGTAGACGGTGTATGTACAGATCACAATGTTGTTGTAGCAGACATTGGTATTGATGGTATACTTGGCCTGGACTTTATGAAGAGTCACACCTGTCACATTGACATTGTCAACAATTCTATTACTCTGGATGGACGCTCAGTCAGTATGAATATGGAAGGTCAAGTCGGTTGTTACCGAGTTCTACTGGAGCAGTCAGTACATGTTCCACCCATGTCAGAAGTACTCACTCTTTGTCGTGTTCAGACAATAGATGGCAAAGTTGTATCTAATCTTGGGATTGGCATGGTAGAACCTATAGAAAGTTTCACAAAGTCAGACCGTGGCATAACAGCCAGAACTCTGACTGACAGCCCAGATAAAGTACCAGTGCGTATAATGAACGTGCAAAGCACTGACCAAACCCTTAAGAAAGGCACTTGTGTTGCACAGTATACGCCTGTAGCTGAGGTATTCGTCGATGACAGTTTTCTACCTGGAGAGAATACAGCAGTGCCTGGTCATTTGAAAGATCTGTACGAGGATACGAAATCAAGACTCAGTAATGACCAGAGTGCTGAGTTTGAAAAGTTCCTCATTAAGTACCAAAGTTTGTTCGCCAAAGACGACTTGGACTTGGGTAGAGCGGAGTCAATCAAGCATCGCATAAATACAGGAGATACACATCCTATTAAGCAAGCTCCTAGGCGTTTACCTGAACATATGCACGCTGATGTAGAAAAGCATATAGATGCTATGCTTGAGAAGAAGGTTATACATCCTTCAAAGAGCCCTTGGTCATCTCCAATAGTATTAGCCAAAAAGAAAGATGGCTCAACACGCTTCTGTGTTGACTACCGCAAACTGAATGATGTAACAATAAAGGATGCTTATCCTTTGCCTCTCATTCAGGAGTCGCTTGACCATCTTTCTGGTGCCAAGTGGTTCTCTACCCTCGACCTATGCATGGGATACTGGCAGGTGGCAGTCAATGATGATGACAGAGATAAGACTGCATTTGCGACAAGAAAAGGCCTCTTTGAATTTTCAGTCATGCCTTTCGGGCTTTGCAACGCCCCTGCCACATTCCAAAGACTAATGGAATCAGTACTTCGTGGATTACAGTTTGAGACTTGCCTTGTCTATTTAGATGACATAATTGTTGTGGGTAAAACATTTGAAGAAATGGTAGGCAATCTCTCAAGTATATTTGATCGTCTCGCCAGTGCAGGACTCAAGCTCAAAGCCAAGAAATGCAAACTGTTTGCATCGGAAGTCGAGTACTTGGGGCATGTCGTATCAGAGGCTGGAATAACTACAAGCAGTGACAAGACGCAATCAATTGTCAACTGGCCAGTTCCTCAGAACGTATCTGAAGTGAGATCTTTCTTGGGCTTATGCAGCTATTATAGACGGTTTGTACCCAACTTTGCTTCAGTAGCTGATCCTTTACACAAGTTGACAAAGAAAGGAACCAATTTTGTTTGGACAGAAGCTAGTCAAAAAGCATTTGGCAGACTGAGAGAAGCTTTGACATCATCACCTATCCTGGCAAATCCAGATCTATCTCAGCCTTTCATACTGGACACTGATGCCAGCGACCAATCAATAGGTGCAGTACTGTCCCAGAACATAAATGGATCAGAAAGGGTTTGTGCTTACGCTAGCAGAACTTTGTCAAAGTCGGAGCGCAAATACTGTGTAACTCGCAAGGAGCTTCTGGCTGTCGTGCACTTCGTTAAGCATTTTCGCCATTACCTATATGGAAAGAAGTTCCTCATACGGACAGACCACAGTTCTCTACGCTGGCTCATGCAGTTCAAGAACCCGGAAAACCAATTAGCAAGGTGGTTGGAAGTTCTGTCTGAGTTTGACTTCACAATCCAGCACAGACCAGGCAAGCAGCACGGCAATGCTGATGCATTAAGCAGAATACCTTGTAGACAGTGTGGTTACCATGATGGTTGGGACAAGGGTGACAGGACAACAAGTCACGTATGCAGTGCCTCTGTAGCTGACATATCCATGAAGCACATACAAGAAGAAGACAAAGACCTGCAGAAAGTTAAATCATGGTTAAACAGTAAGGTACGACCAGATTCTAAACTGATGGAGGGAGAGAGTTACTTTCTGAAATCCCTATACAGCCAGTTTGACAGACTTTCTGAGATGCAGGGTATTGTTTGCAGACAAGGTATCGATTCTGATACAAATACAGTGCGATACCAAGCAGTTGTTCCACTCAAGCACCGTCGAACTGTCCTTCAGTATTGCCATGATGAGAGGACAGCTGGTCATCTAGGGATACGAAAGACCCTTGAGAAAGCTGGACAGAGCTATTACTGGCCAAAGATGCAAACTGACGTTAGGCAGTACGTCAATGGATGTGAATTTTGCACTAAACGCAAGGGAGAAAACAAGACAAAGAGGGCACCAATGAAGTTAGTACAGACAAGTTACCCAATGGAGCGCATTGCTATTGATATTTTGGGTGAACTTCCACTTACTGTGGCTGGCAACAGATATATATTGGTCATATCGGACTACTATACAAAGTGGACGGAAAGCTTCCCAATGCAGAACATGGAGGCTAGAACTGTTGCTAGTATTTTGGTTGAACAAGTGGTATGCAGGTTTGGTGTACCAGCAGCATTGCACTCTGACCAGGGTAGTCAGTTTGAGAGCAATCTCTTCAAGGAGATGTGCTTGCTGTTGGGGATTAAGAAAACACACACCACACCTTATCATCCACAGTCAGATGGCATGGTGGAGCGATTCAATCGCACGTTGATAGCCATGCTAAGTGCATTTGTGAACAATAATCACAGTGACTGGGATGTGCAGTTACCATTTGTTATGATGGCTTACCGCTCATCTGAGCATGAAACCACAGGCTTTACCCCGAACGCCCTTATGTTGGGTAGAGAGGTATCCACACCTCTTGACATAATGTTCGAGATGCCATCTCCTATAAAGGCAATTCCTCAGACTGATTGGTGTTGGCTTTTACAAGAGCGGATGGAAAATGCCCACAGACATGTCAGAATACATACTGAACAATCCATGGTGAGACAGAAACACTACCATGATAGGAAACTTCACTGGGAAAAGTACTCCCCTGGTGACAAGGTATGCGTTTTCTTCCCTAGGACACAACAAGGCAAGTCACCGAAGTTTACCACTTACTGGAATGGTCCTTACACAGTGAAGAAAAAGATGTCAGATGTAAACTATCTGGTAGACTGTGGTAAGCGTGGAGCAGACCAGGTGATACATGTCGACAGAATGAGACATTTGAGAGGACAAACACTGATTGGTGAAGACTTCCCTGATACAGCCTTGTGCAAAACAGCAGACCAACCAGGCGATGAGTCAGTTGTAAAGGATGACAACTCAAGTCATGATGACATTGGCAATGAAGCGGCCTCAGATCCTCCAGTCAGACCATTCAGAAGCAGGAGACCGCCTGCATATCTGAAAGACTATGATACAGACTATTAGTTCTGACTGACTTGTACATATACTTAGTTTAGCATAGGTAATGCTTTGTTTGATTGTTTTAAGGTTTTGTTATTTTTTTGTGATCATGATTTTACATTCGAGGACGAATGTCATCGGAGGCGTGGGTTGTGTAACATAAATGAATACACATTACTCACAAAGACGCTTTATGTAAATAGTCGCTCTATCTTTTAAACGTTTCATTGACTAAGATATGTTGGAATCGTCCATATCCTGATGTACCCTTTTTGTTGAGCATAATAGACTTTCCTAACAGTATATAAAGCCCGATTCTTTCATTATTCTTTTACTTCGCTTGGTGTGAACGTCTCGATCGCATCTTAAAGCCTCTACCTGTGTAAGCAGTATAGCTTAATACTCTTACTTGTAGTGAGCCTGAATAAGGCTAAAGGCCCGAATAGAGCCGTACTACATTTAGAGTGACTGGCTGGTTGGACAACCATTTGTCTGGGACACGACGTGTGCTCACTGATCGAGTGTCTATCACTCGGTGTTTGCCAGTGACAGGGATAGGAGGAGAGCCAAGGCTCGTGGCAGTCATCTGTCAGTATACAGTGCATAGCACTGGGGAGCGGTGCGCGTCACTCGTCACTTGACGTGCAAGGTAGCCTGGCTGAGCGCTGTTGACAGTACGCGCTGTAATATAAACAATAGGGCGAAGTTGGTCACATTAAAGTTCATTTGTTGTTTTCATTGTTAATACTCCAATCATTTGATGTACATATATTTGATTCGTTTGTTTTACTCCAATCACTTGTATTTAGACAGACAGTCTAAGGAAAACTAATGGTATATCTCTGTGTAAATCAGAGGCGAACCCCGGATATATGATCGCTCGCATATACTTCACGTTACAGTACTTTGCAACAAGATGTTATCGAATAAAGTTTCCCTATTTGAAAAATTTAAGCGAATGAATTTTAGTTTTAACCCTGCTTTGTTCAAAGATATATCAATTTCACAGATAACTGCACGCATTATCGAGAACGAGGGAGGGCATTGACGTCCACTTATTGACCTTGAACGTCAAAATGTTTAAAAACACTTCCGTTTACTTTAGTTCTATTTCTCTTATATATATTTCCGTATCTCTAATAGGATGATGGAATCAGATATGAAATTTTGAACAAAACATTTTTTAAAGCTTTGACCCTAACTTGAACTTTATTTGACAAAACTCATTTAACTGACACTAACAAAACATGAAAGGTGAGTTTATAAAAGAAAAGGTCGAATAACGCTTAGCCAAGCACATGTTACTCTCCTCTTCTTGTTTATTTTTTCGACAAATCATTTGTAAACTTGTTTATTCTTATTTAATTTCGATGATAAATGATAATTGTGTAAGTATTCTTAATTCCTTGTATCAGAATTTGAAACTTTCACTGAATGTTGGGAAAGAATAATCTCGACTAGGAGTATCTGATTTCTAGCTCGCCTGAGCTATAGTCATATAGCGCGCCGTCCGTCCGTCCGTCCGTCCGTCGTCTGTCGTCCGTCCGGCATAAACCAAGTAGATTTTTACAATATGGAAACGAGGTAAAACGGAATGTCTTGTACTTTTGTTGAACGATTAGAGTCTGATCTTGAAAAATATGTCAATTATAACAGTTTTAACAAATATTTTCATCGTTATAATGTCAACTAAGGGAACAGGGCATTTTAATTTGACTTGTTGCAAATTGTTACAAAATCGTTACTATGACAACCAAATATTTTAAATCAGAATGAACGATAACATGTACTTTTTTATATTTCTTTTCGAAGGACAGAGTTTGTCGTTGAGAAATATGTAAAAGAAAATAACTTCTGACAAAGACTTCTGATCACTTTGATGTCAAATAAGGCTCCCGAGTCCTTTTTTTTAGATTCTCATTTTGGGGTGGGGGTACCCAAAGTGTACTTTTCTGGAACAGTTTTAGCTATTTCACTCTTTGAAATCATTATCTATAAAGAAATATACATATTTGATGATATTATCGTGAAAATGATCACAAGAATGGTTTCAGTCTGGAATCATTATCAATATATCATGGTTTTATCTATCAAAATTCATTGTTTTAATTGCGACATATCTCGGGGTTGGTTTACATATGTATATTCAGAGGACCACTGGTCAGTCAAATGGTCGATGATATGTCATCTTAATAACAAATATAAATCATCAGATATCAATGTTAAATAAACAGAATATTTTTTTCTCCTCTGACAAAGAATTCTTGGATTATTGAGCCACCTTAATGTGCATATACTGGGAACACTTTCATGCTTGTTATTATTCATGTACTTGGAACAATTCCATACTTGTCATCATTTATAAACTTAGCTCGAATTTCCTTTGTCTTAGACTCTCTTAGATGAATTGTATACGGACTGATTTCTTGAAGAAACATCTAATGAGTAATCCCTTCCCGAGGATTTTGAGAATGTATAGGACATTTGATATATCTGAAATTCTTGAAAACAAATAAATTTCTTCCCGAGGATTTTGAGAATGTATAGGACATTTGATATATCTGAAATTCTTGAAAACAAATAATTCAGTTCAGAGTTCTTGAAATCTTTCAATGAAATGTTGGACCACAGGAAGCTGTTGTTTTAAAAGAGGAAATAAATTATGATTCACAACCTTAAGCCACTGTGTTCGACATCTTGTATGTATACAACATTTCTAAAGACGAACACAAGAGGCTTTAAATTGAAGGTCGTGAATAATAAAACATTTTCTCTCATAAAACGACAGGTTCCTGTGGTCAGACATTTGGGAATTTTTATCTGTCCAAATAATAGATAGAACATGAGTTTTTATCGGACCAAATGATTTTTTATCAGCAAATCCGATGCAGCTGATACTTTTCATGAACTCTGTCAGCTAATAATTTGTCCATGTAACAGTCCTATCATGAGGCGAAACATAGTTAACAGTAAATAACGATGTGGTAGGTCTGCTAGTTGGACAAGCTTTACAGTATCATGGGCCTATTAATTTGTTTCCCTAAAAGCAGCATACACCAGAGTATTAAGTTTATTTCATTGTTTTATTCTTTTTGTCTGTTTCTTCATCACTTGCTGCACATTAATGTGGAATTTTACAAAATGATTTTTTTGATGTTGAATAATTGAACTATACACTAGCTGGGCATATGACTTTGGATCACATTATCCGTCTATTCAAATCAGTAAAAAAGATAATGTTTTGAAATGTTACTATTTCTTCTTGTTTGTACTTTTAAAGGCTGTAAAAAAAAAATCTTGTCTGCATCCGGCAAAAATCTTTTTAGAAAGAATGTAGGCTCAAATCGTGATACTGGCACTATCAATTTTACGTCTTATTCAATGTCAGTATGTCAATTAGAGCACCCATGGGTATCAGGTGAGCGTTGTGCCCTCCTGGGGCTCTTGTTAGGATACTTCCTTTCAGGAAGTCTCCTACTGTTATCATAACAGTTGAGATATCGCCGCTTTGCAATGTATCCATACACCTCAAAATACAGTGCTTTTTCTAATTTAAAAATTTGCTGTCTGACATATGCAAAATGCAAGAACAATATTATCCTCCTTCTTGAAAAAATTTTCAATTTTATATAAAGTAAATGCATCACAAAAAATCAACTATTTATTTCTTGCTTTCACTGCTCGACGGTGGCGTAACAATATATACATGTATTACTTCTAGTTGTCTTCCCTATGGAAAGGCAAACCGATGAGAAACAAAAGTAGAAACGAAGAATGATCTTGTTGAAAGAAATAGGAAATTACGTAATTAAAATGAGAATTTTTGGAAATTACCAGTGACAATAAACTTAAAGTTACGCTGGAACTACATGTAACCACTCTTTTATCAAATATATTGTAGATTGTAAGTACATGTAATTTTAAACATGCATGCATGGTATTAACGTCTTTCTAGTTTCCAAGTGGGCTAATTTTAAAACACTGCTCAGGGTTTAAGTCGTCAAAATAAAATGTAATTTAAAGTATACTACTTACAGTAAATATAAACAGTTTATGCTGTTTATAAAACACATTGAGCTCATAGAAATGAAAATTATAAGCTTCACATGCATGTGCATCCTATGTATAAAAAAATCATCATCCATTCATTATTACATAAACAATAAAATTATTCAACATTCATCTGCTGACTATAAATTTTGAATAGAAGTATCGTTCAGGACCTTCAGTCCAAGTGTTTGTTTGTATTGATATGCCATAGAAAGATCATCATGACATTGATACAGAGAGAACTGAGCTGACAAAAACACCCCTTTTAAGTGGAAACAAAATGTATTTCAAGAAAAAAATAAGAAATAAAGAAAAAAACTAGTCCGTCTTCTGAAGAAGCAAATTTGTAGTTGTACTGAAAATGTTGATATGTTTAATGAAAAAAAAAAACCTGCCTGCCGCATATGATTTGAAAAATTAGGCCTGAGAACCAACTTTATTTTTTTTTTTGCTTGGCCTTATCTTATAAGTAGAAAGTAAACCAGGTCTATTAAGTATAAATGCTGATAGTAAGAGTGACAGTGACCCACCCACCCCACCCCCCTGAAGATGCCACTATGATACCAGGTAAACCAACTGATTGTTACTACATGTATGTGGTTTTCCAATGAAAAACGATATATAGTAGAGAAAGTAATGTCAGATCTAATTTTAAGTCTAGAAATACTGTTACATGTATCTACATGTACATGTATCTTCAAATTGCATTCATATATGAAAACCAAGCAAAGTTTAAGAATAAACATGTTTGTTTTATTTTATAAGTAAGTAATTATATAAGGTCCAGATGATACATGTATGTATATGTATATTTAACTGAAATACAATATGGGCATAAAACCCTATTTTTCTAAGCATGTTATTTCTGATTGTAGGATTTTCTATCAGTCGTGTAGAGGCGTTTATCAAGAAGTACGTACCTGGGGCACACCTGGCTGAGGACAACACAACTGAAGTCACATTCCAGCTCCCTGACAGTGCCAATCAAACAGCCATGTTTGAGAGGCTATTTAAGGAGTTAGAGAGGAGCTATAGGGATCTGGGAGTATCCAGCTTTGGTGTGTCTGATACAAGTCTAGAGGAGGTAGGTACAGTGTTCTATAATAATAGAAGTATAGGAGCTCACGTTCCAGCTCCCTGACAGTGCCAATCAAACGGCCATGTTTGAGAGGCTGTTTAAGGAGTTAGAGAGGAGCTATAGGGATCTGGGAGTATCCAGCTTTGGTGTGTCTGATACAAGTCTAGAGGAGGTAGGTACAGTGTTCTATAATAATAGAAGTATAGGAGCTCACGTTCCAGCTCCCTGACAGTGCCAATCAAACGGCCATGTTTGAGAGGCTGTTTAAGGAGTTAGAGAGGAGCTATAGGGATCTGGGAGTATCCAGCTTTGGTGTGTCTGATACTAGTCTAGAGGAGGTAGGTACAGTGTTCTATAATAATAGAAGTATAGGAGCTCACGTTCCAGCTCCCTGACAATGCCAATCAAACGGCCATGTTTGAGAGGCTGTTTAAGGAGTTAGAGAGGAGCTATAGGGATCTGGGAGTGTCCAGCTTTGGTGTGTCTGATACAAGTCTAGAGGAGGTAGGTACAGTGTTCTATAATAATAGAAGTATAGGAGCTCACGTTCCAGCTCCCTGACAGTGCCAATCAAACGGCCATGTTTGAGAGGCTGTTTAAGGAGTTAGAGAGGAGCTATAGGGATCTGGGAGTATCCAGCTTTGGTGTGTCTGATACAAGTCTAGAGGAGGTAGGTACAGTGTTCTATAATAATAGAAGTATAGGAGCTCACGTTCCAGCTCCCTGACAGTGCCAATCAAACGGCCATGTTTGAGAGGCTGTTTAAGGAGTTAGAGAGGAGCTATAGGGATCTGGGAGTATCCAGCTTTGGTGTGTCTGATACTAGTCTAGAGGAGGT
This sequence comes from Pinctada imbricata, assembly GCA_033119305.1. NCBI lineage: Eukaryota > Metazoa > Mollusca > Bivalvia > Pterioida > Pteriidae > Pinctada > Pinctada imbricata. The sequence continues at coordinate 12,081,478 of VSWD01000010.1, read as the reverse complement.
AGGTACAGTGTTCTATAATAATAGAAGTATAGGAGCTCACGTTCCAGCTCCCTGACAATGCCAATCAAACGGCCATGTTTGAGAGGCTGTTTAAGGAGTTAGAGAGGAGCTATAGGGACCGGGGAGTATCCAGCTTTGGTGTGTCTGATACAAGTCTAGAGGAGGTAGGTACAGTGTTCACTGATAATAGAAATATTGGCCAGAAATGGAAGACTTTAAATGTGATCATGACCATACATAAAACTGCTGTAATTAATAATTCAAGAATTGTTCATACCTAAAAAAAAAAAACATAAAGAAGTATTTTCTCATTATACATGACATTGTAAATCTGCATTATAGGTGTTCCTGAAGGTAGCAGAGCAAACCAGTGAGGATGACTTACCTGATGAATACAAACGGAAAAAGTTAGAGGACATTACAGATGGTATGCTGATTAATGATACTTTTTTTAAATACAGACCTGCCTACAATTTTGGCGTAATTTACGATTTTTTATGTACAATTATGCTCTATGTTTTTGCTGCTAAATTTTACGCTTATAACATATTTTCAAGCAGAATGACTTTTCTAAAGTAGATTTAACAAACGAATAGACTCAACGTGCATTATTTGCAAGTCCAATGTTTGATATCATATATGGGATTGTATGAATGATTAAGATTTTTTACAATGTCAAAGTGGGGGAAAAGATATTTAAGTTACAATCAATTCTTTTATATTACGCTTTCCATCTTTAAAGTACACTTCCTTGAGAAAATATTACACTTTAAGCAAGAAACAGCTAGGCAGGTCTGTAAATGTAAAGGGATTGTCATCCAAAATTTTTACTTTTCAGAAAAAAATCAAGCTATCATCAGCTAATTAAGAAATTGAAGTATTTTGTTAGATTGGCACAGTGTTTAATTGATTAGATTTGACATTACATATCAAAAGTAGAAGTGTAAAATGTCAATTTTTATTTAATTTAGGAGGTAGATTTGCTAGACCTGTCACAAGGCTGAGCTTCAGAAGGAAGAAGAAGAAGTCCTTCCTTAAATATCTGGCTGAACGATCAAAATATGGAAAACCAAAGATTGATTCCGAAGAACTGGTAACTGATACAGGTAATAGTTTTTATTTCTTTAGCTTATTGACAATTCTCTTAATTTTCATTTTAAGTTTCATTTTGCCTTAAAGTTTAATAAAAAGTATTTCTGTGGTAATGAACAACTTGTATATGTATTATTACAGAATCAATTGCCTCTGAGCCCACTGGATCTGAGATGGGAAGTGTCACCAACCTTGATGTCCCTAACCTTGATGGATTTAACCACAAGTCTATTACTCGTACCAAAGGCAAAGTCCTACTCATAAAACAGTTTGCCGCCATGTTTATCAAACGTTTCCACCGTCTCAGACGGAGCAAGAAAGGCTTCTTCTTTGAGGTGATTCTAGCATATTTTCATGATTGACAGATTCTATAATTTATATGCACTTCACCAATATACATGTACATGTATAAATGCACAGCCAATGTAATTCCCTTAGATGAAACTATTGATAAGAACATGTTGCATTTCACATGTAAATGTTTGTGATGTTGCAATGCATAAGCTTTACAGAAACATGCTGTTCTAACCTGCAAACTGAACCTGCGGTGACCTATTTTTAAAGTCAGCTTTTTACCTGGAAAGCGCTTTCAGAAAACAAGAATGAATCTGACAATTGTGGTGCATATGACTATAGAATAAATAACATGATTTTAATTTTGTAACGGATATACTAATGATATGCTATGTACGATAAATGCATTTGCTGCATGTGTTTTGCATATCCGTAACAAAATGCAAATTAAGACACTTACATGTACTCTTAGAATGACAAATGACAAGCATAAGAATTGCATGCCTAGTAGTGTGCACAATAAGCTTCATTCTATATTCAGAGGCAATGTATAAAGTTAAAATCTTACAAAAAAAGAATCATAAACTACTGTTTGTATTAAATTATATATATTATACATGTATGTCATTTTATGTACACTTATAGATAATCCTGCCGGCTTTATTTGTACTCCTTGCTATGGTTTTTGCTGAGATCAGACCCCCTATATATGAGGAACCCCCTCTAGAACTTCACCCCTGGCAATATGTATCCAAGATAGGAGACCCACATCTCTTTGTTTTCTACAGGTAATTTTTTTTTGTATGTTTCAAAATACATGTATTATTCCTGCATTATGACAGTACAAAACTTTAAGTCTGAGATACTTAAGCTGCTTTTGTTTCAAAATGAAAAGTTCAGACATAAACTTGATAGTTCTGATTGATTAGGGCATTATTTCTTTATATTTAAACAGTAACGATGCCCCTGGAAAGAAGTCAGCTGATGACCTAGTTAGTACATTACTAAGTAGTCCTGGTATGGGAACTCGCTGTATGGACCCAAGTGTAAACACTATAGAGTAAGTTAATAATTTACACTAACAGATTTCAGTACAACTAACTAAAGGAATCATCATAGAAATAAGAAAATTGTGACTAACAGACTTCAATACAACTGTCTTCATGGATGGCTTCAAAAACGAGAAAATTAAAAAGATTATGTCGACTTTGTCTAAAAATATTCACTGATGTCATAGAAAAGCTATAAATCTGAGTTTGGTAGTGAAAATTCATCTCTGTTAGTATTCCACTAAAGTGAAAATTTCCTGTAGAAAAAAAGAAAACGTTATTTTAACAAAATAGTCCTTACATACATGTACATATAGTTTATTGAATACAAAAATATATTGTATGATCAGAGACTACCCGTGTCCTGGCAGTACAGGAGGGTGGAACAATAACTACCGCATACAGCCCAATACTACAGTCTACTCACCGGAATGCTCATGCGAGAAAACAGGATTCCCCATATGTCCTGCAGGTAACTCTTAATCATATCAAAATTTGTACGATTTGAATGTAGTCTCCAGTGAGTGTATAATGAAAATCTATTGCAAAATTGGGAAAATCTATAGCAATTTAACTAGGAAAATAGAATTTAAGATTAATTCTAAAAGAAAATATCATTGTCTGAATTTGGACACCTGTGTCATCACTTTGCAGTCTCTATCTCGAATTTGAGCAATATTAACATCCATAGTATGCTGTCGATCTGATTTGTTTGTACACAATGGTTTTCGTTTGCGAGGTTAGTCACTAGGGTTATTTTCATTTATGGGCAACTATACGAGTGATATGTTTGAAAGACAAAGATGAAGTTTATTTCCTAGTTCACTACATTAAACTGTATTCACTTACAGGTGCAGGAGGTCCTGACCCCCCAAGTAGACTTTTGGTGACATCAGACTACCTGTATAACATGACCGGCAGAAACATCAGTGACTGGGCCATTAAAACCACAAAAAGATACAGAAAACGAAGGTATAGTCTCTTATTTTTTTTGTCTCTTTTAAGTCAAAGTGAATCTTGAGGATCAGTTCTGATTAGCGTCACATACAGTTTATCTTATGGTATGTGTCTTCAAATAGTGCATAATAATAATACTATTTTCAGAAAAACAAACATATACATGGTAAAAGTTACTTACATGTGCAATTTTATTAAAATCTATATGCCATGATAGTATCAGATATTAAAACAATTTTGTATTCTTTACCATCAGGTATGGCGGTTTCTCATTTGGTGACACCAATGCCTTGGCTGGGCTGAATGCTACACAGCTACGGAGCTTCCTTGACATTCTGACCAGAGCGGCAAATAATGGCACAGCTATATTACAAGGCAATGAGACTGAGTGGTTAGCGGCTTTTGAAGCATTAGCTGTCTCAGACAGTGCCAAGGTTAGCTATATAGTATGAATAGGGAAAGGAAATTTATTATATCTGACTTGACGTTTTTTCCATTTTAAATGGGGATTTGTCACTAAGAATAGTTTTTAGAGAACTTCTGTAGCCTTCTCATGATAACTCTAAACTTTTATCTAGACTTGACATTTTTTCCATTTTAAATGGGGATTTGTCACTAAGAATAGTTTTTAGAGAACTTCTGTAGCCTTCTCATGATAACTCTGAACTTTTATCTAGTTCTAATCATGTTGAAAAAGTGTTTCATATGACATGAGTACATGAAGTTATTGTTTACATAGCTTTTTGATTGACAAGTTATTTTGTTTATTATAGGTATGGTTTAATAACAAAGGCTGGATGTCAAGTGTTGCATACATGAACTCCCTCAACAACATGATCCTACGTACTAACCTTGACCCGGCAGTAAGGGCTAAGTACGGTATTACCACCATCAACCATCCCATGAAACTGACCAAAAAACAGCTGAATCAAGAATTACTGTAAGGATGTACTTTCATTTTAACTTGATTTATTCATATATTTGCATTGAAATTACTCAAAAGTCAATTATTGTGAAATTGCCAACTTTCAAAAAACAGTGTATCATATCCATTTTGGTCAAAAGAGTATCTTGTATAGTGTTATATGTACATATTTTAGCAAGGTTCACAGGAGCACAATTTAGCAAGATTGACATGCAAACTAATTCTAAACTATAATAATATGTTAATTGGTCATGAATTATAATTGGAAATAGCATGTACTCATATTCATGATTGCCCTGTAATATGTCACTTTATATACATCATGTTTGCCCTTTTCTGCTGAAATACATGTATGGCTGCATTGAAAAAGTACAATGATAAGAGTCTGATCCATATTTATCTCATATACATGAGCAATTTATATCTATCTTTCAGTGAATCCAGTGCCATTGACCTTGTAATAGCTATCTGTGTAATCTTCGCTATGTCGTTTGTGCCGGCCAGTTTTACTATGGTTCTCATAGAGGAGAGAGCCTCCAACTCTAAACATCTACAGTTTGTTAGTGGAGTTAACCCGGCTATGTACTGGTTTGGGAACACTGCATGGGATATGGTAAGCAGTCATGCAATACGGAAGATAGCAAATACTTCTAACCAAGAATATATGACTGTTTTCGCACACTCTTTGATTGTTCTCCTTTGTTTTGACGTCATCAGTTTACTTGGGCAGAAAAGGTGCCCAAGTTTTGAACAATGGTTTAGGTAGGTGACTAAATGAAAAATCAGAACGGACACGCTGCACGCACTGTATATGCGATCTTGCGTATTGAAGAATTTAATTCTTTGATATAGGAACCTTGGGCTGTGTTTATGTTAACATTACTTAACAAGTACTGTACATGTACATGTACATGTATATCGAGATATCTGTGAAAATGCATGTACATGAATAGCATTTCCTGTGTTAACAAAGTTTTGAATATTTTCACAGAAAGAATATAGAATACATGTATCTTATGATAGTTTGTATTGAAATTCATACACATTTTATTTGCAGTGAGACATTGAGATTTTGTACATGTTTTTCAATTTTAAAATTCCAATAAGAGAGTTTTACATTTTATTTTTCAGTTGAACTATGTGATACCGTGTATTTTTTGTATCTTCATTTTCCTGGCTTTCCAAAGAGAGGCATTTATTGGAGAAAACAACATTGGATGTTTGATTGTACTTCTATTTCTGTATGGGTAAGTTACCAATATTATCTGATGCAAAATTATGAAGAATATTTTCACCAACTTTAGAGAAGTACCACATGTACAGTTTACATGTACTCCATTACAGTTAAAAACACGAAACTTTCTATTCCTTTCTTGAAATTTAAAGTTTCAAAATATATCAAGGGACATTATTAATTAAATGATGGTATTCATTTGACTGAGTAAACATAAAAAAGAACAAAGCAGATACATTTGTACAATAGGAAAATGCATGCTACATACAGTGTGATTGACATGAATGTTTTTGTCATTGTAGATGGGCCATGATACCATTAATGTACCCGTTCTCACGGTTATTTAATGTACCTAGTACAGCCATGGTGGTATTAACATCATTTAACATATTCCTGGGTACGACAGCCACACTAGCTGTTTTTATTGTGGGAATTCTCGGCAGGACGGATGAGGTTTGTACATACATGTATTTCTATAGTATAACATGATTATAACAAATCTCAAGGACCCATTAGAGTGAGTTCGTTAGAAACATAATTAATTGTTTCCACAGGGAGTATTATACTGATGTATTGTTTGAAGTTTTAAGACATTAGATGTTAAATGAAGGATAATTGGTTCACCCATTTATTGAGTTTGGAATTCCAAACGTATGACATAGTTATAGTATAAAAGTTTATCGAAAAATTTTCACCCATGCATTTTTGTGCGAATAGCACATAGCGATTGCCTGATTTCTTCACTCATGGGAGCCCCGTCTACTGAGTATGTATAAACGATGTTACTCTGTTTACATGTACCTTGGGACTGTGTCAGCGTCATGATCGGTATAAAGTCTGATCACTGTCTGAATCAATGAATTATATCTATATGAATCGAGCTGTCGTGTTATGTACGTGCATGACCTTATGAAAAATTGCATCTGTATGTACTGAGATGAACACAGGCTGTGTGTTGGAAACCCCTTTCCATTTTCAGGTGATAATCTGTTTTAGTGGACATTATATAAATGAAACGGTTCTATCGATAAAGATATTAAGTTGAATCATTGAAAAGTAAAACTAACTTCAAGTAGGCTTAATTGCCCCGCTTCACAAAATAAAATCTTTATACGACGGAAAAAGTAGGAACTTCCATCGTGAAATATGATATTAATAATTATGAAAAATAAAAGATCAAAACATTCCCGTTTAGGATGTATCATGTTTTGTATACTAAAAAAGGAGTGAATTTTCCTTCAAATTCTTAGCACACACCTAACATTGAACATGAAAGGTTAAAGAGAGAGTGGGGATCAAATTAGAAAATAAGATTCGTCTTCTTTCCTTGTATATGGAGTCATATTGGATTGTTGTATTTTTAGGGGGGGGGGTATATATTTAATGTGCTGTTATTTAATTTTCATGTTCACTGTCAGACATCATCTTTCAATTCATTACGACAACATTATGCATTTGCATTTTAGTTCTGTCTTTATACGTCCATAAACTGGCCTACGAAGGTGTTCAGGAACAAATATAACTTTGAAAACACAATATTTTGTCATACATTATAAGTGATATTATTCTGGCTATTCGCACTCAGTACCTTTAGTGCTTTGATTGAAAAAAAGTTAGTTCCTGCAAGAGTTAATGGCCCTCAGAGTTTACATTGAAGTCTATGGAAAAACTAATATTTCAGCCATATTTTCCAAGAAAATGGTGGGGGCTCAAATATGGATGGATGAAAAATTTCTTAAAATCAATATTTATCAAATTTCACCAAAAAAATCTTAAGTTTACCATTTAGATCTTTAAAGTATATGCTATCAAGAGGAGATAACTAAATTAAATTTCTGGGCTTTTTTTTTTTGTCAAATTCAATTACCTTTTAGTCGATCAAGTGATACATGCACTATTGTTTGTCATGTTTGATATGTAACATCTCTCAGAATATTCATTTACATCACATTTCAGCAAAATAACTTATCTGTTTTCAGCAAAATAACTTACCTGTTTTCAGCAAAATAACTTATCTGTTATCTGCTATTTCTTGAATGTTTTATTCATTTATTCAGTTGTTGTTTCCTTGAGATACAAGAATGAATCTTAAATTAATTATACATGATAGTTTGATATCATTGTTTATGAAATGTACATGAAAATCAATGGAAAAAAATTATTTTCACTCGTTCAGTCCTCTGTCAATGGGTATCGGTCCTTGATTTTCAAAATTCAAAATTTCTTATTTAAAAAAAAATTTTGTTCACTCGGTCCTATTTTTTCATAAAAAATCCCGAAGAACTGCACATGAAATTGGTGTGGCATAATCACCTTTTTACTGTTTGCAGGAGCTAGAGGCCATCAATCTGATTCTACAGAAAGTATTCCTTGTATTACCACAGTATTGTCTGGGCAAAGGTCTGATTGATATGTCTACTAACCAGCTAGAAGCTGAGGTCATGGAACTACTAGGTGAGTCATGAGTAAAGGTCTGATTGATATGTCTACTAACCAGCTAGAAGCTGAGGTTATGGAACTAGTTGGTGAGTCATGGGCAAAGGTCTGATTGATATCTCTACTAACCAGCTAGAAGCTGAGGTTGTGGAACTACTAGGTGAGTCATGGGTAAAGGTCTGATTGATATGTCTACTAACCAGCTATAAACTGAGGTCATGGAACTACTAGGTGAGTCATGGGCAAAGGTCTGATTGATATGTCTACTAACCAGCTAGAAGCTGAGGTTATGGAACTACTAGGTGAGTCATGTTTGAAGGTCTGATTGATATGTCTACTAACCAGCTAGGAGCTGAGGTCATGGAACTACTAGGTGAGTCATGGGCAAAGGTCTGATTGATATGTCTACTAACCAGCTAGAAGCTGAGGTTATGGAACTACTAGGTGAGTCATGGGTGAAGGTCTGATTGATATGTCTACTAACCAGCTAGAAGCTAAGGTCATGGAACTACTAGGTGAGTCATGGGTAAAGGTCTGATTGATATGTCTACTAACCAGCTAGAAGCTAAGGTTATGGAACAGCTAGGTGAATTATGGTTTGCTATTGACATCCTGTAGATAATTACACATCATTACTTGGATATAAGCTCACAAAGATTTTTTTTTTGGCCGGATTGCAAAGCAATTCCGGTCTATAGATTGACGATGTCCGTCTGTCCATCCGTCTGTCCATCTGCTGTCAACATTTTGGCTAAAGTTTCTGGTTGAGGCAAAATCTAAGGAACTATATGCAGTAGAAACTTTATATTATACATGAAGCTTGCCCATCACAAGACCTTTCATTTTATGCCGTAACATTTGACCTAGTGACCTTGACCTTGGACTTTGACCTAGTTAAAGATTTTGGTTAAAGTTGCTGGTTGAGGCAAAATCTAAGGAACTATATGCAGTAGAAACTTTATATTATGCATGAAGCTTGCCCATCACAAGACCTTTCATTTTATGCCGTAACATTTGACCTAGTGATCTTGACCTTGGACTTTGACCTAGTTAAAGATTTTGGTTAAAGTTTCTGGTTTAAGCAAAATCTAAGGAACTGTATGCAGTAGAAACTTTATATTATACATGTAGGTTGCCTCTGACAAGACCTCTCAATGTATGCTTTAATATTTGACCTAATCAAGCCATACTGTCTTTAGCGGTGTTTTATTATTAGGTTATATTCACACAAATTAACTCAATTACATGTACTTACTAGTGATTCATCAGAGTTCTTAAATCTTTTAACATTACCTGCATTAATATTGCAAAAACTGTCCGAAAAAGAAATTTATTCTTAAGAATTGACCTACTGAAGAAATTATGAAAAATTCCTTTTCTCCTCTATTAATTGTACCCAATCCATGGTTAACATGACATAATTATGATTATCTGCAAAAAACACGCAATTCTAGAACAAAACAGCTTCATTTTGAAGCATAGAATAAATTCTTTACACAGTCTTCTTTCTAAATTAATAGTTGAACATTTTACATCTTTATGTATTCACTGTTACTTATATACCAGTACGTTTCCGTCGTTTTAGGTGAAAGCAAGAATTTAAAGAGTCCCTTCCAGTTTGACATTGTGGGACGTAATCTTCTCGCCATGTTTTGTATGGGAATCTTCTTCTTCATTCTGAATTTGCTCATTGAGTACAACTTCTTTATAAAGAGAAGGTATGTATAACAGAGTAAAAGATTTTTGAATGTGTGTAAGAAATGCTTTTGTCTATTTCTTGATGCTTCAGATGAAAATTTGGTTATTATCTCCTAAAAAAGCTTCTTTGAGAATATATGTAACTTTATGTTTGTTGCCATTTTTCCATTTGCAAAGTAATTAGGATATAATATTTTGCGTATTTGTTCTTTAAACTCATGCACGTATGTATAGTAATCAAAGATATATTCCCTATCAGCATGCAGTGCTTTTGGAGTCCTAGGCCCAACCATCGTTCCCTGGATGAAGATGATGTTGATGTAGCAGCAGAGAGGAAAAGAATATCGTCAGGGGAAGCTAAAGATGATGTACTGAGACTAGAAAATCTAACCAAGGTATGGGAAATATGATAAAATTACAAGTTTTAATGAAAAACTTACTTTGAAATAGATTTTCTCAAAACAGAAAAGTTGAATATGTGTATGCTTATATAAATTTTCTTTCAATATTTACAGTATTCATTTACCAAAGAAAATGCATACTGCAAAAAACAAAAATTATGTAAAAGATCATGAAAACATAACAATGATCCATACGTGACAGTCTTCTAAATACATGTATCATACAAGTTCATATGTATGCAGGTGTATCGTCTGTTTGGAAAGAAGGGGAGGAACACAGCTGTGGACAGATTGTGTGTGGGTGTACCAGCTGGTCAGTGCTTTGGTCTGCTCGGTGTTAACGGTGCCGGTAAAACTACCACATTCAAAATGCTGACAGGGGATGTGGGTGTTACTAGGGGAAATGCATTCCTGAACAATAAAAGGTGTTTAATGGCAGAGTATTAATAAAAATGTGATTAAATAAAAAAAAAATTCAAATATTCATTCTTTTTCAAATAATTGAACAATTCTAATGTTAAATCATCTTAGTTTAAGCATATTTATTTCATAATTCCTGGCCATCAAAATTTATACATTTATATACGTAACAGACAATAGAAATGTTCAAGGATTGGAAAAAAAACATAAATCATCTTACAACAATAGAATGGATGACATACCAATGTATTGGAAAAAGCTTGAAAATGCTCAACAGAATGTCATCAATAAGTTTTCTTGTCTTCTAGCTGTTTTGAACAAATTTATAACCCATATCATGACCAAATTCATCTTTGCAGCTCTTGCTGGTTGACTATTTTATATATGTATGAATGTCCTTTTTACAGTATACTTACTGACCTAGTACAGGTACGTAGGGAGCTTGGCTACTGTCCACAGTTTGACGCCTTTGACAACATGATGACAGGACGAGAGATACTATGCTTCTATGCCAGACTGAGAGGAGTTCCAGAAAAAGACGTCAAAACAGTAAGTCAAGCTGATAAAGTATGTGCTGTATATTTATGCTCTCTTTGTCAAATTTGATGCTTATTCAAAGGATTCAATTTCTGTGTATTTGTTGAAGTAATGTTTATTCATGTATCTGTGATAAGACTAAAGCCTTAAGTTTGTTTTTGTCTACATCAGGTATCAGAATGGGCCATAAGGAAGCTGGGATTGCTACCCTATGCTGACAAACTGTCTGGAAGTTACTCTGGAGGAAACAAGAGAAAACTCTCCACCGCCATATCCCTCATAGGAAATCCGCAAATTATATTCCTGGTAAATTTTACTCAACATTCACACATTGAAATACCGTATATCGGGTAATTTTCGCGTCCGGTAAATTTCGCGAAAATGACCCTAAAAAGGTGTGTCTTTTTTTCACTGAATCTAATTTTCGCTAATCTACAAATGATAAAAATTCAAAAATTGTTAAAAGATTTATTTAATGTGAAATGAAATACGATCGTGCATGATTACATATACAACTACGAACGTTGTGCTACTGGGTTGACGTATCAATAAATGTACAATAATACAAATACACATGATACAGTTCACTCGTTTAAAGCATGAATCAACGGTTATAATGTCTGGTTTCCCTCTCAAGTAGGCATATAATTTTGTGATCCAAAAAAGGCCTTCTACCCAAAAAATCATTGTTTATGTTTAGTTTCTTGTGAGAAATACACGTCTAATCAAAAGGCTAAATGTCATAATTACAGAACGACAATAGGTGGTTTAAAATAAAAGCCGACATGCATTGTATCGATAATTGATTTACGCTGGGTAATTAAATCAATTAATATAAACATGAAAGAAGTACCCAACCGTTGTTCAGTCTCAAAGTCGAGAAGGCAAGGCAAAATCTTGAGAATTCCCATCGAAACGGTTGCGAACCCCGGAATGAACAACATGCCGAAGTGAGACCAGGTGCCCGGGGAGAGTCGGCGTCTCCTGATTGCATGCAAGACCTGTCGCAACAGTTCCATGGAAACCTGTCAAATTTGGTTATTGTCTCGATGTACATTTTGATGTACAGATCAGGTAAGTTTGTCTTGTTTGGTGATGACGACAGCCATTCAATCACAATGTAGAATGTCACTGATCATTCTGGAAAGGGGGATCTGATATGCTTTTATAATATCCCCGTAGCAACCGAAGAACTTCCGCAATGATGATTTCAGCCGTTGTGCGATATAACCCTGAACAAGTAGATTACTTGCAAGCCATCTGGCTCTAATGATGAAATCTTTATATTAGGAACATGCCCTGGCGTACCATATCAGCTGAGAAAGAAAAACGCCATAAGCAGGAGAAGACGGAATGTTGCTACTCATGAAAGGGAAGTTAGTTATGTGGAAGCTGAAATTGTCACGCTTGTCATACAGTGAGGTGTTCAAATGGCCGTTTGCGTCAAACGATAGAAGTATATCCAAGTACGAAGCGGATCTGTCGCTCTCTGTTGTTTCCTTGATTTCTAGTTCATGAGGATAGATTTCATGTAGATGGTCCTTAAATTTCAGATTATTGATGGACAACAAGTCATCTATGTATCTGAAGGTAAAATTGAACTGAGATGCGAGGTGCTTTCGCCCAGTCGAGAGCAAGGTCTGGATAAAGTCAGTTCGTATGAATATACAAATAAGTCCACAAAGAGTGGGGTGCAATTGGTACCCATGGGGATTCCGACTATCTACTGGAATACGGTTCTTCCAAACACCACAAAAATGTTGTCAATCAAAAACTCCAGCATCCGGATGATATCGTCTTCGGTATACTTTTTGTTTGAATCAGAGTGTTCCTTCACAAAATAAGTATCCTCATGCCCTATGACGAGGTATTTGTATCTCCTTTTACCATTTTTTGAAAGAAAGGTGTTGCGAATAATATTGGCAAGTCTGTTTTTGAGTTTTTGGTGTGGGATGGTAGTGTAGAGCGTGGAGAAGTTGAAAGATTTTTATGCTGATAATATGATTGAAATTGGTGTATCATGTTATCTGTAAACATAATTATCTTAATCAGACGAGTATTCGCAAACAGCCAGGGACGGTTACATATTACCGAACCTCTAAGCGTTATTATTAAGGAACATTTACAAGATCAAGGGTTAAGATCGCGATTTGATAATGCTCGCGAACTTAGCGAAAATTAGACATACGCGAAAAATTCCCGATATACGGTAAATAATGTACCTTAATTTAGATTTTTAATGATAACGGTAAATACATACATGTAGTTGTGATAAAATCTTTAAACCTTTTTAATTGACAGAAATAAGTTTTATCATACTGTGACAATTTATCATGCATATTGAGCATTGTTTCATTTGCTCCATTAGGACGAACCCACTACAGGTATGGATCCTCGAGCTCGCAGGTTCCTGTGGAACTGTATCAATAACATCGTAAGAGATGGTCGTTCTGTCATTCTAACATCTCACAGGTATGGTAGTAACAGTAAATATTATCGTGTACAAGATATCAATATCAGAAGTGATGATGTGAAAATTAGATAAACTTTAAAAAGTTTGATCAACAGGAAAGTCGCTTCATTGTCATTTAAAATTTGACACCATTTTCTTCTGTCCTTGACATTTATAGTATGGAGGAATGTGAAGCTTTATGTGGCAGACTGGCAATCATGGTCAATGGAACGTTTAGATGTATAGGGAGCATACAGCATCTCAAAAATAGGTCGGTACAATTTTATGTTCCTTACAAATTTTCAGGAATGTGAAGAACCAGGTGCATAATGAGGTTCTGTGTCATTACATATTTTTAATCATATATGGAGTTTATATACAAGAGCCGAGTTTTTGATGACGTTCTTTAACATTACAGATTTGGTGATGGTTACACGATCATTATCAGAGTTGCCGGAGAGAGGCCCGATACGGAGTCAGTAGAGGACTTTGTGTCTCAGACTTTCCCCCACGCTGAGTTACGTGAACATCACCATAACATGCTGCAGTATCAACTCAAATCTAACGTCAAACTTTCCTATATATTTGGACAGATTGAGCGTGCCAAAGAAAGACTGAACATTGAGGATTACTCAGTATCTCAGACCACACTAGATCAGGTAGGTTACTATAGCGATCTCTATGCTCGAATAACATATATATCAATAATTGTTGACATAGATTGAAATATGTATTAGATATTGAAAAGAAAGAGATTATTGTCCATTTTGTGATGACATCAAATATACTGTTTTCAGGTTTTCATCAATTTTGCCAAAGAACAAACAGATATGTTGGACGATGAGAAAACTCAAATGCGATCAAAGACAAAATCTAAAGGTGAGTGCTATTCCTCTTACATAAAGTGTATTGACCTTTACATTCAATGTACACTGCATCCAAAATGCAATACAAATTGAATCATGATGCATTGAGTTTAAACAACACCTGCAGTGCTGCATACATCTTGTAATACAAATATATGAATTGTGCAGAAACCTTTTCCGTAACATGTTATCATACTTTAACATGTTTGGACATGCATTGTGCTCTTTTAAAAAATCCCATAATTCATCTGTTTGCTTTTGTAAATTTAGTCATTTAAGAATTGTATTTTACATTTTATATTACATGAATATAATTCATGAATATGATCTCATCACTTTACTTGAAATTCCCTTGATGAAATAAGATGATATAAACGCTATGAATATTTTTTAGACAAGACCCGAGCCCTAACTTTGCCAGTAGATGATCCTACACCATCTATAAATGATTGTGACAGTCTAGCCGGATCAACGATAGAACTGATGAAGAGAAATGACAGTACAGCATCAGGATTTGACAGTGGTGGGTACTTTATGTATAGTACAAATCTTACTTTAGAAATAATTTTATAAAAACACTGCTTTACTAATTTGAAAGGGCTGTGGATAATTATTTTCTCGACTAGTTGTTCATAGGGTATGGTATATAGTTCAAATTCCATATAATATACATGTTTGACTGACCATTAAATTTGCAACTCAAATGCAAAATTTTAAAGTTTTTGTATACTTTGAGATTATCACTCCAAAATAGCAAACATAAATGTTATTGGATAGTACAGTTTCCTATAATGATCTCTGAAATTTCCAGCTAAATACGGCAGTGTATCCTCCAGTAAGTGTTCAGTGTTGTGACCCAATTTTTCTCTCTAACTGTTTTGAGTTTCTAGAATATGATGTTTTCTTCTGGTACATTAATGTCTGTGTGTTCCAAATTCACATCATTTTTGTGGTTGTGAAATCACATATCTTTTGTGTGCATAGTTGATTTTCAGGTAGCTATGTCCATACATGTATAAGTGCTTTTTAGCTCATGTAAAGTACAGGAATTTTAGGATAGAATACATTATGTGAAATATATAGAATTGGATAAGTTAACTTGCAAAATGATCAGATACAAAAATATATATTTATTATTATGTAATATTATAAGGTAGACATGAAGTAATTTAATTGATCAAATTGAGCCATCTCATGATATTTTATGTTAAGGGTAATATATATGCATACATGTAGTCAGGAATGTAGTAAATTTCTAATGGAATGAAAGGAATATGGATTGACATTAGAATTTGCAGTGTAAATGTGTATTAACATTGCCTGTGGATTTTTAGGAATTATCAGTACCAAATTATAGAGGTAAAACATTGTATGTCCTTCCACTGCTAGAATGCAATTCTGTACAAGTGCATTAAAGTTTGTAAACTTAAAAAGTTTGCAGACTTGTTCTCATTCCTGAGTTTAAAGTATGCTCTATGATGTCAGTGATTTTTTGTTTAACAGAAAGAAATTAAGTTTTTAATCTACTGAATATTTTATATACTGCGAGAATTGTTATGGCTTAAAATTTTTTTGTTTTTTTTGTTTACAGTTTGCTCATCTTTCTTTGTAATGAATATGTATGTTCATTTTCTGAAAATCTCTTACTTTCTTTTAAGTTACTTTTTTAAGGGATGAATAAAATGCGATCCATTTGTATTAATTATATAAATTCGATACCATTGGTCTACATATAAATATTTGCTCTCTTGAAAAAATAGGATATATTGTTATGCATGTAAAGAGGATGTTTGGCTGCTAAATTTTCAAAATGTCACAAAAGTGATCTCCAGTATTTTCATTGGCCTTTTGATAGGAAGTTCAATTGTTTTGATAAAGATTTCTTGCCGAATACATTACCAAAAATAACTGAAACTTGTTTTGTTAATTTTATTTTATGTAATTGCAAACTGCGCATTGAGTTCACTACGTTTCTTCAATATAGCAAAGCAAAATTCAACTTGCTGTGAATTTCAATGAAAGCATTATCAGGATGTTGATGCCAAAATTGACTTGCGTCTCAATTCAAAAACATGTCAAAAACATGGCTATAGGGAAGAGGGAGGCCATTTAAAAATTTTTTTTAAAAATTCAATCATATTTGTAGCTATAATATCCATAATCATAGTGGAGGAAAATTATATTAATGTCAGAAAAGTTTGAAATAGATGTAAAATCAGAAAGCATGCACATTTAGGTGTCTTTACTTTAATTGCAGAGACAATTAGATGAAGTGCATGCAGTTTATTCTTATTTTATGTAATTCACATCCCTTAGATAAATTTGCTCTATTTGATTATTAATTATGTATGTTAATTATGAATGGCTTTCGATTGACTTTTTTTCTTCAAAGTGTGATATTGGTATCTTATGTTTTAGAATCTAATAATAACTTAACATCGTCAATCTATCTGTTATGGCCAGAGAACTTGTTGTTTCTTCTTATTAACAGCCATGCATACAAGAATTCCAACATGCATTTTTCATTCACTTCAATTCCCATATCGAATATTTGGTGAAGGGAAATTGCTTATATTATAAAACAATCTGCTGTTTTAGATATTCCATAATTTCCCCATTGTGAAGTGTTTACATTACACTTCAATGAAGTTACATTTATACTTTTATGCTAAATAACGTGTTAAGCTTTATTATTTAAAATACATTAAATAACAAATATGAGGGTAGAGGTTTGCTTTTCCAGCATATGTTTTAGACGATATATACTTGTATACGTGTATTCATGGAGGAGGGGAGAGAAGCACATGCTTGGCATTGCTCTTATTCATAAATATTTACATTCCTATTGCTTTTAACGTATGTGAATGTACCAATGCTTTTCAATTTTCAAAAGAACGCAATTGCACTATAGAGTATCACATGACTTAAGGAATCATGCTGATGAATTCTTCATAAACTGTCCACTGTACTGATTGCGTTAAAATGGATATGATATGCACAATTGTTTATAATTCTTTTTGAATTTAGAGACTGCTACTTTTGTTTTCTCACTTGAAAACACAAAATTGATTACACAAAATTAATATGTCTGTAAAGATAAGTAAACTATTTAGTTGCACGTAGTATATAGGTATAAAGAAAAAAGTTATGAAAACTAGTAATATTAGTAATATACATGATATACATGTATGGAAAAGCATTACCAGTACATGCACAGCTAGTGTGTTAAAAAAATCATAATGCAATCAGATGAAAATTTATTTTACCTACAAAAACAGATTTTATTCTAACATTCATTTGAAGATAAAAGTAAATTATCAAACTAGGGTTGTTTGATGATATGCTAATTTGTAGCATGATGCAACATGTAATAATGTACATTAATATACTAGTAAAAAAAAAACTCAAGGATGCCCTTGTGTATATTATTTATTTTACACTTTACAATGCTGTTATTTACGTATTTTATACTTACAATGCTGTTATTTATTTATGATGCCATTGTCTATATACTACACTGTAACATTATTTTCTATCTTCAGAATCCTTGAATTACCCAGACTACACAGACGAGGAGAGTCTAGCTGGGAGTCAGGTGGATCTGATCCGCCCCAGTAAACCAAAGCATAACTCCGGAGACTTTCCGAGTGTCCAGATATTCTAATCAGAGAATCGGCAGTTTATACCTGCCATAGCATATGAACATTGTTGCTTACACTACCAGAACAAAGACAATTACGCTAACTGCTTTGACATTACCTGGGATAGTGAAATCCAAGATTATGAATAATATGTTTGACATATTGTTGTTATATTTTTGTTGTTGAACTTGCAAAAGTTGGAGCATAAATGTTGGAACATAATGTTATTATATTGTATGACTTTATTCTTCATAAATGGAGGAAAGCCAGCACTGGAAACATTTATGGACCAGTACAAGTCTACATGTAGACAAAAATTAATATCCATGGCTATTTCTGAGGGTCAAGCAGGCTTGACCTATTACATGTACTAGTATATAAATGGCTTATGGATGTAGAGTTTGGTCATTTGGGATCAGATTTGTCCCATTTTTGTATATTTTAGAAGTAGAATTGTAGTTGTACGACAAACCACTTTTATGCCTATTTTCTTGCACACGACATTGCGGAATGCTTATAGAATTTATGTACTTTTTTTCCACCAATCAGAATCTCAGGTTATCTAACCTCCATTCTTATGTAACTACTTACCTTTAGTGTTATTTGAAATTGATTATTGTTTTTGAGAGAGAGAGAGAGAGGTTTTTTAGCAGTTATCTATTTTTCATGAGTAAATGACAAATTTATTATAAAACATTTCATTCGTCTGTGATTATACTGAGCTCGTTAAGAGCATTTATCCTGTGATGGACTATCCTGATTTCTAGATAAGCAAATAATTTAATTTTTCTGCCATTCCATGTTTTGTAATTTTTAATTTTAGTTTTTGTCTTCGTGAGAAATAATACATTTCCTTATAGACAATCCTAACCAAAGAATTTAAAACTTATCTATATACATGGAAAATACATTTAATCTCTATACTTTATATGACTACTCAATTTACAAATTTTCATTTATTATTGCTATATACAAGTTGAACAATACATTAACATATGGTCAGCAGATATTCTTTGTAAAATTCATCGAAAATAAAAGGTTGTAAATTTTCGTCTCTCAATGTATAAAAGATACAAGATAACTGAAGTTCTTACCAATAATTTGTAAAATATCTGAAAGGTTCATTTGTTTTCTGATTCCCTCTGTCAAACTTACAATCATATTTGTAGAGTGTTTTAAATGCTGTTATGTTTAAAGCTTGTTGTTTCACCAAAGTCTTTCATTTTGCAGATGTCATGGAAACTTAATGGGATATACTTTGTAGTTGTTGTATTATCACCCTCTCATTTTACTATGGAGTATCACAAACATACTTATGAATATTTCTTTTCAGTTTAATGAATCCTTTTAAATGTTTTTTTAGGCACAGGGCAGAAAATATCACTGCCTGTTCTATAAATCGATAATTTCGCCTTACAATTTCACCTTATTCGTTGTACAAATTGTTTAGGCTTAGTTATTTAAATTCATGAAATCAAGATTTCAAAAGCCACGAGTGAACATTTGTTGATGTGTTAAGATCTGATAAATATGGGAGTACAATATGAATCCATATACCATTACAAGGTTGTTATTCAGAGGTAATACAGTGAGAGTGACATGTAATTGTAATATTTCATCTGCAAATCGACGCTGTAGAATTGAAAGGTCCCATAATTTGCCTAACTTTTAACTCTAAAAGGTCGTAAGTGTAAGCAACGACCTTTCTTATCCCAATGTCAAAAAAGGAAATGATAGACAAACAACCCCAGATTCATGAGTATGAAAGGTCGTATGTGATATATATTTAGTAAGTTTTTGTATTTATATTGCAATTTTTGTGGAAAAACATGTTACCTTTTGTTTATATACCCAAATGCAAAGTTTTTATGGTTTCCTTATTCTCTTGGATTGCAAGATAGCAATGTAAAACAGTTTTATCTCTCTCCTGAACAATTTGCAAATTGCACTTACAACCTTTCAATTCTACAGCGTCGAAATATTGCAAAGGATATTTCAAATGATACTGCAAATATTGCAAAGGATATCAGTGATTTGTTGTTATTATTTGGTGTTTTACATGTGCATATCAAATATCACAATCATCCAACTTTGTCATAATTTATTGTATTTCATTTTGGTTTCTGAAGATTTTTATCATATATCTATATATAATATACCACATTTTCTCTTTTTGAAGACTTTTTTCTCTTAAACTTTAGTATTACCATTGAAATCAGAATTGAAACAAAACGCTTGTTTGTATTGTTTACAGAAACAACACTGGCCATGGTAGCCATTAGTAGGTCAATATCTTTCGTTTGTTTTCAAGTTTTTCATTCAAATTCCATCTTTTCTGTTCAGTGGTAGTACATGCATCTCCTTCAACCTAGGAGAATCTCAAAACGAGTAGAAAGTCCCACCTAATACAGTATATGACACCTAGCATCTTGTGTACTATGAATACGCTCCTAGAGAATGTAAAATGAACTAGATGTCAGATGACAAGTCTACCTATCCATGGAAATAGTCCTTCTGTCTGTCAGTATGTCTCAAATCTATTACTATGAAAAACAAGATTACATTTATATATGTCCAGAGCGTTCTCTTCCTCTGAATTTTAATGGTATGAATGTGCTTGAACGTACAATTGTTCAATTACAAAGCTGTCAGTTGACTCTTTTATTTGGGTATATTTCCAGCAATGTTTACTTAAAGAACAAGTATTTTGGCAATTATGATTATCAAACCAGACTTTATAGTGCTACCAATAGTATCCATCATACATGGACAGTGTTATCGTGAACTCTTGTTAATAGTTCTGACTTTCTCTTCAAACCACTCTGAAAAATCTTCGGCAATCTTTGATTATTTTGAGATTGCTTGAAAGCTGTTGGTCTTTGCATGAACTGAGTACGTGAAATCTAGTTTTTAGCTCTACTGGTCTCAGACCAGTCGAGCTTATGCGATACCCCGGCGTCTGTCCGTCTGTCCGTCCGTCCGTCCGTCCGTAAACAATTCTTGTGCTCGCAACTCCTCTGAAACCATAGGTGATAGAAAGTTAATTCTTTTTGCATCCTACTTGGTATGTGGTCTAGTTGTGCTCCTGACATTTGGATTCAGCCCCTGACCCCTAGGGTCTTGGAAAATGGGCGTGGTTATGAAAATCCATGTAATCTTGTGCTCGCAACTCCTCTGACACTACAAATGATCGAGACTTAATTCTTTTTGCAACATGATGGGTCTGTGGTCTTGTTGTGCACCTGATATTTTGTTTGAGCCCCTGACCCCAAGGGTCTTAGAAAATGGGTGTGGTCATTTTCTCCTATATAACTCTATGTAATCTTGTGCTCCGAACTCCTCTGACACTATAAATGATGGAGACTTAATTCTTTTTGCAATATGATGGGTCTGTGGTCTAGTTGTGCACCTGATATTTTCTTTGAGCCCCTGACTCCCATGGTCTTAGAAAATGGGTGTGGTCATTTTCTCCTATATAACTCTTTGTAATCTTGTGCTCCCAACTCCTCTGACACTATAAATGATGGAGACTTAATTCTTTTTGCAATATGATGGGTCTGTGGTCTAGTTGTGCACCTGATATTTTGTTTGAGCCCCTTACCCCCAAGGTCTTAGAAAATGGGTGTGGTCATTTTCTCTTATATAACTCTATGTTATCTTGTGCTTGCAACTCCTCTGACACTATAAATGATGGAGACTTAATTCTTTTTGCAATATGATGGGTCTGTGGTCTAGTTGTGCATCTGATATTTTGTTTGAGCCCCTGACCCCCAGGGTCTTAGAAATGGGTATGGTCATTTTCTCCTATATAACTCTATGTAATCTTGTGCTTGCAATTCCTCTGACACTATAAATATTGGAGACTTGATTCTTTTTGCAATATGATTGGTCTGTGGTCTAGTTGTGCACCTGATATTTTGTTTGAGCCCCTGACCCCCATGGTCTTAGAAATTGGTGTGGTCATTTTCTCCTATATAACTCTATGTAATCTTGTGCTCGCAACTCCTCTGACACTATAAATGATGGAGACTTAATTCTTTTTGAAATATGATGGGTCTGTGGCCTAGTTGTGCACCTGATATTTTGTTTTAGCCTCTGACCCCCAGGGTCTTAGAAATGGGTGTGGTCATTTTCTCCTATATAACTCTTTGTAATCTTGTGCTCCCAACTCCTCTGACACTATAAATGATGGAGATTTAATTCTTTTTGCAATATGATGGGTCTGTGGCCTAGTTGTGCACCTGATATTTTGTTTGAGCCCCTGACCCCCAGGGTCTTAGAAATGAGTGTGGTCATTTTCTCCTAGTATATAACTCTATGTAATCTTGTGCTCGCAACTCCTCTGACACTTTAAATGATGGAGATTTAATTCTTTTCGCAATATGATGGGTCTGTGGTCTAGTTGTGCACCTGATATTTTATTTGAACCCTTGACCCCCAGGGTCTTAGAAAATGGGTGTGGTCATTTTCTCCTATTTAATTGTGCTCTCTTCTATTTATAAGCTATTAATGATGGAGAGTTAATTCTTTATGCAATATTATGGATCTGTAGTCCTGTTGTGTCATTGATAGTTCATTTGAGCTAGCAGCCCCTGGCCCCTAGGATCTTGGAAAATGGGTGTGACATTCCTTTTTGAAATACTTTATCTCGGATACTATGAATTATACAAGTGATATTCTAGTTGCAGTCTAATGGATGTGTTGTTTTGTCGTACTACTTATAATTTGTTAGAGCACCTGCTCCCTGTGGTCTTGGGTTAAAAAAAATGAAAATTGACATTTTAGAAAAAAAAAACAACCAGGAGAGCTACAGTCTCGTCAGAGACTTCTGGTCTTCTTTCTGTGCTTTTTTCATGCAATTATACATTGATTGAATTTAATCAAGTCGACCAAGTTTTGGTCTCTTTCGATCATAAAAGGAACATTTACCTTCAGTTTTAATACAAAGATGACAGTGTGATTCAGAACCAGAGTTTTTATTTGGTCCTCTGTGTTGTATTGCAAAGACAAGAAGACTGTGATTTATTCATTTATAAACCATCAAACCCAAAAAACCACTAACGAGAGTAATAGAAAATGATAATGACGTCTATTGCCTTGAGGAATTTCTCAAAGTTGACGATGGACAAGTATGGCCACTTGGGCCTCTTGTTATTACATAGCCACTTGTCACGGACAGCGTCAAGCCTCAGTCTCCCCAGTGTCCTCGTAGCTTACAGTGCAACCAGACACAAGGCTTCGGCATGTGACTTTCGTTATGAGCAAAAACAGTGCTTCCATTGTACATAGAGAAAACTCTTATATATTGGTGTAATAAAAATCAATATAATTGCAAGTAACGTCTGACCGATCCTTTTACATGTTTTAGTCATTTGTACCATGCACGAACACAGAGGGCAACTAAGTTCACTTTAATTATTGTCGACAATTAAATCCATGGCCGTTTATCGTTTTGGGATGGCCATGATGGAACGTTTGATTTGTGTTAACTTAGTCGTGTCACGCCCTGGTCCCAGAGAATTGTCCATTGTTATTAATTCGAAAAGTTTGTGTGTTTATAATGAATTAAATCCCTCGATAATTGCTTGCTGACTTTTTAGGTCGACATGAATTTTTCCTCTTTGAAGTCTTTAAAAACAATTCTCTATAAAGTGTGTAGATCTATATTAAAGATGTCCCAGAGTACAAAATAAACACGGGCACTCGGTTGTGGGCATGGAAACCAATGGACGCTATTTCTTGTAAGGTCATTCTGGTAGTATTCTTTTGTTCACTGGTAGTCATCTGAGTATTTCATTGGTTTTTCCCCGAAAAATGTACTGTTTTTGTGCAATATTCTTGTATGCAAATACGGTTTGGATGCGATAATGTTAATATGGTTTGGATACCATCACGAAATCTTTATTGATGTCAGTCTTCAAGAGCTGTAACTCTGACTTTGGAGGTGCTTATAGGTGGCACTTGCCATACAAGGTATTAGTGACCATGACCTTTGACCTGTTCGATTATAAATATCAGAATGGCTGCATATTCAATTCATTGCGCATCTCTTGGAGCAATGTTAGAACTGTTTGTTTGCAAAGATGGTTTAAAACATTGAAAGAGTACCAATTCTCGATTAACATTTGGGTCAAATGAATCTTTACGTAACCCATCTTTGGCCTTTTGGGATACACTTTTTTGGTCCCTTGGTCCGGCACAAATCCCATACTGTGGCATAGGTTGGCGCCGTGGTACTCGTCTTTGTATTTTATATTTAGTTGGGGTACATGTTTGAATGTAGAATCTTTTTTAAAAACAGAGGAATGCATGATCAAAAGGTCATATGTTTATCTACCAGAACTAATCACCTAGCTGACTCCGCGTCTAGCTATCTTGATGTTGGAACGGCTTTAAACTGTTATCTCTGCTTTAAAAGTCAGCACTGATCGTGCTGTTCAATATTTCTTTAATATATGACACCACATAAAGACAATATGATAATATTTGGCACATCATTTAATGCCTCCTCATAACTTTGATAATGAACAATAACATTGGTTTAACAAACTTAACAAACATGTTTTTAGGGGATTTAATTAATTGTCAAAATGTTTGTGGCGTTTCAAGTGTAAGGCACGAAAACATACCACCTTAAGGATCTCTGAAGATATGAAAAGCACTATTAATAACAGAGTAATGTAGTACATCAATAAATTAATCAAATTGAGAATTATACTGAAAGACCATTCAAAAGTTCTAATATGACCTACATAGCTCATCGGAAGACTCGTTACTATGTATGATTTTCTTATGGACTTATCTGTAAGGACTGGGCCTTCAAGCTTAGTGCTCAGTTCACGTTTTGTTTCACAAAACAAGGGCGGTTATAAAATTTTGCCAAAATCCTTATTTTTTTTTTTTTCATTTTATCCGATATCATGTTGGAGCAACCCTACCCTCCCGACAGGCTGAATCCCCCTCCATGGAAAAGAAATATTTCAGACGTTCGGGTGATCGAATCCTCTAGATGTACCTCGTGCTGCTAAAAAATAAATGAGTCGGAGATAAACCGCGCTGTGTATAATGATGATGTCTATTTTAGATGTAAAGGTAGAGATTAATCTAGTTTCATGTTTTCCGCTGAACGCTTCACTCCTTCGATCTTATATTGATTGTGATGCTATTTTGGAGTTATAATGCAGTTACAACTACCTTGTGTTAACTAATACATCTGTCGAAAGCACTTTAATCGGAGCTTTAATGTATTGATCACAGATTCTCTTGACGAGACTTTTGGAACTTAGCTATTTAACGATTTATCATCTATTTTGGCGAGAAAACGTGGAATGAACCTTACTTTCATCGGAAAACACCTGCTATGTAGAACAAAAAAAAAAAAAAAAGACGTGGGCTATTTTAATCTGATTTTAACAAAATGCGTTGTGGTTGTTTCTGGTGCCGTGGCTGGCTTTTTGAACTTACGGTGCTGATATCCCGACAATGTACCTAGGTCCACAGCTTTCAGTACGCGGTACCGTGCGTTCATAGATGATATATCGGGCCGTACAAACCTCTCATCTACGTCACTATCACTGTCACTGTCACTATCTATCGGATAGCCGTTAATATGGAATTTTTGCGTCACAGGGTCAGGATAGAATGACGACATGCCGTAACTTTTAGCCTTGCTCGAGCATCCCCTGTCAGTAAAGTCTGTTTCCTTGCCATGCATCGACGCATCATCGAAAAACGACGAAGAGTCCGAGAAGACAGAGACACGGGAAGGTGCACGTGGCGCGTGGCGTTCTCGGCGCTCGTTGTTTAACTTCGAAATTTTCACATTATCCAATAGATCATAACGAGACTTCGGCACATTGTTCTGTGATGCTGGTATGATGCGCTTTTTGAGTTTTACTAGCTCAGAAGACATACCTTTATTATTGGTCTTGGGATTAAACGCTATAACTGGTTTCCGCAGTGGGACATTAATCGTTTCTGTACTGTTCATCTTATTGGATGAATTCCCCCAAATTGTCCCATCTGCGTCATTTTCAGTCAAGTGACGCTCCTCTTCCTCCTCCTCCCCGGGACTTTCGGCAAATGTCACGCGCTTACTTTGACGGTCTCCTTTACTTTTAGCACTACTTATGTTTGATTTGAAACCCTTACCCACAAGACCATATCCTGAGATATCCGTGTTCGAATCCGCACTCGTTTTTGGTTTATTCTCTGATTGCATCACTTTAACTGAAATCTTTTTCTGTAGCTCATCGAAATGTCGATCTAGGTCTCTCCACAGTTCCTTCTCTTTGTTGGAAGGAAATTGACGCTGAGTTTTCGTCAGATCATTTGAAAAAGGATTAACAATTTTATCATGGTCTCTATCGGGTGTCATACCAAGTAATCGGATATTTGGGTTTGGGATAGAGCGCCCCTCCAATGTTATTATATGGTCTTTGACTCCTTCAGATGTACCTTTTTCAGATTTTGGATCCTCGTCTGTTTCTTGGTCCGATAAAAACTTGTCTTGAGTTGACTGAGAAACAGCAGCGTTTGTTACGTTGAAAGTAGTACTTTCGTCGCTTTTCTGAATTATTGTCTTTCCCAACAATCCATTCGGAAACCCTCCATATGCGCGAACTGATGTCGGTTTGAAAGGAGATATAAGTTTTGATTTGTTCATCAAATTTAATTGCGTCACTTCCTTCTTCCTTTTCACCGGAAACAACGCGGGAAGAGACTTTGCGCGATATAGATTAAGATCTTCGGTTAATAGTTCCACCCTCTCTCTGCCCAGGTCCCTACTAGGGGAGCTTCCCGGGGCTCTCAGTCGGTTTTGTAAACTTTCTGTCGTATCCATAATATCAACAGCTTCGCAAGTCGACAGAGTCGTTAACGTGCGAGATTCATTTTTCCGGTTGATGGATGTTAATCGTCGACGCCTTGGCGTCATTGATCGAGCAATTCTTACTTTAGCAGGTGACGCAAACCAATCTTTGTACGCGTCGCTCGACTTTTCCTCTTCTTGATTTAGCTGATGTAGGGACACTGAAATCTGAATACTTTCACTTTTCGGTCTGGTCTTTTTAACATCCTTCTCTTCGTTTATATTTGTCCTAGTTCTCGTTAAGGACACCACCCTCTTCCGGTTTTCAGCTTCGGCTTCGGCGTTATTAACTTCATCCGTTGAATGTTTGTAGAAGACCGGCTTCTTTGTAGAGAATTTTTCTGGCGGATCCTCAAAGGTCTGCGGTTTTGGAATCGAGATAGTTCTGTCTTTGGTCAGAACTAAGTTTGATAACACATTTACAGCGTTTCCGTAATTCTCTCTGACGTCGACAGGGGTTGTACTAGTGTAAGCGTGATCCACTTCCGGGAACCCATCCGGATTTACTCCCTCTCCGTTCACAGACGCCACAATATCAATCAGAGCTGCCTGCTGTATGCTGTCAGGAACATCACGCATTGTACTACTTTGTACGCTCGTACCGTTTATTCCACGGGGAGAAATGGTGTCACCACTTTCGGTTCTTTGAGCAACTTTAAGGTACGAGGCGTCGTCTTTAACGTCTCCCAATGTTCTAGTCTTTCCTGATAAACGTAACGACGATATTTCGGTCATTCTTCAAACAATGTCCATTCTGAAAAATGTCATCCGTTTTAAATTGAAAAAGGTTTTCTCCAGAAGAAATCATCTACTTTGACGCAGTCTGCAAGCAAAAAAAAAAATGGTTTCATTTTTAGGTGACACGCGTATAATAACAAAGAATTTAAATGCTTTGTGGGCCGAAGAAAGCAGAAATCCTAATAGTAAAAAAGTCAATAAAGTAATGGTTCGGGTCAAACCTTATCAGTCAAGAAAATTACATCGTCAATATTGGTTATAAATGATGTTTCCTTTTCAGAGAGAGAGAGAGAGGGAGAGAGAGAGAGAGAGACAGAAAGAGAGAGAGGAGTTTGTGGGAAAAAAATCCATACTATAAATTTCTCGGAAGAGCAGAAAGATAATTTCCTCTCAAACGTCAATTTCATCATAAAAAGGTGATCGATAAGTCTCACACTGTATATATGCATTTACCTGCACTAAAACTCTGCTACCTTTACATCCGGTATTTCTAGCGTCCGATTCCTCTCATATCCATTATTATATTCATTGCTTTAATGAAATCAAGCTAGCAGTACTTACGTAACTGTAGGTATTTAGAGATCAGTAGTGTTGAAAAACCTATATATCTACTGATATGTTAATTAAACTCACGACTTGGGGTTCTGTAGCCTGGACACGGGGTGGTGGGTTTGAACCATGGATATTTAACATCCCCCATTGTATCAATATACCGAAGTCCTTACAAAACGAGAAAAAAAAAAATAAGATAAATTCTGCGTGCATCGATCAAATTTTGACAATTTATCTCAAATCGATCGGGTCTAACTATCCGACGGGGACAATGTTATTGGACCTATATGAAGCAGACAATTAAATCAAGCGTTAAGTTGTTATATACCTCAATATACGTATATTTGATTGCACCAGAACTTTATTTGTTTCCGAAATCAAAATTTTATTTAAAAGGAAACGTATTCAAAAAGTTTCATTGCCCGAAACCAATGTCGACTTTCATAGTGTATTTGAATAGGGAGAGAAATTGTAATTGGGTTCCTTTCACCCGAGGATCCAAAAAAAAAAAAATCATAAAAAGTAGTAATTACTTTTCATATTTATAAAGCGTCTTTATCGCCATTACTTTTGTAAGAACTTTATGTTCATCAAACAGCATCAGTAAATATGAACTAATTCAATATTAGCTCTTCAGTACCAAAATCTACAGCTCGTCAGGCAAACGAAATTATCAAAGCATTGATTGGTAGTGCACGAGAATTTACCTTTACCGATATGTTCGCTTCCTACCTATAAATTTCAAAGAGATTGTGTGCATTAAGGTGTAATATGTATGTAAAAGGATGAGGGTTAATTTTGTCTGTCATTGTGATCAATTTGGACAGATATTTGACATCAAGGAATAAATATTTCCGTTGTTATGTAGGCCTATGATCGTAGACATTAGACAATCCATTTAAGATGTACCTTCACTGTCTCTAATAACAAAGAAAAATCAATCATAGAAACGTTATTATCAATCCTGAATAAATTTTATAGCAGTTTTTAATCCTCCCACAATCTTCTGCCGGGTAGGAAAGATGTGAAAGCTTCGGATTTATATATATATATATATTGAAAAATTAGATTTAAAAAAAAAGTAAAACAATAAACGAACACAAATTAAAAAAAACAACAACAAAGAAACCCCAATGAAACAAGAAGTTTTCATCAAAGGTCAATCATGTTTTACCAGTGAATGTAATTCTTGGTCAATTTTTCTCCTAGTTTACGTAGAATCTATATATCACCGGTATATTGAGAATAAGGATAAACACCAATAACCGACAGTCAAATGGATTTGGAAAAAAGAAAATTTAAAATAATTAAAAAGAGAAAGAAAACACGATTTCTCTGCGAAAGAAGCCAATTTTGACCTAAAGTACAAATGAATGAAGATTAAATTAAACGAAATAATTTAATCTGAACACGATTCTATCGAGAAATTTCCGTAGTGTTGGCACAGCGTTCCATCATAATTACATGTCACGTAGAGATAAGGGCTGGAAACATGATGCAAATCAAAATCTCATAAAAACAAATTTACTTTGTAATCGACAGATTATGGAGGCCATGTATTTCTACTTTCAGCTTATATAAAAATGCTACTCACTCTTGTTTTCCTGTCTTATCCTTGTGTTTATCCCCCTGATGTGTCCGGATGTAAGATCCCAGAGTCCGTTTTTGGTAAGTAGTTTCTGCTCAGTTACACTCCTCCCCAGAGAAATGGTTACATAAATAACCACTATAATATAACGATAACTCATTGTCCATGAGTTTCAAAGAGACCACTTTTTCATTAGTAATGAACATGATGAAGTCATACGAGCACGGCAATATAGTGGTATCTAATGAAAGGCAGCAAAGGGAATGCGTTGGTAGCAATCTAATGCTATATAGAAACTAGGACTTGATGTAAATATATGTGAATTATAGTTCTATCAATCTGGGATACACTACATTATATTCTACCAGAAAAGTAAAAAGAATCGATCGCACCCCCGTTGTCCCACCGTTTGTTAAGTCCTGAATGCCAACATGTCTATATAAATGCTCCCGAGAAAATAAATGGGGGTTTGTTACAGTTTAACAGATAAATTCAGGCAAGGCCAAGAGGAGGGCAAACAAATTGTATTGTTTAGCAGGCAGTGTATATTAAAATGTGCCAAACAATGAAAAATAAATATTGAAAGGTGGTGACCTTGTACACAGAAATCTGTCAGAGTGACGGAAGTAGCAGATTTTAACAATCGCTTTTAACAACACTCAATACATGGCAAATCCAAGATTTGGTTCATCTAGGTACACTGGTCCTTTAATGCTAACATTCAGACTTTCGATCTATTATAAATGAGATGAATGCAACATATCAGCGATGGTCAATGCAAGTGCTGATGGTAAAAAGCATTTTCGCTCTTATATTCTTCCGTCAAGAGATATGACCGATGAGCCACTTATAGACCTTGTATGCATTCATGTATAATTCTTCGACCAAGTTTTTGTAATTGACTCAATATCCGACAAGAGGCCTGATCTTGAGTTGTGAGAATTAGCAAGATTTCAAAATATTCTACCAAGTTTGTTGGGTTTTTTTTTTTACCAAATCTGTCAAAATGTATAGCTTTTTAAAAATTCTTAAGTATTTTAGAATTCACCCCACAGCACAGATTGTCAACAAACCATATCTGGGGATTAAGTAAGTACTCAACTTTATTTTTCGACCCTAACGGTCGAAAAATATGGCTACCGAGGGCTCAGGACTACTGGCTGATACATTCTCAATCGTGACAGCTCCACAGAATTTCAGAAAACCTTGCTGGAAGCATATGTACCCAATGTCCTCTACCAAGTCTCTGTATTTCTATACTCCCGCAAACGAAGTTTGGGGAAAGGGGGGGGGGTATGTAGGAAACACCCTGTCCGTCCGTCTGGTTAGAAGTTCTTAACACAGACTTCTCTTCATGTATAAGTGATAGGGCTTTCATAATACATTAACCATAACAAGTACTACATTTTGATACCAAGACATGTGACCTCGTGTCCTTTACCTTGAACTTTGACCTTATAGTATATATTGGCTAAGGAGTTCTTAACGTGAATATCTCTTCAAGTACAAGTCACAGGGCTTTCATATTTCATAAACACATTCATCATAACAAGAAATACAATTTGATACCATGACATTTGATCCGTTGACCTTGATCCTGAACTTTGACTTTATGGTTATATTTTGGTTAAGAATCTGACATCTTCTCAAGACAAGTGTACGTAATACCTGGAGTAAGGTATTACGTACACTTGTCTTGAGAAGATGAGAATCTAAGGGCATATATCTCTTCACATATAAGTAATAGGGCTTTCATATTTCATACATACATTCACCATAACAAGCGCTACCAAGGCATTTGACCTTGTGACCTTGAGCTTTGACCCTATAGTGATATTTTGGTTTAGAAGTTCTTAAAGCGAATATATCTTCAAGTATCAGTGACAGGGCTTTCATATTCCATACACACATTCTCCATAACAACTGCTACACTTTGATACCAAGACATTTGAACCAGGGTTCCATGCGGCAGACAAGGAGCGATAAATTGGACAGAGAATGGCAGTACATGTAATTGGTCACCTGAAGTCCTTCATGTTTCAGTTGTGTATTGTTTTACTTTTTGGTCGTTCTGATGTGATTAGTCTCATCTCCGTCTGTTTGTTGACGTGGTAGCTTTGCGTACTGTCCCCTTTTCTTGTATCATGTTTGTGTGTTCCGCTATAATCACTGTAATGTCTTGTCGGGGACATACTCCGTATTTCTCTGTCATATGTTTTTGTCAACCGAGTCTTCCATCCAAGAAGTCGAAGCAGTGCCAATGGATCTGAACCTCAACCACAGCACAGATACTCGGTGTTCTCAACCAAACATTTGTGGCTTTTTTAACCAGTTTAAAATGATAAAATTCAAAAACTATACCAAAGTTCGGTGTGTCGAAAGAATATTTCAACATGGGATTCAGATGAGATTCACTCGGGATTTTTTTGTTGTGGTGGTGATGTGTAAGGATGTGTTTCTTTCTTTTTTTTCAATTTAACTTTTGATGCTTGTTTTTAAATATTCAATTTTGCATTTCTTGTTTTCAGAATGGAGCCTTTGTCTGTGAAAGATTCAAGTGCTACCGAGGTCGCTCGACTTCGAAACAACGCTGCCCAGAAACGTTTGGATGACCAGTTGAAGCGCCTAGGCGACCAGCACCAACATGACCGCAATAAAACTTTCAATAAAATCCTGGAAGCGAAGGAAGCATTGAGAGAAGTAAATCCGTCACCTCGTCAGATTGTTTGTCCTTTTGGATTGACGACCGAACAGAAGGAAGAGTACAGGACTCTCCAGCGTCGGAGCTTACCGTCCATATCTCTAAGTGAATTCGATAAACGATTGGAGGAGGTAAAACAGGAGAACTCAATGCGACGTAAGAGTGACGTCACTCCGTGTCGAAAACGACGGACCGGCGAAGTCACGAACCCAGCGGGAATATGTGGAAGGCGTGTCGGTGATCCCGTCTCTGTAAACTTTTCTCAGACATCAATCACACCATATACGGAAATAGGCAGCCCTCTGTTAGCCCAGAAAAATAAACTCAAAGACGTCTTGAAGAGAGCAAACCACGAAAAAATATTTGGAGTAAATGGTGTGACACATCCACAGCATCAAAAAAGCATTTGTGGTACCCCAAACAGAAACTGAGATTGTGTCTAGTTCTGACCGAGGACCTTAACATTATAAGAACAATTCAGAATAAATGTTCAAATGAATACGTTGTGAAACCAATGGATATGTATGTGCAAAACAAACGTAACACATCAGCAACACAAAATGACTATAATAGTACGGCGTTTGGGAACATGCACGTGATTCAGCAATCGTTGACATAGCCACAGAAACGACCAAAGACACTGCTATTTGGATGGCTTCAATCATCAAAATAGCAGAGAACATGTTGTTAGCCGTTGGAATGGTTTTGTTGTGTTGCACCAGAGCCATCCAAATAGCAAAGTGCATGTCGTTGGGTTTTTTTTTTCTGCGGACAGAATTGACAAGACGCGGAAAACCTTGTATGCGCTAAAAACAAGGAACTGAAATCATACAACGACAACTACGGAAAACTTAGATAACCGACCACCAATATATGGTGATAACCATACAAAACTGTGAATATTGAAAACTCAGCAACTCAAGACCCCCCCCCCAAAAAAAAACAAAAAAAACAAACAAACAAACAAACATCCCCCCCCCCCAAAAAAAAACCCCAACACAAACAAAACACCGCTAAAGATGGTATGGCCGGATTGCAAAGTAAGATTTTGTCACTAACTGGGTCAAAGTCAATAGGTCAAATAAAACGGCATAAATTGAAAGGTTTCGTCAGAGGCAACCTACATGTATAATATAAAGTTTCTACTGCAAACTGTTCCATAGATTTTGCTTCAATCAAAAACTTTAACCAAAATCTTAAACTAGGTCAAAGTCCAAGGTCAATGTCACTAGGTCAAATGTTACGGCATTAATTGAAAGGTCTTGTCATGGGCAACCTACATGTATAATTTAAAGTTTCTACTGCATACAGTTCCATAGATTTTGCTTGAACCAGGAACTTTAATCAAAATCTTTAACTAGGTCAGAGTCCAAGGTCAAGGTCACTAGGTCAAATGTTACGGCATAAATTGAAAGGTATTGTCTTGGTCAAGCATCATGTATAATATAGAAGAAGGGAGGAGATCTCCAACAAGACCCCGTTGCAGCATCAACAACAAAACACCAAAACACTCGATGCAAAAACACAAAAGACGAGTACAGCACGAGACGGAAAAGAGACACACGACATGTAAACATCAAACACAAAAGACTACACATAAACCGACGAGACCAATGGGCAACCGGTGCCGACTTTGGACGGCCATTTGTCACGTAAGTAGCAAATGGTGTGGTTATCCTTGATAACGTGTGCACAACCCTCTCACTTCTCCAATTACCCAGAGGTCTCGAAGAACGTACAATTGTGGTGTAAAACAACCTCCTCACTGTAAGATGACATCACACAAACAAGATCGCGAAACGTAGAGGCCCCAGAGACACAGATGAATATGTAAATGGATATAAAAAGAGGGCATGCGTAATACAGTCCGTGCTCTGCCGGCTGTAGCGAGCTCATGTACATGTATGTAATCACCCGAGGAGTCCGACTGACATTCAGAGAGGACAGGTGGTTTCTACTGCATACAATTCCATAGATTTTGCTTGCACTTCGAACTTTAACCAAAATCTTTAACTAGGTCAAAGTCTAAGGTCAAGATCACTAGGTCAAATGTTACGGCATAAATTGAAAGGTCTTGTCTTGGGCAAGCATTATGTTTAATATATAGTTTCTGCTGCATACAGTTCCATGGATTTTGCTTGAACCAGGAACTTGAACCAACGTTTTAACTAGGTCAAAATCCAAGGTCAAGGCCACTAGGTCAAATGTTACTTCATAAATTGAAAGGTCTTGTCATGGGCAAGCTTCATGTATAATATAAAGTTTCTACTGCTCACAGTTCCATAGATTTTGCTTAAACCAGGAACTTAACTACGTCAAAGTCCAAGGTCAAGAGGTCAAATGTTACGGCATAAATTGAAAGGTCTTGTGATGGGCAATCTTCATGTATAATATAAAGTTTCTACTGCATATACTAGTAGTTCCTTAGGTTTTGCCTCAACTAGAAACTTTAACCAAAAATGTTGACGGCAGACGGACGGACAGACAGACGGACAGCGTCAGTTAAATTGCTTTGCAATCCGGCCAAAAATCACTCATACACAAAAGTTAAGACAACACACAGACAACCTTGGTTGTACCAATAGCAAATACATCGATGCACGATGAACAGTTCACACATCGACTTTGAATAAGTAAGGGTTATTCTACTGTCTCCGAGGGCGTAGCCCGAGGGACAGTTGAATAACCCACTTGTTGCACGGCAATTGTTAGGCCATCAAACAATCATCACCAATGATTGGATAATTCTTCATTGCTAGCTAAAGACAACTACCCATGGTAGTCAGTCAACGACTCGGTTAATCATTCAATCATTACTTCAATCATTAATCGAATCATTGCTACACAATGAAAACTAGTGCACCGTCTGGAAAGGTGTACATTACCGTCTACAACGTTGACCGTGCAACAATTATGTATTCACAATTTGCGTCAACGGGAAGGCGTTGCAAACATTGATAATCACGATTCAAGATTTCGTACCCTATACTAAGTCAAGAAATGGACGTTAAAAACAACACCAAGAAATCAAATTTCAATATTTTGCCCTTCCTACACGTTGTTTCTATTCGTTTTTTATTTTATTTCATTTATTTTTTTTTTTTTGCGTCACGCACTCATAAAAATCCGAATAGGAACAACACATTGGGCGGGCGAAATGCTGATTTAGATCCATTCTATTCTACTCTGAAAAAAAAAATGTGACTAATTTCAAGTCATCACTTATATTACAATGAGACAAAAGTAAATTGAAATTTAGACTTTCGAAAGTCAATTCTTAGTTTATGGTGCTGGGCCCTGATCTTGCTTCCCTTCGGGCGTCCATACTCGGGCCTGTATCTTACGGCATGCTGAAGCCCTATAAAGTTACGAGTTGAAAATTGATAAATCAGACATCGGAATAATGGTAGTTTCAACATCAAAACGAATATAAAAAAATATTTGTTATACATTACATATTTATTTACTCTTAGTGAAGTACAAAATTATGTGTTTTGATTATGTATGGTGTATTACGAATAACTTGTCTGTAACAGTTTATGGTCAAGAAAATATTGAGATACATTTAAACGATATGAACACATCTTCATCAGTATCATGTTTGTAAGATCTGTGGTACAGTCTTTGTCTCATTTCTCGCTAAATCTGGGTAAAACAGGAAGAATCAAATTCCCGAAAGAAGAATCCTGAGTTATGAAGTATCCCACGGAATTAGCGTTAGCATGTTGTAGTGCTGCCCTCTGTGCCGGGGTCATGTGCGGAGCGTCCATTGGAACACTACCCATGTGTTGTTGTGGCATAGGTACTGAACTCATGGATCCACTTGGAATACTGGATCCGCCACTACCGTGTCCACCCCTAAGACGGCGTTTCTGCTCCTCGAGCTGTTCTAAGATCTTCCTGTTACGGTTCTCCTCCATTCTCCCCAGTTACATGTATATCACGGCACCTGAAATTATAAAAACAAATGTGTTTATTATACTAGTTATACGTTAATATTACGGTTCCACACAGGTAATATTGTCTGATATACCTTGTCTGGAATTTAAATTTCCCGAGCCGAAGGTAATCTCCCTCTTTTTCAACTGTCATTGGCTCAAGGAGGGATATCTTCCTCCTCTGAGAATTTCAAAGTTGACAGGTATGTGATATGAATAAAAGGGGATTCCTGGTTACATGTCACAGTACTTAGCGGTTCGTGGATAAGCGGAAAGTCGGTCGAAAAGTGGGGATCCGGATATCTACAGTCGAATGCATGTATCTTGGAATGAGATTCTATAATATGTCTAGATATTTATATATAAACCCAAATCGATTGTTAAACTAGTGAGGAGGGTTTTACTCCTCCTATTTCTCACTATCCCTTATAGCCACTCCTTTTTCCGGTTAAAAGTCAAAAATTATGTGAAACCAATTAAATTATTTTGAATCTCTCGAGTCAAGTTCAGAATAGAAAAAATAGGATAAAATGGTAAAGAATTTAGAATGATGTAATTGTTTGTATAATTATGGATGACAGTGCATAACAACTAGATCTATATATAATGCGAAATATTCTGATTGAAGTGCATGAGGAACACTCCCTCGGCGTGTAACAGGGACATATATATCCGTCCCTGTATGTAATAAGCAAATATAATAACATTTATTGTGAAAAATCATCATCATATGCTACATTCCAGTGTTATTTATAAAATGTGCATATTTTAACATCAAATCGATGAAAACCAAGGCATAGGCGTGCTCTCAGAGTTATCTCCCTCTATTTGACGTCATCCACTTTGTTCTCATGGCGTCATGAGAGTGTGATCTAAGGTGCTAGGTGGTGAGGAAGAGAACACGACATGACCCACTCTCACTAGCTTCAAATAACCTTACAGTAGCTGAATAACAATTGTAAGTACGTGATTTTGAAATGCATGTGTTTACAGGCGATCATCTCTGGTTTGTTCGAACCGATCTAGACAAGACAAAAACAATGGCTGACCGGTGCATATGCCATGATGTATGATTGTATGACAACATAGATGCATACGAAGTGTCTCGCGAGTTCCACTGCAAACAATCTTACTTATGTATATATACACACAAAATATATGACATAACAATGTGGTTTATTTACCTTTCAATGGCTAGAACTTGTTTTTATGAAAGAATTTGCCATAGTGTGTTTATTGACTGGAAGCTATTTTGTAGGAGTTATCTTTCTTGCAATATTGACAGCGTTTTGGGGATTGTCTCAAAATAAGTCGATAAGAAAAGGTAGCTATATATTTAAGAGGTGTTGAAAAAAAAGCTTTGAGAAACAATTAGGGTTACTTAATAGATGTGAAAGAAACATTAAAAGTGTCCCACAGCAATGAAAATGAATTAAGAAAATAAAATACCCCCCCCCCCCCAATGAAAATAAAATAAAGTCGAAGGAGAAAGGATAAAATTAATATATAAAAGAGAAATGAAATAAATATAATAACCTAAATATGAATACAAAGCTGACAAGTTCAGACAATCCGAAAGTCACTAGACATAACCAGACAAATCTGGTAAAATTTGCTTCAGTCTGGTAATATTAAAATATTTCAATTTTTTCTTAATAAAGTTTAAAACATGTTTGAATTTTTACAAAAATTAAAAAAATGTCTGGTAAGTTGTAAAGACTTTCGCAATGTCTGCAAGTTAAAACATTCTACAGCTATCGTGGCTATTGAGTCTTTGTAGTACGAGTACGTTTGGGGGTTCCAGGTCAGCTTGTGTGTTCAGAATCAAACCTAAATTTTCACTCGGTTTCACTTATTTAATTAAGATGACAAATAACATTTGGTTTTTTCTACAAAGAAAAACTATCAATATTGAATAATAAGATAATCACTAATTACAAAAATTTGTTCTCATTTCAAAATTACAAACAGTTTTGTACGACATGGAACTCCCAAAAAGGCGACTCGGAACTCCCAAATTCCCTGTATGTACAGAGTGATATACATCCCATTTGAGACTCAGTGTATCTGATGTAAAACCATTATGATGTCATAAAAATAGTTTTGTTATATTGATTTTATACCATAACTTCCCAGAGTTTAAATACTGTTTTCATCGAATTTGATGACAGCACAGTATTAGTCTAGGTTACCATAGATACTGTCCCCCCCCCCCCCAAATGATAGAAAATAAAAGAAAATACAGATTAATAAACACACACACACCGTCCCCCCCCCCCCTATAAAAGAAAAACAAACTCTGAAAAAAAGCTAAAGAAAAATACATGTAATAAGAATGAATTCTGATGCTTTCCATTACATTTGTATTACTATTTAGTCCCCTACCGGCTTGCCGGAGGGGACTGATAGTTTCAGCCCCGTTTGTCTGTCTGTCCGTATGTCCATCACATTTTAGTTTTCCAGACTTTTTTCGCTGTCGTCGCAGATATATTGATCTCATTTTTGGGATGTGAGTTTATCTCAATATGATACAGATGAAGTTTGATTTTGGTTCCGATTGACCTATTTTTCCAAGAGTTATGGCCCCTGAACTTAACAAATTTCATGAAATTCTCAGTTTTCCAGACTTTTTTCACTGTCGTTGCAGATATTGATCTCATTTTTGGTATGTGAGTTTATCTCAATGTGATACAATCCAACTAGAGTTTGATTCCAATTGACCTATTTTTACAAGAGTTATGGCCCCTGGACTTAGGAAATTTCACGAAATTCTCAGTTTTCCGGACTTTCCTTCCAAGGTATTACAGATATTGAAATAATTTTTTATATGTGATTACATCTTAGTGTTATACAGCTCAACTTAGAGTTTGGTTCCGATTGACCTATTTTTACAAGAGTTATGGCCCCTGGACTTAGAAAATTTAACGAAATTTTCAGTTTTCCAGACTTTTCTTGGCTGTCGTTGTAGATATTGAAATAATTTATTAGATGTGTTTACATCTTAGTGTTATCAGGGTTTTTTCTAGCCCCTGATGCCGGGGGCCTGGGCCGATGAAATTGGGAATTTTGCAACATTTTAACCTAAATTGGGAAATAAATTTCAAACAACAAAAAGATATATTCATGCAAATTATCCCTTATCGTATCAATATTGTCTATATTTTGAATCCCTCCTAGAGTTAACTAACACAACATGTTTGTTCTTCTTTCGCTTTCCTTTCAGTTAATGATACGTAAATTAAAAATGAATCTCTCCTAGCTTTTGGAGAAAAGATTGAATTGGGAATTTTTCGGTCTAAAATTGAGAAAAAATACCTCTCTTTGACGTTGGGAATGGGGCCGAATTTCGCCCCCTACAGACCCTAAAAAAATCCCTGGTTATACAGATCAAGTTCGAGTTTGGTTTTGATTGACCTAGTTCAACAAGAGTTATATGGCCCTTGGACTTTAATAGCAAATTTCATGAAATTCTCAGTTTTCCGGACTTTTCTTCCATGGTATTGCAGATATTGAAATCATTTTTGGTATGTGAATATATCTCAGTGTGATACAAATCAAGTTCGTGTTTCAATTTGATTGACCCATGGCCCCTGGACTTAGCAAATTTCATGAACTTCTCAGATTCCAGTCTTCTCATGCCTGTTCTTGTAGATA
This sequence comes from Pinctada imbricata, assembly GCA_033119305.1. Taxonomy (NCBI): domain Eukaryota; kingdom Metazoa; phylum Mollusca; class Bivalvia; order Pterioida; family Pteriidae; genus Pinctada; species Pinctada imbricata. The sequence goes on along the minus strand of VSWD01000010.1, from coordinate 12,041,436 downwards.
TTGAGCTGAATTTTGGTATGCAGATACATTATAGTCTGATAAAGAATAAGTTGAAGTTGGATTTGATTTATTTGTTCTTGAAAAAAAGTATGGCCACATAGCAAATTTCATTAAATTTTCCTGTTTTCCAGACCTTTTTCTAAAACACATATTGAACTTATTTTGATGTTGGATTCATCTTTTGGTGTAAGTACAGGTCAAGGCAGAGTTGAGGGACATGGATCAATGCCGGTAGGGGCCCTCGCTTGCGATTCATAAATTTATTTTAAATTGAAATTGCCTTTGAATATTAAATGCAATTTGAAAATAAGAAATAAATTTTAAAGGAGCTGATAAGATAAGGGCCGTTTTTTGCCCTAAATCTCGTGCCGTATTTCTTCCACATGGCGGTACATAAGCAGACAAAAGATAATCATTATTGAAATAAAATGTATTTGAAGACTTTTTGTATGTTTTACTTTTCGATGAAATACTCATAAGATTCTATAATGAAGGTCCAAAGAGGTAGGGGGTACTCGAGTAATAAAACTGATAATATCGACCATAAACGTAGAAGTTTTAGAATATTTTGCCTGAAATGGATAAATATCAACTAAAAGATATCAAATACATCTACATTGTATATCAAAAATACATTTCGAAAGTTCTATTTCCTCTAATCGGTAAATAACGAAATCCGGAACTCAAATACGGTCTTATTTTGTATGTAATGGCTATCATAGAAGCTTTTTAGCGCGAAATACACATTAGCGGAGAAATCCACATCGCTCCCGCTTATTTCATTCCTAATTGTTGTACATTTCATTCGATCGTATTTAGAACCCATTTTCTGATGGATTAAGGAGGATAAATGTTCAAATTTTCCATATTTAATGATCTTAAAGATCGATTATTTAACAAATGCACCCCCCTTCCTTTTTCGGTTTTTCGTCTCTGGGGTAGTGTTCCCCCTGGAGATACAGAACCCCACTTTTCCAGAAAATTTGTATCATGAATATACACCTCCAGTATTAGTGGCGTTCTGTATCTCCGGGGGGAACAATGTTCAAAAAAACTTTTCCGTTTTCTATTGATTTCTATGGGGAAAAGACAAGTTTTGACCCAAATATTAGCAAGATTATGCATAATAGATCTAAAATAACTTCAGAGTTTGATGGGATACTGTATTTGTATCAAATTAACGAACGATTTTTCTTAAAATTTCCATTTTCAAAATTCAACTTTTTAGGGCAGATTTTACGTCTTATCTTATCAGCTCCTTAGATTTGGAAACAATTTTAAAATATGGAGTCAATATAAAAGATATTAACAATAAATTGAATAACATATTTTCCAAAAAATGAAAAATGAAAAAAAAAAAAAAAAAAAAAAAAAAAATGGATGAAAGAAAATAAATAAACAAAAATGACAATAAAAAGTTAAATAGAAAAATGAAAATTTATATGAATCTTGCCAAAAATTTGAAGCTTTGCCTCATGGATGAATGGCATGTTTGAATTTTCCACACTTTATTTTGAATTACATAGTACTTAGAGCCCTAAAAATAATATAAGGAACATATAACATTGATCATAAATATACATATATACAAATATTATTTCATGAAAGAAACATTTCATGCATCCCATTACATTCATATACAGATAGATTAGTGGCTTGCAGACAAAGAGAGATAACTCTTGTCAAAAAAAAATTCTCTACTTGACTAAATGTTTTGTTGGTTTAACAAGAAATCATGATTTCATGCACAAATGTATATTTATCAGATATCTGCCAGACTCATAATGGATGTCAGAGATACACTTCACACACTTCTGATAAGTCCCAAATAAAACGGAAATGCTAAATACCTATATATGGACACTTTCGTATTGCTATCGCATAAAACTTGTGAATTTACTTAAATAAATGTATTAAACTTGTAAATTACTGTTTGAACTTTCATATTAATTATTAAGCAATGTGACACAAAATAAATTTTAAGCCAAAACTTGAAGATAACGAACCTCAAGCAACTTAAACTACAATTATAAGCTCACCCCGACGAAGTTGAGTGAGCTTATGCTATAATCCCTGCACGTCCGTGTCCCAATCTGCCTTTGGTTAAGAAGTTTGTGGTAGCTCAGTATTTGACAAAGTACTGATGCTACAGTAACCAATTTGAAAACTTGCACAAGTGATTTATCTTGGGATGCTGAGGTGAATTCCCATGCATTGGATGCTGCATCTGACCTACTTTTTCCTCTTGCGTGACTTAATTGGTCAAAAAGTTTGGGGTAGCTCAGTATCTGACAAAGTACTGATGCTACAGTAACCAAACTTGCAGAAGTGATTCATCTTTTGATGCTGAGGTATATCCATGCATCAGATGCTGTGTCTACCTACATTTTCTGCTTAAGCGACTTGGTCAAGAAGTTTTTGGTAGCTCAGTATCTGAAAAAGCACGAATGCTACAGTAACCAAACTTGCACAAGTGATTCATCATTGGATGCCGAGATGAACCCATGCATTGGATGCAGCATCTGACCTACTTTTTCCGCTTGTGTGATTTTGCCATTAAAATCCAATATTGAGCAAAGTATAAGTGCTACATATATCAATCTTAAATATTGGATGTATCTTTGATCAAACTTTCATAAAATGACCTTGACCTTCTTTTTCTGCTTGAGTGATTTTGCCTTTAAAATCCAATATTTAGCAAAGTACCAGTGATTGGGAAGGACAGGGACCATGTGCCATAGTCCCATTAATTTGCAAAATGGCCCATTGAAGTCTCAGTGCTTTCCTGGGAAATGGCCCATTGAAAAATTAGAAATCATGGAAAATGGCCCATTCACAAAATGTCCTTCCCAATCCCTGAAGTATAAGTGCTTCATGTACCAAACTTGCATATTGGATGTATCTTTGATCAAACTTTCGTAAAATGACCTTGACTTACTTTTTCTGCTTGAGTGATTTTGTCTTTAAAAGCCAATATTGAGCAGAGTATAAGTGCTATATTTGTGATGAAATATTTCTTCCAGCATAATATTTATTCCTTGGAACTTTTATCATATAATATTTTTTCCCGGAAACTTTTATTATGTTTCGAAAATTCTAAAAGCAAATTTTATTATGTAATGAATTTTCCATGATCATAATAAAAGTTCTCATGCCATGGAAAATATATTACATAACAAAAATTCCATCATAATAAAAGTTCTGATACTATACCATGGAAAAATCTTGTAGAACAAAAATTCCAATAAGGATTTCATATATGCGCACAATAATTGTCACTGGAAAAAATATTACATGTATAATGAACTTATATTTAAAAACAGTATTCAGAATAAGAAATAATAAATTTCAAAAATCATGTACTGTACAGTGTATTACTTCTGTACAGCTTGAAAATTTGATCCCTGCACATTATTTGGATGATACAGATTTCTTGCGATAGCTGTGTGATATTACTGTTATCATTGAAATGTTTGAATCATGAGAATATATCCCTAAATCAGCGCTTTTTATGTGTTTGAAGCATAGATGGAAAAAATATTATACATGATACTCTCATATAATATTCCTTCTGTTTTAAAGAAAATTATTCCTTTGGGTAAGTGAAAAAAGAGTAAAACATTGACAATTTTCATATGTTTCCGTCTTTATAGATGGAAACATTATTATGAAAATTGTTGATGTTTTACTCTTTTTCACGTACAGAAAGGACAATGGAAAAAATATTATGGACAAGGAAAAAATATTCTATAACAAAAAATCCTGGGAATTTTTATTATAATAATAAACCTTCCAGGAGGAAGAAATATTATGTGGAAGAAAAGTTTGTTCACATATGTACCAAACTTGCATATTGGATGTAGTGGGGGATTTTTCTTTTAAAAGCCAACATACATGTACTTAGGCACGGTCCATTTGATATTCTGGGGGGGGGGCTTGGGTTTTATTCGAAAAAAATAATTTTGCTCTGAATTTTGATGAAAAAAATTAATTTGCTTATGGTGTGACAGAAAAAAATAATCTTGCTCTTACAAATAATCTGAATTTGAAGAATTACCGTAAAATTTTGCTAAAATTCTTGAAATTTTTCCGGCTCGCTTCGCTCGCCACAGTTTTCAGTCTATCAAAAAAATTTTGGCTCACTTAAAATTCGCTCGCCATAGTTTTCTATCAATCGTTACTTGCTAATGTCAAAATTCATATATTTTAAGATATCGAAAGTGTTAGTAATACTTATGTATAACTATTAATACATGTTGCATGTATCCCATAGAGTCTCAATTTTATGTTCTTGTAAGCTTAATTGGAAGGAGAACTTCAGTTATTCACCATTTTACAATTCTGCATTTTTAAATTTGTCTACAAGACCTTCCCCAAAGACCCTCTTATATTCATGTACCTTATATAAATTTTGTTTATTTAGAATTGTATTGTAGAAATCTTTTGTCTCTCTATTTAGAATTGAATTGAATAGTTGCATAAAAATAAAGTACAAATTAATATTTAGAGTTTTGAGTAAAAATATAAATAATATCTATTGATAAAACACAAACATTCTTAATATATATGCACATCACTTTGTTAAAAAAATTTTCCTTGCTCCGACTTTGCAAGAAAAAAATAATTTTGCCCCGGTCCGTGGCGAAAAAAATAATCTTGCTCCGACAAAAAACCCAAGCCCCCCCAGAATATCAAATGGACCGTGCCTTATAAATTTGTGTAAATTGAATTTTGTGGCCGTGAGGTGAGCTTCGTAATCTGTGGTCACCTTTGTTATCAAACATACAAGTAACTGTAAGTAATATGTATTTAACAATATGCTAGATCTTAAGGTATAAATAAAGCCTGTGTTTGTGAAACACGAATGCCCCCGGTGGCATCTTTGTTAGTATGAACACTATTTTCTGTTAAGTACATGTATGTGAGGTCACTGGGTTAAAAGGTCAAAGGTCAAGCTCACGAGGTCAAAAATTTTGGTATCAATGGAAAGGTCTTGTCACAAGGAATACACATATGAAATATGAAAGCCCTATCACTTCCCATTCAAAAGTTATGCCCAATAATAAAGTTTTTGAAAAGTAGGTCAAAGGTCAAGGTCAAGGACACGAGGTCAAAAAGTTTGGTATCAATGGAAAGGTCTTGTCACAAGGAATACACATGTGAAATATGAAAGCCCTATCACTTCCCATTCAAAAGTTATGCCCAATGTTAAAGTTTTTGAAAAGTAGGTCAAAGGTCAAGGTCAAGGTCACGAGGTCAAAAATTTTGGTATCAATGGAAAGGTCTTGTCACAAGGAATACACATATGAAATATGAAAGCCCTATCACTTCCCATTCAAAAGTTATGCCCAATAATAAAGTTTTTGAAAAGTAGGTCAAAGGTCAAGGTCAAGGACACGAGGTCAAAAAGTTTGGTATCAATGGAAAGGTCTTGTCACAAGGAATACACATGTGAAATATGAAAGCCCTATCACTTCCCATTCAAAAGTTATGCCCAATGTTAAAGTTTTTGAAAAGTAGGTCAAAGGTCAAGGTCAAGGTCACGAGGTCAAAAATTTTGGTATCAATTGAAAGGTCTTGTCACAAGGAATACACATGTGAAATATGAAAGCCCTATCACTTCCCATTCAAAAGTTATGCCCAATGTTAAAGTTTTTGAAAAGTAGGTCAAAGGTCAAGGTCAAGGACACGAGGTCAAAAAGTTTGGTATCAATGGAAAGGTCTAGTCACAAGGAATACACATGTGAAATATGAAAGCCCTATCACTTCCCATTCAAAAGTTATGCCCAATGTTAAAGTTTTTGAAAAGTATGTCAAAGGTCAAGGTCAAGGTCACGAGGTCAAAAATTTTGGTATCAATTGAAAGGTCTTGTCACAAGGAATACACATGTGAAATATGAAAGCCCTATCACTTCCCATTCAAAAGTTATGCCCAATGTTAAAGTTTTTGAAAAGTAGGTCAAAGGTCAAGGTCAAGGACACAAGGTCAAAAAGTTTGGTATCAATGGAAAGGTCTTGTCACAAGGAATACACATGTGAAATATGAAAGCCCTATCACTTCCCATTCAAAAGTTATGCCCAATGTTAAAGTTTTTGAAAAGTAGGTCAAAGGTCAAGGTCAAGGTCACGAGGTCAAAAATTTTGGTATCAATGGAAAGGTCTTGTCACAAGGAATACACATGTGAAATATGAAAGCCCTATCACTTCCCATTCAAAAGTTATGTCCAATGTTAAAGTTTTTCGGACAAACAGACAGACAAACAGATAAACAGACAAACAGACAAACAGACGGAAAGGCCAAAAACTATATGCCCCCGAATCTTTGATTCCGGGGGCATAAAAATAATTTAATTTTATAGTCAAGTCCATAGACACAACTTCATACAATGTGCTTCTTTTCTACAGTACTACCTTGTGAATCTAAACATTAAACTTCTAAAACTTGAAAGCTTTAACTTTTGGCATAACTGTATGGTGAGATGTAAGGCTTTCATATTTCACTTGCACAGTGTATTCCTCGTGAAAAGACCTTTCCAATGGTACTTCCATTTGTGATCTTGGCCTGGGAAACAATGACGTTAGGCACAAATTTTTAGGGCTGACTCTTTGACCAACAGAAAAGAACTTGCTGCAGGTACATGAACATCAAAATATTTGGGATTCATTTCAGTCATGACACTGTGATGTAGGCTCAGCCGTTTTTATGCCCCCGGAATCAAAGATTCGGAGGCATATAGTTTTTGGCCTGTCCGTCTGTTTGTCTGTCTGTTTGTCCGAAAAACTTTAACATTGGACATAACTTTTAAATGGGAAGTGATAGGGCTTTCATATTTCACATGTGTATTCCTTGTGACAAGACCTTACCATTGATACCAAAATTTTTGACCTTGTGACCTTGACCTTGAACTTTGACCTACTTTTAAAAAACTTTAACATTTGGCATAACTTTTGAATGGTAAGTGATAGGGCTTTCATATTTCACATGTGTATTCCTTGTGACAAGACCTTTCCAATGATACCAAAATTTTTGGCCTTGTGACCTTGACCTTGACCTTTCACATACATGTACTTAACAGAAAATAGTGTTTATACTAACAAAGATGCCACCGGGGGCATTCGTGTTTCACAAACACAGGTTTTATTCTACTTAGTTTTTGGTCCCGTATTTCAATTTGTTATAATGCAGCACTACACTCATAATCATTTTGATATTTACTTGAATTTATTTGTGATAGACATTTGAAATTATTACAGGAAAACAGAGATGTCAAACCTTCGTATAGAGAGTGTGTCCAGCCTGAGCCAGGACGAGGTACAGGTCAAGACAGAACCAGAGGATCCTGGGTAAGATTTACAACCAATCAAATGTGTGGTTATCAAAATTGTGAAAGGAAATTGTTTAAGGGTTATATCGACAAATTTAGCAGCTAGCTGTGTACAAGCTAAAAGATGTTTTCTCAAGAATATAAGTCCATAGCTCTTATTATTGATACAGAATTCTGCCAATTAGTGTTGAAGATTTTGCTGTGGAAAAGCAAAAAGAATGACACATAGTTTTAGTTATACAGTGTTTTACAGGGGGGATACAGAAATATATTGGGTCGATGAAAAAAGCTTTTTTCATCGACCCAGTATAATTTTGTATCCCCTGTAAAACACTGCATAACAAATTTATCCCGTCGATGGCTTTTGATCTGCGTATGTAACATCAACAGAATTTTTAAAGCATCTCTGACGTCAACAGCGTAAAACATCTTAGTAGAAGCAGGATATTAGAATGATATCCTGTCAGTAACATAACACAACATAATATTCGGTTCTTCTCAACCAATCAGATTGCAAGAAATTTGCCAGAGGTGGGATAAAAAACTATATTGCCAGGAGTAGTTCATTATGAGGGCATAATATTAATCACCAGACAAGAATGGAGATGAGAAAATCTAACTCTTGTTTCTATGGTTTGCTTTTCTCCATGACTTTTAGAACTGGAAAGTGAAGTTATGGTTCATGCAAGTCCAAGACATTGGGTCAGATTTCTTTATCCTTATGAGAGGTCCTATTGTTTCACTAGGGCTTACATTGTACCAGTAACATAGTTTATTTCAGTAGATTTGATTAAGTTGATGATGTATTTGCAGGTATGATGAGGCTTACAGCCAGAGTCCGGTATCTACAGTATCCACCGTGTCCGCCGACACCAATGGTCATTCTACACCACAAAACAACCAGAACATACGGTCCATACTCAACAATATGCTGGATCAGAACAAGGAGCTTACCGTAAAGTCAGTTATAGACGACCTGCTACAGAGAAATAACACGTTACTGGAGCAAGTCGATGCCAGCATCTACAAACCTCAACCCAGAAACACGTCAAGTAAGAAATATGATGACATCATCAGAAATAAGTATGGGGATAATACAGTGAGGAGTAACATTCTACGTCCTGGTAGTCCCACCAAGGCCTGTACCATACCCAAGAGGGATCTACCTCAGATGACAAACAGTGTGATAGTATTAAATGCTTTGGAGACATGCTCTGGGGAGAGTAATATTCCTAAAGAGTATGTATGTGGAGTGTCATCTAAAGCTTATGTCATGACAAGTGAGGGCGTCAACATGCAGTCTGACCTTCAGTTCTATTGGTGCAACTTTTGTACGTTTAAGACAGAGTCAAAGGAAGTACTCGTTCAGCATGTGATAGAGCATAGGTTCCACTGTAAATACTGTTCCTACCAGTCCTTCTCACGTGCTGATGTTATAAGACACTCTAACCAAGATCATGATGAATTCAAAGACGTGGCAAGGTCACTCAAGTTCTGCACATTCACCTCAGATTACAATGATGCTGAAAGCAAGAAAAGGAAGCTAGAAGCTGAAGCCAAAAAACAACCTCCGCCAAAGAAATTCAAAAGTGCTGCTCAGAAAGAAAAGGAAAAAGCAGAAAAGAAGAAGAGATCTGAAAATGCCAAGAAAAATTCTTCAAAAAATAATGATGAGTATGATTCACTTGACATGGAGGTGGATGAAGTTGAAGAGGAAGAGCACCAGGAGGAGGAAGAGGAATCCTCCCCAGAGAAGATCCTCATTCCACGGCAGACTGGCTCGGTAAAACCAGTGGCTCAGCCGGTAGAGCAGAGTTTGCCCACAGTGACGTACAATCCACCTGGTGCCAACAAGACAACGGAGCAGGGAAAGCAGACTGCTGGGAATGTGACGTCTACATCTACGACAAAGTCTGGTAGTACTGTGACTGTCTCATCTGGTCTGTGCTGGAACTGTGGTTACTGTGACTTTGTTACACTTAGTCAAACATTCCTCAAAACTCACCTCAATACCAGACATACAGGCAAAGCTCACAAGTATGTAGCCATGTTGGTGTCTTCTCAGGATGAAATGAACAAGATCAAGGAGCGAGATGCCATGGTGTATTCCACTCCTAGTACCGTAGTGGTTGGGGGTCCTAACCGTGCTTCGGCACAAACTCCTCCTACCCCAACACCTCCTGCTCCTAAGGAGAACAAGGAGCAGAAGCCAGAGAGCCCAAAACCTGATAACACCTCACAGGCGGAGGAATCAGATGATGAGGAGTACATTCCCGAGGAAGAGAAAAAGAAGTATCCTCTCACGTATAAATGTGCTCATTGTAACTTCAACGCCCCTGTCTGTTTTAAGATCAAGGAACATTTACTGATGAAGCACTTAGGATGTGTTTTGTATGCTTTAGATATGCGGGCCATAAAACTGAAGCAAAGGAGATACGTATTCTTCTGTCATAGGAAGAACTGTTCCTTTACAACCAAAAAGACAGATGAATATCTTAGCCATAGTGACAGCTGTACTCCATGGCTTGTGGAGAACTGTCCAGAACAGGTTGATCCTCAGACCAGGAAATGTCTGGAAATGACTCGCTCCTTCTCCTCCAAGATCTCACAGAAAGCTTTCCAGATGGCAAAGAACTTCAAGTCAAATAAGGTAGCTGAATATGCCTGTCTGTATTGTAGCTATTCTACCAATAACAACACCAGGCTGAAGAAGCATGTACTGTCCAACCACAGGGAGTTTGCTACAGTTATGAAAGATATTCATGCACATTCTATGGGTAAAAAGACGATGGTATATTTCTGTAAGCATTGCCTATGGGAATCACGGCAGGAAACTGAATTAGAGGAACATTTGCATTCAAAACATGATGATTTTACGTATGTTAACTCAAACATAGGAGAAACAACCGCACAGAAGAATAGGAGCCAAGAGCCCAAGAAGCACAATGAGACAGTCAGTGCGCATCCTCCAAGTAGTACGGAGGTGAGAAGACGATCTGGCTCACCACAATGGGAATCTGGAAACTCTGATAATGTGGAGGAAAATGAAGAAGAGGAGGAGGAAATACAACCAGAAGATCTGGAGGTGAGTGAGGAAGAGGTACAGAGGATGATGGATGAATATGTCAAGGACGAGGCCTCACACGGAAGGTCTCCTGGTCGACCTATGAGGAAGGCCTCAGCCGAGGCATCTGTCAGGGTCAGAGCTCAAGGTCACCAGCCACCCATGTACAGGTGTATGCACTGTTATCACATGTGCTTTGGAGTGAACCTAATGAGGAAACACATCTTTACCAGGCATCCCAAGGAACCTCTGAGAGCTATAGATGTCAAGAAGATGATGGGTCGTCAGTTTGCTTACTACTGCTTCTGTCCTAAGGCACTCTGTAAAACGGTGAATAGCTCCGAGCAGGCATTGATTAACCATGCCATGCAGGAACATGGATTGTCTGATGAGAATGACCATCTGAAGGCTCTACTGATGCCGTTCTCTCCACATACCAGCACACCGGCACCACCACCTGTTGAACGTGTCAAAACAGAGGAGCCAGAGAACATCGAGTATGAACCTAGCACCGTTGGTTATGAATGCTTGTTTTGTAGTACGTCTACAAGTGACACAGTTCATGGAATGAAGATACATGTAAAGGAATATCACCCCAGTGAGGAAATCATCTTCAGAGACTGTGCTGCCAGAAAACTGAAGAAGTCGTCAAGAATCTTCATGTGTGAGGTGGACAATTGTGACATATTTTATTCTGAGCAGAAGGAATTTGAGCTTCATAAGCTGGCTCATCAGAATGCACACATATACGAGTGTACCGTCTGTCAGTGGTTTACTGCCACACCAGACTCCATCTCCGATCACATGCTGGCGCTTCATAAAGGGGGAGCCGCCACAATCGAGATCCAGCTTCTTCTTGACAGTGATGGACAGGTCATCAAGCGGGTCAGTGGCACCAAAATCAAACAGGAACCGCTATAATTATAGTGCTAGTAATATATAAACAAATTGTGCATTAAAAGTATAATATCATCAACCAATTTATCTTTTCAAATCATTTGTACAGAGTATATCATATATAGTATGGATAAAATTTAGGGCTTGTTTTTTTCTGATCAGAGGTCAAAGTTTGTTACATTTACTTATACAGTGTGGTAACATCAAATGTAGACAATGAAACAACTTGTAATAGTACTTGAAATGTGCTGCACATTCTGATGTTTTAATGCATACAGAACTTAAATTTTTCTATTTTCGTTTATTGAAATTCATACTTGGTAGAAATTACTTGGAAAAAGTATCTTTTGAATGAGACTTACCTGTACAACATTTCATGTAATTGTGACTGTATGTTTATGATAGAAGTACTAGTGGTACAAATTACAAATAATACAAGAAAGAATGCAACTGTCATGCAGCTTTTCAACTTTTACCAGAAAATCCATACTTCACTAGCCAGTACACAGGCACATGTAGAAACTGGGTATGAAAAAGCCTGTATGTCATTGATATCACTGGTATTATAACACATGTCTTCTAAAATAATAAGACCTGTAAAGGGGCATCATACAGGATATTGACCAAGAGTCTTTATACATGTGCCTGTGAACCAGTACATTGCATTTATATTAAAGTCATGTGTTTCTCTCATTTATGAAGCAATTTGTTCAAAACACCTTATTACTATATTTGTGCACATGTTTATAAAAGAGAAGTATTAGGGGAAATTAATGTTGTATTCAATTTAGCATATTATTATTGGATATGAAGCCTTGTTAAGACTCTTTGAATGTTTTTTTGAGTGTTCAAATAACATGAGCTTCAAATCTCTAATGACAGGAAAGTGATGTATTCCTTGAGCTGATTTTTTTAACGTTTTTTTTAAACCTCAATATTGTAGTGTAAATTGTGCACAGGATGTGATTTTGTTCCCTTTATACAAAACAGATCACCTTTTGATGAAAGTACTGTATACAGGGAAATTTTTGCCCCAGTTTTACTGTCTCCCTATGCCATTAAGGCGATTTAAGAAAGGGCAACTAAAATTATTCTTTAAGCATTTCTTGAGAGAATGTGCAAGGGAGCGATTCCAATACTGGGTGAATCAGTGCTTTATCTACATTGGGCAAAAATAAAGGCCCGGTCACACTGCTCTTCAATACGGCTTGATCACGGCCATAGCATGTCCAAAAAAGGTCTCCTGTGAAGCAGATGTTGTTGTTTGCTTTTAAGACGCACTACAGACGATTTGTAGAGATGGTAGGACGCGGTAAAAAATCTTAACAGCGTTGGACGCGGAAAGAAGTTTTGAACTGCTCAAAAGTTTATTCCGCGGACAACTACGGACGGTGTACATGGTATAGACGTGCAACGCACGCGAAACACATGATGATCCGTCTTCCGGCAGTGGTAAAAACTTGGAGGAGACGCGAAAGCTGAAGCGGTCTGTCACGGCCAGAGCACGGTCATTCGACAGGTGTTCCGCGTAGGTATCACGGGTAAAAGCGTGGATATAATGTCTTGTCACGAATGTTTTTAGCCTTAGACGTGGTTGGACGTGGTTAGCCGTGCTTAGGCAGTGTTTCAGCAGTGGAACAGCCGGCAGCGGTCATAACCCGTACAAAGCACAGTCATGGCAAAAATTACCACGTATGACCACGTCCAGCAGATTTTTGAACGTGATTTGGACGTGGAGTGCAGTGTGACCGGGGCTTAAGACTTGGCGAATTCAAAGCTGTATTCAGTATGCCAGCATAGTGCACTAATCATTTGATACTTTTCAACTTTTCTTAAAATTTGTTCTACAAACTTTTGTTACAGGCCCGGTATATATAGTAGCTACTAATGAAAGAATAATTTTCAATTTAAAGAGTTACCTCCCCTAGATGAAAATATATCTTAATCAAAATCCATTGCACTTAGACTTTTGGTTTTCAAGTGAAACTTTGGTGAGTATCAATTATTCATCATTTTTTACCAATCAATTATTTCATGCCCAATTAATTATCAAAACTAGTTTTCTCTATGGAATTCTATGTTATCTCTATGACCCCCATACTTTCTATAATACATATATATCAACATTCTCAAAAATGCATTGGTGAAAAGTTTTCAATATAGTGCCATGTCATTATTGTAGATTTTCTCTGTATTGGTGCTCGATTCACCCATTTATTGCCGTAAGAACAACTTGTTTTATCTTGAGGTACATGGGGAAAATGTCTGCTCTTTCCGTCAAATATGGTATAGTTATAAAAGTTATTATAGCAATTAAGCGTTTCTTAAACATTCGTTTACAATGTAGTGTGATATCACAAATTGACAATGATCTATTGTAATCATGTATCAATTATTGTTTTAATGTGCGCAATGCAAGTAAATGAGCACTTGCTTGTATCTGATTCTGATGTTGAATATTAATTTCCTATTTAGGAAGGTGCTTTTCTATATCAAGGTTATTATTTTTCCAAGAAAGCTAGTGTTTCTTGTTAGTCATACACATGTGTTACCTATTCTCACAGATTCCACATGGCCTGGTATGGAATATTTTGTTTTGTTAAGGGTTTTTTTCCGTTCGTTTGATATCTTGATTTATACTGAAGAACAATAAAGTAGATGTAGGATTTGTATGAAGCTTTATTTTTCAGTGGAAGACACGAGGGAAATCTCTGCATTTTTTTTTCATATACATTGTATTAAGGTATCATACATGTACATGTGTGTGAATAGGACATTTTTTAATGTATCACATTGGAATCATGTTGTGTGACAATAGTGGTGTATGTGACCAACACCCCTAAACATGATACTTAATATAGCTAGGATACAAGCATATATGAAATTGTCTCCTAATAAAAATGTGCAATCTATTCAGCAATTCTTTAACCTCGATTTGTTTGAAGGTTCCACTCTAAAAAGAAGAACACAATGTTGTTACAAGCTTTACAAGCAAGAGGCAAAAATGTGTTGAAAATCAGAGATGCTTGAGGGTGGTCTTTTGTCTTATCTAAGACCAAAAATTATTGTACCTGTTATCATGGCATATCTGAATCTTTGTTGCGTTGATAGCTACATCAGGAAATGTCATCAAGGTCATAGAAAAGTTGTAAAGGTCAGATAAATTTGGTTTTGTGTAACGCTTTATATTCAAGGTCATTACTGCAGCTTGAGAATGACTAATCTTATCAAGGCAGCATTTTTGCCACATCAAGTATATAATGATACAACTGTAGGCATTTCATGATTTTTACTAGGAAGTCATCAGCGGGTTTTACTGCTCATCTATTAGAAGTGAAATTTCACAAATCGTCATCAAAGGTCAAATACTGCCTACAGTTCACATACTGAAATGCATAGTTTTATCACTGATCAATTCCTTTCTTGCCATTTCACCAAAAGCTGTGTTATTATGTCTTGATTATCAAAACCAACAAAGTATGTTTAAATCCTGCCTGCATAGTTGTAAAGAGGTACAGTGTACCGATTTCACCATGTTATTTATCATGAAAGCATTTCAAGGCTTCTACCATCAGCACGTAATATACAATTATCAGTGACGAGTTTTTCTAAAGAATGCTCAGTAAAATGTCAAACTTGGTGTACATGGCCAAAGGAGCTGATAAGATAAGGGCTGTATTTAGCCCTGAATCTCGTCAAGTATTTCTTCTACATAATGATCTGTACGCAAGAAAAACTTTATCAGTACTAAATTGTTATGTATTTGGCGATTCCTCATACAACTTTTATTTTGGTAAGCTTATTTCTAGATATTTAAATTACAGTCTAAAGAGAAGGGGGTAGCCATGTTGAAAAGAAGCTAATATCGATCAAAAAACGTTGAAAATTAAGAACAATCTGGCTAATATGGATATCTATAAACTTTAAAACATAGTGAGAGTCTAAACAAGATACTAGAAATTAAATTCAAAAGACTGGTATCCATTTTTGCCATAAATTTTAAAATCTTGAGTCTGAAATATGGTTGTATTTTGTATTCATTGACTACAATGTAGGCATTTTACCGTGAAATACACATTGTGTAGAAATAAAATGCACACTCCTGTTTATTTCATTCCAAAATCTTGTGCATTTCATGTGAACATGTTTAGAATAAATAAATGAATGACTTTAAAAGGGAAAAAAATCAAATTTTGCTTATAATATGGCCTAAAACACAGATTTGTAAAAAGCCCCCCACCCTCCCTTTTTCAGTTTTTTGTCTCTGGGGCATCGTTCCCCCCTTAGCTACAGAACCCCACTTTGTCAAAAGATGTGTATCAGTGATATACATTTTCTGTAAAAGTGGCGTTCTGTAGCTGAGGGGGGAACAGTGTTTTAAAAAACTTTTCCATTTTCCATTGGTCTCTATAGAAAAAAGACATATTTTGCCCAAAAATTTAGGAAAACTATGCATGATAAATCTTATGCAACTGCTGATTATGATGAAACCAAGAACTGGCATCAATTTTGTGAAAGAATTTTTTTGAAGTTCCTATTTTGAAAATTCCACTTTTTCAGGGCAGATTTTACGCCTTATCTTATCAGCTCCTTAGTTTCTGCCCCGATTGCCCTTTAGGTACTAGAGAATCTTCATTACACATGGCCCTTTTGTAGCAGTTTGACTCTTGCGACAATAAATGTTGTTTCCTATACTGGTATATGCCAACTGAACATGACCTTTTGATCCCAAAATCAATAGAGTTTCCCTTTAAGTCATGTAATGTTAAAATGTATGTGCAAAGTCTTGCCACCTTTGCTCAACTGAGTTATTGTGCACAATTGCTGTTCTCTTAGGTCACATGCATCTGTATGAAGTTTCATTAATGCATGACAAGAATAACTTGAGCTTAGTTGCGGTATACTGTTTACTATAAATGCAAAGTTTGACCTTTGTACTCTATGAGTGAAGTTTCATCTTTGTAGACGAGTAATACCCAAGGTATTGGAGAAATGAAATTTGTATGGATGAACAGACAAATGGTAGAAAGGACAGACATGGTGAAACGAGTATACTCTTCAAATTCATTGGTGGGGAAAAACTTGTGTTGGCTTTATTTGAATGAGAAACACAAAATGCCCCCTTCGGCATCTTTGTCAACAAAACAGCAGTAATGAAAGAAGTAGGAAAATTCTAAGGTTAAGGTCACAAAAGTGGTATCAATGAGGTTTTGCTACAATGAATACATATGTGAAATATGAATGTCCTATCACTTACAATTCATAAATTATGGCCAAGGTTAAAGTTTTTCAAAAGTAGGTCAAACACCAAAGTCAAGGTTACAAGCTCAAAACTTTTGGCACTCATGGAAAGGTCTTGTCACAACGAATACACATGTGAGATATGAAATCCCTATCAATCACCATTTAGATGGCAACATTTGAGCTAAGCCAACTTCAGGCTCTGAAATTGCTCGTCTTATTCGTGAAGAAACTGTCCTCATGGATCCTGCTTCCTACAAAAGCTGAACAGTATATACTTGGCCTGAGTGTGGCTTGAACTCGAGACCTTAAGCATGCTATCCGGCATGCTAACTGGGTTCACTACCTCTATGCCACCGGGGTAGTTGCCATCTAAGTCGCTGACGCTCCGCCCAAACAAACCCATAACTATGAGTATATGCCGATTATGGGGGCAAAAGAATTATCTCCAACATTGTTTATAAATACATAATAATATTTATTCATAAGCATCACAAACATTTAGTCAGTATTCATACAGGTATTTTTACATGAACATGACGTGAACTGAGCAAGTGGAAAATTTATCAATATGGAAAACATTAATGTTGACACACTGATTCTATTAAAACTCTGTCCTTAATAGTGCCTATTCGATTTAATGTGGTTTGAAAAGTACATTGTATATACCTGTCCATTTAATTCATATGGCAATTAATATATTCAAATAATTTATGTTTCTACAGTAACCAATAAATTATCAAATGCCGTAGTAACAATTCATCACAGCTTTATAACAAATCACTGATGACGAGATTTTTCAACATCACTGAAAACACAGTTTATCAGACATCTTTCCTAGTCTTGTTTCACTTAAATCATGTTTAAATCTATGAATCCATGCTTGCCAGTAGGTCATCATCATCCTCCATTTCCCCGAGTTCGCTGAGCTGTGAAGATGGTGCACCTTGAGTCTGGGTAGGGTTACTGGACTGTGACTGGGGAGTGTTCTGTGATGGCTGGGTAGACTTAGAGGCAGGAGTTCTAGGGGGCTGGGACAGTCTGGGTCCTATGAAATAACATGGTAATAGTAAGAAATGAAACAGAATATGGCGAATTTACCTAATCACGAGTTGTGTACTTGCCTGGTTTTCCATATAAATGTACATATAATCTATGACAGATAAAGAATTTAGTGTAGTCTTGAGTCAGCACACTACTGACATGGATAAATCCACTAAAACATGAATCCCGCTGAAGTAAGATCACATACACTATCTATGACAAATGACCTTGGGTATACTGCTGTGTACTAACCTTCCTTTTTCTCTCCACTGAGGACCCTTCGACTTTCATCAAAGTACTGATTAGGATGGTTTATACTAATGTCCTCTCCATCAGGTAGGGGTGGGTGGGTGGCTTCAAAATAACTTTTACAGGCAAGCTGGTAGTGACCTCCTTTCACAAAGGATATTGCCTAAATATATGTAGATGACAGCATGGATATTCATTGGTATATGTACAGTAATTCATTAGCTTTACTTTTGAATTAATGTATAAGTTTCATAAAACATTTTCTGGTTTGCATATGATTTCTACCAAGCCAAACTAAAGTTAATCTATGTTTAATGTCCCCCACCCACATGCATGTACATGTAGGTTTGAAAGTGCCAAAATTAATAGATGTGAAATTTTCCTCCCTCCTCTTTGCTTTGAAGATTCTATATGGCAATAAATGTAGAATTTATTTAGAAAGGCTCTAAAATTTCTCATACTTAAAATTCAATAGAGATAATGAGATTAACACACATACATGAACATGTAGATGTATGAGCTTCATAATAAATACATGTATTGAATTCCTAAAATTAATCCTCAACTGACCTTTTCCACATGATCTTTTCCAATGTTAGCCAGTCTTAATTTCTGTGCCAGAAGATCAACATCTGTGTGTCTGAATGGGCAACCTAAACATACAAATGGTCTGTGGCATCAGTTTGCTCAAGTATTTGTGAAAATATGCCCTGCTTTTTTTCTTTCAACATTACATTACTTAACAAAAGAATAGATAATTTTGGTCATCACTATAATAAGGATGTACCTTCATCAGCTTACATACAAAGGAGAAGGGCCACTAACCATCAAAATCGGCCCTCTTGCCGTTTTTGAAGAAAATTTACGTACATATAATACAATATTTCTAGTTTCTAAAAATGTAAGCTTTATGAAAATCTGACAAAAGGTAAGCGTTTCATGACCCTGTGAAGTTGGCATTGTGAAACGTCAAAATGCGCTTTAAATTCTTTCGCCATGACGTCATGACGTAAAATAATAATTTACAACAGATTTTAACCTAAAACTCTACACTAATAGTATAACTGCTCTATTTTTGTTGAAGTCAAATTAATTCAGAGGATAAAGTTGATACATATAATGTTTTTTTTTAAATATATTTGGATTCCAGTGTTAAATAAATCGAAAAAAGAGAGATATCAGAAGCATCTGAATCGCAGTGAAACTATATCTTCGCTCTCAAATGACGTCGCGTCAAATTATTCATCTTTGAATTCTAGATTCTTATGGAAAGCGGTTACATATATATGCATTTGACACATGCACTTTTTGTAGGGGAAGGGACAGGGATATCAATAAACTTTAAAGTTACTAAGGTGGATACTCTGAAGAAAGATACATAGAAAAAGAAAATTCTTGATTTTGACATTTTTAATGCCTTTACAATAGAAAGTAGGCGACGGCTTTTCTCACAGTAGGAGGTGACTCTTCGCCAGCTTCCAGCTTATGAGGGGGGGGGGGGGGGGGGGGGGGGGGGTCATTATATACGTTTCAGAATAAGCAAGTTAGAAATTTCTCTGACTTTAATGAGATCAGGTTACATGTCCAAATCAGATTCAGGAGCGGATCCAGAAACTCAAATGCCGGATGCACATACAACTTTTTATTGGGATGAATTGCAACACAATGCAGAAGGACTGAGAGTCCGGGCGGAAACTTATATCATCAATGTTTTTGTATATACTGCTCTTACAATATTTAAAAACGCAATAATCATCTGAAAAATTCAAAACAATGCAATTTAGGACAAAGGAGAGGGTGAGGTTTATTACGCATTCGCGTAACCAAATTTTGAAAAAAAAAGGGGAGAAAGGGCAAGCTGTACGCGACTGTGATTGTCATTTTTTTTTTTTTTCGAGAGGGCTTCACAGGAAGTTGAGAGAGAGGGATAGAGATCCATCACATAAGAATTGTTCTATATACATCTTTTTCGTTAAGTTGTTCAAATTCAACATATAATGCCCTTTTCAAAAAGAAGAAACCGGATTATATATAGATAATGTCTTACATTTGTCTCAAATCCCCTTCCTCCATTTACCTCATTTACACCCATCCTAAAATATCATTTATTTTTTCAGTAATTGGGCAATGAGGTACATGTAGGGGCCTGTGCTACATGTATTGGGAAAACTATCGACGTTTGGGAATATTTTGTGAAGTACTAATATAAAAGTGAAATGACAGTTTATACAATCAAAAGTTCAGAATTAAATGTTTAATCAAATAATTTTCTTTTAAATATGACTTAGTTTCTTATGCTTACAACACTATAGCAAATTAACAGTTGAACCAGTAAATTTCACTGATTTCAGTGATAATTCCATCTATACACAGCCAATTGTGCCTCATATGAAATTCATATGAAGTTTACATGAAATTTACGTAAAAGTTCACATGAAATTTATGTGAAATAAGCACGAACATGAAATTTACATGAAATTTTTCACATGAAATTCATGTGAAGTTTTTGACATAAATTGCATGTAAAGTCAATTTTGAATGAAAGTCACAAAGAAAAAAACATGTAAAATTCATGTGAAGTAAAGGGGTAGGTTCACGAACACCCAAAATCGGCCCTAATTTTTTGCGAAAAATAATTTTATAAATATTATGATTCAGCATCTCTTATATTCATCTCAAATACCTGGCGAAATAGAAAGTAAATATTTTTCATGGTCAAAACGTCACGCGCGTTCGTTATGACGTCACATTTTGACGTCATTTACTCTGCATGACGGAAAATGAAGGAAAATCGCCATATTTTGTGCATAAATCTTTGAAATTAGTATAGGCGCCAACCCTTACCCAACATAAATTTTATGTAGATCGAAAGATAAACTGCAAATCTAACTATTTATAAGAAAATTGTTTTGGGTGAGGGCTGGCGCCCAACTTATTTTCATACATTTTGACCAGAATTATGCCAATTTCTTACGCTTTTGCTGCATTTTACGACTTTAAGCCGACTTTGAAGCCATATCTTTCGGTGTATTGCACGTATTTTAAAATATTTATTTGGTATTTCAAACAACCACACATTTAACTTCCTTGATACGAAATACTATCGAAATCTAAAACACTCTAAAATTAAGGCCGATTTTCCATGTTACCGAATCTGCTCCTTTATGCGAAATTCATGTGAATTTTTTTTCACATGAATTTTATGTAAAATTTATATAAAATTCATATGAGCTTATTTACATTATGATGCTCATTTCATTTGAATTTCACGAGAGGCACAATTGGCTGTGTATATGATTGGGAAATTTTAGAGCCACAATTGGGGAAAAAAAGGATACTATTTTTCATTGGGGCAAAAAAAAATCCCTGATATTATCTAACATGGACGTACATGGAGCTAGGGTGTTTTCCATGTCGAACCCTAGTTGCCAATAACAGTAGCGTACCCAGATCCTCAAATACAAGGGGCACATTCTTTTTTATGAGAATGACTTGTGAAGTCCAAGTAAGGGACAATATGGAAGAAAAATTCCCTCTTTCATTGTTTCATTCATTGGGGGATAGGGGATCGGTCAGAGAAAATTTTGAGAAAGTGAAGCAAATTGGTGGCTCTTGAGCGTATTTGAGCCGCATTTAAAAGGGATCAAGAGCATGAAACGTATCTAAGATAAAGGAAATATCCTATATGCCGATATGAACATAAAATTAATGCTGTACGTGTATATTCTTTTTTTAAATTCACGTACGCTTATGAGCAGCCCTACATATGTCCCAGTCGGCTGTGCGCACATTGTTAGCGCGAATTTGTACGCCTGAGAAAATCAAAAAAAAAAATTCAAACGATCATTATTGAGTGTTTTTGGGCTATATCACTGATATCACTTTTATTATTTATTACATCCTTTATGTAGACCATACATTTTTGGGGAAATGGCGGGGTCTATTTATCTCTTCTCCCTTCTTTTTTTTTTGCGAAAAAAATGTGGATGTTTTTGCGTACAAATGTACGCCTGGCTACGCGCGTGAAATCCTCATCTTCACAAATCTGTAGAATTTATATATTCTTTAATGTTTTTATCTATAACATGGAATGTTTTTTTTTTAATTAAAGTGTCTGTATGAACAATTATAATATTTGTCAGTGAGAAGCATATTTAGTTTGAATTTCGTCTTTTTGTTGTTGGTTACCGAAGTTACTCTGCGATCGGAAAGTACATGTATATATCCTTTATTTATTATGACCAGTAACTGTCCTCACTTCTCACTATTAAATTCTGAATTTCATGTCTACAAAGATATATTCTCTACGAAAGCAAATAGGAAATAAGTTTAACAGGAGCTTGAAAAAAAAAACAACAACAACAACAAAAAAACACAAAAGAAAAAAAACACACACACACACAAATAAATAAATAAATAAATAAATAATGAAAATATATGAATTATAAAACTGGTAACTCCGAGTCGAGCGAGAAAATCCTCTTTCCACCCAGCATTCGACTTGGTACAAGGAAGATTAATCCTATGATTCGTTTATTTTCATTTGTTTTCCTTACACACCTGTGAAATCATCGAAATAAAATCAAAATAAAGAAGTTTACAAAATAATGTGCTGAAAAAACAACAACAATGTAACATTATTGTGTAATGGTCAAGCATTATTCATCGACATTTTCTTTTCATGTCGCCTGAAACCCAAGAGCGACAAAAATAGATCACTTTGCACGGCTTCCGTCTGTCTGTAGGTCATACTTTCATATACATATATTTCGCTAGAACAAATAGACTTGATACACATCAGACATCTTTTAAATTTTGTCGGAATTGTATAGCATGATGAAACTCGGCATCCAATGAAGGTCAAGGTCACTTTAAAGTTCAAAATCACGTACTTCAGGGAGAGGGTGTTTATAATGTTGGTATAACTTTTGACCAATCCAATTTTCATGTTTGGAAAATAAAATATGTTTAAATCAAATTAAGGATCAAACATACAACAAGCAACATGCCTGTTCTTGGACAATACTTGCTAGTATATAGACTGACCTGTCATGCTTTACTGGTAACAGTTTTGCCTCCCCCTCCCAAATATTGTGCTTTTATAAGATGAATCACTATTGCAAGTTTGGTTACTGTAGCATTAGTACTTTGTCAGATACTGAGCTACCCCAAACTTCTTAACCGGACGCGGACGCAGACACGGACGCGGACACGGACGCGGACGCATGGGGTTATAGCATAAGCTCACTCAACTTCGTCGAGGTGAGCTAAAAATTAGGAACGTACCCGCCTGTGTTGTTAGCGAAAAACTGCAAAGAATGTATGAAAATTAATGAAAAATACGGATATTACCGTACCGTCACCAGTTTCTGACATCATAAATATTGTCATGGAGCGCAAAGTTTCGCAAACTTTTTACCGTTGACAAATACCGATGTTGATAGGCATTTGTATGAATATGAAGATGCTCAGTTTGAAAGAAAAAGTATTTTTGTACCCCTCTCACTTCAAATCCTGGATCTGCACCTGATACTATTACCACAAATTAATTCACTGCCAACTTACTGAATTTTTCATTACATAACCATGAAATGTTACGGTGAACTTCTTGCTGCTCATTGATTTCTGAAACTGGGATAATTATTCAACAATTTGTTGAGGAGTTACATCTTACCATGGTTATCTCCCGTCCCTGGGGCATTAGACATAATTATCTTGTTACAGCTGTATGGGGTATAATCTGCTCTCTTCCCTTCTTTACCATAATTATGCCGGATATTATATGAATAGTTTTTGTCAAACTGAAATGAATAAATATGGTATAAGGTAAATATGGTAATGTATAACACACAGAAAATAAATGAAATATTACCTCTGTAGGAAAATGAAAGTTGAGACTACAGAGAGATATTATTACCAAAATGTGCATCAATTATGCAAGTTGAAGACATGTGGGATTTTGACTTTATTAACTGAAACAAAATCACTCAAGAAGAAAACATTCATGTACATGTGCATGCAGGTCAAGCTCATGTCACATGTAAAAGTACATGTAAAATCTAAAATCAAAGTCCAGTGTAGATCTGTTTCCAAGGCCAAGTTTGGTAAATTCTTTACTGCTACATGGCAAAATAGTGAAATTGAGGAAAACAAATCAAGCACAAAATGTATGTATGGGTCAGATCTAGTATCTGAAGCATGCTGATGAAACATTTACCATGCTTAACTCTTTTTGAAGTTCTAGAAGCATATCATATCCAACTTCAAATTCCTAAGTTACTTGTATGTCAAAGATTGAACTTTCATAAAGACAGCCATTACTTAAAATTTGTATGATCATAGGAGAAGTGACAATGGTCACTTACATGTAACTGTAACACAAAACTTCAAACAGCAAAGAATACTCGGTCTGTAGTAATATTATGAAGAACATGTAGTTCTGTTCAGACAGCTATTGTCATACATGTACCTTATCCCCATCCATCATTTTCATGAATTCAGTTTTCCAGAACTTCATGGCTTCCTCTAGTGATAGTCCTATACCTTTAAGGAAGAGTCCATACTGCTGTCGACCCCCGTGTCGTAAGTGATGATCACGACGACATGCTTGATGTAGCTGCTGCATGCATAGAGGAAAGGACTGCCGGGAAAGCTGTCACAGATACATAGAAATATTTACTTTAAACGTGTAACCAGTAAAACCCAGTAATTCAAAGAACCAAGCTTTGAGTTGAAAAGTAGAAAATGATTTTATACAGAAATTGGGATTTCTAAAATGTTTCAACTTGATAAACTTGCTAGTATCGTAACTTTTACAACGTTTTAAATTACCATATCAATCATATCGGCCGTCACTTGACCAGCATTATTCTTCTTTGTCCCATAATCCTCTCCTAAGTACCGCTTACTGAGACCAGATAACATCGGCAGTAGTCTGTTGTCTTCTTCGAGATGAGGTAACGCTCGTGAAGTCATCTGTATAACGTCAAATACAACAAAAGAGTCGTTGTGAAATTCAAAGCTGGTTTAAGATATTGACAATATAATACATGTATACTCTACAAATATTACCTAGGGATGAGGGTAAAATAACTTGAAGACAACATGTTTCCCAAGGCTAAAGGTTAAGGGTTACTTTTTGTCAAAAGATTCTCAAATCATATGTAAGTTCCCCTCATTCTAGTTCAATTCAATTTAAAAGAAAACTTACTTGCTACATCCTCATTTAAGGTTAACAACAAACTAATTTTTTTCATGTGTATGTTTCCAACATATTTGGAGAACGGGCAGTTATCTTTATGCTTTCATCTACCCTATCATTGGGATTTTTTTTTTTGGAATGTTGACCGACTTGTCAAATATTGATGTAAATGAAGAAAATGTTTTAACAAAGCTATATCAAGTCATATTAATTAAATTTTTTTAATTACTTTGTGGAAGATGCAGAAATATTTGCTAAGGTACATGTATCTTCAAACAAAATCTTTTAAGAGAGATATTTACAAATGTATACATGTATACTACAAAACTTTATTTTAAAAGACAAAGATTTCAAATCATACGCTCTAATGCAGCAGTTTTTCTATTGCATCACCATCTGCAAAATTAAATATTAAAACACCTTTCATATACTTAATCAATAGATAGAGAAGTCATTACATGGCAAAAGCATAAATATGAAATAACATTTGACTAACAGCTAAAGCATGTGAGAGTTGAGTTCTGTAGTGAGTGATGACTATAGATACAAGATCATCTCTGGGTACAAAAGCATATCCTCTACTCAGGAACACCCTCCGACGCTGAATCAAGTCAAATACTTCCGTGAAGGGCACCTGTTTATATGAAGACTAGATTAAAATAGTCTGAACTTGATAGACATTACAAATTCTTTACTTTAGTTTGTGTACATGACAAATGTACATGCTAAATCTACAATTAGTAAAATTTTAATCATGTGTCTTACAATATTTAGTAGATTTTCAAATTATTTTTATCACAGAAATAAAATTATAATGCTCTAGAAATTCAATTTTCGCTTTGAGAGTTTACAACAACAAACAGTGTTCAAAAACACAAATACTGCCTGCCATAATGTTTGATCCTGATTTTCTTATCTTGACCAGAGATGAAAACAGATTGAGATGAAAACGGAGGATACTTTTGTTGTTCATTGTTGTAACCTTAATACACATACCTTGAAGAATTCCTGTGTGTCCATGGTTGCAGCATTCCTACCTCCGGCTGCCATAAGGTCACTGAGAATGGATGATTTCTCTTCATCTGAGATCTGTAAACAGAAAATGGAAATACTACCTAACTATGTGTGAATCTACTACAATGCTGCATACATGTAGCTTCTAGGATTAACTTTTCAGCTACTTTATCAATGTATATCTGGTTTTGTTAAGGCATTAGGGGTATAATAATCTACTTCCGCTTGTTTTGCTAACAGAAAAATTAAATAGCACGAAGTTTGCTGAAGACGCATGACTTCGGCAATGTTTGGGACCATACATATTCATGGCTAGTTGAATGAAACATTAAACAAATATCAAAAATCTAGAAGTATGTAAGATATAGAAGTACATATTTTCTAGCTTTTCAATGATATTGTTGTAAGACCCCTTATACCTTAAGTAGGTAGATTCAACTTCTCAAAATGAAGTTTACATGCTGAAATTAATTATTCATAATTGAATTAATATCAGAGATTCTATTATTTTCAAGAAACATCAACACCATTTAAAGAATGATTTTAGAATACATACTGGTTTGTAGTCCAAACTGTTCGCTAACAGGAATTCTTGTTTTTGATCTATTGTTAAGTTGTTAAATCGGAATTTGAAAAAATCCAATTCTTGTTGTAAAAACCAGCGTTTCAGCTCCTCCCTGGAAGCATAGCAAAGGTGTTATACAGGTAAAACATACAAACAAAACAAGACAGTTAATTCACATATATATGCACAAACAATATAATTCTATATTGAAACTATTGAAAGGAACGTTTTGCATTCCGGAATGCAAACGTTCATGACGTCACAATACATACAATCTACAGAAACATGCTGCATTAGCTGTTCTAACCTGAAAACTGAAACAGCGGTCACCTAAATTTTAATGTATCTCTTTACCTGGCAAAACACGATCTCAGAAAACAAGATAATTTTACCAATGACCTTTTGTTCAAGGAAATGAATCTGACATCACTGGGTCTTAGGCAATATTTAATGTAGGAAATCAAGTCAGTAGACTTTGATGTTTGTAACTGACTTTGATGTTCATAGTTATACAATGTAATACATGTACGTACGATTTACAGTATGCAAGTCGTAGGATAAAGTGAGATGTGACATCAAACCTCAGTAGTTCAGCATCTGTATTGCTATCTGTCTAAAGAGAAAAGAAACAAATATAAATTGTGATATTGGTTTAATTTACATTCTTTTATTCATACAATTGATAGAAGTGCCTTTTGGTTTGACACATACAAAGATGACAGCTTATATTTTTCTTTCTTAATGTGACTTTTTTTTCTTAACAGTAGAACAATTTAAATGATTGATTTGTAATAATTAACTACATAAGTCGTGAACTACATGAACAACACTTCCATGAAGTCCCTGTCCCCATTTCATCCAGCACAATCTTAATGTCTTACAAACTCCATTGCAAAGTCATTATTCAAGTGGAAATGAAGGAACTCTTAATGGATATATGATTCTACTTGATTCTGTTACCTAACCATATTCAGTTTACATGTAGCTGCAGTCAGTAACTGCATTGTAGCGGTTTGATGAATCTGGGATTAAACTCTTATGGTACAGGCCAGTTAGGAGGAAAACATCTGACTTGGGTCTTTTTTTTCAGCACATTTTACATAGACTATATAAAAGCGTAAAATATAACAAAGATCAATTTCATTTTCCATTGCTGTTTTGAACATTCAGTCTGTGTACATGTAAATGTTTCTACAAAATTCTTAATAAGTTAAATTCTGCTCAAAGAAGTTCCAAGTCATCTTGGGATTAATAACAACCTGGATTCTTACATAAGGAAATAAGGAACAATAGCATACATGCACATATAGCTTGTACTTTATTGAAGTGATTTAAGAATGTTTATTTCTTACTCTTAAGATCTTGGCAAATTTGGTCTTTTTAAGCTCCTTCTCTACCAACTGCTTGTAATCTTCTGAACCTTTAAGAATCTAGCTCCAGCTGTCTCCAAGCCTTTAAGCACTATAAGTAAAATACTATATTATAAGCACAGTTACATGTATACACACATAGCAAAATAAATCTGATCTCTTATATTTAGTATGCTGCTTATTATCTTTTTTTTTTTTTTGCTTTTTTAAATTGACCCTTCCGAATGTGGGAAAAATTTGAGAAATTCCATGACGTCACAATGCAATTTCGATGTTTGACTGAGGTTCGAAGCTTGTTTGTCCGAGGTTAAAGCATTGTGACATCATGAAATTCTGCATTTTTTTCCCGCAATCAACAGAAATTGAATCAAAACAAGTTCTTCAAAGACTTTCATGTTCATGTGAATGTACGAAAAGGGGTAGGGATTTTAGGTAATAAGAAATTCCTCTCTTAATTTTTCAACTTTTTGTTATTTGTTTTGTTCATTTTGGTTTCTTTTCTGCTTTTTGACTTTTTTGTTTGTTTGTTATATCCCTTTTTTTTTTTTTACTTCAGTCTCATTGCTTTCTTATTTTCAGTAAATAAGGCTTGCACTAGGGTCATAAATACTTTAAGGTTATGGACAAAAGTGTCTGGAAGAGAGAGAAATTTCAACAAGAAAAGAATCTCCTTAATATTCTAGATTCCTTCAATATTTTGAAGACAGAAAACCATTATACATGTAAAAGCAATCTCCGTTGCCAAATTTGGTCTGATTTTCATTACTTCATGACAGGAGGGTTTTACCTTTGTAAAACGCAGTCTTCCTGAGGAAGGAAATAAAAGCTCCATGATGAATACATAATAAATCAGAATGTGTATTGCCAACCCATCCATTATAGGTTATTTATTTCAGTCATATGTACTTGTTCATACATTAATATATTTTCTGCAAGATAAATGTTTCACTAGTGCCATTTGAATCAATGGGCGATATTTATTGAGATTGCACTACTCATGCAGTACCATAGCTTGCATGTGCAGTGCATTGTGGGACAGACAAGTTTGAAAATTATAGACCAGAGGCACCTGATTCCTAAAACATAGGGTAATCAAAGATTACATAGCTCACCTATACAGGTTTTTGTCAGAAACCAGGTTAAAGTTTTTGAAAAGTAGGTCAAAGTCCAAGGTCAAGGTCACTAGGTCAAAGGTCATGGTCTCAAATGAAAGGTCTCGTCACAAGGTATCTACATGTGAAATATCAAAGCCCTACCCCTTATAGTTCAAGAGATATAGCCCAGGTTAAAGTTTTGTCTATGGACGACGACGCCGAGGGTATGGCATTAGCTCTCCGGACTTTTTCGTCCTGGCGAGCTAAAAATAGAACCCATCTTGAACACCCATTTCTCTTCTCTTAACCCGTTCATTAAGGCATGACAGCTCTCATGTTTAAAGGCCATCTCAAAGGGGCCTCTTTACCCCCTCAATATCGTTAATTTCAACAGGATTTCAACATTAAGCTGCATATACATGTATATACTTATCAGTATCTATTTTCTATGGATATTTTTCTTCACGATAATAACCCTATTACCTTAATTACACATGCATTTAGCCACAATTAATTCAAATGCCTGAAATTGAGTCACAATTAATTCAAATATCTAATACTGAGTTGAAACCTACTGTCCGCGCGGCTCACTTCCGAAACTGGGTAAACGCGATTTTGACTATTTTATCATGTAAAACTTTAAATGAAATTGATATCATTTGATAGATCTCGCTTAGTCGTAAATTTTGGTAAAAGTTATATCATAGTCAGTGCACGCAATCAAACTTCATAGACAAAACAAGTTTTAGGTGGGCCATTTCCCATGCTATTTACTCCTGTGAAGTCGTGACGCTCTCCATAGACTCAATGTTAAACTTGGTGATGTCACGCTGAAATTTAACATTGAAAACGCCCCGTCTAAAATTTATTTTATCTGTATAATTTGATTACATAAACCCTTGATCATGTAGCAAATACCAAAATTTACGACCAAGCAAGATCTATTCAATGATATACATTTTCTTTTAAGGAGCTGTTAAGATAAGGGCCGGATTTAGCCCTGAAGTCACTCGATTATTTCTCGGGCGCTGTGCTTCCAATTTAGATAAAAGTTGGTCAGGATAAAAATATAAAGTATTATAAGATTCCTAGTAGGTGTTTCATTTAAATAAATTCGATGAAAGATGTTATAATTACGGGTTGAAGAGGTAGGGGTACAGATAACGGAAAACGTTGTTGAATTTCGCTCGAAAATGCACAAAAAAATGCATTATTTTAAACATTTTTACGTTTATAATGCTTCTGTTACCTTTAATGTCAAAATTGGATAAGCAAATTTAACTTTGAGGTTATTATATCAATATAATCGGCAAATTCTGCAATCCGGAAACTGAAAAACGGTTTTATTTCGTTCTTCTCAGCCATTTATGTAGCTTTCTGGCGCGAAATACACACGGTGTAGAAATAGACAACTTTCTCATTTATTTCCTTCCAAACGGTTAAATATTTGATCGGAACACACTCTGAATAGATTGTTCCGTGATATAAAACAGAAAAAGACGACAATATTACGTACTTTAACGCTCTAGAGGCAAATTTAAAAATAGTCAGCCATCCCCCCGTTTTTCGCCTGTGGGACATTGTTCCCCCCCTCGTTTCAGAACCCCACTTGGCCAGAAAATGTGTTTTATTGATATACACCTTTGGTGAAAGTGGCATTGTAAAGCGAGGGGGGGGGGGACGATGTTGTATAAAACTTTTCCGTTTTCCATTGATTTCTGTGTAAAAAACGCTTATTTTGACCCAAATATCAGTCTTATTTTGCATAAATTATCCCATCTGAAAGCAGATTCATATGCAGACCAAGTTACTTCAAATTTCAACCGAAAAAGATTCTCAATTTTGAAATTTCGACTTTTCAGGGCAGATTCTACGCCTTATCTTAACAGCTCCTTTTTGCATGACAAAGTTATCAAAATCGCCAGGGATTTTTTTAGGGGTTCTCCAGGGCCGAAATTCGGCCCCATTCCAAATGCTGAAAAACAGGCATTTTTCCCAATTTCTGAGCTTAAAATTCCCAATTTGAAAAAAAAAATAAACAAAGTACAAAACTCTCTGAAATTATTGAAAATATATCGATCAGATGCTTGGTTCATAAGAAATTGTTTAGTCAAAGTACATTTGTAAACAAGTTTTTTTTTTTTAAATTTGGTAAAAATTGAAATAATTTCACCAAGAATCCTTAAAAGATAAACACTTAGACGATCATTTTAATTAAATTTTTTTACCTTTAGGCTAGCTTTGCAGCATTATTCAATATTGATAATAAAGAACAACGACTTTTTGTTTTCTCAATTTGTTTTTATAATTTTTTCCCAATTTCAACCAAATGTCGCTATTTTTACCAATCTTGAAGGGCCAGGCCCCTGGAATCAAAGGGTAAATCAAAGCACTAAAGGTACTGAGTGCGAATACCCAGAATAATATCACTTATAATGTATGACAAAATATTGTGTTTTCAAAGTTATACATGTATTTGTTCCTGAACACCTTCGTAGGCTAGTTTATGGACGTATAAAGACAGAACTAAAATGCAAATGCATAATGTTGTCGTAATGAATTGAAAGATGATGTCTGACAGTGAACATGAAAATTAAATAACATCACATTAAATCTACCCCTCCCCCACCCTAATAAATACAACACTCCAATATGACTATCGATTGATGATTCCATATACAAGGAAAGAAGACAAATCTTATTTTCTAATTTGATCCCCACTCTCTCTTTAACCTTTCATGTTCAATGTTAGGTGTGTGCTAAGAATTTGAAGGAAAATTCACTTCTTTTTTAGTATATAAAAACATGATACATCCTAAACGGGAATGTTTTGATCTTTTATTAATTTTCATAATTGCTAATATCATATTTCATGATGGAAGTTCCTAATTTTTCCGTCGTATACAGATTTTATTTTGTGAAGCTGGGCAAAATAACCCTACCTGAAGTTAGTTTTACGTTTCAATGATTCAACTTAATATCTTTATCGATAGCACCATTTCATTTATATATTGTCCACTAAAACAGATAACCACCTGGTAATGGAAAGGGGTTTCCAACACACAGCCTGTGTTCATCTCAGTATATACAGATGCAATTTTTCATTAGGTCATGCATGTATACACGACAGCTCGATTCATATAGATATAATTCATTGATTCAGACAGTGATCAGACTTTATACCATTCATGAAGCTGACGCAGTCCCAAGGTACATGTAAACAGAGTAACATCGTTTATACATACTCAGTAGACGGGGGCTCCCATGAGTGAAGAAATCAGGCAATTGCTATGTGCTATTCGCACAAAAAAAACCTGATTGCATTTATCCAGTTTCCGAAGTGAGATGCGCGGACAGCACACTTTATGCTATTCTTTGCATGTGCATGGCTCACTTAAGAAACTTGATATGTGCGATTTTGACTATTTCATCATGCAAAACTTTGAATAAAACTGATACAATTCAGTAGATCTCGCTTAGTCGTAAATTTTGGTATAAGTTATAGGATAGACAAAACAAATTTTAGATTGGCCATTTCCCATGATAACTATTCCCCTGACGATCTCCATTAACTTAATATTAAACTCAGCAATGTCACGCTAAAATTTAACATTGAAAATGCCTCATCTAAAATTTATATTGTCTATGTAATTTGATTCATGCATAAATCCTCGACCATGTAACATCGTAAATCGTAACAAAGCGAGATCTATTCAATGATTGATATAGGTTTTTTTTTAATTTTTGCATGACAAAGCTATCGAAATTGTGTTTATCCATTCCGAAGTGTCAGCCGCGCAGGCAGTAACAATGAAGTGTTGGTTACGACTCGATTTTGAACACGAGAGCTGTTGTGCCATAGGAATTTCAGGAAAAGAGAAGAGAAAAAAGTGTTTAATAAATAATTTGGTGTTTTATTTTAAGTAGAAATCTGTCGCCTGTGAATCCAAGTGTGATACAGACGCAGACGTGTGAAAAGATCAGTTGGGGTATGCATACGATTGGTGCAATTTGGCTTCACCCAGACGGTTTCTGTTAAACATAAAGGAGTAAAAGAGGCCATAACAAGGGATAATTAACAATTTTTGAATTTGAGAGTTGTCAAATTCATGAATTTGTACATGTAGACACCTTTCAATCTTTCTACAGCACATTCTTCAAACTCCTGTAATGAAATGATTTCAGAGGGAGGTTGTTTATAAAACTGCAATATAAACAGATCTTTCTTTATCTCTTTTCTGTTATTGCGTCTTCCTCTCTTTGTTGTGCCTATTTCCATTGCTTCTTAGTTAGTTCACATATGGCGCCAAAGCTTATTTACATCTACATGAAAGACCAAACTCTTTTGAATGTTTAGAAGTTGTCAGTCCCATTTCTGAAAGAAAAAATGCATTTGTGACACGCCGTTAGAATGCTCATGATTTTATAATTGATATAGAGTACTTCTAAGGCTACAAGAGTTTTTCTTGTTTGATAATTACAATCTTAACAAAATATTTTGAACCGCTTTGAAAATAACGGGATCAACAGTGCAAGCGCTATTTCGACTTTGATTCTCAAACAAAAGTGAAAGAAGGAAAAACATCAATTTGAGAGAGAAAATGTCAATTCCTAGCGCAGCGTTAGCTGCTGGCTGGATTCCTTTTGTCATTACTTTAGTTGTATGTATATCTATGTAATTATCATCAATAAGTAGAGAGAATTTGATGTATTCCCTCTCATCTAAACCGAAAACTTTTCATAATCACATGATGGCATTCTGAGATCACTGACCCTCTATTTTACTTACAATGGACAGAGGAGTTGACAATGTTCTTTGCACATGACAGACTCCTCTGTTTTCACTTTAAGTAGCATTTATCCACTTAAATCTCTTCAAAAGTTTGCGGGATAGGATCATACTGCAATTCTTCATAAAAAGCCAACATGAGAAACAATATAGAGTTGGAACCCACCAAAGAACAGAGGATAAGCATTAAATTGATCCAGATGCATGGAGTGGTTGAGGGTTGACTCCGTCTTTACCTGTTGATCATTTTGTTAAATTCAATACGCATATATAATTCACTGATCGAATCAAATTGTGCCAATTCAAAGACTTAAGTTCAATCAATTCTCTATGTCGGCGTGATGTCACACAAAGGTTCAATTAAACTTTAAAGATAAGCACAGAGAAGCTCTGAAAGCTCAGATGGATAGGTCTTACAACTAAGTAATAGGAAAAAAGTAGGGGGAAAAACTCGATGTTTATCATAGAGCATAGTGTATGGAAATTGCTTTATATCTAGAATCTAACGTTTATATCAAAGATGAAACTACTAGAATTCATTGAAGGAACCATTGATGAATGACCTCTTAGCTAATCAAACCCTAATAAAAAAGGACATTTGAAGAAGGAGCAAACCAAATCACGGATTTTTCATAGGGCTCAATGAAAAATCTGGAGGCACATCCCCCTGTAAACATGGTGGAAATTTGGTCATGTGACCAGTCCGACATCAAGAATTTAGTTCAAAAACTTGCACACAACAACAGTAGAAGAATTAAAATACCACATGGAAATGCCAAGCAATACACAAATTCTTTTTTCATTTATATCATATGGCAGTACATTGGAATCAACTACAAGACTCTGTAGTTTATTATATTGAATAAATATTGTTTAAACTAAGTCTCTGTAGTTTGCGCTACATAAATCGTTAGAGTCTGCCATTTAAGACAGCTCTAAAAGTGCAAAGCCATTGAAATATGGCACTATCTCCCATTGAATAATTTTAAGCCTGAGGTGGTCTCTTCAATGTATTACACACAGATATATACATGTATACAGAAATGTGGTGTTCTCCAATACAACTTTGTGTAGTTTTCACGGGCCTCCTATGGAAAATGAACACTTGGACATTGAAATTGTTGCATGTCTCAATATTAAGTTACCTTTCCCGTATCAAATTTTTTTGTGTGCTGTCTATGTATATATACATACTACAGTATACATTATTTATGATTGAATATAATGAATAAAAGTAATTAAATATATATATGTATGTATTCTTTTATTTTCAGCTGATATTGTTGTTTGCCACGGCCTATGTGAAGTACTTCATCAGTAAATATGATGGTACAATATCAGTTACCGTAGCAGCCATTGTGGCTATCAGCGTTACACTCCTCACCACTGCACTCATACCCGTCGACATCTTCCTGGTATCATATATGAAAACATCAAATGGAACGTTTCAGGTAGAGTAATCACCCTAATGTACATCTACATGTACACTGTAGTATGTACTAAGTAAAGTTCAATTCATTTCTTTGTTCTATAGGGTCCGTAAATCAGTATTAGTATTAGTTTCATACTAGTATATGATATGAATACTCTGATTTATTTATGGCGCCTTATAAACACATAGGTCTCTTAAGTGCTTTACATACATGTAACATCACAGTGATACTTATCAATATAAACATACTTTTTATATATACATGCACATTATTAATTTGTTTTGTCTTTTGCCCTTAATTTCTGCTAGAATGAAGTTCAGTACAAAAATCACTACATGTAATATGTTTCCAAGGTTTTGACATGTTTTCTTGATGCCTACATTTGCAGTATGTTTACACTGAACGTCTAGTTATCATACATTATATACTTACAGCCATGGGCGCAGGATACATCCACACGTCAGTCATTGGAGAAATCTGTGGAATATGCTTATTACTGTAAGTGTTTACTACTCACTGTGTAAACTTGTACTTGACTGTGTGTTTGGAAGAACAAATGTCATGCTATGAGTTTGATATTCAAGTAAAACTGTTATTTGATATTGATGAATAATTCTTCTGTTTATTTTGTAATCTATCACATTTGTTAGTACATGTACGTTGATTTATGCCAATCTGTAATTGTAGAAGATTGAATATATTCATCTGTATCATATTTAAATCTGTAATGTACTTTAATTCATAATCCGATTTTCATCACCTCTTGCGATTATTTTATGTGTTCTAATAATTCCAGCACTGTATGGATTGATCATATTCTGCCAGTTTTTGCTGTTGCCATTCATGTACTTCTTCTTCGAGGAGAAAGACGAAGAAACTTCCAATAAATCGGTAAATTTTCTTCATTTGTTAATACAATGTATTTGCCACACTGATGATGTCAAAAGAGGGAGATGAAAGATTCACTTTGCATGTGGTCTAAGTCCATTTATCTCTTGGTTAATTGTTCGTTAACAAAAAATCAGCGATACATTTCTTGCTTTCACTGCACGTTGGTGGCGTAATAATATATTACTTCTGATAAGAGTTGTCTTCCTTGTAATATTAAGACGAAACAATGAGAAACGAAAGTAGAAACAAAGCATGATCTTGTTGAAAAGAAATAGGAAGTTCTGGTTATTGAAATGAGAATTTTTGGAAATTACCAGCAATAATAAACTTAAAGTCACGCTCGAACTACGTACGTGCAATCGCTCTTTTACCGGTATCAAATATACGGTAGACAGTCTGTCAGTAATTTAGACATGCATGCATGGTCTATTTAGTTTCTATAGAACCAAATGGGTTAATTGATTTAAGACACTGCTCCAGGTTTAAGTCATGAGAAAAAATTGTAATTTAAAGTATACCACTTCTAGTAAATATAAACAGTTTGTGCTGTTTATAGAACACATTGAGCACTTAGAAATGAATAATTCATTTCAAATCCTTTGTAAAAAAAAAAAATCATCATCATTTAAATACCAATTTCAAAGGCCCCTGGCCCAAGTTCCAAAAGTGAGTGTGAGAGTCCTGTTGTTTAACAATGCTATACATGTTTAACCTAATGTCTTTAATATTGATGATGTGATCTT
Source organism: Pinctada imbricata (assembly GCA_033119305.1). Classification (NCBI taxonomy): domain Eukaryota; kingdom Metazoa; phylum Mollusca; class Bivalvia; order Pterioida; family Pteriidae; genus Pinctada; species Pinctada imbricata. The sequence continues at coordinate 12,004,516 of VSWD01000010.1, read as the reverse complement.
ATTAAATTTTTTGTACTTACAGAGATATTGCTCAGCCCTAAAGTTCACCATTGTTTTTCTTTTGATAGTTACAGTTCTGTTGTTGATTGGGTATGTCGATTTATTGATGTTCTTTACATGTAGAATTTGTTATTAATAGAAAGTTGACCTATACATATACTGCTTAAATCACCACCAACGAGGTTGTTACACTTATTGCCAATGAAATCATTTTCAAAATTACAGGATTAAGAGTATTGGAATATGAAAAATGCGCGTATACAGTTAATGACTTGTGATAACCCAAATATTAGGATGATTTTGTGATAGTTTCATTAGTAGAATTTCTACTATCACAACTGTAGAGGTTGTTTATTTATCATTTTTTTTATACATGTTTTGATACACTTATTTATAAATGATGAAACATAGTTATTGATTTCTGATCATGATTATTGATTTCTTGTAAATTTGTTTTTATCCATAGAGCGTTTGTAGGAAGAAAGGACATATCAAGTGTGATGGGCAACAGTACATCAGAATGGAACAAAGTACAAGCTTTATTTGTGGACATCGCTAACAGCACAAGTAGGATTTGTATCTATGTATCAAATATCTTAATACTTTACTGCTTTACAAGTATTCAATCGCTAATTATGTTTATTTACAAAAGACTTTTGTAATTTAATTGGTTTGAGTTTTTAGCTCACCTGAGCGAAGCTCAAGTGAGCTATTGTCATAGCGCGCCGTCCGTCGTCCGTCCGTCCGTCGTCGTCGTCGTCGTCGTCCGTCCGGTGTAAACTTTTAACATTTTCGACATCTCCTCTGCAACCGCTGCACAGAATTTCAGGAAACTTCACAGGAGGCAAGTACTCAATGCTCTCTACCAAGTTTGTGTTTTTCGAGCCGATCTGAAATCCAAAATGGCCGCCACAGGCTCTGATTGGCTGACACATTTTCGACATCTCCTCTGCAACCGCTGCACAGAATTTCATGAAACTTTACAGGAAGGAAGTACTCAAGGTCCTCTACCAAGTTTGTGTTTTTTGTGCCGATCAGTCAACAAATATGGCCGCCGAGGGCTCTGATTGGCTGACACATTTTCGACATCTCCTCTGCAACCGCTGCACAGAATTTCATGAAACTTTACAGGAAGGAAGTACTCAAGGTCCTCTACCAAGTTTGTGTTTTTCGTGCCGATCGGTCAACAAATATGGCCGCTGAGGGCTCTGATTGGCTGACACATTTTCGACATCTCCTCTGCAACCGCTGCACAGAATTTCATGAAACTTTACAGGAAGGAAGTAATCAAGGTCCTCTACCAAGTTTGTGTTTTTCGTGCCGATTGGTCAACAAATATGGCCGCCGAGGACTCTGATTGGCTGATACATTTTCGACATCTCCTCTGCAACCGCTTCACAGAATTTCATGAAACTTTACATGAAGGAAGAACTCAAGGTCCTCTACCAAGTTTGTGTTTTTCGTGCCGATCATTCAACAAATATGGCCGCCGAGGGCTCTGATTGGCCGACACATTTTCAACATCTCCTCTGCAACCACTGCACAGAATTTCATGAAACTTTACAGGAAGGAAGTAATCAAGGTCCTCTACCAAGTTTGTGTTTTTTGTGCCGATTGTTCAACAAATATGGCTGCTGAGGGCTCTGATTGGCTGACACATTTTCGACATCTCCTCTGCAACTGCTGCACAGAAATTCATGAAACTTTACAGGAAGGAAGTACTCAAGGTCCTCTACCAAGTTTGTGTTTTTCGTGCCGATCGGTCAACAAATATGGCTGCCGAGGGCTCTGATTGGCTGACACATTTTCGACATCTCCTCTGCAACCGCTGCACAGAATTTCATGAAACTTTACAGGAAGGAAGTACTCAAGGTCCTCTACCAAGTTTGTGTTTTTTGTGCCGATTGGTCAACAAACATGGCCGCCGAGGACTCTGATTGGCTGATACATTTTTTACATCTCCTCTGCAACCGCTGCACAGAATTTCATGAAACTTTACATGAAGGAAGTACTCAAGGTCCTCTACCAAGTTTGTGTTTTTCGTGCCGATCATTCAACAAATATGGCCGCTGAGGGCTCTGATTGGCCGACACATTTTCAACATCTCCTCTGCAACCACTGCACAGAATTTCAAGAAACTTTGCAGGAAGGAAGTGCTCAAGGTCCTGTACCAAGTTTATGTTTTTCGTGCCGATTGTTCAACAAATATGGCTGCCAAGGGCTCTTATTGGCTGACACATTTTCGACATCTCCTCTGCAAACACTGCACAGAATTTCATGAAACTTTACAGGAAGGAAGTATTCAAGGTCCTCCAACAAGTTTGTGTTTTTCGTGCCGATCGGTCAACAAATATGGCCGCCGAGGGCTCTGATTGGCTAACACATTTTCAACATCTTCTCTGCAAAAAAACCACTGCACAGAATTTCATGATACTTTACAGGAAGAAAGTACTCAAGGTCCTCTACCACGATTGTGTATTTTGTGCTGATCGGTCAACATATATGGCCGCTGAGGACTCTGATTGGCTGACACATTTTCGAAATCTCCTCTGCAACCATTGCACAGAATTTCACAAAACCTTGTAGCAAGCAAGTACTCAAGGTCCTCTGCCAAGTTTGTATTTTTCTTGTCGATAGGTCAACAAATATGGCTGTCAAGGGTTTCGATCTGTAGAAGTATTTTTGTGACTTTTAACCCTTTGTCTGCAACTCAGGTGAGCGATGTGGCCCCCTTGGGCCTCTTGTTTGTTACCTCTTGTTCTTCTTTTCATGGGAACTAATATCTTTCACATCAATACCTAACAATCATAAAACATGCAAAATATCCTACAAAGAAGAAATTTCTAGACATGAAGTACATGTACTGGTCAAAGCATACATATAATAATATATAGTTTATTATTTGCTGGTTTATGCTGTGAACTGATTAAAAATGTGAATCTTTATTGCCTCTTGACATTGCAATAAATGATTTTTTTTTTCAGGGTTTGAAGATGCATTGTCGTTTGTGATGAGTGTACTAAGTTTACTTGGAATGATGGCCCTCGTCACTTATACGGTAAAATATTTCAATTCAAATATTTCGTCTATTTTTAGCTTCTTGTTATTATCAAATATCAGATGATTTTCAGTTTAATGTGGGTTTTTCAGGCCTATGGAATGTCGGCCATGCCTATGGATTTTATCAAAGGTCGACGAAGTGTGAAGTCTGAAAGGTTAGCTGTACAAAAAGACAGGTCAAGTATCCGTGACCGGCTGAAAGCTATGAGAGAAAAGGTATGAAGTACTTATTAGTTAAAAAAAAGCACCTGTATGACTTAAAGTAACATTGATTAGGATTGAATATCTGAAACATGTACCTAAGATGCACTGAAATTGGTGGGATGGGGTGCCATTAAGGGCAGAATTTCTGTCATTAATTATAGCATCATATCCTTCTAAGTAAATACATGTATATGTATTACATGTAGGTACTTTCAAAATAACTTGTTCCTCCAAATTTAGTATTTTTGCTGTTCAAAATGAAGATTTTATATTTGAAGTTGTCATCTTACTTTCTTGAAATACCAAAGCAACGAATGTGTTAAATGAGTTTCATGATACATGTATTTCTATCTCTATGTTTACAGTATTCGTCAAGAGGGAGAAATCCGGGCAGGATCTCTGACCTCGAGGAATCCGAGCATCTCATGGCTCGGCAGGAAAAACATCTCGCTGACAAGGAATCGAGCTGTCTGAGAAAATGTCTGACAATCCTGAGGCCGTTTGAAGTCATCTTTGGTGTTATCTTTATTCTGGTCACCCTGCTGATATTTATATCTCTACTTCTCACAAAGTAAGCTAGAAACTTATTTTGAGTAATCAAAACCATGCCATGTATGAGAAGTTTGGTAAAATTAAAATAGGGTTATTGCATTTAAATTCATTGAAGGAACACATCACACAGCCTTATGTAGGTGATGTACACTGATCAATTCAGGTTTACCTTTACCTGGGCAGGTGAAGAAGCTCTTTACAGTGCTTGAATTCACTACAGTATACATTTCATACCTGAATTAATGGCACTGTCTTGAAAGATGAATTGATACTACACTATCTAAAACTTTCCGGTCCTGTTATGTTCACAAACCATTACTTATAATTTAGAACTTCAAAGTTTAATTCTTGTACATGTATTTTTGATGTGATGTTAAGAATTAGTGGTGTTTTCAATGAAAAATCTTTCAAAAGTAATAATCAAATATTTTATTATATACTGACTCCCAAAAGAAACGTTACATATAAATGAATTGAAATAAATTTACCATACACAAACACACATGTATAAATTTTTGGATGAATTAAATTCAGATCCTGCACAGTTCATTTCATGAAACAAATGTTAATTTTATCACATGACCATTACGCAATACCTTTGCTAAAAGCAAGGATAGCATAAAGAAAATAACAAATCTATCCATTTTTGGTAAATTTGACTCATTTGCAGTTACACGGAGTCTTGATTCCGTTTTCTGCAGATCTCCTACCGGTACCGCTCACATTTACTCTATTGTTGGTGCATTTACGCTACTGTTGAGTGAGCCGCAGAGAGATTACGTCGATGTGACGTCACATAAGGCTGTGGTGCTTACACAGGGTCTTACAGGCCGATGATTGATCCAATCATCCTGTAGCGGCTAGCTAAACGTGAAATAATGTTTTTCATTTCTCGGAATTACGCGGAAATGTCAGAATGACGTAGACCTGCTTCTAACATTCCAACTGCTTGACGTCGCTATTCTTTGATTAATTTTGACACCTTGTGGAGAGAGACATTTTGCAAAATTTTATGATTTTTTGTTTTGTTAGATCATAGTCTATCGAACACATTGTTTAATTCACCTGGATTAAACCAAGATATCTTGGTACTGCATAGCTCGTGCAAATCATGACAATGTAAATATTGGCGTTCTGGATGAGTGGACAGCGCAAAAAGTTGTGTATATTGAAGTTATTAGACTTACAAAACAATTTTATCATAAGATTCCACATATTTCAAATATTAATTGAAAATTGTTTGGAATACAACCATGTATCATTTCTTTTGGGAGACAGTATAATTATAATCCTTCTGAGTGAAAGATGAATTTCTGTGATTTTACTTTCATGTAATTGTATACATAAATTGTAAATATATTTAAATTTACATATATTTGATACATTGTAGCATTGACAAGGCTATACACAGTCTGGGTCCCAAGCTTGGTTATGCCCTCCCCAAGCGGTATCTCCCTAATCCAGTGGATATTGTACTAGTCTTTTGTCAACAAGTAAGTCTGTCAAATATTTCATATACATAGTACATTTATCTTAAAATACCCAGATCTACATGTAGTAAACTTTGAATCCATATCTGATTAATTTACTTTTTGTGTCACCTGCAAAGCATAGCGACACTTAGGGATCACTTTGTCCGTTGTCCGTCTGTCCGTCCGTCCATCTGTCTGTCTGTCTGTCTGTCTATCACACTTTTTGGGTGTCACAGCCCATAACTTTTGATTGGTAAGTGATAGGGCTTTGATATTTCACATGTGTATTCCTTGTGACAAGACCTTCCTACAGATACCATAATTTTTGACCTAGTGACCTTGACCTACACATTTGACCTACTTTTCAAAAGAAATTAAGGATTGATATATCTTTTGATTGGTAAGTGTTAGGACTTTGATATTTCTTATGTGCAATCCTTGTGGCAAGACCTTTCTACGCATACCATAATTTTTTACCTTGTGACCTTGACCTAGATATTTGACCTACTTTTGAAAAAAAAGATAAGATTTGCTATATCTTTTGATTGGTAAGTGATCGGGCTTTGATATTTCACATGTGTATTCCTTGTGACAAGACCTTCCTACACATACCATAATTTTTTTACCTATTGACCTTGACCTAGATATTTGACCTACTTTAAAAATAAAATAAGAATGGATATATCTTTTGATTGGTAAGTAATAGGGCTTTGGTATTTCACATGTTTATTCCTTGTGGCAAGACCTTTCTACACAGACCATAATATTTGACCTTTTGACCCTGACCTAGATATTTGACCTACTTTTCAAGAAAAGTAATATTGGCTATATCTTTTGATTGGTAGGTGATATGGCTTTGATTTTTCACATGTATTTTCCTTGTAACAATGCCATTCTACACATACCATATTTTTTTACCTTTTGACCTTGACCTAGCTTTTTGACCTTATTTTCTAAGGTTGTATATACCTTTTAATTGGTAGGTGATAGGTCTTTAATATTTCTTATGATGAGACCTTTTTGTTACCAATTTTTACATAGTGACCTTGACCTAGATGATTGATACTCTTTTCTGAAAATTTGAGAATGACCATATCTTTTAATTTGTACTTAAGAGGTCTGATATTTCAAATGAATTTCAGTTGACAAGACTTTTCTACTGATACCAATAATTTTGATCCACTTTCTAGAATAATAATCACACCGCTTCGCAGGCGACACAAGCATTCCTTGGATTGCTATTTTTAATTCAAGTCAGACATTGTTGAACAATTCCATGCATGTAATAATCACAATTTTATTAATTTTAACACATACTGTAGACATAGAGATTTTCACATGGGGATTATTTTCACACATGATCATGATCATGGGAATTATTTTCACGTGGGGATTATTTTCGCACAGGGATTATTTTCGTGTGGAGATTTTTGCGTGGGGATTATTTTCGTGTGGAGATTTTCGCGTGGGGATTATTTTCACGTGGGGATTTTTTTCGCAAATTTCACAAATCAAGGGACTTCACCAAAAAAAAATTCCTCTACGGTGAAATATCCTGTTAAATTCTTACAAGGGCAGAGATGTTTATCTCATGAATATTTCCCCAAGTGTAACATATATGAGGTTATGATTGCGAAATTTTCCCCAGTGAAAATAATCATGTTTACAGTAAATGATTTCCCTTAAAAGGCTTTGCTATATTATTTATTTGTATATAATTATTGTGACTTTATTTGTAGGTATTCCCACTTGACTACATCATGTTTGCTGGTATCGTTCTGTACCTGGTTGTCTGTTCCATGTCAGGGATCAGAAACATTGGAATCTGGTTCTTCTGGCTCAGGGTGAGATTGAAATTATATTTAATTATCTTTATATTTACGTTATGTAAGAATTTGCCAGATTGTAATATTCAGTTCATAATTGATTCACATAGATATGTTTCTAAGTAGATTTGGAAAAGTTATTTCTTTTTAATATGCATGGTCCTAATGCACGTGTAATTTGCTTTCGCAAGAGGATATTTCCTATACATTATTTTCTTATTGAAACTTTAATAAATCCTATGAAAGCCATCAAGGTTGATACGTTAAGTCACATGTAATGATGTTATTGGTATTTTCAGATGTACAAGATCCGTCCCCGTCGTACACGTCCCCAGGGAATCCTGATGCTGTGTATGATTCTAATGTTTATGATGCTGGCCATTAACGTTATAGTGTATGAGCTGACCCCACAGTATTCATCATACGGCAGTCAGAGATATATGGTATCAGTATTTTATTCCACTTCTTTTATCGGGTGGCTTATTTTAAAACAAGACAGTGAAAAAGCCATACCGTATATCGGGTAATTTTCGCTTCGGGTAAATTTCGCGAAAATGGCCCTAAAAAGGAGTGTCTTATTTTCACTGAGACTAATTTTCGCTAATCTATTTAGAAGATGAAGGGTTAAGATCTGTGTCTTTTTTTCGCTATGTCCATTTTTCGCGATTTGATGATGCTCGCAAACTTAGCGAAAATTAGACACACACGAAAACTTCCCGATATACGGTAATATACAATGTACATATACTGAAGAATGAGCCATATACATGTATTCAATTCTTCTCTATTTTTTAACAATGTAGTAATTATAATCAATGTAATTTGTTTAGTTAGGAGGAAAAGTATGATAAAAATATTCATGCATAGAGAAAAAAATAAATTTAAGAAATAAAAAATGACAAGCCGGGCTCTATAACGCGGCTCGGTAATAAATGTGATTGGCTGAGGACGCTCTGGCATTATGAGACAAAAGAGCCCGGCTTGTCATTTTTTATTTCTATTCTAATGATGACCATCGATTCTTGGTAAAAACCAGTTCCTGCCGGTTTATCTGCTTTCAGAAAATGGGTAGGCGTGGCTTATCGCTACAGGGCCTATATTGGAGAATAGAGCCCGGCTGGCGTCTGTTGTCTTAATAGGGAAAAAGAATCAAGTCATATTAGAATTTCAAATCATTACTACTTTGAGTATCAATATATTAAGAAAAAAAACTTTCATTCAGGAATACAGAAACAGTACAACTGGTAATCATACCACTGTGACACACTCTCTAAAACCATGTACAACAGAAGTCTCATCAGGTTAGTAACAATACAAATGTTAAACCATGTACAACAGAAGTATCATCAGGTTAGTAACAGTACAAATGTTAAACCATGTACAACAGAAGTATCATCAGGTTAGTAACAGTACAAATGGTAATCACACCACTGTGAAACACTCCCTACAACCATGTACAACAGAAGTCTCATCAGGATAGTAACAATACAACTGGTAATCACACCACTGTGAAACACTCCCTACAACCATGTACAACAGAAGTCTCGTCAGGTTAGTAACAATACAACTGGTAATCACACCACTGTGAACACTCCCTACAACCATGTACAACAGAAGTCTCATCAGGATAGTAACAATACAACTGGTAATCACACCACTGTGAAACACTCCCTACAACCATGTACAACAGAAGTCTCATCAGGATAGTAACAATACAACTGGTAATCATACCACTGTGAAACACTAATTTCAACCATGTACAACAGAAGTCTCATCAGGTTAGTAACAGTGCAACTGGTAATCACACCACTGTGACGCACTCACTTCAACTGTGTACAACAGAAGTCTCATCAGGTTAGTGACAGTACAACTTTTAATCACACCACTGTGACACACATTACAACCATGTACAACAGAATTCTGATCAGGTTAGTAACAATATAAATAATTATCACATCTTGTAAAATTTTCAAGATTAAAACATCTAGTCAGTATTGTGAAGTTGAGTCAGTTTGTTACATGTACCGGTATATTCAGGGCTCGGCACCATAAACTAAATACTGGCTTAATTCTAAATTTCAATATTCTTTTGTCTTGTTATAATATGTAATGATGACTTGGAATTATTTAAAAGAATTTTTCTATTTTCTCAGTAGAATAGAATGAATGAACTCTCTATTTCAAATTTTGAGTGATTTGTTATATATGGTATTTTGAGAATTTGACTGAAGTAAATTCTTAGTTTATGATGCCGGACCCAGATGTACAAATCAGTCCATGTTGTGTGCGTACAGGTCTTCGTGACTTGTTGTAATATTTTTCCAGGTTTGTTTTTCAATGAATTTGGATATTGAGTTTTATTTTATACATCGCTATGTATTTGATTTTTATACATGTATATCTAGATATAAATTATAACATTGTTGAACTACTTTTTGAAGGGTAATGTTTTTTGTAAAGATTTTTCTTACAGTTGTCAGGGTACTTTGTATTTTTATTTTTTGCAGTACATTCAGAAATATACATCGGCCCAATCCGAGAGGTCTCAAAATGATGTAAACCTTAAATGACAAATTGGAAAATCCAATTGCTCAAAATTTTGCAATTATTCAAAATCTGTGCCTCTAAAAATGATTTATTCTATAAGAAAAAACCAGCAATATTAGGCCATGTAAAATAAAATCTATGTTTCTCAGACACCGCCGCGCGCTATAATTTGCTGCCGACGAGACATTTTTATTGCAACTTCAGAAAAAAATATACGCCGTGTCTCATCCTCGATCGTCGATTAAAAACGAAATATCCATTTATTTCATTGAACATGTTTATTGTCCTTTAAAATCGTCAAAGCTGTACCCGATGAATAAATACTTTTAAAAGCCCATATAAATCACGGCGCGTTCCGTACTTACGTTACGAGTAAAGAATTGTGTAGGATATACTAACAACGTGCCAGCGGACACTTGGGCGGATGGACTATTCGCGTGTTTAATACATCGAGTATTACATGTATTAAAACGTTCGTATAGTTTTCTTTATTGATCTCCACAGCATATGTAAATACCTATGCCGAACAATAGCAAGTGTCCATTGTAATACTTCCGAATCTATTAATAATGACATTCACGTTGTAAAAAGTATAAGCAAGGACCGCCGACGAATGCAAGAGAAACGTAGTTAAATCCTTAAATCTATGAATAAAAGAACGTATATTGTACCCGGGCCGTGTACATTAGTTTATCAGACGGTGTTTAATGCTGAGCAGTCTTCATTCGATTTCTAAAGATTCTGCTTCATCCAGACTTGACTTCAGAAGATATACGCTATCAGCCAAATTTTTATTTACCATATGAACGGATCCATCCGAGTGTCCTCATGAGGAAGTTAGGGGTCGTATTTAATTTGAATTGGGTTTAAACAAGATGTGAGCAAATACTGTAACAGCCGTCGAGTCTCTTACGCGATTCTACCAAATACTCACGGCAATCAAAACATGTCATACTTCGTATATCAAATTTTGAATCGATTAGCTTCTTCCATTCAGACAGATGATCAGCTACGACTTCCCGTTCTCAGAAGGAATATAGGTTATTTTACTTTAAAAAAATCAACTTATTTACAGGAGAAAGCCATAAATTTTAATGTACATGTACCATTATTATGACTGACGGTTCAAAGACAGTTTTCTGGGGATAAGATTTTTTTTCTTACATGAATAATAGGGGGGGGGGGACAGGACAGACAACTTCTTTGCCTTACATGAATAATAAGAACACTCTTGATGAAAAAAAAAACAAAAAATAAAACCCTACCTACCTTGCCACTTTTTTAGACCCAATAATCTGAGAAACATAGACTTTATTTTACATGGCCTTAGGCTTTTTAATGTATTATTGATAAACAGGAAAAACATGTTTAAATTGGTATTACATCATGATGTTGCCATTAGTTAGTTTGTTTTGCAGGTTGATTTTATGACATCACAATAACATTACAACAGTTGAAACAAAGGCGTCACGTTATATGTGATACAGCTTTAATGTGAAAAGTGATACTCATATAGCTGTATTTCATGGGCCTGCTCTGTAACATATATGCAGGTATGAGATCTATTTTTATACTCATTCCAGATAATTGTGTGTTGAGCAGGATGTCATTGCTGTTGACAAGGTTCTTCTACCAAATGTGGTTCTTTGGAGCAGCTTATTACTGGGGAACTTGGCTCTTCCTAGGGGTAAGTAAATTATGGTTCTTTGGAGCGGCTTATTACTGGGGCATTTTGAGCTTCCATGGGGTAAGTAAATGTATGGTTCTTTGGAGCGGCTTAGTACTGGGGCTCCTGGCTCTTCCTAGTGGTAAGTTACTATGTGGTTCTTTGGAGCAGTTTATTACTGGGGAAAGTGGCTCTTCCTAGGGGTAAGAAACTTTGGTTCTTTGGACTGGCATATAACTGGGTATGTTGCTCTTCCTAAGGGTAAGTTACTATGTTTTTCTTTTGAATGGCTTATTGTTGGGGGACCTGGCACTTCCTAGTGGTAAGTAAATATGTGGTTCTTTGGAGGGGCTCATAACTGGGGCACATGGCTCTTCCTAAGGGTTAGTAACTATGTGGTACTTTTGAGCAGCTTATCACTGGAGGCACCTGGCTCTTCCTAGGGGTAAGTAACTGTTATTTTTTGGAGCAGCTTATTACTTGGGCACATTGCTATTAGTAGGGGTAAGTAAATATGTGGTACTTAGGAGCAGCTTATAACTGGGGCATGCAGCTCTTCATTTGGGTTAAGTAAATATTTGATTCTTTGGGGTGGCTTATTACTAGGAAACCTGGCTATTCTAAGGAGTAAGTAAATATGTGGTTCTTTAAAGCAGCTTATTATTCGGGCACATGGCTCTTCCTAGGGGTAAGTGAATATGTTGTACTTAAGAGCAGCTTATTACTGGGGCATGCATATATGATTCTTTAGGGCGGCTTATTACTGGGAAATCTGGCTACTCTTTATGTAATAGGGGTAAGTAAATATATGGTTCTTTGGATCAGCTTATTACTGGGGCATGCATCTTTTCCTAGGGGTAAGTAAATATGTAGTTCCTTTGAGGAGCTTATTATTGGGGCACGTTGCTCTTCCTAGGGGTAAGTAACTGTGGTTCTTTGGAGCAGCTTATTACTGGGGCACATGGCTGTTTTTTGGAGTGGCTTATTACTGGGGCACGTTGCTCTTCCTATGGGTATGTAACTGTGGTTCTTTATAGCAGCTTATTACTGGGGCACATGGCTATTCTTAGGGGTAAGTAAATGTATGGTTCTTTGGAGCAGCTTATTACTGGGGCATTTTCAGCTTCCAAGGGTTAAGTAAATGTATGGTTCTTTAGAGCGGCTTAGTACTGGGGCTCCTGGCTCTTCCTAGTGGTAAGTTACTATGTGGTTCTTTGGAGCAGTTTATTACTGGGGAAAGTGGCTCTTCCTAGGGGTAAGTAACTGTGGTTCTTTGGAGCAGCTTATTACTAGGGCACATGGCTGTTTTTTGGAGTGGCTTATTACTGGGGCACATGGCTATTCTTAGGGGTAAGTAAATGTATGGTTCTTTGGAGCGTCTTATTACTGGGGCATTTTCAGCCTCCAAGGGGTAAGTAAATGTATGGTTCTTTGGAGCGTTTTATTACTGGGGCTCCTGGCTCTTCCTAGGGGTAAGTTACTATGTGATCTTTGAAGCAGCTTATTGCTGGGGCACCTAGCTCTTACTAAGGGTAAGTAAAATACATGCATGTAGTTAATGACTTCACTATTTATTATTTCTTCAAACATTTGATGATTCCATTGTTATTTGCAACCTTTACTTCCCCTTTTCCTGGTATAATTTTACGCTTTCTCAGCAACTCTCATTTTCATAATCATACTTGATTTGATGTTCATGCCTAGATATTTACTTATCAAACGATTGACCAAATTTAAAATACTCAAGAAAGCATTATTCAGAAATGTTCATTTATCTTTATAAACGGTCTAATTAAGAATTCAATAAGTTATGGACATTATGTATTTTTACATTTTGACGTCTTTTTATCAGTTTATGCTGATTGGTTTCCTGATTGCTGTGATAAAGAAGAGGAAATCGTCTATTGATGGAGAGGTAGATGATGATGATTTTGATGAGAGTGATGACGAAGATATGCTGTCCGCTTAATGTGCTCGGATATCACCTCGAATATTAGATATTGTGTGTTTAAAACAGGATATCAGGCTGTGATGTAAGAGGAGTGAAAAACATCTTGACTTCACAAACAATTATGCTATCAATGTGGGCCAATTGCTCTAACTTGTTAAATTTATTTTGTACAAGTTTATTTCTTGAATTTGATATACATGTACATCTTCTAATAGAAAACTCTCATCTGATTATTTCAAGGGTTCTTATTAGGACAGACAGTATATAGACAGATTGATCATAGACAAGCTTGTAAAGCTTTTTGGTATATGTACATAGCTATCACTTTGTCCTGTCTGTCTGTCTGTCCATCCGTCCATCCGTCTGTCTGCCTCTCTACGGCCTATCTGTTCAAAACGAATGTATATTACTCTTACTTTTATTTTAGTGGATAAAACTATCTTTGTATTCTACACATCCAAGAATTGTAGCAGAGAGGATAAATGAAGATGAAAATGAATGTTAAGGTCATGACACTATTTTCTGTGAACATTTAAAAAAAAATTCCCTATTTCAAAAATGCCTTTATCATAACTGTCTGATATACATTGTACAATACCTCATTTAGGGTTTGCAGACAGTAGCGCCTTGTGACAATGTTATCCAATCAATGCAGAAATGTGACAGTAGAGTAATCAAGGAGACATTATACATTTAAGTTAATGCAGTTTGCTTGTTGCTACAAATTAAGAAAGTGAATAGACATTATATCCTAAAAAATGAAAGTACAAGAAATTCATATCATGCTTACACATATACATTTACATGTATATGGGCCTGTTGTCTTTTGAATAAATGTGTTCTATTGTCTATAATGATGAACATGTATAATTGAATTGTACAGTGTATATATCGTAATATTTAATTTATTTGTAACATTTATTATTAATATTTGATGATTTTATTAGCTTGACTGCACTTTAGTGCAAAAGAGCTACTGCAATACCCCCGGAGTCGGCATCGGCGGCGTCCGAACTAGATGATAAGGTCAATGTTAAGATCACACAATTGACCCTTCCGAACGGGGGGAAAATTTGAGAAATTCCATGACGTCACAATGCAGTTTTGATGTTTGACCGAGGTTCGAAGCTTGTTTGTCCGAGGTAAAAGCATTGTGACGTCACGAAATTTTGTATTTTTTCCCGCAATCGGAAGGGTCAATTACCTTTCCTATATTAATATTCTGTTGGTTCTTTTTGTTGTTAATGTTTGATTATACTTTGTTTAATATTTCCAGATGGGGATGTAGCCCCTGGGGTTGGGATTTTTAAAATTATTTCAAATGATAAGTGATGATAAGGTAAATATCAAGATAGCAATATTTTGCCTTTAATAGCCAATATTGAGCAAAGTATAAGTGCTACATGTTCCAAATGTACATATTGGATGTATCTTTGATAAAACTTTCATAAAATGACCTTGACCTACTTTTTCTGCTTGAGTGATTTTGCCTTTAAAAGGCAATATTGAGCAAAGTATAAGTGCTACATGTTCCAAACTTAAATGTTGGATGTATCTTTGATAAAACTTTCATAAAATGACCTTGACCTACTTTTTCCGCTTGAGTGATTTTGCTTTAAAAGGCAATATTGAGCAAAGTACAAGTGCTACATGTTCCAAACTTACATGTTGGATGTATCTTTGATCAAACTTTAAAAAACTGACCTTGACCTACTTTTTTCCACTTGAGTGATTTTTCCTTTAAAAGCCAATATTGAGCTAACTTTAAGTGCTACATGTTCCATTCTTACAAAATGGATGTATCTTTAATCAAACTTTCATAAAATAACCTTGACCTACTTTTTCTGCTTCAGTGAATTTGTGTATAGAAGCTAATAATGAGCGAAGTATAGGTGCTACATGAGTATACAATTGTGTATATGTAAATATGTAAATTGGGAAACAAGTGAGCTTAAGAAAATGGCTGTTATTAAAGACATTATGCTATGCAGTCGAGCATTAGGTGACTCTGGCAACTATTTTTCCTCAAGAATTAAAAATCAGTAAGGTCTGTGTTTGTCCTATTAGACCAAGTAACAGTGTTTTTCCTGTTCAGAGTTTATACTGAGAAATAAGTTGTATTTATCAGCAAGTATCATCATAAAATAATTGTTGTCATAGTAACCTTAACTTAATGCGTTGTATATATTTTGTCTCCATGTATTACCAAAACTGAGTTGCCTTTGTTTACATGTATTTCAATTGTTTAACAAGTGTGAAAGTGCTCGTTTTCATATCTTTTGTTTCATCATATTTGTGCTTTTCATTTTCTTAAATGTTACATGTATGTGTTATTTATATGAAAATTCATAAAATGGATTCCATAAACTTTAGTATTTCTTTATTCTGGCAGAATCATGTTCTTTTCATGGTAGCTGGTTCATGTATATCAATTTGTTGTTTCCTCCGAGGGATATTTTTAAAGAAACAGGGAGAGACTATCTTTTGAATCCATTACTTCCCATTTGCATTTTATGAGAATAAGCCTTCTGTCAGCCCTTTGTGTTTTTTGGCTCAATTGTTATATTAAAAATATAGACAGGTACAAAGCAAGGAAGATGATAGACCAACATCTTAACCTTGAGCAATTCTCATCTCTGTTATAAAATCAAAGGACTTATATTTTCTTTATTAGATATACAAATGAATTGCTACAAAAGTCATGTTTTCAAATTAGGCCATAGTAGATTTAAAAGTATTTGTTTTATGCTCAGACCTTTTTCCCTTCTATCGGGCATGTTAAGTATTGTGCTCAAAACATGATCTATATGACACTTGGGAAAGGAAGATGAAAACAAAAAAAAGGACAAAAATTTTTCTTTTTAAGAGAAATCACTAAGATTTCCTTATAATGATGATACCGGTATAAAGCTTTTTAAGGCATTAGTTGGTGTTCAAGATAATTTACTGAGATGTATATGAAGTTTGATATGAAATGAACTTCTTCATAATTTTTGAGTGGAAAAACACATGTTTGTATGTGTTATTTTTTTACCAAATAATTTTCATTAAGGTAAGATGCAAAATAAAACATTTCATTACTATGGCCACTCAATTCTAATGAACATAATTAAAGTACTAAATAATCACATGTTTACATCTTGGATACATGTATTCCTATAAAATCATTTCTAGTTTCCTGTTTCCATTGATCTTTGCTTAAAGGGAAACAATGACAATGTTTGTAGGCTTTTCTCTTCATCCAAATGCAGATCGCTCAAGTAGAGAATGAGAAATGAGTTATTACCACTATGTGCATATAGATAATGCTAGTGAAGAACAATCAACATTGGCTTCCAGTGTGCAACACATAATTCTTGTGCACACAATCATAGTACCTCGAAATCTCGCAATTCTGAGACACACATGTATATGACTGTTGCTCCAGAAAAGGGTCCCTACCTGACCGTTAAAGATATTTTATTTCCCAGTTTTTCTTGTGGATGAAACCAAATATATTTGCATTGAACATTCACTACTGACCAATAGGTTTTGTTTTACATGACAATTTTGTCTTCTGAAAAATATTTGAAATTTGGCTGTTGTAAATGTATGTCAAACATTTTGGGGATTTTTGGAGATACCCTTATGTATTATACAAATATTTTTCTATAGGTAACACTTTGATCTAGTGAAAGAATGCCAAAGCATAATTTTTAGCTCTACTGGTCTCAGACCAGTCGAGCTTATGCAATACCCCGTTGTTCGGCGTCCGTCCGTCCGTCCGTCCGTCCATAAACAATTCTTGTGCTCGCAACTCCTCTGAAACCATTGGTGATAGAAAGTTACGGTAATTCTTTTTGCATCCTACTTGGTATGTGGTCTAGTTGTGCACCTGACATTTGGTTTAAGCCCCTGACCCCCAGGGTCTTAGAAAATAGGCGTGGTCATGAAATTCTATGTAATCTTGTGCTCGCAACTCCTCTGACACTATAAATGATGGAGACTTAATTCTTTTTGCAATATGATGGGTCTGTGGTGTAGTTGTGCACCTGATATTTTGTTTGAGTCCCTGACCCCCAGGGTCTTAGAAATGGGTGTGGTCATTTTCTCCTGTATAACTCTATGTAATCTTGTGCTCACAACTCCTCTGACACTATAAATGATGGAGACTTCATTCTTTTTGCAATATAATGGGTCTGTGCTCTAGTTGTGCACCTGATATTTTGTTTGAGGCCCTGACCCCCAGGGTCTTAGAAAATGGGTGTAGTCATTTTCTCCTATATAACTCTATATTGTAATCTTGTGCTCGCAACTCCTCTAACTCTATAAATGATGGAGACTTCATTCTTTTTGCAATATGATGGGTCTGTGGTCTAGTTGTGCTCCTGATACTTTGTTTGAGCCCCTGACCCCAAGGGTCTTAGAATATGGGTGTGGTAATTTTCTCCTATAAAACACTATGTAATCTTGTGCTCGCAACTCCTCTGACGCTATGAATGATGGAGACTTTATTCTTTTTGCAATATGATGGGTCTTGGATTAGTTGTGCACCTGATATTTTGTTTGAGCCCCAGATCCCCAGGGTCTTAGAAAATGGGTGTGGTTATTTTTTCCTATATAACTGCGCTCTCTACTCTTCTAAAGCTATTAATGATGGAGAGTTAATTCTTTATGCAATATTATGGAATTGTAGTCTTGTTGTGTCATTTATAGTTCATTTGAGCCAGCAGCCCCTTGCCCCTAGGATCTTGGAAAATGGGTGAGGCATTCTTAATTTGAAATACTATATCTCGGATATTATGAATTATATAAGTGATATTCTACTTGCAGTCTTATGGATATGTTGTTTTGTCGTGCTACTTATAATTTGTTATAACGCCTGCTCCCAGTGGCGGATTCAGGGGGGTGCGGAGGGGGCGTCCGCCCCCCCCGGCACTGACCCAAAATTTTCCAAAAAACCCTATATTTTGGCCCATTTTCAGATAAAATCGCAAAAATTCACCCCATGACCCCCCGGCAAAGGGGGCGCTGGATCCGCCACTGGCTCCCTATGGTCTTTGGTTTAAAAAAAAGACAACCAGGAGAGCTACAGTCTCGTCAGAGACTTCTGGTTTAACTGTTAGTCCTTGTTAGGTGGTTGTCTTTGGAGCTATATATTGAAGCCTGAAGGACATATGATACACGTACAAGCAGAGGATGTTGGTGTGATGGAAGTTTTATACCTTTGATATACAAAAGGGAAAATATAGATTTCGGCAAAAAGGAATCGCGATTGGGAACAAAATTAGATTACGGCAAAATGGAATCGCGACTTCCGTCACAGTAAATTGCCACCACTCAAAAGAAAAAGTACTTCCGATGCCGGGAATCGAACCCGGGCCGTCTGGGTGAAAACCAGAAATCCTAACCACTAGACCACATCGGATCTTGTTGTGATGGAAGTAAACATTAAATAAGTTAGTCATATTTATAATCCACTAGTACTGGGTCTCGTAAACGTTTTTTTTTAGTGAGCTGCTCTATTTTTAAGCGTATAATCGACGTTGATTGTATGTAAACAAGCATTCTTGACCTACTTTTTGGCATCGGCGTCAACTTTGCCCTGGTAAGATATTCTTGTCGCCTCAAGCATTAATTTCTGATACAAAAATACCAGTTGTTTTCAAATGTGTGTCCAAAAGCCTTAGTTATACGTTTGCAAAGCAAACCCGGGCCGTTGGCAATAAACGTTGAAAAACAATTCGAAAAAAAGGAGGGGGATGGGGTCGAACGCCTCAACTAAATATTGCATTACATGTCATGGATTTAAATTGATTCGTGATATAAAAGCTTTTGCACCAAAATATGATTTGGAGGAAAAAAGTTTTATTCTGAACACAGGGGTAAGGTATCATCGCTTGGTCACAAACCCTTTCCTCAATATGTACAAATGTCTATATTAAAATTTTAAAGGGTTTGTATTCAATGAGGAAAGGGTTTGTGACCAAGCTATGATACCTCACACCTGTGATTCTGAATAAAAAAATCATACTTATTTGCCCGATCGATGTACATTAGCTTGATCGAGGTATATTAGCTCGATCAGTACCTTTCCCCAACCTGCATAATGACCTCCCCCCCCCCCCCCCCCCCCCCTTAGTCCCCAATCTCCGTTATGGCTGAAAATGATGGACGTTTCATGTACTAAATCAGTTTCGAATAATTTGCGCCCAGTCTTGGAAATTCTTATTTCCATTACAGCATAACTCTCCATATTCTTACTTTGATATCAGTCAGGCGTACGCAAATACGCAGGTTTAAAAAAAATCGTAAATCTAAGACTTAATGGACTTTTTTAAGAAGTGTGCAAAGAGTCATTTTTTTTAAACATAGAAATTGTCCGCGGAGCCCCTGAACCTCCAACAGGGCTTCACTCTTGATCTAGAGGTCCATTGGGGGCTTTTAAAACTTCCTGCCTGAGACTGCTTCCACTTCAAAAGTATTCTGGCTACGCGCTTGTTACAGCTGCAACGAAGAAGAAGAAGCAAAATATCACTTCTCCGTTACAGCTGTAAGTAGCTACGCGCCTGTCAGTCAGTCAGATTCAAAGAACGTATCGGTGACGGGTGCATATTATGTGTCTACTTTATACCTAAAAAGTATATGCAAGTCTTCAAAAAAAAAAAAAACAACTTAAGAAGTCAATCTACAAAGTACAATGCTCTGTCACTTCCTTATTAATTATACCTACAAATAATCTGTCTTTGGTGTTTCATTTATTATTTAATGACACCTATCAGTATCACCTTCTCTCCGTGAAGTTGAATTCGCTTTTCAGCGTTATTATTACGCTCGCGAGTTAACCTTCATGCGAAGAAGATGGACATCTATAGAAATTCAAAAAGAAAAATATCTTTTGGAATGAAAAACGGAAATTTGAAAGGAAGACAGCTACCATCCACTAGTGGAAGGGTTCATACAATCATTGCCTGACTTGAAAGGAGAGGGAAGGGGGTTCGGACACATCTGCTTTAGATCCATGCATTATTAGTCCGAAAAAAAAAAAACGTACCGTACAAATGCTATTCATTTTTATATACATTTTTTTCCCAGCCTTATTAGTAACTACCTCAATATCACCATGACGGAGCTTCGTATTCAGTTCAGTCTCTCCATGATCATCGCCGGCTTCCTGGCAGAGGTGGTCAGTATTATGTGGTACAATGACCACTCCCCCTGGGGTAGGAGAACAGGGGATAGGTACCTACTGTCTGCCATTATATGTGACATAGGTCTCGTCATCTGCTGCAAGTTCATCGTGGAGTAAGTCTGTCTTTGTTTATTTATATACAAATGATGATTGCAATATGATATCTGCGCTAAGTCACATTTTTTAAAGAATTCTTAAAATGTGACTTCATTCAATTAACAAGTACACTTTTTAAAGAAAATTGAATAAGCATAATAATATTTAATTCTCTAACGGGAGTTTTTTTCTATCTTTCAGCTCTGTATGGTCCGTTGGTAGATGGGAGGACGCCTTTGTGTTAGCACTAGCCATCGGTCTTATCTACGCATGTCTGGAGGGCCCTCACGTGGTCCACAATTCTCGTAGCTTCTCCTGGTTCTTCTTTCACGCTGTTCACAAATTTTTGGTCATCTTTGTTATAATAATGGCCCTCATGTACTTCCGCCATCTGGGATGAAATTTGATACCAAACTTTGTTGATTTCTACGCATAAGTTGATGTTACTTAGTTATTGTTGTATATTATTATTAATGTAGTCCCAAATACTCTACTGTTATTAATGATACCATTGTTCGATCTACACTTCTCTTAGATTTTCCCTCCCATTTTTTCAGTGGTGCAACGAGAACAAGGCGAAACTTATACTGATATTATTGCTTTATAATGATACATTGAAATGGAGTTACTCCCTTTGTTTTTTGCAGACATATTATTCATGTACACATACATGTACAACATGATGCTGTATATTTTATTGTATAAGTATTTATCCTAATGAATTCAATTTACAATACATTTATATTTTCAGTCTTTCATAGACATGACAGCTAATTACCATGATATACCACGAACAAAGCTTTATACTCACTTTTTGTTACTTTACATTTTATATACTCCTTTGTACTTCTATTTAGAATATAGATTTTTAAACGGTCACCGTTTTGAGTAAGAGTTATCTTTCTTTACACCTTTGAGTACGTGACGTGTCTGTCAGTGTGTAACCTCGGCGCCTGGTGGGCGACACGATGTCATGTTTTCCGCATTTTATTTGTTTATAGAACATATTATTAAGAGTACTTGAGGTATAGAATTTGTCCCGAAAAGTACTGCTGATCTCAACGTTTGCATTTGTAATTTTTTTTTTTTACTTTTCTGTACAGTAACTTGCCGTCATTGAGTCTTGTTGGGGATATGAATCCCATGAAGTGGTGGAAAATGTCATGTCATGGTCAGATGAATGATTGTTGACAAAAAAAGCATCTTCAGAATACTTGATTATGTATACTTTTTGCATCATTTTTCTACATAATCCCTTTCAGTATCTATACACTTTTGCCACCGGTGTTTAAGGGTCTCAATACCACTTTCAAAGAACTCCTTATCTTGGCTGGTCAGAAAGACATCCACTGCAAATATGACGTCATCATCAGACTGAAAGTGGGTGCCAGAAATAGCTGCTTTCAGTTTTGGTAATAGATGAAAGTTTGATGGAGAAAGATCAGGTGAATAAGGCGGATGCTCAATCAGGAATGACAGCCATGGCAATGGCAGACTTGTGAACAGGAGCATTGTCCTCCTTTTTGGAGATAATCTATCAGCAGAATACCTTCTGCAACCCAGAAGACCGAGGATTACAACATATCAATCAGCCCTCGTATAAGGGTCCTGATAATATCCAATAACACACACATACTAGTATTACGAACTTAAATTCAACCG
Organism: Pinctada imbricata; assembly: GCA_033119305.1. Lineage (NCBI taxonomy): Eukaryota > Metazoa > Mollusca > Bivalvia > Pterioida > Pteriidae > Pinctada > Pinctada imbricata. Next base: position 11,982,309 of record VSWD01000010.1, on the reverse strand, counting down.
AAGGTCTAAATAAAAATAATATAAGTACTGTTACCTGAACAGACGGTATCCAGAGGTATACAAAGGTCTATAACTTGTTCTCCGTTTCAAAGAACACGAAAAGGATCCCAACTTGTAAGATGATGTCAAAAACAAATGGCCGTAGAGTCGTAGACAAGAAATCGCATGTGCCATGTGGAACCAATATGCATGACCAAAAACGCTGCCCTCTTCAGTCATAAATGATTTTAACCAATAAAGTGTCTCATTGGTGGTCTTTTTATAAGAGAAAAGATTGGAATCGTTTTCTCTTATTTCTTAACTTCCGCTGACAGGACTGTTACAAATTTGGGATTCGTGTTTGTCCCAGGACATTCTCTGCATATAGGATTAGAACCAGAATTTTGGTTGGAAGAACAAGATTGGAACACATATTACATGTTTGTCCTTGGCGATGTCCTGTTGACATGACGCTTTTTTGAGTGTCTGTCCCACAGGGACTTGAATAACTCTAAGAAATTACTCACTTTACCGTCATATTCCCCTTTAAAATGAAGACAATATACGATATGTTGTTTAACCTAAGGATTCAAGTCCCTGTGGTTTGTCCTGATGAATTTCGATAGCAGGACTAGTATTGAGCCATTTTCCCGGCCATAATGTACTTTTTACAAACTACTTTGGATCAGTGTTTGTACCCGGAAATTTCAGTTTATGGATCAGGTTGTAGACCTTTTGATTTAAAAGTTGACACTTTCTGTTAACAGAACAAGTACACTATATGGGCTATTGGTCACATCACTGTGTCGAACTCGATCCTAATCCTAAGTCAGTAAAATAGTTTTAATTATTTTGTCGTGATATTGGTTGGTATGACGACTGAATATAGTGATGTACATTATAGATGTAATGAATCATTTCTTATCGAGGTGAAGTCAAAAAGATGCGACATTCTAAACAGAATCAATGAAGCGTGACGATCTTATGATAGTACTATCGTCACTTCCTCACCAGTAACCACTTTAGATCAAAGAATAGTCGTTTGGTCAGGTACTGGGATGGAGGTCTCTCTGTTTTATTAGGAGGGCGATGAACTTACAAAATAACAGTGCAGATACGCAGTACAAACTTCCAATGAAAGGAGAACCATATACAAAGTAACAACTGAAAGTGAAATTACATACGAACTATTATCAAATGCAGTATAATTACTAATTTTCTAATTATAGCTACATGTGAACGTAGAAAGTGCAATCCTTTCATTGTTTCCTTGTATCATGATTGCATTTCTGGTTAAGCCCCAAGGTGAATCAAAAATGTAATCATGATACTTGTACTATTATGCTAATGCTCTCTTTAATCGCATATGATCGGGAATTTCCGTCGCGCTCGGAATGACCCGAGAAGATGACAAGGCAACGGAAGATAACGATCAAAGTTAGGAAGAAAAAAAATGTTTGAATGCTTATATTTTGATTAATTTTAGCGAGACTACACCTTACTTTGTAAGAAACAGATGAAGACTAACACGTAGGAATGATCTTCAGAATAATTTCTAAATTCTAAAAATGGGGAAAAAAAACAGGGGGGGGGGATGCAAAAGAAACAACCCCCCCCCCCCACACACACACATAGAAATAAATAAAGATCTGTTAAAAAAAATCACAAAAAAAAACTCAAGCAAGATTAAGAAACAGGCTCTATGTACAGAATAGTCATGGTCATTTAAGGCGAGGACAGGAAACATTTTACGTATAAACGAAAGTAAGCTAAAGCCTGAAAGTAACAAATATTGCATTACTTGTAACTCGAATTTTCAACTCATATTTTAAAGAGCGAAGAAATAAAGGCAAGATAATTTTTATAGAGCATCTTTGAAACGCTCAAGTTAATTTATAAATACTAATACAAAATATTCTTTATTTAAAAGCAAATCAGTTTCAAACATAAACTCGATTTTTTGTATACTTGATTTCCACAAACCGAATGCCAATAATAAATTTAGTTGGATCGAAGGAAAAAAATAATAAATGAAATATCATACATAGGGACTAAAGCCCTAGATGTTGAAAATGATGGATTAGAAGTGGTGATTTTGGCTAGACGTAACAGTATGTACTTTATATTTATTCAAATGAAGAATATTTGGCCTCAAGTAATGGTAACATGTGTACTCTTTACTTGAAACAAAAAGACGTTTTTATGTGCAAATTTTCCCGATGTATAACGATTAGCTGGATATCACCAGATGATTTTTCCTGGGTAAACAAAGTCCATATTTTCCCGCAATAATTGTAAACTGTAGAAACCTTTCTGTCAATCTCATTTAACAGGAACTATTTCCCTGAGAACCCATTATCACGATTTTCTGCATTTATAATTTCTCATTAAATCGTCAGTTCAAACTCTAACAAAATTGTGACTTTTCCCCAGTGAAACATTCATAGAGCAAATAATAATCGTACGTTGTCTTTGTGGTGAAGGTGTGATTGATTAGTAATAGCGTCGGGGAGTGAGTAGATACGGACCGCACACTACCCGGTCCTACTTACCTGATTGAACAGTCTTTCTTGGGAAATTACTCATCACAAGACATTACTTAGAGTAGTATTTTAAATCCCGTACTCATTCACTATTCATTCTGTTCCTTTTTCAGAAGTAACTTCATCAGATGATTTTTGAATAAATTATTCAGAATATAATTTGTTAAAATGACAATTTTTTTTGAAAGAACATAACACCAAACTCGCGCTTCTAGGCATGAAACCTTTCTGGAAAATTATTCGCATGATTTATTAATTAAATTTTGACTTAAAAGATTTTTTTTAATTCTCTAAACACTACTTTTAAATTACACAAGAGTTTAATCTCATTTCGAAGTTTTAAAACATTCAATATATCACGATTAATACAAAGGACAGTTTTGTCAATTCTAATTTTTCATTCAGGATTCATATCTCTACCTCAAAGATATGACAAGGATTTTTTTCTTTAATCGACCAAGCTATATTTCATTAATTGTTCTAACTGTATTATAACAAGACACACATTTTCATGTTACACAAAATGTATACTGTGTGAATCATTCACGGTTCTGGATAAAGTGGTAGCTAATACTAGCTATTTATTTTCAGAATTGTTCATACAAATAAATATTTATTTTGAGGTTTAAGCATTGATGGTTCCACGATAACATTCCCCTCATCTGATCATACAATACTCCGCGTAATTTTGACAAAACGATAAAAATAAATACCAGAGAAATGGTGTTTGAAAATAGCTGCTACTTGATAGTGAAAACATCCTGTTTCCTTTGCTTTGACAAAACGAAAATCTGTGTGAATATTTAGAGGTAGTAATTGGTTAGAAGAAACAATATTTAGGTATATATTGATAATGATTGTTTCCAGTTTCATTCACACACGTGTATTCCTGGTTGCTTCCTTTGATGTATTAATGCACGTGGGCTGCTCTTGAGCTTAAGTTGCACGTTGCACTCCTTTTGGTGTAGGAGGAACACTTGGTTAAAATCAAAACAAAACGAACAATCTGATAGCTGGTAAAACACACAAATAACAAATCATTATCTACACACTCTATGGTCAGTATCTTGGAGTATTGGATGTTTTACTATGCCGTCATCAGACCACATCACTTTCTCGCTATGAATACTAGCACTCAATTTTCAAGATTAAGGAATTTTATTTGGTAGAAATCGTACATCTTTATTTCAATCCTTGACCAATAAAATTTAAAAAAAGGTAAACTTTACCATCATCTACATGATGACAAATATGGACAATGACCATATCCCAATACACAGTACAAAATCGATAATTCAGAAAGTCATAAACCGAAGGCATACAAAATCAGGATAAAACAGGAACCAAAGCAAACAAACAAAAACCTCCACCACATGACTGTTAAGTTTTTTGTAAAAGGGTAAGGTCCTGTCTTTTTCTAACTTTCATTTTTCTAAATAAATGTGTATACTTGACCACTTAGTCGTGTATTCACTCTCGGCTAAAAACTTAGAGGTAGAAAAGAATAATTTTAATTTACAAGATCATACATGATTATGAATTTAAATTCTACATCATATTTTGTTGATTTTTTTTCTTAATGTAGAGTTTACCGTAGATCATAATAGACATGTATAACCACACTTCTTAAGACAACACTTCATGAAAAATTAAAATAGTGCTATCTTACTTGTAGCAGAACATTACTTGACTGATTCATCTCTGTAAAAAGTGATGCTTAAAATGTGAAAAGTATATAAAGGACAACCGACAAATATAAAATGTTTGTTCAGCCGGGGCCAAGATAATTATGTCATTTTGTATAAAAATAGGGTCAAGAGGGGGTAAGATATAGCTGATACTGATTCTGCCGTTGCTTTACTATTAACCATTGCAGATATATCGTTTGACCCTTCCGAGTATCATATTTCGATGTTTTTCTGTATATACGAGGGCTAATTGATATGTTGTGAGCCTCCGTTTTCTGGGATGCAGAAGGTATTCATCTAATTATCTCCAAAAAGGACAAACAGTCAATGGCACATACTATGCTTCACTTCTGACACTTATACGGGAAAATATTAAACTTAAGTTAAATAATAAACTAGTTAAAGGTGGGTTGCTCCATCAGGACAAGTCTGTCACTGTCATGGCTACCATTCATGATGGTGGCTTTAATTTGATTGAGCATCCGCCTTATTCACCTGATCTTGCTCCATCTGACTTTCATCTATTCCCAAAACTGAAAGCTATTTCTGTCACCCACTATCAGTCCGATGATGTCATACTTGCAGTGGATGGCTTTCTGGCCAGTCAAGATATAGAATTCCTTAAAAGTGGTATTGGGGCAATTAAACACCGGTGGCAAAAGAGCATAGATACTGAAGGGGATTATGTAGAAAAATAATGCAAAATGCCTGATAAAATTCAAATCGTTCAGTATGAGGCTCACTACATATCAATAAGCCCTCGTACATTGTACAGTGTGCTGTTTTACAACTATATTATTTGTCGTTTTACTGTTTGCATTCTGTGTATTCTTTTACTCTTATGTAGTGTTTTTAAACTGTATGTATAATGTTGTTTTCTTTTTATATTGTGTTGATTTGCTGTATGTATTGTGTGTTGTTTTTGTTTTGCTGTATGTATTGTGTGTTGTTTTTGTTTTGCTGTATGTATTGTGTGTTGTTTTTGTTTTGCTGTATGTACGAGTATTGTGTGTTGTTTTTGTTTGGCTGTATGTATTGTGTGTTGTTTTATTGTTATATTGTGTGTTGATTTATTGTTATATTGTGTGTTGATTTATTGTTATATTGTGTGTTGTTTAATTGTTATATTGTGTGTTGTTTTTGTTTTGCTGTATGTATTGTGTGTTGTTTTACTCTTATATTGTGTGTTTTACTGTATACATTGTGTTGTTTTACTGTAGTACTTTGTGTTGTTTTACTGCATGTATTGAGTTTTGTTTTACCGTATGTATTGTGTTTTGTTTTACTGTATACATTGTGTTGTTTTACTGTAGTATTTTGTGTTGTTTACTGTATGTATTGAGTTTTGTTTTACCGTATGTATTGTGTTTTGTTTTACTGTATACATTGTGTTGTTTTACTGTACGTATTGTGTTTTTTTTTACTGTATACATTGTGTTGTTTTACTGTAGTATTTTGTGTTGTTTTACTGTATGTATTAAGCTTTGTTTTACCGTATGTATTGTGTTTTGTTTTACTGTATACATTGTGTTGTTTTACTGTACTTATTGTGTTTTGTTTTACTGTATACATTGTGTTGTTTTATTGTACGTATTGTGTTTTGTTTTACTGTACGTATTGTGTTTTGTTTTACTGTACGTATTGTGTTTTGTTTTACTGTATACATTGTGTTGTTTTACTGTATGTATTGTGTTTTGTTTTACCGTATGTATTGTGTTTTGTTTTACTGTATACATTGTGTTGTTTTACTGTACGTATTGTGTTTTGTTTTACTGTACGTATTGTGTTTTGTTTTACTGTATACATTGTGTTGTTTTACTGTATGTATTGTGTTTTGTTTTACTGTACGTATTGCGTTGTTTTACTTTTAGGTTGTGTGTTGTTATACAGTAATATCTGTGTTGTTTTTATTGTATGTATTGTTTGTCTTACTGTATTTATCAGTGTTGTTTTATTTATGCATTACGTATTGTAATTACTACATAAATGTATATTGTTTGTTGTTTTACTGCATGTATTGTGTATTGTTATATTGTATACACTTGCTGTTGTACATATATATATATATATATTGTATTGTTTGTTTTTTAAGTGGTATGTGTTTTCACTACTGTAGCGGAGATTTGTCGAAGAATTACAGCTTTATTGCAACATAGAAGAGGTGGTCACATTCAGATGGATTTCATATAATTCTCGTTTGTGAAATGATATTAACAACTGCGGAATAGTCTCATTCTCTCTATACTTCATATCATTGTTATTCTGGAAATATGAAGAATGTCACTTGCCTGTACTTGGAATATGTTTAAGAAAAGCTATAACAGCTCATATTTGCACGCAATATCGTGGATGAAATTAAGTTAGGGATGATTGCGTAGAACGAAAGACCCTTTATATGATTGAGGACGAGTAGAAGCAAACCTTTGTTTTATTGCATTAATTTTCAATATCCTCGCAAACTGGTGCCTTTGCAATATTTTCTGCCTTAGGTCAGAATAAACCTGTGCTAATGACAATAGGCTCTGCCAAAAATTCAATTATGTCAAAAGGATTTGCTCGAAATTAATATCGTAAGGAGTTTGTATTTTATGTCTGATAGATTTCCAGTTCAAGGATCTAATATTATAAGGAAGCACGTGACTTTATATCATCAAGTCTTTTAATAACCATAGTTTATCTCTGGTTCTTGGTTCTAGTTTTTTGTTTCTTCTGAGCTAAATTACTTATTCCGACGTTCTTAATTTACCACGAGTATCTTATGAAACCATTAAACAGCATCTGACGAGTTAATCGAAATATTTCATTTTATGAAAGTAAGTTTTAGTTGTTTAATAAATTCACAAAATGCAAAATAAAACATTCTGTTTTCAGTAAAAGTTTGGTTTTACTCCTGTGATATATTCGGTGTTAAACACTTCATTTCAAATCGTTTCTCACCATGCACAGTTGGCATCTCGTTATAATTGTGGTCTCTACTCTTTTTTAATTATCCCGCGATATTTCGGTTCCTCAACAAAGGAACGGTCCTTCAAAAAATCTTGTAATAGAATACCAATTTCACACGTAACTTAGTCCATTTTCTTTTTTAACTAGATCCTCACACCATCAGATTCGGTATCATGCCAATTGAACAAAGTTTCCGATAAAGTGCGCATGCTTGAAAGCCACACGGTGTTGTGCTACACTATAGAAGGCACTTCACGCGCTCATTTCCGTTCAAGTCCCTCCAGCAACTTCCATATCAACGAGTAATTTCATCTCATTCTCTCACAAAGCTACTCCAAACTCTACAAACTCTTTTCCGTATCTTCTTGTTCAGAATGGTTCTTCAAGTTTCAATTTTGAGCTTTGATCTTCGATGTCCTCAACATAGCATTCGTTAGAATTTGCTCTGATCAATTTGTCTGAATTTGTTTTCTTGCTTTCTAAACCTTTATAAATTTGGAAGGTAACATTTCTCTAACAGTAACCTCGATATGTCTGTATATCTGATGATATTATTGATTCGTCATGGGCTTCCATATTGATGAACTTAAATCAGTTATTCAAAGAAACGTCCATGGACAGAACACAGGAATAATTTTTTCTCTGTGTGTTTTCTCGGGTGTTGGATTTCGAAAAAAAAAAATCCTGCGCCTCAATTTCAAATTTGTTTTTGTGGCGCCACCTACAATTCTGAGTTTTTACCTTTGTGGTCGTACTTAGAGTCTTGTTTTGTACTGTTTTTTATGTGGTTGTTGTGTACGTGTGCTTCGTTGTTGTCATTGCAGGTTTTGGTGGAGATATTTTCTTTTTTGTTTTGAAGATAAATACTTCATAAGTTTTACATAAGTTTTCACTTTCGTTAACATAGTCGGAGGTCATGCTGCTGTGTTAGACAAAATGTGAACGACATAAATAATCTGTTCTGAAGTCAATTTTACCGGAAATGAAAATTATTGTTCATACTTTAGCCTAATTCATTTCCTTGTCTTCCCAATACATATGATAAGGTATATCATTTGGATTTCACGTAATAGTATTGTCATTCTATGTGTTTAATAAATCTTTTTCTTTTTATGTATCTTTTTTGTTTAAGAGGTATTGACGTACATAATTAATATCTTTTTATATAATGTTCCAATGCCGATATTCAAATGCACGAATGTGCGTTACTATAGGTCTTGTCATTGGGTCGCCTTGGTGATCTTTACTCACTTTTATTCGACCGATGTGTGCATACGAAAAGATTATTACAGAAAAAAACTGGATAGTTGTGTAAGATGAGACTGACAGAAAAGAGCAACAATTCTTATCTTTAAAAGAAGATATAAGTCCATAAACATATATTAAACCTTCTTAGTATTTTTCATCGGATTGACTTCGAGCGTGTCTTTGATCTTTTGCACTTATAAGAATTCAATTAACATGCACAAATACCTACAAAGTAAAGGTGAAGTCAAGTAGAAAACATGGACTTACAATTCTATTGTGTCACAAAAGCTAGATTATACATAACTTTAATTATACTTAACCTAATATTTCGTAAAAGCTGTTTATAATTCAATAGCAATTTTAACAATAAACATGCGACAATTTGATAAGCTGTACACAAAAATTTAGATTTGAATGCTGCATTTTATCCCGCAGGTATGAAATTCTGTCCTCGATTATAAATGGCAATTAGTAAATACATGAAAGTGTGAGAAATCGAACACTCTTATTGTTTTATAATTTAAATGCAAATACGAAAAAAGGAGAGGAAGCATTTACGATATGGGTGAACGACATATGATAAATTGTAGAACTAACGGAATTATGCAATAATTGTGAGATGGAAAGTCAGTTGGAACAATGCCGGAGGAAGAACCCCGAGGTAAACCGGGAAATTAACGGAAGTTTATCCGAAGAGGAAACATTTATACCATACAAGACAATAAAACACGTGGTATAAAAAGATGAAACGATGTGCATTAATATGACAGACTTTATTATATCAAGACATAACAGACATTTATAGTCAAACATAATCAAACAGGAAACTACAGTCTGATAATGTCGCAAACCAATAACTGCTTTTCGAAAATTTCTCTCCTTTCTGCATGAAGTAGAGTGTTTAAAAATTGTTATCTATCGTAAGAATTGGATTTTTTCTATTCTATTTCTTTAATTTTTTGTAAAAATACTATGTATCAAAGAGTGAATTAAAACAAACATGCAAATATACTGACGAGAAATAAAATTCCCATCAATTCAAGGATACACATATGCATATCTATACGTTAAATCACAAAGAAAATATCATGCAGTTATCAACTGCACTAGCACCAGAACATAAGACCCCTATATAAACATAGAATTCCCATTAATGTACATCGATAGGCTTTTGATGCCGTAAGGTCTCCATTTATAAGATCAATTACATAAAGTATAATCCTTTTATTTGGTTGTAAAATTCTTAAACTGACTTAATGTTAAATATTCTGTTTTATAGTTTCCGATTATCAAATTAAAATGCAGGGATCTTCTTTTATCCCTTATCAATAAATCTAGGAGAAGCGCTGCAATAATTTCAGAACTGGTACCTGCTGCCCCTGGCGTTTTTCTTTATAACTAAATAATTCTGCAAAGAATTTCGAAAGCTGATCTTTAGTAGGCTTTCATGCTTTGACCAGAGGTGGTAGGTTTGGTTAGGGTATATTGTAGTGTTTTATAGTCATAATAAATAAGAATATCCAGAAAGACAGTATTATATTGATAAAACTGAGGGAAGAAATGTTTATATTTGGCATTTATATAGGAAAAAATTAATAATTTTGGACAATATTCTGGTATAGAAGTACTAGATCATTGATTCTTTCTTCTTAAAATGTTGTTTTTTTTTTTTTTTTTTTTGGTATTATTTATCCAACAGTTTTGTTTTTTAAAGATTTCAATATATGTTTATTTTTCTTTCTCTTACTTTTTAAGACCGAATGATGTTTTAAAAGAAGGATAAGAAATAATTTCTGTAATGTACTAAGTCAAAGGAACTCATATGAATAAAAGTAGAAAGAAATTCAGCTTAGCCCTAGAAGTAAATTATATTTTTTTGAATTTTTCTTACTATTTTGTGTCTGTTTATTTTGTAGTATATACATATCCTTATGGGACCTAGTGTCTAGTTCATTACGATCTATAATATCAGCCTGAAATTTCCTCCTATTTTCACTTTTAATCAATACAGAAAAAAGCCGCAGATGTAAGAGGAATTAAGTATCTTTGCCGCCAGATATATTTGAATGATTTCTTCGTTAAATATTGATAATTCATCTCTCAAAAACAAGATTCATCTAATAAGACGCCAGTTGATTCTGACGTTTTCTCGATTTCTTCATTTGAATTTGACAAAAGTAAATCACGGAGAATGAAGTTTTGACTACTCCATTATTGAATCTGACATTTGTTTGCGTCGTAATTTTTTCAGTTTTTGTTTCAATTCTTTTTTGGGTTAATGAACTATTTAAACTCAGACTGACGATGGCAGACACGTTATGTCTGAAACTTTATCTATTTTATTTGTATGTTCCTGGCACAATCTAATAAAAGCGACGATAGAATTAATAAGACAAATTTCAAATGAAAATTAACAAAAGCAATTTTCTTTACACTGAAATTAAACAAAATAAAAGCCCAAAACACAAGAACGCTGAACATATATAAGGAAATGGAAATTACACAAAAGACAAACATCAGAGCATTGGCAAGAATCGTCATAGGACAGAGGGCAGACAAAATACGAAACAAAAATTACAGTGTTCTATGAATGACAATGACATGGTTATGGTGTGGTTGTCAGGGTTACCAGTGTTTAACGCCAGATGTCTACAACATCGTGATCTTACAAATATCTATCGGCTCAACTTAAATAACATCTACATTCGTTTCTTATTTAGTGAACGTAACAAAGTATTTATAGGTATAAGGTGCAATTGGTAAACAATAGACTTTGTAAATGATCACACCGATAAGTCAGGGAGATTCGTCAAGGAACATCACAAAGCATGTCTTTGAACTACAACCACAGCAAACAGATAAACACATAAAAATTGGAAGCTAAAATATTTGAATGACCAAGCTTGGTGTAAGATCGGATACTCGCTGTTTTTACAAAAATTAGGCTTCAAATAAAACACAAAAATTGTAACGTGCACTGTAATCCGGATAATCACACCATTCGCAGTTATATTGAAGATGACTTGAATGTTTGTTCGTCAAGTTAGGGTGTGTGTGTGTTGTGAATACATATTGATTTCTCCTTCCGTTTGTTTGAAATGTTTTATATCATGTCAATAACTTCTTATGTCCATTATTATTGTTTGTTACAATACTATGGATGTGTTTCGCTGTGGTCAGTGCAAGGTGGTCTTAAAGGAGATTTTATTCATGTTCTGATCAATAACATGTGAGCAGATAGCGGACAACAGAATATAGTAGACGCTGGAGAAATGCGCAGCTTGGTAAGTAATCTGAATATTGAAAAAAAATGAATGTAGTCAATTGTCCATTCTGAGGTTTATAGTGTCAACGGGTTGACGTATTGACCGGATGAAAGGTACATGTAGATACCATATCTGTATTCTAAGGTGTCACAAAATATGCTTGAGCTATATGGTCAAGTGATAAAGGATCAAACACAACCAGAGATGTAAAAGGAAAAATAATCGTACACTTGAACAACAATATTTTAAAATGCACCAATACAGCTACACATAAATTGACTATACACCAATGACCACAGATCATGAGGATTTGGGACGTTGATAGCAAATGGCGTGGTTATCCAGATTACGTGCACAAACTCTCTCACCTTACTGACAAACAAGAGGTCTCGAAGAGGGTATATTAATTTTGTTGTGAAAAGTAGCCTCTTTGTTGTAAGATGACAATACATACAAAGCAATCAACATCAAGAACCCAAGTATTAAGTAGATGGACATGTGCACGGATATCAAAATCGTGTAGGACATACAAAAACAGTCTGTGCTGACTGGATTGAGCTTATATACTATTATCAGAGGTGTCTGACCAACTTTCAGAATGAAAAGATGATCAGCGCACTCACTGGTTTCTCTGGCGATGTTGAACGAGATCCGTAATAGAGTACCGTCTGCAATCAGTCGGCGTGCAACTCTCAAATAGGCTTTATATGGGTCTACTACCAAACAAAGTGTCACCCTAAAGTTGCCTTATTTTAGATATACCAGGATGGTAAATGCATTTTCTTTAGTAGAAATGCTAATGCTTTACGTCATGAGACATTCCAAAACATACAGTCATATCGTATGAAATATTCCGAACATTTATCGGTGTATCTTATCAACGGTACGCCTAATATAAGAGGAAACTTTCCATCTATAATCCACTTTCAATCCAATATATGTAAGCACTTGTTATTACTTATGTATTCTCCTTTTAAGTATCTGAGATCTAGAGCTTTCCCAGGTGAGGTTTCACTTCGGTCAGTAAATGACGAAATACGTCGTAAAACTTTATCTCCCATGATGCTTTGGGCAAAGAGACAGTTAAGTTATGGCGGCCATGATTAAAGCTAACACATGATGATTGTTTCAGCGATTACAGGGCCAGATTCTCTAGGCCCGGGGCAAAATGGTACATATACTGGTACGACATTAAAGTCTCAAGTGTAAAAATTCATTTTTCAGCCACGGGGCTTTATTTTCAGTAGAATTAATGGCCTGAAATGAAGTAAAACAATAAAGATATGATCAATTTTAAATGTTTCGACTCATTTTAGGGGAAAAGAGTTTAACTTGAAATCGAACCCATTTCTTTGTTTCTCATTATAGGAAAGGTACCAGCTCTTTTTGCTGTTTCCCATAAAATTCATACACTTATATGTACTCGTGTACTGAGACAAAACTATACAAAGAAAAAAAGTGTTCTAGCCCTGCTACCAGACAGCAACCTTCTGGACAAAAAGTCCCAAGTATATACATCAGACATACATGTTACAGATAAATCCTTATCGTTGTACTTCAAGACATTACTGACTAAGAGCTTATAGAAATGATAAATTATGAAATAATATACTTAAATTAACAGTAATTATTAGATAGAATGATAAATGGTGCCGTGAAACGCTTCCTTGTTTGATTGTACTTTTAAGGGATTTTGTTATTGGCGTGAAAATGTCGCTCTGAAGCCGCTGGAAGTTTGGAAAGTGATAGCCATTCCGTTATGATATGTGTCACGCGTCTTTTAATCCTGGCATGCGATAGAATCCAAAAAATGATTGGTCTAATTAGGACAAGGGGATTCAAAAATGGTACCCCCAGGGATCGTGCGGTCTCTGTGTTGCAAGGATACATTCAGTTTGCTGTGTGTGGAACATCCGTCTCAAGAAACAAGCGACTTCTAAACAAATTTGAACCAATCTTTTCAATTATATGGTTTTTACTTTCATTTTAATTAACACTGGGATGGATCTCAGGTCTTAACCTTCTCTAGGTTTATTCCATTATTGAAGAACCTTATTTTTCATCATTATCTAGGGCCTTCCAGGCAAGAAAGCTAGGCCCTTAGAATTTAGCGGAGTGGAGAATGCTGAATCTTAGTTTCAGTGAATTGTGCATTAGAGTTTTGTATTTTTTAAGACTGTTATTGAGAATTCAGCATGCTCAATTAGTGTTTTAATGGTAAGACGATACGAGAATAAAGGTTTCTCTTTACGCCGGGTGTGATTTTGGAACTTTTTTTCACAATGGTTTGGACAGTTATCTTTGTGTCCAGATGTATACAGAGAGCACTCTTGTAACTATTGAATTGATAAGGCTAATATTCAACACTGTCTAGATATGAATACCATATTCCTATAATCGCGAAAATCAACATTTTTCTGAATTATTTCGGTCTACGGACCGAAGCCACAAAAATAAGGTTCAAATTTTTATTTAAGGCACAAAAAAAAATTTAAACAAACGATTTTGATCATGGTATTTTTGTGATTAAAGAAATAAGTAGGAAGCAAGAACTAAATGAATTTGAGCATCAAACCATACATTAATTTAAGAAAAAGCACATACAATCTCGTGGAAGACAAATTATGAGTATTCTGGTATTAAAGCAAAGAGAACAAAATACAGAAAACAAGAATAGATCGCAATGTAGCAAAACAAAATATGAAATCCCTTAATATTTTCAGCACTTCCGGTTTTTCGATATGTGCAGCTGTATGACATTGTAACCGTACCTGTTATGAAAACACATATATTGCTGTTATGCAGTTGTTGTTAACTAACAGCACCAATTGATTGTAGATGTCGCCACGGCACCTCTTACTGCATTCGGATCCCCTCGTACTTTATTTGTAACGCATGAAAGGAGTAAGATCGAGGAGATCCGAATGGATTTACTGATTGTTTTACTTTCTGGATGTTGAGTTTGATCTTCGTTTTAGCCATAAATGGGAACCCTAATAAGTTTCATAATAGATTGGTTGTTTTATACTTGATTTTTTTTAATTCTGTTTTTTGTTTATTTCTTTACCAAGTCCCATGCATGTTCGTCCTTCGTGATTTTTATGTGTTCTGTATGTAAAGGCTATAGGGCTCCCTGCATTATAGAGACGCATTAGACGATTAGTGTTACCAAACTAAAATAACACGTCGGAATTAAATATGTAATCAAATATTTATACATATTATTTTATTAAAGTCAATACCATCTTTTAATGTTCTATCGACGGCTAACTCTAAGAGGGTAAACACTTAACTTTTTTCAAGTGTTCTTAAATAGAGAACTTAAAACCTAAGGTCAAGTCTTGAATACTTGTATATAGATATAGTGTTAAGATCCGAAGTGCGAAACTTCCAGACCACTCTACATAATTTGATCAATCGTCTTAAAAATTTTCCCCGGAGGGATGATTTTAAACTTACACCAGCTATTAAAATCAAAGTCGATTTTCAAGGGTTAACCTCTGAAACATAAACTGCAAATTTTTAGATTTGAAACCGACGTTTGTTTTTTATCCTGCGACGGTCAAGCCCTGAAGCTAGCTTTGGAAGTCTGGCATTTTTAATCCCTCTAAATGGTGACCGGCTTAAAGTCAGGATCATTAAAACATTCATTTCTACAAGAGAATTTATCAAAAGAGAACTTAGGACTTTTCACACTGAATAGAATTACGTATTCCGAATGATTTAACAAGGAGAAAGGCGTAAACCTCTTTGATCACACTCACAAATCTACAGTTGCATTTAAAACTGCATGGTAATGAAATTCATTGTTGGGGTTCCTGGTATAAACCACTATCTACTTAGACAGAATTGTATCGTAATCACAATATATGTTATATCCATATATCGATCATATGATAAACGATAATCAGATAATCTTATACGGTATATATCAAAAAAAAAAAAACAAAACAAAAACAAAAACAAAAAAAGCATTAACGCATTAATTATTTTGTCTTGAAGTTATATCCCATTTTGTATTTGTATTTGTTTGTTTGGCTTTTAGTTTTTATTTCTGGTCACCAAAAATTCAGGTTGGGGAAAATGAAATAATAAATGTGATCGAACCCTTGTCTATACACGAAGATTTCTGTTAAACATATGAATTTAAAATAAAAGTGTAAAATAAAATAGTGATCATTTGTTATGATATATCAAACTGCAACAAAAATAATATTACTATTTGATAAATGCTGAAACAAATAAATTAAACAAATAACATCAATATCATGATTAGTATTTTGGTTAAGGCCCATACCGGGTAAATATTAATCATGATATCAAGACAGAAACAGAACGGACTCTTCACATCTTCTGGTCCTACCAAGCCATGACAGGTAATTTGTATGGACAACCGGGTTCTTGGTGCTCTACTTGTTTCATTTAGGATGCATTCGGTGGGAGAAAGGGAAAGATAGTGTAAAATACTGAAAAGTGTTTAGTCGGCTATCAGAGCGCCATCTTTAGAATTTATTTGGACTATTTAGGAAAGTTACATAACTCGTGTTGTTGACTCCCAGAGGACCAGCAGCGATATGAGATAACCCGAGTGAGAACCGTCCTGTATTCAATATTGATGAACTTTTATTTTGTTATCACATGATTAATTCTCATTAGATATATCTTTTGGATGCATTATTATATCATTCAAATTTAAATCTTTTGATATTCGCGGATAATGAAATTATATTGTCACAAAGGGGTGATAAGAGCGACCCCTGTCGGCTGGTTGGGAAATAAGAAAGAGAGAAAATTGCAGTAAGGCTCACTGCACTGCTTCCGGCGGCAACCTGTTTCGTGGAGGATAACATAATGTGTAATTATGGCCGATAGCAAGTGTTCCCTCTGTGCACGTACAGCTGACGAAAGAATATACAATGAAAAATTTGGAAATATGCATCTGTATAAGTTCCTCAGAAGAAAAAAAAAAAAACCCAGCTATTATTCACAAGACAAAGTAAACATTTAAGATAGTCATGTAATGCGATCCCAACATCTTTTATTTTGATCAGTGATAGAGTTTGATCCGTCAAACACTACCATACGGTAAACTGTATGAAAAACATGTTCAAACTATTATAAACAGATAACATCGTCATTTTATTTTTGTACTGATTCGCCCCCTCCCCCAATTCCTAAGATGAAAATTCAACCTACATTCAACCATAAATACGCACAAACTCGTAAGTCATACGCCAAAACCATATACAAATGTTCTAAAAAAAAAAAAAAAAAAAGACGAGATGATAACAAATTAAGGAAAAATACGCAAGAATCAAAACAGAAATTTATCCTGAAATGCATCATTTTACAAAATTTCGTGAGATTAGAGTGATACAAAATACAAAAAAACCCCACACACAAAACAAAACAACAACAAAAAAAAAAAAAAAAAAAAAAAGAAGAACAAAACAAAACAAAAGCAAACAAAACCCCACAGAAATAAATACACGTATTATAAATCATATTGTAAAGAAGGCAATAATTGATAAATAAGAACAAATATATTAGACAAATAGAAAAGACCTTGGTAAAAAAAGAATGAGTACGAAAATAATAACAAAAACAAGTGAAAAAAAAAAAAAAAAAACACAAGTAACATTATTTCATAATATCCATCTGCCTTATTTTATCTAATTTAGTATATTCTAGTGATGATAATATGGCAATTATAGAATTCATTTGAATATCATCATGTTTAATATTAGTACATTATCTTAAACCATATCTATTTAAAAATGTGTGGAAAATATTCGGATCCATCATACAAGTCTTTAATCTTTATAAAGATGAATGAAAAAGTCGATTAGCGTGGTCTTATTTTCTATTTTTCCAAATAAAGTAAAAAGAGATAGAATGTATGATCGACTTTATAAGATTTATGTTCCGATAGAGAAAAAAAAATCGAACTCTGATTCAAAAGTCAACATAATAATTGGAAGCTGGTTTGTTTAGGCATTTATTTAGATAATTCTATCATTCATCAATCTTCTCGTTAGAATAGAGAACAAGGGAGCCCTCCGTGTACCGTCATTTATATCCCTATCATCGATGTCTGTTATTGTCTATGGTCGTACTCATATCACCATACAATCTTACCAATATCATTTCCAGGAGAAGTAGTTTCGTTAGAAGACAATTCGTGTCGTGATGCTCAGTATCTGTCGTTTATGAGGACAATTAATATCGATATTGTACCTATCTTTCTGAGATCTACGAATGTCCATTTCTGAAGAGATGTTAATGACAGTAGGGACCTTTTTACGAATCACACGTCGTGTGACTTTTTACCTGGAAATAACGGGAATTAAATGCATCCATCACTGATATTACTATTTTCTCGACAAACGTTTCAAAGTAATAATACTGGAGCATCATTACAATTAACATATCAGGATGATCAAAGTAAGCGAAAGGTTGGATTATTTAATTTCTGCAGACAATTGTCCTGACAATAAGCAATTACTTGAGAGATTAAGGGTATTCGTGTGTTTTGGGGTTATTAAATACTTGTAATTGACAAAATGAATTGTCAGGTTCGTAAAACAAGAGACATTAAGGAGGAGAGTTATGCCGCTGATTACTGATTTCTTATTATGATATTGTTTTGTCATTTTTCTGTTTTTCAGAAAGAAAGAATAAAAACACAAAAAGAATTTCTAATAGCACGGTAGATTGTTTTTTTCAAAATGAACATTCAATAAAGTAAGCAAAAGAAAGAATTCTATTGAAATAATCAAGTCTCCGAATTTGGGCAGGTTTATAGCGTAATTGAAATGACGTAATCTCAAGAAGTCTCGTGGAATTCGCTAGATTACAGAACAGAACCATGCAAAATTAAAGCTTTCATTGAAATTGTACGTCTTCATATTTATACCTTTACTCCTTGTTATAGTTGTTTAGTGAACAAACCTTATTTTGTTTTTCGCATACCTAAGAAATGTTCCATCTTTCCAGTCCTATTTGTGCCAGCAAGGCAGGACCAGGAGTACGCAATGGCGCAAATTTGATTTAGATAAAGATCAAAAGCATTATTAAATTTATCATAAACGTCAAATTTCCAAATCAACGTGTCGTTTTAATCTCCAGCGCATGCGCCCAATTTCAGTTCCGCTCTTTTCTCAATTTGAAATCTATTACAAGCATGCGCAGCTTATAGCCTTGTTATCCAAAAGATTTTCCGTCGTAAAATGTATTTTCAGTTTGCATATTTGAAAATGCATCTATCTTTTACTCCAACTTGTTCTAGTGGGCTAAGACCTATGGTAGACGTCCAATTACACCATATCTACGTATCTTTCCCAATCACTCCCACCTTTATGTGATAAGGAAATGTTTACAGTTCTGACGGTCAGATTGTAGGTGTGTAAGATAACACGTCATGTAGCATTCCGACGTCAGAGCCGTATGATGGACGTGCTCAACCAGTTAGTTTTATCTGAAGCAATAGCATCTCATAATAAAGGTATTCAAAACATAATTCCCTGACCTCTGTAGGAGGGTCCAAGTGGCAGATACTCAATCCAAGGATGAAATCTTGCAACTAAGGACGAAAAGTATTTTTACTTGTATGAAATAAAAATTATAAAGTTGAAATGTTTCCTTGGAGTTTATTTACCAAATGCTGAAATTTCTATGAAAATTTCCAAAATATGACAAACGCCAACATGTTTTGCATTTTGGGGCCACTTGAAATGGTTGTTTTTAATCTTAATTTGAAGTCCTTTTTTCAAGCAACAAAGTGAATTGGAATTTTATGATTATCCTTGCTAATGGTGTATTTCGTTTGTTCTTTTCTTTAACTGGCATAGGATAGCTCTATCCGTTTGACATATGATAGCTCTATCCGTTTGAAATAAATGCCGCATCAGTATCTTATAATGGGGATCCAATGACCAAGGGGATATTAATCCCTTTTACATTTCAAATATAGATTCAACAACCCCCCCCATTTTTTCACATTACATGTTGTATATCTATAACACATTTCCAACCCATATTATATACCTGTCAAATATCTCTGTATGACATTTCATAATTGTTTAGCTATGCTATTAATGCTGTCCATCGATAGATATTCTAACAGATTTACAAACACTTGTCTGAAAGCATTGGCTTCATTATGATAGAATTACCCACAATCTGTCGCATGTTAGCCGTTTTTAAATATCTTGAGGATGTTGTATTAAAGAATTTGATATCCAAACATTTTACCATGGCTTCCATTCATGTCCACATCATTATGTACAAACATGTTTTGTCTGTTGTACAGATTGCTCTATTTTTTGCTATATTTTCCACCATCAGTAGATACCTTGATCGCAGAGCGCTGTACCATTATAATGCTTGAAATGATAATAGCTTCATAACAAAATGCCTTCGAGGAAAACTCATTTCTATGGTAACATCAAAGGGTTCATTTGTTTGTACAGTGTAATACTGACTGCAACACACGTTTATTAGGATATTTTTGCTGCTAAATTACCAATTAAACAAAACGATTTGAATTATATAGAAAATAGAGAAAATATCCATAAATCGTGGACATCTCCCGGGGGCTAGGGCTGTATCATGATCTATTACACTTTTCATTAAGGTGTGCAATTTTATTTCCATCATCGCCAACACAGATTGTAGATTTTTGCTACCTCATGAAAAGAGCTTCATTTTCTTTTACTGAACAAATGTTTCTTTTAGGGGCCAAAATTAAGGAAGAATAGGAAGGCCAAAATTAATCAAACATGATAAAATAGAAACTCTGGATTTTTTTTTTATCGAAAGTTTTTTTTTTCGGTCTGTGCCGTACCAACGAAATCCAAAGAGACCGTTAGAGTTTCCGTCGGTCTATTGCTGGTGATTGCGTTCATTTTTCAAATACTAAAATAAGGTGGATTGCTTTGCTTCGGACCGGCACTTAAGTACCACTGACCTATTCTAAGATATGTTGTTTTGCCAGAATTTGCTTTACAAAGAATTGTATGTTTTGATAGTTGGATTACAAATAAAAGTTGTTTCTTAGTGCCAGCTGATAAACACCCTTTTTGATTGATCTATTTGAAGAATTTGACTGAAAACGGTACATGATTTTCAATGGTCGTTTCCAAAAAAAAAAGTCAAACTTAAAAAAAAAAATAATGATAAAAATATCAATTGTCAAATATAATAAATCGCAGGGCTTTAAATAACCCATAGTACATTTAGCAACCGGGAAGCGCGATGTATCCCTGTGTAATAAATAGATAAAATGATATTAAAAAATTATAAATGAAAAATTAAGAAACGAATACAATGCTGCCCACACATTTATAGGAAAGCGAAGGTCAATCTAACATATCTTTTTATGAGGTTGCATAAAATTGTTCCTCCATCAATAGGTGCTAAGTGATCATTAACCTGCGTGTAACCACAGCAGTCGGGTTAGGTCCGTACCCCCGGGATGTAGGCGTTATTAGTCCCACTTATCTACAGGACTTTGATGTTGTGTTTTAACCCACGATGTTAGTCAACATGAAGGTGACGTGATGGATGTAGCCTCTCCGGACGTGTTACAGGGTCGTCTGTCAGAGGACCCACCACAAACCTCTCACATACAACACGTGGTCGGTACAATTTTTGTAAAGAGAAGTTCAAAATCCAAATAGAATCCGGGAAACCACCATGTCTTTGTCAGAATCTGGAGAAACTACCCACATGTATGTAAGCATCCATGAGACTAAATTTAGACATCTTCATAAATTGCGGCTCCGATACGTTCTACACAGGGGTGAGGTATCATCGCTTGGTCATAACCTTTTCCTCAATACAAACCCTTTCCTCTATAAGTCTACATTAAATACCCGTTCTAACCGTCCAACTCTGCTCCTCTCGTTCCATATAAAATTTACTAACCCCACATACCCTATATCAGGTAAACTACTCACTACATGGATATCCTGTGCAAAAACAAAATTCATTGTAGGTGGCGCCACTAAAAATGAATATTGCGGCGCTGCAAGAATCTGGTGAGATGCATTGTATGCATTTGCAAGAACCTAGGAGATCGATGTGTCAAGGACGTTTAAGATTCTAGCATTTACATTTATGAGAATCAAGTTAACAATAATGCATTCGTGAGAATATGTAATAAACATAACGAATACAAAGTTTTGAATAGATACGATGATTTTACATGAATTCTATTGGTTTTTATTAAGGGGTATCCTACATGTTGTTGAAGGATTAAGTGAAAATGCCCTTTAGGAAAATTTTTGAGGGTACAATTTTTCGCGGAATAAAAGATAGAATATATCTAACATGGATATACGACAAGTCTATATAGTTGTTTTCAGACTTCATAGATTGTAAAAAGCATCTTATTTATAATTCTTGTGTACGTATTTCTACAATGCTGACATCTTTATCATTATAGGTTGCTAAACACCTTAACTCTGTCTTTTCAGAGACTTGGGGAAACATTGGCCTCTATCTCTATGTACAACAAGCGTTGGTATTCCAAACAATTGATATGAGAAATCAACAAATTCGTAGCCTATGATGTCATTCCAATCAGCCTCTCTTTGTGTGGCTCCTTGTTGAGGGGACATCAAGCTGGGTCGGTAGACAAGGGGATTTGTTTGGAAGCGACTCCGATTCCCCATCAATTACCTCTCTCATAATACAATAAGCCCAATATTGGCTCTACATTTTGATACAACTATGGTGTTCCGTTTAACTGGAAAATTGTTTTTAAAAAAATTCATTACAAGATAGATTGAATTTCCTCTGTGATGAAATGTATTAGTAACGAGGTAACAATTTTTGAATGGAGAGTTAATTATTATTTAACTCGTCAGTCGCTGTCAAGAGACCGCATTTTGAATGTGTAACCAGAGAACCACGGTGTATATGCTTCTGAATTTTAATCTCTATCTTTTGACCTCTCTTTTCTTTGGCATATCAAAACCTTAATTGAATCTTATTTCAAAATTAAATTTCATTCCGTCAAAAGAAAGAGAGAAATGAGGAGAAAAACTTGTGAAGTGGGTGCTGATGATAATTAGTCATGAAAGTAGAGCTTATGCTTGTATTGAAGATGGTATAGGGTTTTTTTTTTTCGTATTTATTCATGAAGAAAAATGAAAAATTCCATATCAAATGGAGATTTCATAACTTTCTGTTTCTTTATTATACATCCTGGTATAAAAATCGTGGATCTATGCCAAACTGGAATTATCCATTGGAATAAGAATAATATACTGCGAACGAAATGAGAAAAAGTCAAAAATAAAATGGAAAATTAAAAACTAACAGCAATTTATGACTGTTGACATTGAAAACAATCTCAATTTCTATTTGAAAAGCACCAATAAAATTTTGAATACCATAGCTGCATGATGCCCATCTTTGCACAACAGAGTAAACGAGCATGTATAGCAAGTTACTCTCTGTTTGGTATTTACAACACTTTTACTGTAAAGTCACAGAGTTCGTTCTTCTTTTTCAAAACAAAGACAGTAAAAACATAGTACATAATGTTGATCATTTCCAAATTATATTAGCAGTAATAAATCACAAGTCTCCATATAACCACCTGCCCCCTCAGTGGATCGTGGACCCTCCGTAATTAACATGTCATCTCCCATCTCTATCTCACAATGTTAGACGATTCCCCCAATTCTCTCTCCATAAAACAATAAATGACATTTCTTTCTTTCTAATTTCCCCAGCATTTGTCTCATTTCCGAGATCAATGATTTAGCCAGGATTTACTCGCTAAGTAAATTAATTTCCACTGTCGGGGGATATTTGTGTATTGTGGACTGATAATTAAAACAATTGACTTTGTGATGAGATTTTTATCGCCATAGGTTATTTGATAACAAAGGTTATTTGAAATAAAAAGTTGTTTGAAAACAAAACGTTATTTGGAGGGAAAAAGTTATTTAAACGAAAAAAAAAAAAAAAAAAAAAAAAAAAAAAATGAATAAATAAAAAAAAATGTATGTGCAAAGCAAAGATGGTGTCATCTGACAACAACAACCTGATATTGTTTTATGAATTTCATACAATCAAAAACTGATGAATAAGAAATGAAGAAATAAATAAATAAATAAATAAATAAATAAATAAATAAATAAATAAATAAATAAATAAATAAATAAATAAATAAATAAATAAATAAATAAATAAGTACGGAATTATCAAAACTACCTTGACTTGCTTTAGGAGATCCGTGTTCCTTTGACATATCTAGACAGCAATTCGCTTTTTTTTTTTTTCGATTCGCAGACGAAATTGTAATAATGATGAAATTATAATCATACAATTTACAATAAATCTGATCCTTGTATAAATTCATTGAATGAAAACGCGGGACTTACTGTTCCCGATTACCTGGTACGCTATTCCACAAAATTGTATATAAAATATCCTATTTCATTCATTTCATTCATATATATTATATACCAAAAGTGCACGTTTATCAAAAATGAAATAACACAGTGCGCTTCAGCCAATTTCTTTGCAAAAAATATATAGCTAGCAATCTGACTCTGACATGAGATGTACCCGTTATGTACAGTCCCTAAGAGTCCCCGATGATATACATGTAATAGGACAGAACCCTGACTGACCGCGGGCTGCAGTACGAGTACTAGGTGTGAGCCTGCCATTGTCTGCCCAACAGCTCATTTGTAATCTTATTATTTTCACACTTTTAATCATATGTTTAACAAATGCTTCTAGGGGACGTATCTTTATACACGGGAAGCCTTTCTGATGTGTGTATCGTATCAGGTCTTTGACCATAGTATTGGGATCCCTACACGGTATCATCAGGGTAGCTAGAGGAAAGATTGATGTTTTGTAAACAAATTGTTCTCTCAAGTTTCATGTCATCTGAGGGATTAACAAGCAAAGCAAAATTACAAAATCATTTACAATTATGAATTCCGTTTCTAATTACACATTTGGAAATGTTGGTGTCGTTGTGGCACAGAGGATGTGAGAGCGACTCTTTCATGGGTTGACAAGTAAAGAAACATTGTGCATGCAGGCAGAAATACATCCCTTCACTCTGTATCAATCCCTACACACCTTACCTATAATAATCTTCATTTCAAAAGGGGACAACAGGAGGGAGCGAATTTCTCGTGTTATCTTAGGGTAATTTGAGGGACAAAACAAACTTGCAACGATTTGGAAGACAACCCTTCCATTAATGCATTTCAATTTTCTGAAAAGGAGTATTCGTCCGTTAAATAGTTCGCTTTATCGTACGCGAGGAATTTTTACAGAATTAATCCATTCGCTATTTATTCGTTTTACTCTAATAGGTTCATTTTTGCCCCTTTTCTTTGTATTATTAGCACAATTACTCTGGTTAAACGGATGGTTCTAGAAATAAAAAAAATAATAATCGGGGTAGTATTACCTTTATATGCAGTAGACTATATGCTATATATTTTTGTCATTATCAGTATACCTGAGTGAAACAGAGCCCTGTATGCGGTTCAATGAGCGGTATTATCGGTACAAGATTTATTATGTTCTCCGGCTCAGCTTATATGCTGATATTTGAAGGTTGACACCCACCGAGGGCTAGTAGAAGTCAAACCGACCAATCAGCGAACAGATGCATTTGTACTGAAGATGAAAAAATTATTTGAATTCGCATTCAATTAATAATAATAACTAAGTTTAGATATATGCTTAAGGAGAGTGTGAAGAATACCGCTTTTGGTTATCGTCCTTGTTTACTTGAGGGTTACTTCTGATACATCGAGGACACTTGGAGTGTAAGAGAGCCGGGACGGATAGCTCGCAGCACAGTGATCAACCTAGATGATCACTTTAGCGCCGGACTTGGCTAATCATCTCAACTTTTTACATTGATTTGGACATTGCAGAAAATATCCTTAGGAGTCAGTTACTTCACAGTGTTAGATCGTCAGCCCGGGGCCCGTCAGCATGTCCTTCCTGGCCATAGAGCCTAACACACCCTGGCAGGTCGGTATACTCATATTCATTTTGCATCATTTACATCATATTTATTGAGAAATCATATTTTTGTATTGGGTATGTATGTAATATGTATGTAATATGTATGTACATTCATATTTGCTCTATTGCATATTTAGTCTTTACCTCTGTTTTGCTTATCTTGAATAAGTTTTATCATTTGAAAAAAAATGTCCGTCCTTTTTCTTGAATTTTTTTTTATAATTTTGATGTGTATATATTCTATATTTTTGGTTCAAAGAAGCGTACCAATTTTCTATAACTAGCATCTAATTGCTACTTTACACTTTATACATATATTATTTTAGTTTTTGATAAATCAGCGTCTTTTTTACGTCATCGGAAAAACTGCGATGACACAAGCAATTCATATCATATAAGTTTGAATCTGTGACCATGGCAACATATTTTCTTATACTTTTTAATTTTTGTTTCTTACGACTTGTGATCATGCATTTGCAGCAGCTTACTCAAATATCAACTAGAAAATTAATTTGTCATTAGCGCAATACCTTAATTTCTTATTTTCTGCATATTTAGTCAGTGCGAAATAAAAAGAAGGAAATGGACAAGATTGCAAAACTATAGCTCTCCTTAAAGTTTTTGCATCATTCAGGATTAAAATCTAGTCAACAGATGCATCAAAATTTCCATTTAAACATTATTTTAGCGTTTTAAAGAATTATTTTGAAGAAGAAGAAAAAAAAGACACCGGATAGTCCTTGGCCCGCAGGCCGTTTTGGCACTGCGCGATGTTTTCTTATCTTGCTGTCAATGAGATTATATGCTGCTTTTACAAATTTTTAAATCGCTGTTAAAATAATCAGTCGATAGGATTTCATTTTCTTGAACACACACTCGTAAGACATTTCAAGTGTTTCATTTTCAAATCTTGAAATTTTACACGCTCGAGTCGTAGTATTATATACACTCATTTTCCTGTCCCTTTTGGGCACATATTTGCAAAATCAACAAATTCAGACAGCTTTATTTGGATTTATACACTATCCAATAAATTCTCTATAAGCATAGATCATAACAGATTTATCCACTGATGAATTAAACCCATCGTCTGTGTGAGATATAAAGGGAAGGACTTAACAAGCCGTATCAGACCGTGTAAAAACTTTACATTCCCAAGACGTTTTCTTTTTAGATTCAATTGTCTAAATAAACACTAAGACAGAATATTATTAAAATGGCAGTAATTGAATACAGGCTCTCCCTTTCTCACAGAATCATGTCATTTTCTAGGCTTCTTGTATAGACGAGGAAGGGAAACAAGAAGACGATGTCAGTCACAAATTAGAGTCGGATATGAAAACTGAATCATTTTTCTAAAGGTTTTTTGCTGTACCATCTCTTACAGAAGAGGCATTTTTGTTGTAAAACATATATATTACTCGAATACAAGGAAACATGTAAAATGTGATTAAAATAATAATCGTAACTTCCGAAAATCACATGATTAAACGGAAAGCCTGAAATTATTACTTGATAACTCGATGGTAGATTAAACCAGTAAGTAACTTTGACGTACAGTTATTCATGTCAAGACCTTATCTTTTGATAATCATATACAAATTACTTATGTTATAGAGACAGTCCGTATCAGCCATCGAAATGTACATAATTTATTTGTATACCAATGTTCGTATCTATCCCGTGTTATTAGGTAGCGTTACGTCACGCCTCGTTCTGGTATGGCACGGTAATGACCGCCGGGTATATGGTGGACATCACGTTAGTACGATAGTCAATGTCCGACATATGTTCCCAAATCAAACTGACGATCACATTATTATCAGACACTGTCTTCAAACAGTAACGTTTAGAAATTCTTATTGAGTGTTTTACGTTGATCACGTAAAAGATCAAAAAAGAAAAAGAAAAGTCCCTGTATAATATACTAATACAACTGGGCAATTGTTCGTTTCAATTTGATATAGAAAATAATTTTTGCCAGCAATGATTCGTAATTAGATCATTCAGAAAAGAAAAGTTAATACTGTTATGTATTACGTTAATTTCATTTCGACGAAATCAACGAAAATCATGAAAATATACTGAATTTCCTAAACTAAATAGATCATTTCTCTTCTTTTGTTTGCCTTATTTAGCTGTAACATATAATATCTCACCCACAGTACGACTGACAATTGACTAGCAACACTTTCATTTCCTAACGTTGCTTTCTCGACAGCAACTGCATATTAATTTTACTTTGAAACAAAGGAATTAACTTCATTCGATCGTTTTTTGACGTTTTGTTTCATTAAGCTGCGTTTTAATGTGTTCGGAATTAGTTTACTAATTACCATTTTGTTCTGATCGGAGACAATTAATTCAGTAACTGGTTGAATTTTACCCTCGTTTTTGCCTTTTAATACATTGAGATTTTGTAGTTTTACACTTACAGCATGTTCAGGTAAAAAATAAATCGTAATTATTCCGTACCAGCCTGTATATAGGAATTCAAATAGAGATGGGGTATTTCAATAATATCTCACATTTTTATATGATAATAAATTTTATTATTAGGGACATAAAATTTTGCTTTTTGACGGCAAAACGTAAATCTGAATTCCTACTCTATGCATGTCAAATTAAACCAAAAAAAAACATAGAATCGGGAGGGTTTTCGTTTTGTTCTTTGAACAAAACATCAAATCATCAACTAGTGCATCTGAAACAATAAAGATGTAAGAATATAAATTAAATCATTCTGATTTATTCCTTTTTTAAATCGGCACCTTGAAAAAAAAATTAATATCGATCAGTATAGGAGAAATAGGGTCACTTTAGGCCTGTAATAAAATGTTTATCTTTTCAACGAAAAATGATTCGGAATGTTATTTCGAATCCTGTTTGTATCTAAGTTGGAAATTTCGATTTATCTGAGCAGTCTTTTGGTCGTTTGTTTGGTTCGAAAATTGCAAAAATTAAAGAATTGGTAAATGGACTGTGTTCATTTCCATCTCATCCCCTTTGTTGAGGTCTGAAGGGTGGGGGCGGATCAATATCTTCAAGTATATAATATATATATAATATGTGATATACAAAAAATGATTAAAATTAATTTGCGCTGTCGTGATGAATGATGTAAATTGACACGATATATAACAAAAATTCGTTATAATTGAGATATTACAACAATGAATTAATCATCAGTGACATGTGAACAAAATATATGTCCACTTCATTATGATACGTCAAATATACGGATGACAAAGCCTGTGAAATTAAATTAGAATGTATCTATTGTGTAACACATATTTTCGCTGACGGTAGAATTCGACGATTCATTTTCCGCTAATTTTTATTACTTTTTATACAATACGATGTTACGTCATTGCTCCAAAAAAGATGAAAATTGCGAAATTAAAGATTTTAC
The DNA here is from genome assembly GCA_033119305.1 of Pinctada imbricata. NCBI lineage: Eukaryota > Metazoa > Mollusca > Bivalvia > Pterioida > Pteriidae > Pinctada > Pinctada imbricata. Next base: position 11,953,208 of record VSWD01000010.1, on the reverse strand, counting down.
TTAACGCAAATTTCATAATAATGATAACCTGTTACTGTAGAAATCCAGAAAAAAAGATAGTTAAAACCAAAATAAACCTTTGTACAGTTCATAGGATCGTTTTACTTTGTGATCATATGGTCTACTGATGTGCCGGGCGATAAAATTGCAAACGAAATTTGGAATAGAGGGATGTTGTACGAAATTTAACGACTCATTATATCTAATAATCATAAAATATATTACTCCCAAAAAATAGTAACAAAGTTTTGATGAGGCTATTTCTCATTCTGTCACTACCATCCTATGGTACTAGATTAAAACTGTCACTATTAGGCGACATATGCGCTTTATTATTGCAGTTATCCAGGATTGTATTGTAACGTGTGTGAGATATTGTCTTTGAAACGACATGATGCGAACAGCGTGTGTCGATTACACTAAGATGGCACAGATTTACATTCAAAACACGAACTCTTATGGAACATGTCCAAGAATGGAGTCTATGAACGAAGGAAATGTCTGTCCTTCTGTCCTTCTACATGATCGTACGATGTTAATCATCATCATCATCATCATCATCATCATCATCATCATCATCATCATCATCATCATCATCATCATCATTTTGTTCGCCATGTATGCCATTAAATTATAATACCAAAGAGATGCCCAATTACAAAGGCCAATACGAGTCTACATGCACATATAATTCTAATATGTAGAAGTCGCGAAAAACTTGGTAAAGACACCCCTCTGTAATTGTGAATTTTTCTTGACTCGGGAATATTTTCTGGATATACAGTACACGAAACTAATATTTCCAACAACATCTGGGAAATGAACCTATTTGTACAATGTACGTAGAAAGCTTCTGATGGTTGTTCATTGAATAAAGTTTTATTAAAAGAAAAACAAATGCTCGGGATTGCAAAATTCTTAATTTCACGAAAAAAAAGAGTACTTATCAAATATTTAAGAAACTCCTCCGAGACAGAACACTAACATTATAAAAAAGGACAAAAGTATTATTTGTAATTCTAAAAGTCATTATAACGTTTTAAGTTTTCTATGGAAGAATAGTTTTATTTTTTGTTAATTTCATCATTCCAATAGGATAAAGCTGTTGAAGTCAAACATTAAAATCAGAGCGGATATATCTGAACATGCACTACGTCTCCTCAGGTGAACGGTGTCTTTGAAATTTGTACATTGTCAGCGGTTCATTTTGCATTTTATTTCTACTTGTTTTTGTGCAAGCGTGTCATTCAAACAAACGTATCATTTTTTGGTCGTTAATTTCCTATAGTCGTTGACTTGAGACATTGCGTTCTTGGAGAATATAAAGCCTACGATCGAATTAGACTGCTGTCGAATGGACTAGTAAGCGCCACCATCGTAAAATTTCTATGACTGATTCCAAAAACTATGTGTTAATACCAACCTCTGATTCTGATTTATGGTATATTAAGTGAACGACACATTGCAACAATTGTGCTTCTTAGAAAATTTGATTTCTTGGCTGCGTTCTCTGGCAATATGATTTCTTGGTTGTTGATTAGATGAAGAAAAATGGACATGCAGTTTAATATCATTAGAGGCCGTTTACACGTGTTATGGCGTATGGTTTCTGTGAATCTTTTATTCTTTCTTAAGAAATGTTTCTTTGGAAAATGACATTAGATTGCATCCTATAAGATGCGCTAGGTTACTTTATCTAATGTGTTCCCCATGTTTTTAAAGTACTCGTCATGTTGGTTTTTTTTTTCTCAGAGAGAAGTCTTGAATTCATATGACTTGAATAAAAAGCAAAGAATAGTTAGAATCACACAAATCAAAGCAAGCCAAAGACAGAAAACTGAAAAAGATGAATAGTAAATCAAAGGCGAGAGGAAAGGAGAAAGAAAAAACAAAGAAAAAAAGTACCTAGAACAAAAATAAAAAGAAAAGAAATACAAGTATATGATTTATTTAAACGATATAATTCTGATAATTTAATCTAAAAGGAAATTAATGCTTTGAGACTGGTGTCCAAAATTATTATCATTTCACGAAAATTCATATCAGCGCAACCAAACCTTAATTCGCGACTCGAAGATTTCACTATTAATTCAATTTATTTTACTTGTATGTACCCGTATCTGAGCAAAGTTTGATTATTTTTCTGTAAATTTGAAATGACTAGTGATGATTTCAATAGAAAAAGTGGTCAAATCGGATTGTAGACATGACTTGAACTGTCTCTGATCACGTGACAGAAAGTTTCCTCTTCAATCTGTACATTTTGGGCTGTCGTTATTTCAACATAGTAAATTTCTATTAAGTGATACAAGCTGTTGTTTTCTTATCGACTAAATCGTAGCATATGATTAAATATTTTCCTTTTGTATAAAAAGAAATGAAATCAGTATAAGTTATGAGATTATCTACTTACTCGTTATCGTCAACACCGTAATAGATACAACTGACTTTATATCTCATCTCTTTCATCTGGCTTTATATAGGTCTGTTAAAAAAGTTTAGAAAAAAATGTATAATAGAGTCCTGGTTATCATTGCTGTATTAAATTTTGTTGATACCATTTGATCCTTTGTCGAATAATTCAAATTAATAATCATATTTGTGTTATAACTTGAAGAAAGGTTCCAAATCAGAGGGGGAAAGACCTACTTCTTTACAGTATCGTTGTTGGTATCCGAAACATGCAGGTCTGGTGAACTAAATTTGACTTATTTGGTCACAAAGGCTGCCCTTTGGTCACAGAGCTGGAACTGCCTTTTACTTGTATTTAGATATATTTTGATGTAAATGATAATGAGGAACTTCTATAACATGTTGGTAAAATATCATACTCGCATATCAATGGTCTGGTGTTTAATCAGGTTTAATTTCATGGGGCAGCATTAAGTTTTGCACTACCAGATCGTTGTCAACATTAAATCTTAGATATCCGAGATCCAACCCCCGGGGTCTGACTTAGAACGGCTTTGAAAGAGCTGTATAGAAAAACAGTTTTCAAAGAAGATGACTCAATTTAATTGCAACTTTTTAGGTCTATCCTGAGTGAAATTTGAACAAATCCTTCCAGATTAAAATGATTAAAATTTAGAGCTGGTATTAAATTCTAGATGGAACTATCTTACAAGTCTTAAGCAGGGCCAAAAAGTTGAAACCTACATTAAAGCGGGACGAATCTGTGTCTTATGAATTTGCAAGTTTGAAGATTTGAATTATAATTTTTGAGATGAGAGTGATTAGAAGGATAATCTGTACAGATATCAAGTTTTGACCTGAAGCAAGATTTGCAGTTTTAATTTTGATTTTTTAACACATAAAAAGTATTAGAGTCGATCTCCATTCAAAGGGTTGTATATAAAAAATATAAAGGGGGTAAAGAGTAATGAAGAAAGCGTATGTTTCTGAGATAAATGACATCATTAGCAGCGGCCATGTCAAAGTTGGCGCGGTTTTATCTTCGTTACACGTGGTAGGCCCCGGCATGTCATAAACATAAAATGACACCCCACAAATTAGTCAGCATTGTTTTTTGATGTTTAAAACATCAAGTAATGTGTTGCATTGGTGTCTATATATGACATATGCCGAAATGAAACATTGCTACATGTAACCCCATGCCAAGTTTGGTAGAGTTTGGTCATGGTGATGGACGGGCAGAATCGGGCGACCTTGATAGGCCCGGACCCAGTCATTTGTCAGGTAGACCAGTACCGTTCATTCGCATCAGTAAAGGCGTTGTCCAGTGAGGTATGGGGCTGAATCATATTCTCCTTATATGGTACTTAACGGTCCAGACGGTCATTTATATCATAAATATTAGATGCACGTGTAGCGGACAACAACACCGCTCATCGTTGTCCGAACGCAGTCTGTCTTCTTGATGTCTTTCGTAGTGGGAAAAGGGGAAAGCAGAGAGTTTTGACACTGGCGTAGGACAAGGGGGGGGGGGCATAAGTATGTTTGTGCTCCCCCCACTTTTTGACGTAATTTTTGGTTACAGATAGAAAACCTGCAAAATCCTTAACTCAAACTATATGAATATCATTACATGTATATGTTAATAAGAGGACACAGACATATTTTCTGAATAGTCAATATTTTGCTTAAAAAAATTCCTGGCTCGCTACCTCGCGCCAGCCATTTATTCAGTGTACTTAAAATTTAGAATTGCCCAGAAATGTTAAAATTGTGCATACAGAACATGAAAGCCCAATATTTTATATTTTTAACCTCTTCCCCCCAAAAAAAAAGAAAGATAAAAAACATAGATTTCAGTAAATAAAAGACAATGGCTCAAAAATCCCCAAACAGCGCCACCATGCAAACTAAACGGAAAAAAAAGCAAAAACATAAGAACAATGCTCTGTTTTCAATTGATGAATGATTTTGCCTCACAGATATATTTTTAATTCTCCCCATAAACATTATAAACAGTTGTTGACGTTTTTTATCATTTATGATTCATAATTCTTTTTCTTTTAAATTAGCGATATCTCAGACACTGGTATTATATTTTGTCACGTAAAATTACATAATAATTATACTATACTATTCCGTATAATACTTGTGGAGAAAGGTCAGTAACGAGTACACTTCATGCATATTTATAATCAATGACGAAATACCCGGGGGTATATAGTACACAACATATCACTTCTCCAATTGCTGAGTTTCTAGATCCCGACATTAACCAGGAAATGAAGATGAATCTACAATATGATAGGTGTCACTCACTACATTCCTCCTCATTTTAGATCTGATAAGAATCTCTGTCTGGAATTAATTGGACAAAAACACTATCATCTTCTGAAGAAATACTAATTGCTAAGTGATAGTAACCTTATCATATCGTACTCTGATGTCAAAATGATACTATGGTAAGACATTGAGAACACATTTTAATGATATCTACAAGAAAGTTGACACTGTACGTTCAGATCAATGTGTACGCAAAAACTCGCATCGCAATCAAATATTAAAAAAAATTAAACAAAAAACTAACATTGCAACCCAATATTAAGATGTACGCAAAAACACACATTGCAATCCATTTGGCAGAAGCGAACACAAACACACATTGCAATCCAATTGGCAAAAATGAATACAAACACACATTGCAATCCAATCGGGAAAAAAAATGAGCAAAAACAAACATTGCAATCCAATTGGCAAAAATGAACAACAACATTTGTTGCAATCCAACTGGCAAAAATGAACAAAAACACACATTGCAATCCAATTGACAAAAATGAACAAAAACACACATTGCAATCCAATTGGCAAAAATTAACAAAAACACACATTGCAATCCAATTGGCAAAAATGATCAAAAACACACATTGCAATCCAATTGACAAAAATGAACAAAAACACACATTGCAATCCAATTGGCAAAAATGAACAAAAACACACATTGCAATCCAATTGGCAAAAATGATCAAAAACATACATTGCAATCCAATTGACAAAAATGAACAAAAACACACATTGCAATCCAATTGGCAAAAATGATCAAAAACACACATTGCAATGCAATAACAAAACTGGAAGCAAAATCTCACATCACCATCCAATAGGCAAAAACGGAAACAAATTCTTATACATGTATTGCAATCCCATTTTCAAAACTGGAAACAAATCTCATATTGCGATCCAATAGTCCATTTTCCAGAAAGTTTTAAACCTTGATTTTATATGCACAGACACCAAACATCACATCATTTGGCAAATTTTAAATTGTGACGTCATATTTGATAGCACTGACTTTATGCATTGTCATGTTTTTTTTTATTGTGACAATGAAAATATCGCCAAATTTTTATATGTCTGGTGTCAGACCGCCCTATGAATCTACTGGAAAATCAGCTACTGAAAAAAAAAATGGAAACATATAGTCTAACATTGCTATCCAATTGGCAAAACTGGAAACAAAACCTTATACATATATTGCAATCTGATTAACAAAGCTGGAAACAAAATCTCACACTGTACTCCAATTGTCAAAACTGGATAAAAATCTCAAACTGCAATCCAATGTGCAAAACTGGAAATAAAATATCACAATTGGCAAAACTGGAAACAAAATCTCACATTTCAACCCAATTTTCAATCGTATAACTGTATCAAAAAGTTCACATTGCAATTCAAAAGTCAAAACTGTAAACGAAAAGCTGATTAAAACCAGGAAAATCGTTAAAATGTCGCCTCTGAATCGAGTAAAAGTGAGGGATGGTTAAGCATCTCCTGCTACCAATCAAAGTTACTGAGATTCTATAGAAGTGATATGACATAGAAACAAGGAATCAAATGATATGAAAATAACCAATCAAATAAGTAATTGAAATATTTTGCAATATTGTTGTTCATTTTTTTCTTCCCAGTTCATCGTGTCTCATCATTTATTACAATTACTTTTGTCCTTGGTTTTCACTTCTCTTAGTAAGACATAGGCGCATCTATGGAAGGATATTGTATAAGAAGTCCCCTGTTTGAAATTAGAATGCAATGTATACTTTTGATAACAGAAATTTAGAGATCTGAAAATCAGAGAAACTATCAATTCAATGAATGGTCAGAGTTCTCTCCCCTCCCAAGCCAAACGACTGTGCTCCTGGAGAAAACTACAATCGTTTGTTTGGCAGAGGTAGGTTTCTCAAAAGCTGCATTTTGTTTCTTGATTTTATCTTTTTGTAACAATCTCAGATTAAAGGAAATCCGCGAGTCTATCCTGTGTCTAATAAAAAATCACACTGGAAAAATCTTTTGATTCTTTCTAATTGATATTGAAATGAGGACATCGTCTAAACTCCCAAAAATAATGTGGTCGGAATGGCTGTATCCTGAAAGAGGCTTTGTTGGGGTAGAATTAACAGAAATCTGCGTGAGACAAAATTACACGCTACAAATTCGTCTCAATTTACACAGGAACCGTCATATTCTGCTTGATTTTCAAATTGCGAGGTGACAATAGGAGGGAGGTTTGCGTGTGAAGGCTCCCCGGGACGGCCGTTCTACCACGGAAATCCCTCTCTCACCTGATTATTTCTCGGCATTGTTAATATTGTTCCTCGCCATTGATGTATCCCTGCAACTCTATACATATGATCAAGTCAGACTTGTACAGTTGGTTTGTCTGTGTGACACGATATGACTTGATCGGTCTGTCAAATCAATGATTCCAAAACAACTGGGTTATAACGTTCTCACGGATAAGACCTGGAAACTCTCAAATTTCTTTTTTTTTGTGACAAGATTTTGTTTTCGTTAAAACATTTGACTAGAAATTTCTGAACAAGTTTCATATTTTTTGTTCATTTCTTTAAATGTGTATTTCAATATACTAAATCATGCTAATTTATATATCATTCTGTTTAGAATAATTGTTGACTGCAATGATACGTCTGAAACTCATTAAAAGTGTCTCATACTTCATAGCCGCTTGAAACAGGAGTCAGTTTGATATTTTTTCTTAATTTGATCTTTTTCGTCAAATTTTTGGAATTTGATCTTTTTCGTCACTTGATATCTTTTCACAATGTTTAATAGACATTTCTATCTGCCATTAGATCAAATGGAAGTGGAACTGCAGAGGTAAAACTTATATTACAGCGGTCATGAATACATTCCCAGTTTCTTAATTTATTGTCTTCTAAAGTGGTAATAACTGAGCGTCATTATCATGTTTTTGTAATCTGAAAAAGAAGATACAATTTTAAGACAAAACAAAACGAACAAAGACAAAAATTTCATCCGTTAGTCTTCTTCTCTTGCTCCTTTTTTTTAAATTTTCAGTTTGCAATTTATTTACCTACTCATAGTATTTCATGATATGCCTAAACATTTAAGCATTTGGTGTTCATGGGTGTATAATTCTGGTTGGTCACGTGCAAATTCCGTGAATCGCGAAGCGATTCTCGGAAAATTTGCACGTGTCCAACCAGAATTATACACCCATGAACACCAAAAATAAGACAGTCATTACATATATTTACATTTATTCTAATTATTGGTCATTTTCATTTGCATGAACATCACACATTTTGCCTGTAATAGCGTCAAATGTATCTTAACTTTGGTAAATTCCCCCTACATGCAAAACTTGAACGTGATGTCACAATAGCAACCCAAGTTATTGGAATATAATTCTAGTTGCCTAATGGGCGTTCAACATGGGGATTCTACTAGTAATGTAAATATTCCTTAATGAATTCCGTTTTAGGATTTTATCTGATTAGTTGTGAATCATTTGGAGGTGGATAACTAACAAAATTAAAAAAGAAAAAAAAAAAAAAAAAGAAAAAGAAAAACCCGAAATTCTTCTATAGAATGCACTCTGACGACATTATATTCTGGCAGTAATGTACGATCTTATATTGTGTAAAGCGTGTGTGGTTTCTTGTGATGCAAAATTTATAGCAAGTTTAAAGAAAAAACATTAAAAAAGGAACGACGTAGACGAACGTAACAAATGTCCTTTCACATATTACGTGAACGTGAATTGATTTTCTGCGGTAGATCCTCGATGGGTGTAACTGCATATTCTGACATCTTCATCGCCCAGTATCGTCAGAGCTCTTTTCATCTTCGCCAATATTCCCCTACTTCTTTCATCTGTTTTCGGTTGCCATTTGTTTTCTCTCTGTTCTCGCCTGTCACGACCGAGGACTAACGAGAAGTCCTTGCGTGACGTCATCTAAAAAGGACGGACAAGATAGGGAAACAATGCTGGAATTATTAGACTAAGATAACTATGAATGATGACCCTATAGGCCAAACGTTTTCATACTTTGTGATTTTGTAATTTTTTCTCGAGCAGAAATTTCTTTGGAAAGTAAGAATAGAAGTTTTATTTCATCCATTTTGACTGTTGTCATTAATCCTAGTTGCCCTCATTTAAGACATCTTGATCCCGATTAGATTTATCAAAGGATGTGACTCATGGTAAATGATGACCGTGTTAATAACGTCAGAGGACTATTGAAGGACTGGGTGCTCTTATCATTATTTTTCTCTTTTGTTTTCATTTATGCAATTTTTTAAACAAAAATTCGATTTTTTGTTTTGTTATTTTCGATTTTTTGAATAAGAAGATTTATTTATTTATTTATTTATTTATTTATTTATTTATTTAAGTCATTTATTTTCATCCGTCTATTACCTGATTATCTATAATACTGACACAGACATGGGTTGGATGTGGCCAGGGCTTGTTACAGGATCAGTCTGTACCAGCGGGACATGGTGTAAGCTATATCCCCTCACCTTCCTGTCAATTAGCATTATCTTCGTACTTCAACTTTCGGTGTTGAAAGTCGTTTAAAACCTTGAAAATCAGATTTCGTCCGGCCACAAAAGTGTATTAAAAGTAAGTTTGCAAACTTTAAATGGACTAAATTTGATTGACCTGGCGACTTATCCGTGTATTGTAAGGGCAGCGCCAGTCTGTCTGGACTTGAGAGAAATCCTATTGTAGCCGGAATGTCAGCTACCCCACTATAACTAGTAACTACTGTATAAGCTTTACCTCATCACTGCAAACAGTACTTGTACTATGTTCATTTCCAGCCCCCATACAAACAATATCAAAACAAAGCCAGATAACTTATAGAAATTGAAATTATATATCCCTAAACCGCCCATTATAATGCCTAATACCATATTCAAATAGTATAATCCCCAAGACTAAATAATTTCAGAGTGTATTGAAGTTACATCATTTTCACGGATAGGGTGTAAAGAAAACATATGTTTTAAATCTTTTGAGCCTGTGTATGACTTCAGTGAAACTTTGTATCCTTTAGTAGTCTACAAAAAAGAAATACTATCCCTATTTAACTTTAGCATTTCTGACAATATTTTTACATTTCGTATTAATATTCTTGCTTTTTAAGGTCGTTCATAAATACTTCCATGAGTTTGAAATAAAGATTAGATCAGATGCATGGAGTACATGCATTTACATGTATATATCGAAAAAAAGAAAAGTCAACATCATGCTATGACATATATTATAATGTACTTGATAGACTGCATAAGACGAATAAAAATTATATTTATATGGTAATGTTCGACATTTGGAAAGTCACTTTTCAATGATAAATCGACTTGAAATCTATGTATTTTAATTTCTTTCTAGGAATGACTTTAATAATAAGAAAAAATGTAATAGAATAAAATCTACACGTTTCATTATGACCATTATAAATAGACCGGTACATGATCAAATGCCTTTAAGATTTATGTAAAATGGGGAATAATCATGACTTGTTTTTATTGTATATTACATCTATTATATCTATAACTCATGCAATACACCTCCGGATTAAATTATGAATGCAATTTTGTGAAATCCAATACATATTACTTTCTCGGTTTTTTTTTATTTTAATTTGATATTTCATTTTTCAACAAAATGGAAAAGTCAATTTAAAAAGAAGAAATGAGAGATGAGTAAAAACTGTAAAATGACAATACATGGTGTTTATTTCTATAATAAGTCTGATGTAGATATTTTATTTCTATCCTATTTATATGGTATTTGAACTCAGTACGTAATCGATTATCAAGTATAACATAAAATACAGCGTTGTATATCCGTATCTTTCCGAGCGATGGATTTTTGTGGTTTAGACCCTGGGGGAGCACTTTGTGTGCTCATTGTCTGTAGTAGATAATCTCCTACCCAGAGGAAAAAGTAGATCACAGAACCAGATACGGTGACGGAATAGGGAGATGTTCGGAACATATCGCCTATGATTTCCTATGTACTTTATGTATATTTATTCAATGACATTTGAAGCAATTGTTTGCCCTCAGCATCTTGTGATATGAAAGGAAATAAAATGTTCGAATATTAACTGATAATATGTGCATTTGTAACATGTATTACAGATACAATCTAAATAAATTCTCAAATTTGGAATTTCATATTGTAATTTCCTTTTATTATATATGAAAAATAGAAATAAAACGAAAAGTGGATCAGAAAATTTACAAAACGTTATAACTATTGCAAAAAATAATTTTGCTGGATGGATACATGAATTAAATTTCGCGTACCGTTGCTTACATTATACAAAATGTACTTAAATAATTAGAGTGAATTACTCCAGGTTGTTTATTCAGATATGTTAATGTGTTAAGTATTTCAATCATTTCAGCATTAAGAAGTTAGTTCGATTAGACTACTTAACACCATTGTGTGGGATCGCAGAATTTCAAAAAGCGCTTTTATTCAACTTCTTAATACATATAATCCAATTTCTTACTCCAGTGGTACCTGGGTGTGAAAATACCTTGCGAGTTTTATAACAGATTTAGTTTTTTAAGTAGTACTTTACTATAAACGTTGTGTAATTGTTAAATAAATAAAACATAGGCGGTTACTTAGCATATCACCGCGTCTTTATAAAGTACTGATAAAAACACTAATTGATAATTAAAATACAAGTCAAAATTGTTTTGATAAAAGTTTTTGAGAGCATTATCTTCTGCGTGTCAATTAAATTTTGCCGACTGAATGGGTCAGATTAAACAACTACCGGTGCCTACCTTTTTAGGATCTCGGTGACACACTGAGTAGATTTTCCCATGGAATATATGGGGAAAAAAAGAAGAAAAAAGTTTTAAAAAAAAGAAAAAAAAAAAAAAAGAATCCAGTAAAATTAAACAGAATTTGATAATTAATAATAGAACTATCATCGAAATTTTCTGAATGTTCAAATATAAACGAGTGTTTGATTATAAATGAATAAAAAAGAGAGATATATAATTTAATGAATAAATGAATAAAAGTGGACATGTCAATAATTTGAATGAATATTTTTTTCAAATTCAATTTCTCTTCCTTTTTTCCTTGAAAAGTGACAGTATTTTTGTGCTAGATTCCCTTTGTTTTAACCTATTTAATCTTTGTCAGTGAATAAATTAATTGATTTTTCTTTCTTAATTTAAATTTGAAAATTGTATTAAAATATTTACGTTATAAACAATGCTTGCTTTGGGTTTTGTCATACAAACTTTCCTTTGGTTCTGAACGAGTTATTCCGCTTAGATAATGAGGGTTGGCACACTTCTACATTTGCATAGTAAACCACGCCTTGCCCCGCCTTCTATTTTCCTTTGCGTTTAGCGATGCATAATATCTCGAGGACTGGTCCAAAATACTTTTCATCGCTCGCGGATTTATTGTGAATTTGTGCCTTTGGGCAACATAAGGTAGTTGTCAGTGAGGAGTCCAGCTGAGTGGGATGATCGCTTAAAGTATATCATTCATAAGAACTTGAAAGTGTTTTTTGTTACATACATGGAATTTACTAATTGAAACATTCCGAAAACTACTCATAAGTAGTGATATGCTACTCATGAAAATTAACCATATGGAACGAATTAGCTAGAGATTTACAAAAATAGCTAGAAGGACTATATCAGATAGGTTGATTGGGTAAAATGGCTCAAGTCAGCCCCGTGGGCCATAATCACGTAGCAACAGCGGAGGAGGCAGGCCAGGCCAAAATAAACGGGTCGGAATCTCTAACGGACCTTGATCAGAGCTCAGCCTACTACAGGAAAGAAGACATGCCGTCGGCGTATAACGGAATCATCCCCGAATCCGAGGTGTGCATTCATTCTGCTTTGAGTCCCCCGGGGTCGATCGCCCGGGGGGTTGTCATATCAGATTTTAACAACTTTTAATAATATTTTAATTTAAGATTATGCTGAGTTATACAGCCGGATCGGAAATCAGTGAAATTAAAAAATATAATCCGAACATAATAATGACGAATATATTTTGACGGATACTTTTAAAATTCAAGTCAAGTGTTATACTTGAGCATTCCTTTGTGCATAATTACTAAAACAAACATTTTCCGAATGATATTATTTTTTGTGAGATATATAATATTCGAACCGAAATGGCTTTCTCAAAAATAGAAATTTGATAAATGAATTAAATAACATTCTATTCAATATTAATTTCTGATTCCCCAGAATGCCTACTTGTAGATATCAATTAGACCGCCGAATGGGGCGGACTTTAATATTAGATGAAAAAGTCAATAAGCGGAAACTCCCAGGGTCACTTTAAAGGAATTCAGATGCTGGAAGGAGTTACTCAGAATATTTTAATACGTTACCGAGTTTCAGGATGAGAATTATGCCAGATTCAAACTTTATGGTTGGATTTAATTTATTTTTCCAATATTTACAGGCATAAAATATTTTTGCGTTATAAAGAAAATTATTTTCATAAATATTAAACAATTTCTGTTCATTTATTTTTCAGGACAGGAGAGATTTGGGTAGTCATGGAGGCCTGGGTCAGCTGGTCAGTTCCGTGTCCACAGCAGGGTCATTTCCCCCTGCCCCCAGGCTGTCACACACGCCCACCTCAGATTTCCAGCCACCCTACTTTCCTCCGCCATATAATTTACCATCACAACAAACCATGGACTTTCACCCACATTTTAATGCGGATTCGTACTCACATCTCAGCAATTTCCATCAACAAACTCAGCAGCATTATCACCAGCTCCACACCCCTGACAGGAATGTGTTACGGTATAAGGAGGAACCGCTCCATAATGTACACCCTGGACTTACCCCTCCCCACTCAGACTACGGCGGTATCCGCCGGCCTGACATACTCATGTCCGGGGGTCATCCTCTAGGATTCGGTGAACAGAACCCCAATATTCTGAATATCCACCCCTCCGCTGGACTCCCGGGAATGGAAGATCATAGCCAGGTTAGTTTCAATTCTCTTCTTTGTAATTTAATTATGTATCACATTGTAGCTTTTAAGAATTTGTAATAGTGTTTCTGCATTTAATACGATACAAAGAGCAACTCTGAAAAAAAGGAGAAAAATCATTGAAGAAAATTCTTGAAGTATAATGCAAGATTACGTAGAAAGGAAGGGGATTACTGTACATGATTATCCGGAGAAATTTATTTAGAGAGATCCACCCATTTTGTCAGACTGTATACAGCCGCCTCGGAGAAAATTGTTAGTTTGAGGGTAATACATAACACGACATGCCTTCATTAGCTGTCCCGGACGGGGATCACATTACCCACAAAAACACTTCAACTTTCAGAGCATTTAAATTATACAAATTATTATCAAACCTTTACTAGTTAAATGTCGATAAAATGGGACGTTCAGATTTTGTTAAGAATAAAATCACGTGTACTTGAGGTATTGTCAATATGGGTATTTTTATTATTAAAAACTCAGACAATTATTCCTGATTAAAGATCGCATTCAATTCAAAGAAAGTGATAAGCTTTGCTCATTGAAAATTTACTTTATTTTGCTGAGTGAAAAAAAAATTACAAGCGTTATTTACCTACAGATACGAGGAGACGTAAATTAATTCTCATCTCAGAAATTCTTATTTGATGTGTGCACGTCTTCATCAGCCGTAAATATCCATTTTGGTGAAAAATGAAATATAATGTGAAATGTCAGAATATAGGATGATTGTATTTAGGGTTATGATTTATCTTTAACATGGATTTACCCCTAGGCACATGTATTGTCGACGAATGGTTGTAGAAATAGGACTACCATATTATTTGCATCCCCGGGCTATTCTCTTTTTGTTGGGCTTATCTCATACACGCGAAAGCACGTCTTTCAAGTTTTGTCGCGTTTAGAAGAATTTTATTTCATAAAATGAGGAATTCAGACCTTTATTCGTCGAGGTAAGGAATATCAAATATTCCGATAAAGTTATAAATTTGCTACTGAAATTATTTTTTTCTGTTATTCTCAGTTTTTTTCTCTAAGAATGAATGTGTTCTAAAAGCATCTAGGAAAAAATAAAATTGAAAAAAATATGATGCTCATTATTAACGATAATGTTCTAGGCGACAAGAAAAAAAAAAAAAAAAAAAAAAAAAAAAATTGTCGCATATTTGAAGAAGTAATTTTCCCTTTGCCATTTGAGTTGAATAGTGGCAGCTAACTTTAAAAACCTTTCTTGATTTTATGTCGGTTTGAACATTTTCCCGTATCAGTTTAAAATATCACAGAAATTGTCCATTACTTTCTGAAATCAAGGTAAATTCTGTACCAATAGTAACCGTTCCGGAGAATTATTATGACACATTTAATGTTCTCTGTATATTTAAATTAACAATTCGTGAAACGAACACATTCCTGGCGCCGGAACTCTGTCACGGAAATGAATTGTCGCATCGTATTGACAAGAACCTCTTACGGACAGTAATTAAATCTAATGAGCGAGGAAACTTACAGAAAAAAAAAATAACGATGCAGAAAATTAAAAAAAATATATCAAAATCAAATAAATTCAATCAAGAGAAAGGTATAGACCTTGACCATCTTTTACTTGTCTGCACTGAAATTTGTGTAAGCTGAGAATTATTTGGCCTTGTCAAATTTATGTGAAAAATATAGATATTTCTACGTGTATCAATAAAAATTTATAATTATAACAATATGAATAATTACTGCACTTAAACTTAAGAAATTGTTTGGTGCAAAACCAAAATTGAATTGGACAAGGAAAAAAAAAAAACCCCGAATAATTCATGAAATTATTTTCACGAGGTCTGTGATGCAGTCTTGCATGTATCTCATTTTATCCACAATGCCATGATAAATTTTATTCCTGAACGACTAGGTGTGTTTATCTTCAATTTGTGAAAATCCTTTTTGTAAAAGAATACCCAACCTACCCCGTAGAATAAACATTCAATTTTCAATTGAAATTATATAAGACATAGAATAATGAACCGAAAACGGTAGAGACAACATTTCATTACCGGAATATCTCGGTGGCAGACATCGTTATTGTATGAGGGTATACCGCTCTAAATCTAGTTTATTTAAATTCTATTTGTATTGTTGGTTTTTAATTAAAATTTTCCAACCAAGCAAAGGAGTTGGACAAAGAAAAGATCTATTTTTTTTTCTTCAAGTACATCAAATTATCAAATTCCACAAATTTTGTACCACATTTTCGCGGTTTTCAGCAACATTGACTCAGATGATAGCTATATTGGATACCAATTTGAAAAAAAAGAAATATGAAACATTCGTTGCTCTGACAGTAAAAATCTTAACAAAAATCTTATTGCTCGAGCAAATCAAAATGTTTTAAATGGATGCATTTCGGTGGTCTCAATTTAGTAAAATCTATTCTTTTTTTTTTGCCCTGTTTGATTTGATTCTAACTTTTGTTTTATTTCTATTTTGGATTCTTTTTACTTTGAAAAATATAGTATATCAGAATTACAAAAAAATAAGACAAAACTACGGTCGTCTGAATACATATTAGGCTGTTGTACTGAAATGAACAACTCTAAACGACCAGCCGTAAAACATAAAGCAGGGAGTTTATTAAATTTAGATCATTTTCAGCGTAAAATGAAGTGAACGCTCTTGCATAATTATACGAAAATTTCAATAATATTCCGTTACGTTTTCATTATTAGATCTCGACTTATCGTTGTCATCCCATTTACCCGCTATCGCCAGAGGGCGTAATTTTTGCCGGTTTCTCAGGCATCGATCGAAGCTAAATACGGCCTGACTTGGCCTTACTTCTCAATTGTACGGCTTATTACCAACATTTCATATTGTTCCAAGACTAAAGTTCCGTGTCTGCTCTGCGTTGCAATCCCGCCTCGCAAATCGGCAAGCCATTTCTGATCAATTTGTTTAGTTCCGGTAATCCATGCTCACTTCCGTTAGTCATTGTCTATTGCGTTCTTGCTCCAGCCGCATTATAATTGAGAAGCTATGAAAGTTAATAGAGACACCTTTAAGATGAAAATGGCATTTAACTGAACTAATAGACTTGTTTTCTTTTTATCTGAAGCCCTTAAATCCTTTGTCATTCAAGTTTACGATAGGTGCGCTCTTGACTACTGTAAATGACACGCTTTCTACCAATGATCTCGTACCTTACAAAGAAAGAAGTTTCTCATCTCAAGATTAACATAAACTATCAAAAATTCTGTAATAAATGTAAACCATGACCTTCTTACGAGGTCTTAAATTTTGTCAGAAATTAGTTGAATTTACCGTATATCGCGCGTTCTGAAGTTAGAATTACTCATACATGAAGTATTTGTGCCATCGCCTTACACTAAGTGGTACACGATACCTGATGGACCAAGCCTGTCATGGCCTAACAATGGTATGGGCCGAGAACACATATCTAAACCAAATATAAATGGACATTTGACCATTATTGAGACCATTGCTATGAATCGATTATGCAAGTTGGGAAGTAACAACGAATACACTCTATCCATCATCAATTCTAGATCCTGTCATCCGTGACGTCATTTTAAAGACATTAAATATTATGGCTTTTTGAACAGGCTTTTAGCGGAACATTTCCAACCCTAAATTAAGGAACTATTTGACGTATTACTCACGTACGTGGTCATTTATCTTTGACCAAAACGACTTTATGTAGGTCAAAACCATCAGAAACATTTCAGCGGAGTTGTTGCTGTTAAATTGACCAGTACTGGGCACAATACATTCATTACTGGACATTCCGCACTATCAGTAAATGACCACAAAATAGCAATCCTTCCATGACTGTGTTGGTAACAAAATATAGTCCATTTCTGTCAACAGAATCTAACCTGTTAGATACATTAGGATATTTGTCATACAGAATGCTTGACAGTTTTACATTGACATAAAGGTCCACAGAATGTTAACACCGACTCTCTATATCCAAACCTTCTAGGCGTTTATGTTACAACTTACCCACCATGACAGTCATAAAACTAGGAGAGAGAGAGAGAGAGAGAGAGAGAGAGAGAGAGACAGACAGACAGACAGAGTATCTTAATAAAATAGGTGTTTCTGGGACGTAAAGGCTCAGAAGCGTTTAACGTAGAGAAGAAATCGTGACACTTGTACATTCAAGTTTCTTATTCATGCGTCACCATACCGTCTATCGGTGAGGAATTCACGTCAGATTGAGCAAGTCTACCTAATTCAGGTAAAAATGTCCCACATGTGCAGTCCTCTCTCTGATTGATGAGCAGACGTATCCTAGAACCCGGATGACAGATCATCCTCTATCTTCAATCATTCCCGCCTGACATTTACTCGTTGTTACCATGGCAACCACGCAGTAGATTAAGTTTGTTTTAGCTCTCATCAGTATATTGTTTAACAATTAATTAATTACTCGTCCCAATAATTAGACGAAGCAATGTAAAGAGACTGCTTTTTATATAATTTTCTCTTGATTTTTTTTTATTTTCAGGGAGTCATTGATGAAGCAGGGAATTATATCTCAGCAGACCATAACGGGGTCATCAGAAAGGGTGAGTAAACCAGCAGCAAAAAAAGTCAGACTTTGTTCCTCTATCTCAATGAATTATGTCCTGTCCCCTTCCCCTCCCCTTCAAAATGGCATGTTAATTTTAATCTCGCTCTTTAACCCCCCCCCCCTTTAAGAACTCGAAATCATATGTAAATTGAAAGTATTGAATCACAACTTAGAGTACAAGTAGAAACAAGGAGAGGAGTGTAATATATGAAGACCTATCATTTAGACACTATAGTTTTGAAATGCCGATAAAACTGAAGTGACTGAATTATAAATATTGTAAGAGGCACCTGATGGAGGCAGGTGGAGGTAATAGTCTCATCACGATCCCGAACTGAGATGGCGGCCATGATTTCATGCATTCTGCACACGGGGTGCATCTCCAAATGTTTATCTTAAGATCCAAACCAGTCACGGAGTAACATTTCCACCACAAATTCCATTTTCTGAATTAATGAAATTGAACGAGTGAAAAGGGCCATAAAATTTGAAACACTGAAATAACGAAATGTGTTATTGAAATTACTATCGAGGCCCAACACAGTGTAAAAGGAAAAGGTTGCTCAACTGTTTCAAAAATATATATCTTTCTTTCTTTTTCTGCCCCCCCCCCCAAAAAATTATATAGTCATATAACCGGATTATAGGCGTTACACCTTCATACTAATTTATCTAAGTAACAAGTGACTCGGATTAATTTCAACTCTGTAAGAAAAATATTTGACATCGATATCGCGAAAATAATACTGGATTTTCATTTTTCTAGTTTCTTCCAAAAATCCAGAATTCTAGATTCTGAATATTGTGTTTTTTTTCAACTTTCTTGTCGAAGACATGACTATTGTGTTCAAACTGTTCCACTATATTCATCTTGCCAATATAATGTTTAGACTTTTTAAGCCTTTCCCCGAACCGCCATTGCAACAAGAGAGTTACACAGGGAAATACTGGGAACTAAATCGATGTCATGGTAAGACATCATACAAGTATATCAGACAAAAAATTCAAAAAAGTTAATAAAACACCGTTTGTTTTTGAATGGCCAGAATGCTGCTGTCTGATGATTCAGGGTCTAGTCTCCTTTCATGCTCATTTCCCAGTTCTGTCACGGGCCAGTAAACACTGGTGGTTTTGTTAATGTAATTTGTGATGCTTTTAAATGTGATAAACACACTGCTAACTTCATCTTGCTGATTTCATTAATAAGATTCAGAGTTCGATGAAAAATTGTACTTTATGTGAGGGTGAAGTTTTTGTGGTGATGCATCGTTAACCAATATTTCCTGATCATTAAGTGTTTGACTAGATATACTTGTTAATTCGAGACTTGCCAGAACGATTTTTCTCAGTCCCAGATGTCATTTTCAGATTTTAACAATTCATAAAGTCGCGTGAAATACCGTTCACTGCGCATGTGCTGTAATTAGTTAATCTGTTCCGTTACTGGAACTCGCCGAGGAGTCATGAGGAAAATTCAATTAGATCTTTTCGTAGAATATTACTAAGATCCTAGGTAATGAGAGAAAATTATCCCAAATACAGCTTTACAAGCATTCTTGTGAAAATTAAGTGAAGGATGAGCCACTGTGAGATTTTTATGGTATCTGTTTGACCCCAGTCTGAATGGAAGTTAGAGCTGCTTCAACGTCTGATTACAAGAACAATAGCCCCAGTTAATGATTCCCAACCAATATTATATTCAAAGTTTTGTTTATTTTAGGTATCCGACCCAAGAACGACAACAATAAAGATTTAGTAGTGTCAGGAGTCACCTCCCCTGCTGACGTGTTCTGTTCTGTACCCGGCCGTCTGTCGTTACTTAGCAGCACGTCCAAGTACAAAGTCACGGTAGCTGAGGTACAGAGACGCTTATCGCCGCCAGAATGCCTCAATGCGTCACTTCTTGGAGGTGTACTACGCAGGTAATAACACATATTGGGAGATCTTCATTTTTGCGTTTTATCTACTACCATGTTTTTGAGGTTGCAAACACCAATTTTTGATGTGTGTCAATGTGTCACTTCTTGGATACTTGGGAGATCCTGATTAGGATTTTTCTCTCCTATATATGACTATGCTCTTGATATAAGGTTGCTAACGCCAACATTTGACGCATGAAGTATCACGACTTGGTAGTCGGCAGAATTTAGATCTTCAAAGCGAATCTTCTGTACCAATTAGGCAGACCCCTTGTCCTCAGCCCAGCATTGCAGCTCAGAGAGACCATTATCCTCTCAAGGGCTATTTGAATTTTGATGATGAGGGCGGTTAAATGACAATAGACATTGCAGCGGGAAGTAGTTTAACAAATAATTATCTTTAGGCCGGCGTCTGAACTTTCAACAACTTATTTTGCACCATATTGTCACCTGTTAGAGACGTAGGAAAAATTAAGCTCCTCTAGATGATTATACCAATAGAGGATATAGTAGCCCATGCCTTGGTGAGTTTGTTCTAATGTGTATAGTCCACAATGGGGAGAACATTCTTGAGGTCAATAGTTTATACATCTGATAAGGGATGGGAGCAAAAAATTGTTTAGTCATTCAGATTTTACATGAAGTGTGCAAGTTTTCTTCAAGGTCAGCTTCCATTGTATGAAGTGCAAGTTGAATATGAATTGTGTGAAGAGTAGAGATTATAATAGATATGATGATGCTTGAATATACATCATATGTAGAGAACGGTAGATTTTGTTAAGATTTCAAGTTTGCCAGAAAGAGAGATCATGGTCTGAACATAAACAGTAAAATGGATAAGAATCATCAAGTGTCTCAAGTGTACTTAAGAGTGCCACCTTTAAAACGAATTTAGCAGCTATTACAAGGAATCAAGGGTACTGAACAATAGCGGTGTTGCTCGCCGAAATAAAGTGCTTGTTTTCACGAGGACTTAGTATGCAATAGTATGTCAGGGATTGGATGTAGAATTACTTACGCTAGGTGAAATAATTTGGACTGTGAAAAGACTAGTGGCCGAATAACCGTCTTTGTACGCATGAAAGTCTTTAAATTAGACTTATAACACTTAGGTATTCCCAAAGGCGATTACGTCCTCCTGATCTGAACTTTAACACAGTCAAGGTATTAGGAAAGAAGAAGAAATCCTTCTAAATTCAGGAATCCCAAAATACGTTTTAGTTCATTTATAGTAAAATACTTACTGAAATAAAGAAGGTCGGCCTGTTTGATGGAGGGGTTAGCTAGTTCTACAGTAGATAACCTGACAAATTACGAGTGACACAGGGTGGTTTTACATCGAGTCAGTCTGTCATTTTATGATGGTATTCATAGATTTCTACCTCGCCAAGACAGCTGATCATTTTACCTGTGTCTTCATTTCAATAATAATGATGCCAAAGCTTAATTGCTCATGTCACTAATTTTGAGTCAATACCTTAAAGATAAAATTTTGCTTTTTCAGAGCAAAATCGAAGAATGGAGGACGTTCATTGAGAGACAAACTTGACAAAATAGGTTTAAGCTTGCCTGCTGGTAGACGGAAGGCCGCCAACGTAACGCTGCTTACGTCACTTGTAGAAGGTAATATTCTATCTTTTAAAAATAAACATACTGACCGAAATCAAATAAAAACAAAAAAATCGAAAAAAGAAAAAATTCGAAAAACGAACTATGCATCAATATTAAAATCGAAACACAAAGTATGCACCAAAATTAAATGAAGAAAAATCGAAACACAAACGATGAATCAATATACAAATATATCTGAGCTCTCAAATCTACACAATGTATGTCTCATTTACTAGATAAAATACGAAAACAAATCGTTATCAAATGTGTGTTATGCAACAAATATTCTGTCATTAAGAATAAATCTACAGAGAAGTGATACGACAGCTGTACGAAGCTAAGTAGTAATGACTGGGCCATGTTACCAGCTTCAGTCTGTATCGTAACGTTAAAATAGACAATTGAGTTATCAGTCCATTGTAAGAGGAAAATGATGAAATGATATTTACTATCAATACTTTAAGGACCTTCAATATTACTATACTTATATCCACTCCTATATGCTGTAAATATATCTTAGATTCATGTCGAGATTACAAAGTGCATAAGAGTAAAACGAGAAATAAAAAGGTGAACTTGAACAATTTCTGTTGTGAAGTTTTATCTCACAAACTTATTGGAGTGTTGGTGTAAAACAAATATATTGAAAAGAACTAAAATTCCACTTGGTTGATGACGCTACATCATAACGTCATTTCCGTTTTCAGGGGAAGCGGTCCGACTGGCTAGAGACTATGGTTACCTGTGTGAGACTGAGTTTCCCGCAAGACAGTGTGCTGAATATAACAGCCGACAATACTGTGCTGACCCCACAGACCAAATGGCCAGGAAAAACATGGTACTGGCTACAAAGTAAGGATATGTTCTACTTTTAACATCGTTGTTTTTCTGTTTATTATGGAACATATTCCACAAACATGGAAAGTCGTTAGAATATTTGATTTGTATTCATAGTATATGGTTCGGAATAGTTTGAAACTCTGTGTCGTGTATGCTTATATCTAAACTAACTACTTATTGTTTACTTTCAGACAAATCCTTAAGGAATTTATGGATTTATTAAACCAGGACAGATCTCCTCTGGGAAATACCCGACCTCAGCCGATCCTGGAGCCGGGAATTCAGCGCCACCTGACGCATTTTAGTCTAATTACACATGGGTTCGGTTCCCCGGCCGTCGTGGCCTCCCTCACGGCCGTACAGTCTTACCTTAATGAACTTCTTAAAATTTTGGACAAAAGTTATTCTACAGGACAAAACTCGCAGGTTCCCGGAAGTCAGATAGAAAATAATGTCAAGCCAAAAATAACAGAAAAAGATGAAAACAGAAGAGACTAACGATTCCGGATGTTCTGTTTTTATTACGTATACCATCTGATGTAAATCCAAGGCTATTTGTATACTCTCGGGTGATACTTCCCTTTGTGAAAAGTGCTGTTGTCGTATAGTTGACGACCTCTGAATTCTACAAAAGGAGTATAACATATATTCCTAGTTTTAATAACTTCGGACATGTTTTGGGAATTTTCTGTTATATCCCGTTTATGATTTCACTAGAAATCCACTGAATATTTAAGGTATTTCTTTGTTTTATGGTTTATCTACATTTCAAATGCTCTAGATATTTTTTTCTTGTCAGACGATATAAAAAATTCCCAAGATCGATGTGAATCGGTCACCATTGTTGCATATTTATGAATATTTTAAGTATATTGAAGTACCAGTACACCCTTGTTCAGTTTATTTGAAGCATTATATTTCCTATTTGATTAGGATATTCAGTTCTAATATATTGGATATTGCATTCCAAAACGAAAGGACATAAAGAAGTATCTACGAGCATATCCAAGGTATCGACTTCTTTTATTCGAGTCCAGAATCACAAACATATACTTCTTTTCGTTATCATGGTATAAAAAATAACATCTGTATTTTTTTTTTTGTCATATTTTGAAAATGGACATTTTCAGCAAATGTGAGCTGAGCAATATAAAATTATTGATAAAAATTCAGATTCATAATCATAATAATATATTATATAATGTACATGATGCTGACAACCATTAAGCTAATGAACATGATAAAAAACAAAACAAATGCTGAACATTTTACATTCTTTCGTCATTCAAAATCTATGAATAAGAAGTATTTATAGTGTCTCCATAGATATTCATCTATGTTACACACATAATTATACAAATATATGTAAATTATATTTTCTATTGAAGTCATGTTGGTAATGACTTTTTTTCTAGTCCAATATTCATACTTGTTCAGATTGTCATAAAATGTATGCTTGTGACTTTCATACATCGGCGATGTGACGTCATTTAGATAATTAGAATTTTTTTGTTAAAAAAATTACCTGGGTATGTCATATGGATGAATATGGAGAAATTCTGTTTATATGTTTCTTTGTGGACAGAATTCGTCTGTTCTTACAAGTTTATGTAGTGTGAATGGTGTATTGTTTGTGTGAATGAAAGAGAAATATTTTCCAGATTCCTCCTAAGTGAGAAAAAGAAAATGAATGGTATATGACAATAAATACAAGAAAACACCTTTGAAATGTTTGTTTTATTTTCAATTTATTTCATCATTTCGATTTTAGATTATTATCTTACTTCTCACATCAAGAGAGTTTCACTCAAAACCATTTTTATTTCGACAAATTCGCCCATATGTTACAGTGTTGCTCTTAATTCTACACTCATTCATGGGTGTAAATAAAATCGTCAATCAAAACTTTGTAGATTTATGACAAAATTTTGGTGGAAAATTTACGGTTTATATGAATATAAGGTAGTTTTGGGTAATGTATTCAACAGGAATGTCGCCTGACGTCAGGTGAAATTCCGTCGATGTAACGTCAATTCCCGAAATGAGCCTCTCAATAATACAAAAGTAGAGACGAGTATAATAGAATAATTATACAGGTACTTTGTCAAGGCAATCTCCGACAAAATTTCGTATCTAAATTATACAGAAAATTAACAAAACTAAACGTAAGAACATATTGTATTTACAAAAAAAAAACAAATTAAATAAATAAAATAAAATATGAATTTCAGTTAAAAGAGAAATATCTTTATTCAAAGACTTTTTAGAACTACTTGTGTCAATGCGCTCGTAGCGCAGAATCGCCAAAGAATGACGGAATATGCTAAAGATCATGGAAAGATGAGAGTAGTTTATAAATATTGATACTTCTGAATCCGAGTGAATTTATCATTCATATTTCAAGTCACATATCATGAACAACAGAGATTTAAGGTAGAGCATCCCTGAGGTCTCATATGCTCATATTTCCTAAATAACATTTTCAATATTTTCATTTCCATACATGTATATTCAAAGCTTATGTTAAGCCTGATATACAAACAAAATATAATTCGTAGTTTCATGATTATACCGAGAACTTATCCGTTTGAACTTTAACATTGGGCCCTATGGGAAAAGTAAGAAAAATTCCTTTTTAGAGGTGATAAAATGTAACTATAACATTTTCTTTTCCCAAAACCATATTAGTTTGATCATCTGAACAATATTCTGAAGAGAAAAAATAGGATATCCAGGCAAAAAATACCGGCAATTCTGACCCGAGGGATACTCTACCTTAAGCATACAAGTATAAAACAAAATCCGAAGTTTGAGATGAAAAAGGGCGTGTCTGAAAGACCTAGTTTGTCCAATGTATCGTACATTGAACCATAAAGTACGACGGACCGCTGTAGAAGCTAAGGAAGTGCTTGTCAACGTAACGTTACTAGATTCTGTAGTGTAACGTCGCTAGTCACCTGTCCTTATATCAGACCATAAGAAGGAAGGCCTGGGGCTGTCAGGTCCTTCAGCTATCCATGGTCTGTATTATCATATGTACAACTATAGTCTGAACGGTCCGTTAGTAAGCCAATACACACTTTGTAATGTAAATTGATCGTAAAGAAATATATCCTGGACAAAGAAATACAGATGGCGTCCATAGAGGTCAACCACTGCAAATTTCTTTGTCCTGTTTTTTTTTTTCTACCTTTTTCAGTTTTGTCTATCTCTTGTTTGTGGATATCTATACTTGATTCCAGTGAAAAATAATGAGATGAGACCCTCTGTTAAAACAAGGCAAAAGAATTACAGAAAAGTTCTTGCATAAACTGTTTGAGGATTCAAAGTTTCTTAAACAAAATTTTCAAAATAGTCTTATACTATAAAACTAAAGATTGAGAGTGAACAATAAAGAAAACTTGATAGCGCATAACAAAACATTGGTCTAGCAACGTTACATATTTCATTTTTATATCAAGGTGAACTTAGGGTTTATACGAAGAATAAATGTTAATGTCCCTCGTGACCGTTATTACAGACATGTTTATGGGACATTTTTAAGTCATCTGTCTTTTCCAAGTCTATAGTTTTTGCATTAGCATATAGTTCATGTATAATAATAGACTGAGATAAAACGTTGTTCGGAGACTTATGTGTTCTTAGTTGTACATCCCTATTCTTCATTAAGACAACAAATAATACATGTAAATGTAGTTACATGTACGTACATTATTCCTTTTTCAAAAATAAGAAAATGTTCGTTGATATGAATGTCTAGTAAAATGTTTATGGATATATTCATAAACGGAAGCAGACACCCAGCGTAAGCATGCTTGGAATCCATTGATAATTATCGTCAAAAATACGCTAAAATAACGTAAAAATTCCACATATACAGTGAAAAGTTTATTATCACAAATAAGTGATACACACTACACAAATAGATAATATTGGTAGTGAATAAGAAAATTGATTTGTATTTTACAGATATTTTAAATGAAATGCTAAAAGATTGCTCTCAAATTTTCTTTGGAAACTATGATCATCAACGAGAGGCGTCCACAACAGACACATGGTGACATGGTAACAATGATCATCAACGAGAGGCGTCCACAACAGATACATGGTGACATGGAAACCATGATCATCCACGAGAGGCGTCCACAACAGATACATGGTGACATGGAAACCATGATCATCCACGAGAGGCGTCCACAACAGACACATGATGACATGGAAACCATGATCATCAACGAGAGGCGTCCACAACAGACATATGGTGATATGGAAACCATGATCATCAACGAGAGGCGTCCACAACAGACACATGATGACATGGAAAAAAAAGATCATCAACGAGAGGCGTCCTCAACAGACACATGGTGACATGGAAACAATGATCATCAACGAGATTCGTCCACAACAGATACATGGTGACATGGAAACCATGATCATCAACGAGAGGCGTCCACAACAGATACATGGTGACATGGAAACCATGATCATCAACGAGAGGCGTCCACAACAGATACATGGTGACATGGAATTGGTAAAGATAATGGATAATTCTATTTTACATATTTACCTTTCTTATGGCCCATCATGGTAATATCATACCGTGTCGGTCGGATAATGGCACCAATGATACCGGAAAACATTTAAAAGTAACAACTTTATGTAATGACATGCAATTCAAACTGAAAATGAACAGACATATATCTCCTTAGACCTCAGAATATTGTACATGGAAAGAAAATTAAAGCGATAAAGATGGTTGATTTCCAAGAATAAAAACAGAACAAAGACAAGAGACAACCCTTTCTCTTGCTTTGTTTACATGATTTGCAACTTTGAAATATAGGTCGCAGGCATTTCTCCGGGCTATTTTTGTATTTATATGTAGGCAGATGTAATAATACCCTATGGCTACATAAGTGAACTGTTTTTTGAATGAAATAAGGCTGGAATCTTACGGATTCCTCACTGTAGTAATTTGCCTTGGAGGCTCACGGGCAGACATGCCTTCCAGCTCTTTGCTCTGTATATATTTCTCCCAGATCGTGTGTCATATTTACCACAACGGCACGTACATAGGACTGATAAGGAAATCTCTTCTTCATATTTTGTTTTGAATTTTGAGGAATATTGAAATCAAAGTTTTCCGGGTGTTTTTGTGATGGATTCAGATACATGCATTTTGGATTAACTCAGTACTGGATTCTTAGAATTTAGAAATGACTATTTATTCGTTTCTGGATTAACACATTGCGTATGGAATCCAATTCCTTTGATTTAGCTTTGGAATCTATTTTGATTCAAGAAATTTGATAAATTAGTAAGTGTTTTATCCAAAAAGGAGTATGCTCTCCTCTTAAAGCTTTCATTAGCATCGAAATATCAAATAAAATAAAGAATAAACAAAAGAAAAAATTATTGAAAAATCTTTGTAAACAAAACAAAGATTATATCAATGTAACAACAACAACAAAAAAAAAAAAAAAGAAAGAAAGAATAATGGCAAATATTGAATAAAAAGATTAATGAATTTGATCCCTGGAAAGGAATATGACGAATTAATGGAATAAATCATTTACACAAAGATATATAGTTGATAATTTTGGTAATTGCTAATGGTCACATATGTGGGATGATTCAGTATGACATTCGTGCCTTGGTATATATACTGTTCTTCACTAATTCCCAACGTGTGGTTGAAATGGATAGTACTAGTATGTCTGTACCGCTGTATGAAAGGACGAGTCTGACATTACAGTTTGATCACACACAGATAGTTCTCGGAAGTTCTGGCTGAAACATGTCCCAATTTTAAAAACATTTTGTGCCTTATATATATAGGCTGAATTCTTTTGCTTCTTTTTTTTTTATCGATGATTTTCCTCAATTTAATCCTCTAAGCCAAGAATTATTATTGATATTCTCCCGTTTAAACGACTGAATTTTTTTTTAATTAATCTGAAAAGAAAATAAGAATTACGCCTAAAATGATGACCCTAAACCACAGAAAAAAAAAAGAAAAAAAAAGAAAAAAGACGGAAACTAATTTAATACAAGCATTGAATAAGTTCAGTACATCAGTGATATAAATGTCTCACAGCAGAAATTGTTTGTAATTTGAGACAATCGACGGAAAAAAACTTAATTCAAATGTGGAAACAGTTTTATTGTATTGTTCTTACGTGAAACATTGCAATGATACTGAAAAAAGACATCAATCTTCATTAAATATTCATTGCGCATTAAAATACTACGAATAAAGAAATATAAAATTTTCCCTTTTCTAAGTATTCATCGACTCCCATTTTATTTCCATAAGGTAATTTTGCATAAAAGTACATAGATTCTGTAACCATGAAAATTGTAGAATTTAATTTAAAAACTCCTTTTAACAATTCTTTAATATTTCACGAGCTGACACATAAACATTTCAGTAAAATGTAATAAATTTGTCTGTCAGTTATATTTATTATGTGCATATCTGTCTGCTCATTTCTTTACCGCGGACTACTGCGCGTGACATATGAAAAGCGATCTAATCCAAACATGGCTAGAATAAAGGAAAATCAATAGGCAGAGTTACATGGCTATAACTTTGTCGACAAAATGAGGATATGCGGTTTCCATGGGAGGGGTGATTGGTACTAATTAGAGCCCCCTCTTCAAGGAGACAAATCAGCTCTTAGATTGCTAATTTCAGATTCAGGCGCTGGAACAGTTGATCGTGTCACAGCGTCATTTTACCCCTTTGAATTCTGGGAAATTCGTCCTCTTTGTCTCATGAAAATTGTTAAAACAAAAACTCGCAATAAAAGAAATAAGTCTAAGTTAGAAATTAATTTAAATTCCAACCGCGCTTGAATAAAACGTGTGTATGAACTGAATAAATTAGTCTCTAGACGCTGTGGTGCTTTTTGACACCTTTAGACATGTCACATAAATTTGACAAATTGCGAATATATTTCAGAGAAGGATTTTTTTGTTTTCTTGTTCAACTACATAAAATGCACCTGAAACCAAAAGATTTATTACAAACCAATGTTACAACTTATTTAATGCAGTTTTAGGGAATACAGTGGGAAAACATAAAGGATTGAATTTTGAAAGTCATATGAACAAGTAAAATTACAAGAAAATAAATCAGAAATATATAAATGATAGGTGTCTGTATATAAAGACTAAAGTAAAATTCCCACAAGTTGTAAGATTGATATAAAGGGTTTGTATAGAGGAAACAACTTTATTTTTTTTATTTGTGGTTTGAGAAAACATCAATCCAGTATACACATACTAGTCATGTAAAGGATTTGCAAGGGCCGAAATTTACATTTTTATTTTAAAAATGCCTATGCTTATACAAATGATCAATGAGAAACAAAGTGTATTTTAATTTTGTACTCCAAAAATATCCACGAAAAATACAAACATGTCAGATTTACTAAAACCGAGCATCCAATAGTATTCCATCAAATAGTAAATACATATAGGCCATACATTATCTTATTAAAGAATGTATATGATAGAAATCGCAGGCAGAGGAAGGTAACAATTTGTATATTAACTGATCATTTGTATATTATTTGTATCATAATGCGATCATAAATCAATTCCTATAATATAGCAATACATCTTTGTTATGCCGTATGTAGAACAGACAATACTGATCGTCGGTCAATCTTTACTTCTTACATGTGACAATAATTTCCAAAGAATTGAAATCTCGCATATACAAATAAGATAAAAAAGACAGGAGAGAAAATAATATTGTATCACTAATGTTCGAAAGAATAAAAAAAAAAAGAGAGAATTGTTTGGCCAAAAAACCCACTTGAGGATAAAGGAATACAAACAATTTATAATTTTTGTAAGAACAACTTGTCACATATAATTCAATATTGACAAACTTCTTTTATAATTTTTTTATTAAGTTTCACCACCTTTTCCTCCTCCCGTGATCAATCCATCATTATCTTGAAATAAGATTACAGGTTTAAAATCATAGGGAATCAACTATTAATGCATATTTCTCATCTTACTTCATATTATCTTAAATGGAAATAAGGTTGTATACTTTAAATATGGTAGCACTTTTGATGTCACAAATAGTACTGAACTTGTAAATCCAGTCCGCCTATTCTAGTTTGAAATACACCTCGGTAGTACGTAGGCGAGTCTCACATATACCAAACACATGGTCACATGATAGTTTTGGAGGTACTGAGAAGGTGTCTCAGTCAGTGTGCCAATCCAACCAATCTCTTTCTGAGAGGATCTTTTATCCGGGAACCGAATGATTCTTCAAGTATCTGTCATTAAATTTCTGGTATATCGATGTCTCAAGTCCATTTTGACCAAACCATCAAGGTTCCGCGCTTGTTGTAACAAACCGAGAATACCAGACAAAGCAACTTTAACAAGTATGACACAGAACAATATCAACAACAAATAGACATGATCTCAAATCCTCTATAAAAGATACTGGTTGAATTGGCATTCTGACTGAGAGATCTTCCCAATACTTCAGAAACTAACGAGTATTTGGTATGTGACTCATATACGTACTACTGAGGTGTACCTCATACAGGAAGACAAGGCGGACTAGATACTATTTGTGACATCAGATGACAATTTCAGCAACTAGTTTGGTATCTCGTTAGTCCCAAGGGATAACTTTCGCCTACTGTACCTCTGCACTTACTTGAAATATATTTGTAAATTTTCTGATACTAAATGTGATAAATTATTCTAAATTAAGGGATATCTCCCCCATTGATTAACTCTGTTCTTAGCTGGCTTTTTGGCATACATTTTAGGTCATGTTTAGAATTTCACTCTCTATATATTTACTATTTTGATTTCCTTTTTTCGGTCTCGAGCATCACTGATGATACATTGTTGAAATTCGCATATTGTGCACTGAATTATTACTATGGAACATATATCTCAATACAATAACATCGAGAGTTCAATTTTAAATTGTGAAAAGATAGCAAGTACAAACTACAACAACATACTGGAGTAAATTCCACGAAAAAAAAATCATATGGTATATAAACATACTCATGAATACAGCTCGAGTACCAGTATGAAGACTCGTGACCCACTCTCTCAAAAATAATTTACAAAAAATGGTGCATTTTTAATAAATACACACTTACAGATATTCTGATTCCAATACACCCGAAAACACCTCAAAATAATCACAGGAAGAGCCACAACAAATACTAGTTTATGTGTCTGTATCCCCATTTGTACCTATAGATACCAACATATAACGTACAGCTATATGAAAGAGAAAATAACCAGAATATGAAAACAATGGAAATAAAAGCTGATATTTATAATTGATACGATTCTTATCAGTTGTCTCTTTCTCTCTAGTGATGTCTGACATGATGTCTCTTGTGTAATGTAATTTTGTGTGCTTGCTGAGCATACATATTTTGCTATGGTCACTGCAACAAAGTCTCCTTGAAGATGTTCTTTTTCTTTTCTGATGTTAAACGTCTTCAAATTCAATAACATTATTTAAAAGCAGATAAATTAGCAGCATGGACCAGGCATACACTTTTCGGGTACTTACCCTCGTCAGTGATCCTCAATCTAAACAATGTAATAGTGCCAAAGAGTGTGAAAATTATTATGTTCAAAAATGTACCGAAAGACGTAACAGGATGGGTGGGATATGACAAAGAACATTTATCAAGGTTCTCCGCTGTATGTCTTTCAAATCATCTAACAAAGAAACAAAATGAATGAAGTTGAAGTTATATATAGGACTTCTAAAACATATTGTCTGACTGATTTGAATCAATCTAGAGGCTCCAGGGAGAATTCAAAACTTGGCAACTTATATTTGATTGTTCTAAGAATTTAATATCCCTGTTTCAAAGGCAAAAGTAAGAATTGATGAATTGAAGATGTATGAAGTATTGAAATAGCCAAAACTGTGTTGAATGTTACTTGGACTTCTTTTATTACTTTTATTTCTTTAGATGTACCTTAATTTGCATTTCTTTTCCATTAAATTAATTTATATTCGTATTCAGATAAGTGAAATATTTATGTGAAATTCATCTGTTACGACAATATATTGACAGCTAGAACAAAGAGAACGTTATGCATATATTTATTGGTGTTTTAGGTTTGCTTACCAGTTAATCAGACCGGACCACGTTGCGACTACTATAAATGACAGAAATGCTAGAATTTTGGATTGTGATATAAATTATGGTTTTAAATTATTGTTTAGTTTGCTAGAAATGCTAGAATTCAAGGTATTGCTAGGAGAAATATACGAACGTGTACATTGAGTATATCTTAGAAGACATCTAGATAAAAGAAAGCAACACATCATCTATCAGCATCTTCTCTCACAATTTGAACTCAAGTTTACAAACTTTGTTAACAAATCATGGCTTTCACTCGAATATACTATCATAAAAGAGTTGCGACAGCATTCTGTTGAGTCGGTGTTATAATTAGGGAACTCTCTCCTTACTTCGACACTTGCCACAATGGTTACACATCAAAGTGAATTTTGATGCTAGATACACTTTTAAAAAACCCAGTTCTTTACTGTCACCTGCAAAAATGCCTCCTTTGCGAAGCAAATATTTAACATTTGATTCTAAAAAAAACCCTAACGTTTAACATTTGATTCTGAAAAAAAATCCTAACGGAGGAGAAACTTCCTTTTCGAGAACATTTTTCAGAACCAAATTTTAAACGTCCTCAAATTCAAAAGTATCATTTAAGAACAGATTTTGCAGCATGGACCAGACATACACATATCGGGTACTGAACTTTCGTCAGTGATCCTCGATTTAAACAATGTAATAGCGAGCGGAGCTCGCTGCAAAGGCCCGAAGGGCCTTTGCGAGCGAAGCTCGCCCTTATGGTAACGCGTATACACCTATCTTATTGAGAAAATATGCTGAATTAAAGAACGAGAATGTAATACTATGCTTTCAAAAACTTTCGTCCCCTCGCAGACAGAGTTGCTGCGGAGATGCTAGATAATGCCATTTAAATTTTTTTCGACTCCAAGTAGACGTATATGTTATACTCAATTTTTGTTTATATGTTAAATTTATTGAAAACATTTTTCGTAAATCAGGTAACGATAAAGCATCAACAAGACGGCGTAACCACGGGAAATCCGACATTTCCGGTTTTAAACGAGACGTTTCGCTCTGATTGCTTTTCTCGTCTCGGGTGGCTTCGTATTATCAGAGGTCGGAATATGTTTTTTCTTTTGTTCTTAAGTAATTTATTTTCAGCTAGTCTAAACATTATTCGTACAAAATAAAAATGAATTATAAAGAACCATATTTTTAAAGAACCATATTTTAAGCCCCCCCCCCCCCCCTTAAAATGTTCATCTGCTGGTCTAGATCAATTTTACAAATGCTTCCGTGTTTCCACTCGCCTTATACTAACTTTTTTGGCAATCATCAAACAGAAAGTTTTGTAAGATAAGATAAACCATCATAGTCAAAATAAAAAGAAAGATCTTTTTTTATTATATATATATAATCATATCTATTTTCTCTTCGCTCTCGCACAAAAAGGCTTTGCCTTGATTCATATTATGACCAAAGAGTGTGAAAGTTATTATGTCCAAAGTGTACCGAAATAGTATAGCAGGATGGGTGGAATATGATGCTACAGGGCCTACGTTTTAGAGAAATCAAGAAATTTTGATAACAGAAATTTTTGAATGCTTTGAAGAAACATAACCCTAACCCTAACTTAACCCTAACCTTAATCGAAATTTATCGAACTTGGCTACATGTGCCATCAGGGACTCCTTGTCAAAGATTCTTGATGTTCATATGGTAAATCTGTGTGTCCCGATCATAGCCGACAAACTGATTTCTTTAACGAGCAGAATAGGTAAATTGATATATTAGCGTAATCATGAATTAGCGCTTTCATTTATTGTCCTACTTACCTAGGTACTAGACTTGCATTAGATGTCTGGTCCATGCTGCAGATTTATCTGTTCTTAAATGATGCTATTGAATTTGAAGACGTTTAACATATGTGATATTTGATTATGTTGAAATGATAAAACTTTCGAATGTGAACGTTTTGACAGTGCTACCTACCGTGCTTTCCACTCTGGCACTGGACTCTGGAGATTGTTCATTAGGTAAAGTTGTCCATCTTCTTTCTGTGGAGCATTGTCATTGTCCAATTTTTCTTGAGAAAGATCTGTTTTAATTTTTTTTTTCAAGAATTAGTAAGCCGTTCGTTTGTGAGTTTTGGAATCTGATATCAGCTTTTGTGTTTGACTTTCAACTTGTGGCTGTGTTTACACTGGGGAATATGTTTTCCCTTCTTTGACATTGGTTTTACAACAATCGCTCATCACATGACTTGTTGTTTAAACCTTGTCTGCAATCTCACTTGGTATAGTATAGAATGGTTTTATTGAATGTGATTTGCATTTTGATCGCATGATTTGGGATGCAGGATTTTATCTTAGAGTCATAAAATGTGTTAAATGCATGTAATGCGTTCCTTTTCTACTGCTTTATGAGGTGGTCGTGAATGAGTAACTTCAAAACAACAACCACCTACATTTTTTATACTTTGAATTATGACTCTGCATTTTGTACTTGTGACTGTTTTATTCTAGTGTCTCTTTGATTTGATTTGTCTCCGTTATAATTTGTTTAATTTAACAAATAGTAATATGAAAGTCGATCTCAAGAAATATTTTCATTTTTTCCGTGTTGTCAAGCGAATGATTGCTTTTTATTCATGAGTGGTGTTTTCAAAGTTTTGTTTTGTTTTGTTTTATTTTGTTTTAGAATGTGTACATATACTTCTTTCAAGTTTGATTGCACGGATATAACAAAGCATTCCTGGACCATAAACATGTGTAACATTGACTCATGTTCATTTATCATTGTTGACCACAGTGTTACATGTTTTCCGCAGAACACACAAAGGTTAAAAGGAAACCAACAACTTCCGGTATAAAGTGAAATAGAGGCTAAAAGTCACCTTAGAGAAGTCTATGACTTCAAACGCTTCACCGACCCGTTAAAAACTGAAAACATTAATTGATGTTCAAGATTTTATCATATGATGACTTTATTATGCCCTCCATTTGCATGGTTGATCACAAAAATGCTACCTTACATCTGAATCACTACATAAAAATTTGGATTCGCCTCATTTCCATTCTAGTCCATTTAATTGAAGCAGGATTTATAATGCAGTAAAACTTTGAGAACTTCATTTGCCAAAACAGTCACATTCAGTCTGACTAAACTCTACATCTGAAATGGTATCATTGAACATTTTGTATCAAATTGGACACATAAGAACAGGTTTTGGAACCAACAAAATATTGTTTGGATCTATCAGGTGATTAAAATTTGACGTATGGTAGCAATGTGAGATTGATTTATGTACATTACAAGATTATATTTCATGAAGTGATTAAAAAGGTGAAACAAATCGCTTCATTGATGGACATATTTAGTTTTAGGTTGGTATTGACAAAATTATGATCCGGAGATACATTTAAAAGAGCTTATTTCAGTAAAGAAACACGTTTAATTATTGTTTAAATCAATAAATTTGCTTATCATTTGACACCATATCTTTTGACTAACGTAAATATAACTTCATATACAAAGTTAATGCATTCTATGTTCGATGGAAACAGATGACAAAAGTCACAAGTCATCAAAAGATTTCTTGTTAATTATAACTTCTTTATTGTTTCGCACTGCTTCCAGAATCATTAAATGCAAATTTGGTCTGAAATGCCGAATAAATAAAACACATAACGAATTGATAAAACAAAATTTCCCATAGATAAGACCAGCGAAGCATCATTTTCACGAAGGACAATAAAACAGATCACACGCCTCTATGTAATGTCGCTGATATGGGAGGTCAAAGAGGAATTATTTTTCCTTCTCCACGATCATAATCACGTTCCATGTTTCCACATCCAAGATAATTTTCATTTTGTTCCATACATCACACTGTATCGTCATCACCACGATCTTGAGCACTGTCTCATCACGGTCATTAAGTCGACCGTATGTTCTTTTGCAGTATCAACACTGACGTTTAATAAACAATTATCGCAACCCCAAATGCCATTTTCATCTGATAAACTGGAGTAGTATTGAACTGTATGGGGTAATGGCGGACCAGATATGCTTTTAACATTTCCGAGTCCGAGACTGAAAGAGACGGCCGCTGTTAATTAGGACAATCGAAAAAGCGTTAAAATGATTGGCCGCTTATCATTTGCTGCTGATCAGTTTGCTTGTACGTTAATCGAGTGATGATTTTGGAAGACTTGCTCTTGTGTTGAACAAGGTTAAGTCATCGTTCTGCATTGGAAAAGATTTATATTTTTGTTAAATCAATAATCCTGTTAAAAGACAAGTGAAAGATATGTAGATAACTAAACACATTTTTTAAAGTTATAAATTATATGTTCGATATATTAAACGAAGATATATAATATCCGAAACGTGCATGTCTGGCCCATGCTGTAAATTTATCTGTTCTTAAATGATGCTATTGAATTTGAAGACGTTTAACATTTGAACTACTTGGTGAGTGTCACTGCTGGTGGACCAAGAGTCCCCGAGGGCACATGTAACCAAGTTCGATCAACTTCGGTTGATCGTCTGTCTCTACAACGCATTCGAAATTTTCTGTTATCAAAAAAACTTGAAATTTCTAAAACGTGGGTCCTGCAGCATCATATCCCATTCATCCTGCTACGTTTCTCGGTACATTTTTTGACATAACAATTTTCACACTCTATGACCATATTACATTGTTTAGATTGAGAATCACTGACGAGGGTTAAGTACCCGAAACGTGCACGTCTGGTCCATGCTGTAAATTTATCTGCTCTAAAATGATGCTAATGAATTTGAAGACGTTTTACATTCAATTAGAAACACACAGACTTTTTCTTTTTCACCTTGTGAGATAACAATTTAACCCTTTTGTGCCTCGTATTCTATGAAAAGGAAATGCAAGTGTGACGCAATTTTTGGTCACAACTAGTAAACGTGGTCATGTAAGTTTCGAGAATTTTACATCAAAACTTTATGTTCGGGGGAAATATTCGCTATTTATAAACGTCTCTACCTTTGTAAGAATGCAACAGGGTTTTTTTTTCGCGTAGGGGAATTTTCGTGAGATCTTCTTATTTGTGAATAAAATTACCCCACGCGATGATTGCCGCATTTACAGTATACTCCATAGTTACTCAGGACTACCTTCAAAATATATAGGTTTATGTGAAATCAACACGTACAATTTTACATTTTCTTACATGCTTTCTCTTAAATGTACATATTCACCATATTTCTTCACAGATAGTCAGTTGATTGAAAGCACCGAGGACGACCCACAAAATGAAAGTTTATCAAAATTCCACACGAATTCAGTGAAACCAAGGTCTACACCGACCAGGAACAAGAAACAGAATAGAATAGAATAGAATAGAAAGAATTATTATACCTCTACTGTTTTTTCCTATATAGTAAGATACTCACTTAATCTAGCTTATTTCCCTTTAATTCGCCAGATAAGACTATTTCCCTGAAAAGAGATGCATTAGTTAAGAAGACTATTTCCCTAGGAATTTTGTTTTAAAATTCGGCGGGGCGACGCTGGTGATGTTACATGACGATATAATAAAACCATTAAAACAATAAAAGTATACCATTGAGGGAGTTAGCACGATTCTGGTTCCCCTCAACCTGACCTATTTCTAGGTTTAACCTAGGTCGATAACTCCCTCAGTGGTATACTCTAACTGTATAATGCCACCCTTATATCCAGCAAAAGTGAACCAAAACAAGGGAGTGAGATGAGGTGCCCATCTCTTGCTTTCTGCTAACACTCATCACTAAGCATCTCAAAGAAAAATCCAACTATATACAATGGTGTTTTAAATCAACAAAATGTTCTGATTGCATCGGGTACAAAAAGGATGTATGCATCGTAAAATCAGCATTTATCGTCCGCAAACATAACATCAGTATCTCGTTATTCACATTCTAATGCAATCTGTAAGGCGAAATGTGACGTTAGCAACGACAAGGCCTAGTATGTTCTCGTTTTACTGCCGTAACTAAGGAGCAAACAACCAATGACATTCGACGTTATAGCGACATTGCATTAGAATGTCTGTTAATCTCTAAAGTTCGAAAAGGATAAAATGATGCGTCCACAACTACCAAAATTACAAAAGTGAAATTTATGAATTCACACAACACAAAGGTGGAGGGACAAAAAGAAGAATACTAATTAATCATCACGCATCAAGAGATTTCGGAAACAGATGAAAACTCAAGCATCAATAATGAGACATTATTTGTTGATATGAGCATCTAGCTGGTTCACTGATTTTATTTTTACAATAGAACATATTTTTCAATATATATAATATGAAATCATCATTGCGGAAGTTCTTCGGTCGCTACGGGGATATTATAAAAGCATATCAGATCTCCCTTTCCAGAATGATCAGTGACATTATACATTGTGATTGAATGGCTGTCGTCATCACCAAACAATCATACTTACCTGATCTGTACATCAAAATGTACATCGAGAGAATCGCCAAATTTGACAGGTTTCCATGGAGCTGTTGCGACGGGTGGTGCATGCAATCAGGAGACGCTGATTCTCCCCGTGTACCTGGTCTCA
The DNA here is from genome assembly GCA_033119305.1 of Pinctada imbricata. Lineage (NCBI taxonomy): Eukaryota > Metazoa > Mollusca > Bivalvia > Pterioida > Pteriidae > Pinctada > Pinctada imbricata. Next base: position 11,913,796 of record VSWD01000010.1, on the reverse strand, counting down.
CTTCGGAATGTTGTTCATTCCGGGGTTCGCAACCGCTCCGATGGGAGTTCTCACGATTTGGCCTTGCCTTTTCGACTTTGAGACTGAATTCTTTGATGTTTATATCAACCACTCGGTTGGTATCTCTGCTGGTGGACTGTTAGTCCCCGAGGATATCCTAGTTTCACAGTGTGTCTATAGTAGACTTGAAATATATTCGTAAATTTTCTGTTATAAATATCTCCCCGCGGGAAAACCTCTGTCCCTGGCTGGATTTTTGGCATAAATCTCCTTGAGGGAATATCTCTGTCCATGGCTTGATCTCCCCGATGGAAAAACCTCTGTCCCTGACTGGATCTTTGGCATAAATTTCCCCGATGGAAAAACCTCTGTCCCTGACTGAATCTTTGGCATAAATCTCCCTGAGGGAATACCTCTTCACCCGGCAGGATATTTGGCATAAATCTCCTTGAGGGAATACCTCTGCCCCTGACTGGATCTTTGGCATAACTCTCCCTGAGGGAATACCTCTGTCCCTGGCTGGATCTTTGGCATAAGTCTCCCTGAGGGAATACCGCTGTTCCTGACTGGATCTTTGCCATAAATCTCCCTGAGGGAATATCTGTCCCTGTCTGGATCTCCCCGATGGAAAAACCTCTGTCCCTGGCTGGATCTTTGGCATAAATCTCCCTGAGTGAATACTTCTGTTCCTGGCTGGATCTTTGGCATAAATCTCCCTGAGTGAATACTTCTGTTCCTGGCTGGAGCTTTGGCATAAATCTCCTTGAGGGAATACCTCTGTCCCTGGCTGGATCTTTGGCATAAAACTCCTTGAGGGAATACCTCTGTCCCTGGCTGGATCTTTGGCATAAATCTCCTTGAGGGAATATCTCTGTCCCTGACTAGATCTTTGGCATAAATCTCCTAGATTGAAAAACCTCTGTCCCTGACTAGATCTTTGACATAAATCTCCCTGAGTGAATACTTCTGTTCCTGGCTGGATCTTTGGCATAAATCTCCTTGAGGGAATACCTCTGCCCCTGGCTGGATCTTTGGCATAAATCTCCTTGAGGGAATATCTCTGTCCCTGACTAGATCTTTGGCATAAATCTCCTAGATTGAAAAACCTCTGTCCCTGACTAGATCTTTGGCATAAATCTCCTAGACTGAAAAACCTCTGTCCCTGACTAGATCTTTGGCATAAATCTCCCTGAGGGAATACCTCTGTCCCTGGCTGGACTTTGGCATAAATATCCTAGAGGGAATACCTCTGTCCCTGGCTGGACTTTGGCATAAATCTCCTAGAGGGAATACCTCTGTCCCTTGCTGGACTTGGCATAAATCTCCTAGAGGGAATACCTCTGTCCCTGGCTGGATATTTGGCATAAATCTCCTAGAGGGAATACCTCTGTCCCTGGCTGGATATTTTGCATAAATCTCCCTGAGGGAATTCCTCTGTCCACGGCTGGATCTTTGGCATAAATCTCCTTTAGGTAAAACCTCTGTCCCCGGATGGATATTTTGCATAAATCTCCCTGAGGGAATACCTCTGTCCCTGGCTGGATCTTTGGCATAAATCTCCCTTAGGGAATACCTCTGTCCCCGGCTGGATCTTTGACATAAAGCTAAAGTTAAGCTTATATTTAGAATTTTGCTCTTAATATTTTCAATATATTTCGGAAAAAAGATGAAATCTCGAGCACATCACTGATGAGACATTCCTTCTTGAAATGCGCATATGGTGCACTGACATTTATTTACAATATTGATGATTAGAAATCTGATAAAGGAATACGTCTATGTGCATAAAACTATTTCCAGCAAAAACAACTTCAATGAGTTAAAGAAGATCATGACGATAATCTCAACAGCACTCACAATAGAGCACAAAATAGAGCATCAACGGACCCCTAACAAGCTAGAGGTGGGACCAGGTGCCCAGGAGGAGTAAGCATCCCCTGTTTAGATAGCAACACCCGCCATCGATGTTCACGCACGAAAATGAAATATCTAAAATACATGCACAGTTTGAGGTTATCCCTGTATAAAACGAAAAGTCCCCCAATTAAAAACACGTCCGTATTTTACTTAGTCAGTCGAGTCCCTTTCCTCAATATGGACGTTTATCTAGAATGGGGGTATTTTGTTTGTATTTTGTTTAATTTTACTTACTTGATAAGATGTAATGTAGTAAATCAGGGAGCATCTTTTCAGCATTTTTATTTTGAACCCATAGAAGTCTTGGACGTGTTTCTATCGATCAGCCCGTCTAGACTTTTTGGCAGCAGGTGTTGCATGCAAACAGGAGACGCTGACTCTACCTAGGCACCTGGTCTCGCCCCTCGCAGGGTCTTCTTTGGTTCATGAATTGAGAATATTACCTACCTGGGTACTAGTTATAGCCTTTCGAGCTTCAGTATAGTGCAGGTTCTGACTGGCATGAGAGTGTGTGTATGGTTTTTTTTTTATGTACTTGTGTCCGAACGGAATGAGGGACGTACTGTCCCTTGTTCCGTCTGGATACAAGTACATATTCGTGTATCCAGAGGGCGCAAGGGATGTACTGTCCCTTCCGCTGGGTTTAAACACGTTTAGTGTCGTGATCGCTTGTACCTTTTTTGTGCTTTTATATTTTTTTTTCCAAGCGACGCGCATTCGCCCTTTGTTGGGCTGATCCGACATTGTCTGAATAGTGAACGTGGTTGTTTTCACCTCTTTTGTGCTGTCTATATCTATACATGTATATATATTTTCACAGAAGAATTGAAACGACAAAATGACTTGCTAGAACTCTGTTGACAAATACCATTCGTATTGCTCCATTTGCCATCCGGTCTTCTTCACCTTCTTTTCTCTTTTCAGAGATATTTCCTTCCGCTGACGCAAGTAATTATAGTAGATTTCATCTATTTTGGATGTATCTAATAAAATTCAATTCAAGTTTTGAATTATATCTTTTTAATGTTCTCAGAAAATATGATATGACACTTTTATGTATGTCAATAAAGAATTTATTTTCTTAATGTAACCACTATAAATATAAGAGAGAATGTACCGACCTGTTACGTTTTTGTCATGTCTTACTCTGAAGTGCTCCATTGACGATTTTTAGGGACTATTAGAGCTTAATACCAATTCTCTGTAAGGACCAAAATATTTTGGAAACAGCATGTCATGGATTTTCATGATTTTCTCTGTAAATGGTACGTATAATGCCCTGAATACATAAATAACAATTGTTTGAAAATAAATAGTCCGGCTGCCATGGAAACTAGGTCTGTCTATTTATAGCACTAAAAATATGGTCAAATAAGTCATCTTTGGTTATTATGTTGCCATGGAAACCATTGTCAGAGTTAATTGATATTCACAACTTATAATCTTTAGAACCTCTATTTGTAGAAAAAATAATAAATTTTTGACATTTCTTTCAATTAGCCGGATCCTAACAAATCAAAATCAGCCAAAACTTGACATAAAATAAGGTCAAAATCAAGGCCTATTTTTGTCCAATTTTTACCATTTTTAAGCAAAAATAACACAAAATGTCAGGCTGATAACACCATCACTGTTGTCAGAACAAAATAGATTTCATGTGACAAATATAATCACTGGAAAAAATAAGTGGGACCTTGTTTTGTTTTCCTACATTTTGAGGTCAAAAATGGTTGCCATGGCAACTTTTCATTTGACACATGATGACTATAACTTTTCAAATTGATTTATAGTATGGTTTAAATAACTTATATTGCTTAAGCTTTATATAGGGAAAACAGAAGAAATTATTCTTCATTTGAGCACTTCCAAAATTTTTCAAGGTCATTGACTTTAAGTTCAAGGTCAATTCAAAATTAGGTTCAAATTTCAATAAAATTTGCATTTTTGTTGTTATTTATTGTTACTAAATTAAGGCTTGACTGCCATATTTTTGAAGCAAAAATACTTCTCTCTGAAATTAGGACAGATAGATGGAAAAACATTACAATTTTTAGTTCAGAACATTTCTCCTAAAAAATAAGCCCCAGACAAAAATCATGATTATCTCACATTATTTTATATGTATGTATGAAATACTAGCTAAAAATTAAGGATGTCATTGATTTTGAGATTTTTTGCAACTTTGGTCAATAAATAGGGGATATATCCAAAATCACTATGTATGTGTTTGTTTTACTCAATACCGCATGATATATGAGTAACTGCCTCTCATAATTTTGAAAAATCGCAGAATTTTGCCAAATTTTGTGAATTGCATTCAAGATGACCTTGACATTGGGTCCTGTGACCTTGAAAACTTTTAAGGTGATTTTTTTAATCAATAATGCTCATTTATATGCACTGATAAAAAATGCTTAAAAATATATAACGGACAGCTGAAAATTTACCAGTAAATTACTCTATGTGTAATAGTACTGAACAGAATGTCACCATGGTAACCATTTTTTATACCCTTTTGAATAAAATTGTGAAGAGGTCCCACTCAAATTCTAACATTTTCTTAAAGATCGAGGATTAAACGTTAAAGATAATTGGCAATAGAAATCAAGTTAGCCTGACAATTCTAATTATTTGCCTTTAAATTTAAGCAAAATCATGTTAAATTAGGAGCTTTTTCGGTCTTAAAAAGGGCTTCTTCAAAACAGGTTTTTGCCTACATTTTGAGCATATTGACAAAGAGAATAGCGGGCAAAAACATACTTCTTGTGTAACATTTATACTATCAAAGATATAAAGAGAAAAATTAAGGAAATTTCAGTTGACTACAATAGCTGTTACCATGGAAACGAGCCTTGTGAAAAAGCCATGTTACAAGTATTCTACTGATGCGTAAAATATCAAACATGGTTTCCATGGCAACGAAAACTTAATTTGTAAAAAGAAAGTTTATTTTTGTCTCAGGACATCATATACACCTTCCACACCAAAAATCTCCAAAATTGGAGACCTGCTGTTTCCACGTGCTATTGAAATTATTTTGGTCCTTACAGAGAACTGCTATTAAAAGGAGAAAAACACGAGGAATATCCGAAGGCTTATTCTGACCTAGCCGACAATTGAAGAAAAAACTTCTAGGCTGAAACTGTACAGAAAATTGAATTTGATTAGCATCTTAAGATAATATTTCTTTAATTTTTGAGTCTGATTGATTTTGGGTCAATGATTTATAAATGTCTGAAGACAACATATGTTATATTTTTCATAAGAATTATCTAATGAGCCTGTAAGAAAACCAAAACAAAGAAGTCAGAGTTGTTCTTTTGTATAGAACTTTGAAGTAATCAAACAAAAATCAGTACAACGATACGAGGTATGTTTTCACTTTATTCTCTGTCAATGTCTCTAAATGTTGTCATATAAGGAGGCATTGTAGGGGAACCATTGATGGCCATGTAGATTTGGGTTATAGAATATTACTTGCGAATAAAAAAATCTACCAAAACTGTATGTCAGTGTTCAGAGTGGAAAATACACTAATAATTGGAGGAGTGCGTCCGTTTTTTATCATAATTATCAACGAGCAAAGCCTCGTGACTTTGAGTCTTCCATAAAAAATCAGGAACCGCAGTTTTTGATAGTCGAGCAATATACCGGTACCGGTACGTCCTTTTTAGATTTAAGTCTTGCAACTTTGCATATAGAACAGTTAAATAAATACTGAACTCAAACTTGTCTGTTAAATGCCCGTATAAGAAATTGTCCAATTTTGTAATAATAGCGAAAAAATATGGAAAATTGAAAATGTCAAGAAATTGACTTACCGGTAGTCCAAGGGTCATAGCTATTGTTTAAATTTGCAACTGATACAGCAAAACAGAATCGCCCAAATGCGAAAACACAATGTGGACAAGAGACAACAAACGGACATAAAAACACCAAACACAATATGGACAAGAGACAACAAACGGGCACGTATGACGACATCAAACCACCAAACACAAAAGATCATTTGGTAACCGGTGCCAACTCATTAGCAATTGGCGATTATTCGGATTACGTGCGCATAACCCTCCCGCTTGTCCGGTTACCCAGCGGTCTGGATTGTGCAAAATAGTATCCCCTGTGGAATAAGATTACACTAACAAGACTACATAATGCAGGGGCCCAAGTAACAAATAAATGTATAGATACCAAAAGCATAAGGACCTTCGAAATGACAAATATGGATAATGACCATATCCCGATACACAGTACAAAATCGATAGTTCAGAAAATCATAAACTGATGGCATACAAAATTAGGATAAAACATGAACCAAAGCAAACAAACAATAACCTCCACCACATGAAAAGAAGTGAACTCCCATAATACAGAAGTAATACCAGGTGCCTTGGAAGAATCAGCATCTCGCATGCATGCAACGCCCGTCGCTTCAATTCGACAGAATTGTCACATCCGGTTACTTCCATTTCGGAAGATACAAGTATATTCTGTGGTTGGATTGTTCAAATGGTCTAGGACAGAATATCATCCACCATTCTGGACAATGGGACATCATAGTGTATAACAGTCCGAACCGACTGGATCACCCGAGGAGAGGAGATGACAGTTGTGCAGTCTTCTCTGACCAGGTTTGGACAGTTTCAATTATGAAGTCCGGTCGTTAAATTAGTGAATGAAAGTCAAACAACAAATGCAAAATTAGATTCCAAAAATTATAATTGAAAGGCTAACAAATTCTTGAAAAAAGAATATTTAAAACAGAACTTTCTCACACGAACAGAAAAATCGGACAAACAGACGGAGGAAATTCTGTTATCAAAATTTCTTGAAATTTCTAAAACGTGGGTCCTGTAGCATCATATCCTACCCATCCTGCTACGTCTTTCGGTACATGTTTGGACATAATAACTTTCACACTCTTTGATCATATTTCATTGTTTAGATTGAGGATCACTGACGATGCTAAAGTACCCGAAACGCATTTTTTTCTGTTCTTAAATGATTGTATTAAATTTGAAGACGTTTAACATAACGGCACAGTTCCATTGAGACTCGATGGACAACCCTATCGAATAAACAATCTCCAGAGTCCAGTCCAAGTGCAGAATGCACTGTAGGTGGCGCTGTTGAAACGTATCGTGCTAATTAAAGTTAATTATATTAAGATATCACATGACTCATGTTACATATCTAATGCAAGTGTTATACCAAAGCAAGTAGGACCAAATGGAAGCCAAAAGCGTATTCTAATTTCTCACTTCGTATTATTCAAAAACAAGGGGGGGGATGTTTCGCTCAGTACGAGAACTTAGAAGTCAGTCATTGAGCAACTCTCAGAAATGCTTTGATATAAGGCTGTATATTTGCCAAGTATCATGAAAGGGTGTCCTTCTGGTGACATCAGGATCATATCCACGGTACATAAGATTCTAACGCATTTTCTATTGACAATATCTAGAATCAATACTACATGTGAACATATTTTTAAATCTTATACAGGCTACATGAACATCTCCTTCAAATAAACCACATCTGCCTCATAATTGTATGCAAACAGGAGACGCTGACTCTCCCCGGGCACCTGGTCTCACTTCCGGTGTTCGTAACTGTTCCAATGGGAATTCTTATGATTTCACCTTACCTTCTCGACTAAGTGATTGGTACTGCTTCGATGTTTATCATAAGTTCGGAAGAAAAAAGCATAAATCAATTAAGTGTTTGGATGGTTTCAATGTCTAAACCTACAACATTTTACTACAATCAACATCAACAGATATCTGAAGAAACACATATCTTGATGTATTTTAAGATGAAACGCTTCATAAAATTGTATAGAAAAAAAGAGAATTGTTCTACATCTGTTGATAACCACATCGAAAATTTTTCGTATTGCGAATAATCTAAATCTGCTCCATTTGTCAAATTGTTTTACTTGTCAGTGACATTTTCAGTCGTTGACACACGTAACTATGTGCAGATTTCATTTTTTTACATATCTTATTTAATTCAATTTTTGAATGAAATATTTTTATGTTCTTAGAAAATATGATATTACTCTTTTGTGTATGCTTATCAATATCTACGCCAAAAAGATATCTACTTCATGTAACTTCTATACAAATAGGAGAAAGTAGACTGACATTTAACATATTTGTCATGTCTTATTCTAAGGTCATCCGTCGAAAATTGTTGGTGGTACTTTAAGGATGTGGGTTCAGATTGAGGCGAAAACGAAAGGTAACAAAAGCCCTGCAATCAGTCCCAATTTTCGAAGACTGAGAAACCCTGATCAACCGACGGATAAAAAGGAAGACTTCAAGGATGTAGATTGTACAAAAATCTGAATTTGATGAATATATTATGACATACTTAGGACACTTCCTTCTCTTGGCTTAATGAAAAAATAAATAATTAAAGTTTGGATATATCGTGTTTGCACTAATAAAAACCAAACAAGGCCGTTGGAGTTGTTTCTCTTGCACAGAAATTCGAAGCAATGCGGGAGCAATCGAAAACTTCAAAAAGGCTGCACAAAACATTAAATATGCATTCTTTTTTTGCGAAAAGATTGTCAAAACAAATGAATGATTTGCGATTATGGATATTTTTTTGTATTGAACTTAGGTTACCGAGAACTGATATGTTTTATGTGTTCTATTTCTCCATGTCTTCGTTTCTTTATTATCAATATTGAAATATTTCTTCTGTAGAAATACTTTTAGTGAACCGTATGCACATCTCTACAAATAATTACTCATCAGTGGTGCTTGAGGCCAAATAGAGGAAACCCAAAAAGGTGAATATATGAAAGACTTAATCCAAAAATCCAAATAAGGACAGAGTTATGCCTTCAGGAAAATATCCCTTGGCTTTAGACTAACTTATAAAATAAATAACAGAAAATTTACAAATACAAGTCAGTGCAGAAACACTCGGAAATAGACACAGGAGCTCGATGTCATAGATCCCCAATCGCATCCTCAAAAGTAATGTATAGAAGGGACGTACGTAATTCAGGGTTGTTGGCATCGAGCTCCTGTGGAAATAGGCAACAGTGGTTGGAATGATCTATATTAGAATATAGTATGTTTTATGATAATAATTTAAGTGCACCATAATCGTTATTCAGCAAATAGTGTAACACCATTGATGCTCGAAGACAAAAACAGAGGATTCTGAATAGCGAATATAAGTAGAGATAAATTCCAAGTATTATCTTAAATGAAATGTATGTTACTTAACAAGTAAAATTCTACATTTTAGTGAAGACAGCGAAATCACAGAATCAAGATTACAACAAACAATAAACACAATATTAAACAACATTCAAAAAAATGAAAAAGAGAAGATTTACATCAAAAAGACAAATAAGGAGAGTAAGATAAAACACAATTGAAATATGGAATACAAAGGATAATTTGTTATACCCAAAGCAAGTCTCCGTAGAATGTTAAACGTTTTCAAAATCAATAGCATCATTTAGAAACAGATATATTTGCACCATGGACCAGAGGTGTCTTCCTGTTTCTCCCACTTTTGTAAAAATATATATTGAAGGTTGGAATTGAGGTGGGAAGAACAGGAATAATTACTTAAATTAAGGGGCTGTTAGAATTACATAATTAACCAATTAACTAATTAGTACTAAAAATTTTACCTGTATTTTGTGCAAGTTTACCTGTATTTTTCTTTATTTCTAGCTTATTATCACCTCGTACACGTACTTGTAGATTACAGATCACAATTAATTTTGAATGTTCGTTGACCACGCAAATAGTTCCTGATTATTTCAATCCCTCGTCTTCTTACATTTAATTTCTACGACTCTTTTTACACTAGATGATTCGTTTTTTACGTCAATGAGTCGCAGATGAGTTGAAAAAAAATTCTAGCATGTTGAATGATACTGCATCATCCTAATCGCGGAATGACAGATGTGTTATGAGGCTCTAGAATTGATAGATTGTAGAACATTAGAGCCACAGATACCCCCTTTCGGGTTTAAAAAGAAATTAAAAGTCTACTAAGCGACAGATTTTTGCATGAATCCATTTCTGAGCTTATTTTGATACTATCTAGCAGATATAAAAGTTTCAAGCAAAAAATGGTGGTGCGATTTGAGTATTTAATCGTCATATTAGTACGTTTTACAAAGGAATATATAGGAAAAAATAATTGGGGTCTGATACCTGTAGGAAGTGTGTGTGTGTGTGGGGGGGGGGGGGGGGGGGGAGTGCAAAATTGTGGTCACTCTAGAGACAGTTAACTTTAGTTTGTCATCGAACTTTGCCTTATGATTTGCCCATTGGAAGCGGATTAAACCTTGATTTTCAACTTCAAAACATAGTCAGGATCCAAAGACTTCAATAGAATTTCCACTTAAAAATCATTATCCCAGAAGGATTTATTTTCAAGGTCGTATGTCAGTGGTCAAGGTCACAGATCGATGATTTTTTAAGGCTGTATTTGAGATCAATTGTCACGATTATTGGACTCATTCCCAAAGCAGAAATGACCAATATTTTCCTACTATATTTGAAGGAAATTTCCAAATTTCAAATATTTTAATATAGTGTCTTTTTCTAACTTTCAGAATAGTCATCCGTTCACTTTGTAAGAATTCGTCTTTCACGAATGTAAGACACAGTTTCAGAATTGAAAGTTAGAAAAAGACAATAGTATTACATTCTATAGTTTAGGCATTGTATGATAATCAGTAGCATGTGCTGATATGGAAAAGAACTTTGGAATATTTTTGAGCGGAAGATGAATTTTTATATGTGTTTGTATTTTTTCTTTTTTCGAAAACGTCGCCGCCTAAGACGTACAAACAAAATATCATTACTGCAGTATTATACTTTTGTCACAACACAATACCAAATTGAGACAACAGGATGTATTTTTCATATACCTCTGATTTAGTATGTCGTATAAAGATGAAAGAAACCTGTTGATTTACTCTTACAGTACGGCTGTTAAGGAAACAGCATTTTTTGTTGGGTATTTTCGGGGCCCGATTATCCATTTTACGATATGGATTATACTGAAAGAGGACGATTTTTATGCCCCCGGAATCACAGATTCGGGGGCATATAGTTTTTGGCCTGTCCGTCTGTCTGTGTGTTTGTCTGTTTGTCCGAATATTTCACATGTGTATTCCTTGTGACAAGACCTTTCCATTGATACCAACATTTTTGACCTCGTGACCTTGACCTTTGACCTTTGACCTACTTTTTAAAAACTTTAACATTGGGCATAACTTTTGAATAGTAAGTGATAGGGCTTTCATATTTCACATGTGTATTCCTTGTGAGAAGACCATTTCATTGATAGCAAAAAGTTTTGATTTCGTCACCTTCACTTTGACCTTTCACGTACTCAACAGAAAATGGCGTTTATACTAACAAAGATGCCGCCGGGGGCATTCGTGTTTCACAAACACAGGCTTTATTTCTAGTAGAACTTGTTCATGATTTCTTATCTGGTAAGGCGTATTACTCAGAGAAGATACTTCATACCTACTGATCTTCAAAATCATGCGCGCAAGGTCATTCTGAGAAATCCTTATACAATATACAAGACTCCTTAAGGAGTTAAAAATAAATACATATTCTGACTCCGAGTTGTAGGAAAATAAATAATCTGGGCTGCTCTGTATTGGAAATAAATAATCTGACCCGGAAAAATTGCAATCCCCCACCCCCTCCCCTTAGAATCAAATTGTCGTTCATACCATATTACGAGAAGATGCCCTTGTTTGCAAAAATATTTTCTTCAATTTATCTTCTGTAAAACGTTTTCATGAAAATTCTTTTTTCATAAAAAGCTAGATTTTCACCAGTTACAAGATGTTTTTACACTAATTAGTATCAACTAGATAAACAACTATTAAGTTAATTACTTTCTATTGTTATATGAAGTGGGAGAAACAGGAAAATATATTTTTCAAAAGTGGGAAAAACGGGAAGTAACCCAACCAACATGCACGTTTCGGATACGTAAACATCGTCCTTGATCCTCAATATAAACAATGTAATATGTCAAAGAGTGTGAAAGTTATGTCCAAAATGTACCGAATGACGTAGCAGGATGGGTGGGATCAACTGGTCATATATTGCCGTCATGAGCACAAAATAAGTTGTATTATAAAACTTTCTTTAACGTTAACTGACGCGGGTATTTTGATTTCATGGTGATCAAAAAATCAAAATGTTGGCTATTGATATAAAGAAAGTCGAAGGGTTCCAGTTCAATACCTTCTTGAAGAAAATTCCAAACCAATTTCCATGCACCAGACACGTGTTTCAAATATTAAATTATCATCAGTGATGCTTCGAGCGGAGCCACCAATGAGTTAAAGAAGATCCTGACGATAATCTCAACAGCACTCACAATAGAGTACCAAACTAAGCATTGACGGCCCCTAGCAAGCTAGAGGTGGGATCATGTGCCCGGGAGGAGAAAGCAACACATGTTGGCTAGCCACACCCGCCGTTGATGTTCATGCACGAAAATGAAAACAATATATAAATTGCATGCACTGCACTGTCTGAGGTTATGTCGATATAGATAGTGCTATGGCGACCAGGGAAAATATTTAAAACACTTACTGCCAAACCCCTCGTGGGAACTTTTTTCACGAGCTCCACACGGCAAAGGGCATAAGTGTGACACAAATGAGTTAAGAAAATCCTAACGATAATCTCAACAGCAAAATTGATTTCAGTAGCGCCCTCTTTAATTTTTTGAATTTAGATTTGTACATTTGCAATAAAGAACATTACATAGATACCATGTGGTTTGACTGAAACAGATCAAGTCATCCTTTTATGTTATAATTTGTCGAAAACGTGTCAGTCGATCAGAGCCTTTGGTGGCCATATTTGTCGACCGATCGGCACGAAAAACACAAACTTGGGAAAGAATACTGAGAAATTGCTTCCTGTAAGGTTTCTTGAAAATCTGTGCAGTGGTTGCAGGGGACATGTCGAAAATGTAAAAAAAAAGTTTATGCCGGACGGACGCCGTACGACGGACGGCGATCTATGATAGAAGCTAACTTGAGCTTTGCTCACATCAGCTGAAATGTGTCCTATTTCTGTAATAACAGCGAAAAAAGTCTACTAACAAATAGCCCAAAGGGTCATAACGTCAACTGATACAGCAAAACAGAAACATCCAAATGCGAAAACTCAATGTGGACAAGCTTAGCAAGAGACAAGAAACGGACCTGAAAGACTCCATCAAAACACCAAACACAAAAGACTACACAAAACCAAGGAGACCAATTGGTATCTGGTACCAACTCATTAGCAATTGGTGTGATTATCCGAATGACGTGCGCATAACGCTCCTACTTGTCCGGCTATCCAGAGGTCTCAAATAACGCTCATTTATTGTGCAAAATAGCCTCTATATGGAAAATGACGACCCCAACAAGACTACAAAACGCACGGGCCAAGAAACAAACAAATTATGAATGGATACTAGAAGCTTTGGCGTTCGAAGAACAGTACGTGTCAGCTGGAGGAAGCTATGGATGCAATCACTCGAGGAGTCTTCAACATTCAGAGATGTCAGGTGTGCCCTGTCTTCTCTGACGAGGTTTGGACCATCATGGAGTCCGGTCGTCAAATCAGTGAATGAAAGTAAAACAACAAAGCCGAAATTAAATTGCGAAAATCGAAAGGTTCACAAATTCTTGAAAAAAATATAAAACAGAACTTTCTCATGCATACAGAAAAATCGGACAAACAGACGGAGACAACGACACAGCTCCATAAAGACGCGAGGGACAACCCTATCTGATGATGAACAAGTACAAGTGCGGAATGCACTGTTAAACGCATAGAGTTAATTAGCAAAGTTAAACATATTCAGATATCATATGACTCATGTTACAATAGTATCCAAGCAAGTAGGACTAAATTAACAGATGCCCAAAGCTGATTCTAATCTCTCGCTTGGTACGTTTAAAAAACGATCAAATTTAAGGACAAGGAAACATTTCCTCGACCTCCACAAATATCGACGTGAATCCAACCTAACACTAAACGGATGCAAAGGTCTCATGGGAAAAGACGTAACCAGAAACTCAAAAAAGTACAACTTACTCGCAGAGATCTACTAATAATAGCACGCAACGGCGGCAGACACGAACTGATACATGCTTTCTCATCGGTTCAATCAGTTCTATTGAAACTATCTTGGATGAAGCACAAGTTGCATTCTAAATAATGCGGAAAAGTTCCAACTCTATACCCTGTTGAAGAAAATTTCAAAGCAATTTATTATGCACCAGACAAGTGTTTCGAATACCAAATTCTCATCAGTGATGCTTCCAGCCAAAGTGCTTTTCATCAGCCGCCAAAATTCATTTCACTAGCGCTCTCCGGTATTATTTTTAGAATTTAAATTTGTGTATTTACTTTACAGAGATTACGCGGTTCCAAATTACCCGTAGGGTCGATTCAGTAACATATCCAAATAAAATATATGTTCAAAATAGCATTGAAGGATGATGCTAAGATGTTAACCTCCTTTAATTTCGATAATGTTTTTGAATGAAATATCAAGTTTCCAAAAAAGCCAAATAAATATATGATGTCAAATTGATAAAATGCCAAAACAAAGTTTTCTTACAGGCGACAGAGCTGGAAAGAAGTAATTAATACACTTAAATTGACAAATATGGATAATGACCATATCCCTGTATACAACACAAAATCGATAATTCAGAAAATCAGAAACCGAAGGCATACAAAATCAGGATAAAACAGGAACCAAAGCAAACAAACAAAAACCTCCACCACATGAAAAGAAGCGAACTCCCGATATGGGAATGAGACCAGGTGCCCAGGAAGAGTAAGCATCTCCTGCTTGCATGCAACACCCGCCGCTTCCATTAGGTAGAACTGTCACATCAGGTTACTTCCATTTCGGAAGACAGAGTACTATCTTTGGTTGGATGGTTCAAATGGTCTATGACAGAATATCATCCACCATTCTGGAGAATGGGACATCATAGTGTATGACGAGTTCCCCATATCGACCGTAGAACTTCCTCAGTGACTATGTTAGTCGGTCACAAACATATCCCTGAATGAGAAGCTTATCTGAAAGACGCCTGGCTCTCAGAACAAAATCCGTATATTTCGTACTTGCTCTGGCATAGCGTATCAACTGAGATATGAACACGCCATAAGCAGGCGATGAAGGAATGTTGCTACTCAGAAAAGGAAAATGTGTAATGCTAAAATTGAAGTCGTCACGTGTGTCATAGAGTGAGGTGTTCATATGACCATCAGTGTCGTAGGACAACATTATGTCCAAATAGGATGCTGAATTATTTGTCTTTGTAGTTTCTTTAACTTCAAGCTCCGAAGGATAGATACTGCTCAGGTAATCCGCGAATTTTGGATTATTGATGGACAACACATCGTCTATGTATCTGTAAGTGAAGTTGAAGTCAGAAGCTAAGTATCTTTTCCCTTCAGAGACCAAAGATTGAATGAATTCAGCTTCGTACAAGTAAAGAAAAATGTTGGCAAGGAGTGGGGCACAATTGGTCCCAACTGGAATTCCGACAATTTGCTGGAAGACCTTTCCTCCAAACACCACAAAAATGTTGTAGATCAGAAAGTTTGATATCTGAAAAAATATCTGTTTCAGTGTACTTATTTTCAGAATCGGACTTTTCTTTTACAAAGTAGGTTTTGTCATAGTTAACAACAATAAATTTGTATTTGCGATTACCATTCTTGCTTGTAAACGCATTACTTATAATTTTTGCGAGTCTTTCTTTCAATTTAGAATGTGGAATTGTAGCGTAAAAAGTCGAAAAGTCAAAGGCTTTGATCGAATGGACTCTACTAAAATGAGGAGATTTCAGATGTTCTTCGAATTCTTTAAAATCCACATCTGGTTGATACCACAGCGAGAATATACTGTCGAACAATATTTTTGAAGACCAGATTTGATTTCAGATAAAACTTTGGTGAGTAAGATCGATACAGATTTGGTAGAACATCTTGAACCAGCGATGAAACGGTGTTTGTACGGAGTCTTATGCATTTTAGGTATGCAGTATAAGTATGGTAAATCAAAATCTAAATTGTTAGTGTCAAAGCCAAAGGAAGCAAGAGCTGATTTGTGGTTATCTATTATTTCAGAGGCAGAAAAGTTTGTTAGGGTGTAAGTGGGATTTCCAGGTGTCGAATTTAAACCCAACTCTTTAACTAGACTGTCGAAATAGTACTTTTTGCAAGTAAATGTGTAATTATTTGAGGCTTTGTCCGCTGGTGTGATGACATAATGTTCTTCGAGGTATGTAAGCTCTGGGATAACATCAGGGTCTTTAAATATAGACTCGAATCTTGTGTTCACAGTTTATTTTAATCGGTAAATTCTACATAAAAGTAACCCTCTGATAGATTTTATCCATTCGGAAAGGGTGTCGAGCTGTACATCCTCTTTCTTTGCCCAACGTCTTGCATATTCCTCACAAGAGACCATGATAATTTTGACATTAAAGGACATACTTTTTCTGTATTTGGGACCCTTTTTAAACAATTCTTTCAACTTGTCGTTCTTGACTATACTAAGGTCACCAGTAATTACGTGTCCACAAGGAGAGTAGTTGAAATCCGATGAAGAACATTCGCAAGGAAGTGGATGTAGTGAGGGATTACTTAAATCAATACACTGCAAGAATCGTTTGTGATTGTAAATTTTAGATGCAACTGTTGGTGTGTAGCTATAGGAAATACAAGGAGTTTCTTTTCGTTTTAAATATAGTGGAATTTTTTCTATGACAGTTTTGTGATTCAAAATTTGACCAAGATTCAATTTATCAATACCTTCGTTTGCAAATCTTACTTTAATGAAAGGGCGGTTTGTTTTCTCCTCTGATTTATCTGATCTAACTGCTTGAAATAAACGAAAAGTAGAAATGTCCAATGTGACTCCTTGTAGTCTGTATTCATGGGAACGTGTATCGGTAAATGTGAGGTCCTTTCGTATATTCGTAGATTTCGTGTAACTTCCGTAAAGGAACAGAGTATCATTTGGTACGAATATAATGCAGGCCTAAAGGCTCATTCAAAAATGGAACCAAGTCATCGAAGGAAAAAATATGTATGACAAATATGGATAATGACCATATCCCTGTCTACAGTACAAAATCGATAATTCAGAAAATCAGAAACCGAAGGCATACAAAATCAGGACAAAACAGGAACCAAAGCAAACAAAAACAAAAACCTCCACCATATGAAAAGAAGCGAACTCCCGATATGAGAGTGAGACCAGGTGCCCAGGAAGAGTAAGCATCTCCTGCTTGCATGCAACACCCGCCGCTTCAATTCGGTAGAACTGTCACATTCGGCAACTTCCATTTCGGAAGACATAGAGTACAATCTTGGGTTGGATGGTTCAAATGGTCTACGACAGAATATCACCCATCATTCTGGAGAGTGGGACATCATAGTGTATGACGAGTTCCCCATATCGACCGTAGAACTTCCTCAGTGACGATGTTAGTCGGTCACAAGCATATCCCTGACTGAGAAGCTTATCTGAAAGACGCCTAGCTCTCAGAACAAAATCCGTATATTTCGTACTTGCTCTGGCATAGCGTATCAACTGAGATATGAACACGCCATAAGCAGGCGATGAAGGAATGTTGCTACTCAGAAAAGGAAAGTTTGTAATGCTGAAATTGAAGTCGTCACGTTTGTCATAGAGTGAGGTGTTCATGTGACCATCAGTGTCGTAGGACAACATTATGTCCAAAAAGGATGCTGAATTATTTGTCTCTGTAGTTTCTTTGACTTCAAGCTCTGAAGGATAGATACTGCTCAGGAAATCCGCGAATTTTGGATTATTAATGGACAACACATCGTCTATGTATCTGTAAGTGAAGTTGAAGTCAGAAGCTAAGTATCTTTTCCCTTCAGAGACCAGAGATTGAATGAATTCAGCTTCGTACGAGTAAAGAAAAATGTCGGCAAGGAGGGGGGCACAATTGGTCCCCATTGGAATTCCGACAATTTGCTGGAAGACCTTTCCTCCAAACACCACAAAAATGTTGTCGATCAAAAAGTTTAACATCTGAATAATGTCTGTTTCAGTGTACTTATTTTCAGAATCGGACTTTTCTTTTACAAAGTAGGTTTTGTCATAGTTCACAACAATAAATTTGTATTTGCGATTACCGTTCTTACTTGTAAACGCATTACTTATAATTTTTGCGAGTCTTTCTTTCAATTTAGAATGTGGAATTGTAGTGTAAAGTGTCGAAAAATCAAAGGCTTTGATCGAATGAACTTTACTAAAATGAGTGGATTTCAGATGTTCTAAAAGTTCCTTCGAATTCTTTAAAATCCACATCTGGTTGATACCACTGCGAGAATATACTGTCGAACAATATTTTTGAAGCCCAGATTTGATTTCAGATAAAACTTTGGTGAGTAAGATCGATACAGATTTGGTAGAACATTTTGAGGAACCAGCGATGAAACGTTGTTTGTACGGATTCTTATGCATTTTAGGTATGCAGTATAAGTATGGTAAATCTAAATCTAAATTGTTAGTTTGGAAGCCAAAGGAAGCAAGAGCTGATTTGTGGTTATTTATTATTTCAGAGGCAGAAAGGTTTGTAGGGGTGTAAGTGGGATTTCCAGGTGTCGAATTTAAACCCAACTCTTTAACTAGACTGTCGAAATAGTACTTTTTGCAAGTAAATGTGTAATTATTTGAGGCTTTGTCCGCCTATTATATTTACGAATGCCATGACTTCGAGGTCTTCTTTGTGGTCTGTTGAATAAGCTAGTCACATTTACCGATTCACAACCGGGAATATACAATGTCTTATGAAACACCGACTGATTCAGATTTAATATCATTGTCGCATTCGCACAGAATACACTTTATCCTGTTATTAAAAACACCTCCCATAAAAGACGATTCATAAAAATCCCATTTATTAACAAAGGTTTTGATCTTCTAAACATCTTTACTACGTTTCGGGATCATCGCGTACAACGTACCATTCCTAAATATTTTGAGGATTTTGAACCTCCTCTTATTTGTTACAAGTATATTTGTATATATGTATTTTTACTGCAGTAAAGTTACATCAGATCCTAAAATACTTGAATCATGTCCTGCTTCTATAGAATGTGCAACGTCTGAATTAATATGTATATAAACCAGCTGGTCATATTGTCTCTTGTTGCAGACTTATTTTTATACCTGTATGAAAAAGAATTTATCTAAAATCTTCAAAAGCAAAGAAAACATGATGATTTGAAATGTTTCATTGGTACTTCTAGGTACCTGAATGATATTCTTACTTTCGACAATCCTGTTTTTGAGAAGTATGAAAATGTTATTTATCCTCAAGAATTGACTCTAAACAAGGCAAACGTTACAAACACAGAAACACCATTTTTGGACCTAAATATCAAAATTGTCAATAGAGAGATTCATACAATTGTATATAACAAAAGAGGTGATGCTGGATGCAACATAGTAAATTTTCCCGGGCTTGACGGTAATGCTCCTTGATTAAAGTCATACGCCATAACGGTATCTACATTTCACAGCTCATTCGGTTTGCTACAGCATGTGCTGATGTTTTGGATATTCATAGTAGAAATTACGGCTTTCGGTATATTTTGGACATAATTTTCACAGATTTTGGCCATATTTTATTGTTTAGATTGAGGATCACTGACGAGGGTTAAGTACCCGAAATGTTCATGTCTGGTAAAAATCATAGAAGTACCTAACTATTACTCAGTCTCAAAGTCGAGAAGGCAGCGCATGAATGTCAGTCGGACTCCTCGGGTGATCACATGCATAAGCCCGCTACAGCCGGCAGAAGACGGACTGTATTTCGTATAACTTCTGTTTTTTTATAACCATTTACATATCCTTCAGTGTGTTTCTTGGGCCCCTGTGTCATGTTGTTTGTGTAAATGATCATCTTACAGTGAGTTGTACGTTCTTAGAGACCTATGGGTAACGAAAAAGTGGGAGGGTTGTGAGCTATCCGGATAACCACACAGTCTGCTACTTGCGTGACAGATCACCGTCCTAAGTCGGCACCGGTTACCCATTGGTCTCGTTGTTTTATGTGTAGTCTTTTGTGTTCCATGTTTCTATGATGTGTGTTGGTGTTCCTTGTCCCTTTTGTGTCTCTTTCTGTGGATGTCTGCTCTGTGTTTATGCTTTGGGTGTTTTGGAGTTTTACTTTGGGTGCTGCAGTCTAGTGTTGTTGGAGATACCCTCCTTTTTTTAAAAAAACAAGGGAAGTTTTGTTTCGCTCAGTCAGTGAGCAACTCTCAGAAATGCTCTTATATAAGTCTGTAGATCGGTCAAATACCATGCAAGGTTTCCTTCTGGTGACTTCAGGATCATACCCAGTTCATAAATCAATTCTGGCACATTTTCTATTGGAAATATATAGTAACATTACTACATCTGAAGAGATTTTAAAATCTTATACAGGAATGAGATGATATGCTTAATGAATATCTCCTTCAAATAACCTACATCTTCCTCAGAAGTTCGGAGGAAAAAGGCAAAATCCTGTCTCTATAATTTCTTTCATTGGATAAGTAATTTTAAAAGTGTTTATATGGTTCCAATGTCTCAAACTACCAGCATTTCACAACAATCAACATGAACAAATATCTGAAGAACCACATCAAAAACCATTCGTATTGCTAATAAACTTCATAAGCTGCTCCATTTGTCAAATTTTGTTTTCTTATTCAATTCAATGTTCTTAGAAAAATATGATATGACTCTTTTGTGTATGCTTATCAATATTTACGCCAAAGAGTAATGTATACCTTCCAAACATTTCGCCATGTCTTATTCTAAGCTGATCCGTCGAAGATTGTTAATTGGATTCAAGGATGTACGTTCAGATTAAGACCGAGAAAACGAAAGGCATCAATAGCATCAGTCCCAATTTTCGAAGACTGAGAATTCCTGATCAAACGACGGATAAAATGAACGACTTTTAGGATATAGAATTGCACAAAAATCTAAATTTAATGAACAAATTATAACATATTTTGGATACTTCCATAATTATAAGTCTGGATCGGATAATATATCGTCTCTGCATCCCCCCTCCAAAAAAAAAAAAAAAACAAAACAAAACAAAACAAAACAAGGCCTTTAGAGTTCTTTCACCTGCATAGAGTATATTGATTGAATGAGTGTAAGAAGATCCTGACGATAATCTCAACAGCACTCACAATAGAGCACCAAACTGAGCATCGACGGACCGCTAGCAAGCTAGAGGTGGGACCAGGTGCCCGGGAGGAGTAAGCATCCTCATTTAAGTGACAAATATGGATAACGACCATATCCTTGTACACAGCACAAAATCGGTAATTCAGAAAATCAGAAACCGAAGGCATACAAAATCAGGATAAAACAGGAACTCCCGACATGGGAGTGAGACCAAGTGCTCAGGAAGAGTAAGCACCTCCTGCTTGCATGCAACACCTGCCTCTTCAATTCGGCAGAACTGTCACATCAGGTTATTTCCATTTCGGAAGACATAAGGTACAATCTTTGGTTGGATGGTTCAAATGGTCTATTACAGAATATCATCCACCATTCTGGAGAGTGGGACATCATAGTGTATGACGAGTTCCCCATATCGACCGTAGAACTTCCTCAGTGACTATGTTAGTCGGTCACAAACATATCCCTGAATGAGAAGCTTATATGAAAGACGCCTGGCACTCAGAACAAAATCCGTATATTTCGTACTTGCTCTGGCATAGCTATCAACTGAGATATGAACACGCCATAAGCAGGCGATGAAGGGATGTTGCTACTCAGAAAAGGAAAGTTTGTAATGCTGAAATTGAGGGCTGCACAAAGCATAAATCTCAAAAAGACCATTTTGGCGAAAAAATAGTGAGAACTGCGATTAAACACAATTTTCTGTAATGGGCAGGGGTAATTTTGTTGTTGTTTTAAATGTTCTATTTCTCCATATCTTCATTTCTACACAACGAATTGTGCCTCATATAAACTAAGCATAAATTTATGTGAAACGAACACGAACATGAAATTTACATGACATTTTATTTGAAATTCATATGAAGTTTCTGACATTAATTTCATGTGCATTCAATTTTGCAATAAGGTCACCAAAATATGTGAAATTCATGTGAAGTAAATCTATTTGAAATTCATGTGAGATATTTCTCACTTAAATCTTACGTGAAATTTATATGAATTTCACATGAACTTTCATGTGAAATTTACATGATACTCATTTCATGTGAGGCATAATTGGCTGTGTATACATTTTGTTGTGTATTATCAATATTGAAATATGTCTTCTGTGGTAACAATTTTAGTGAACCGTATGCACATCTCAACAAATAATCACTCATCAGTGGTGCTTGAGGCCAAATAGAGGAAATCCAAAAAGGTGAATATATGCAGGGCTTAATCCAAAAAATCCAAATAAGGACAGAGTTATGCCTTCAGGAAATTATCCTGCTTTAGACTAACTTTAAAAAAAAATAACAGAAAATTTTCAAATACAAGACAGTGCAGAAACACTTGGAAACAGTCCATCAGCAATAGTACCAACATAGTGGTTGAAATGATCTATATTGGAATATACATGTACTGTATAGTATGTTTTATGATAATAATTTCTTTGCACCATAATCGTATTTCAGGATGCTCTAAGCCAAAACATAGGAATTCGGAATAGTGCATATATGTAGATAGTCTAAGAACATTACCTAAAAATATGCCAAAGACCAAGTGAACATACAAAATGCTGACAAAGTAGGAACAAAGTTGACAAACGGTAAACGGTAATTTTGAACCGTTAAATAAGAAATTAATTCTTGCGAAGAAAATAGAAAATATCCCTCAAAAGTCAAAATTATAATGAAAATAGCGAACATCACCACAGCCATAAGATTACAACAAATCATAAACACAATCAGTGAACATCATCACAGCCATAAGATTACAACAAATCATAAACACAATCAGTGAACATCATCACAGCCATAAGATTACAACAAATCATAAACACAATCAGTGAACATCATCACAGCCATAAGATTACAACAAATCATAAACACAATCAGTGAACATCATCACAGCCATAAGATTACAACAAATCATAAACACAATCAGTGAACATCATCACAGCCATAAGATTACAACAAATCATAAACACAATCAGTGAACATCATCACAGCCATAAGATTACAACAAATCATAAACACAATCAGTGAACATCATCACAGCCATAAGATTACAACAAATCATAAACACGATCAGTGAACATCATCACAGCCATAAGATTACAACAAATCATAAACACGATCAGTGAACATCATCACAGCCATAAGATTACAACAAATCATAAACACGATCAGTGAATATCATCACAGCCATAAGATTACAACAAATCATAAACACGATCAGTGAACATCATCACAGCCATAAGATTACAACAAATCATAAACACGATCAGTGAACATCATCACAGCCATAAGATTACAACAAATCATAAACACAATCAGTGAACATCATCACAGCCATAAGATTACAACAAATCATAAACACGATCAGTGAACATCATCACAGCCATAAGATTACAACAAATCATAAACACAATCAGTGAACATCATCACAGCCATAAGATTACAACAAATCATAAACACAATCAGTGAACATCATCACAGCCATAAGATTACAACAAATCATAAACACAATCAGTGAACATCATCACAGCCATAAGATTACAACAAATCATAAACACAATCAGTGAACATCATCACAGCCATAAGATTACAACAAATCATAAACACAATCAGTGAACATCATCACAGCCATAAGATTACAACAAATCATAAACACAATCAGTGAACATCATCACAGCCATAAGATTACAACAAATCATAAACACGATCAGTGAACATCATCACAGCCATAAGATTACAACAAATCATAAACACGATCAGTGAACATCATCACAGCCATAAGATTACAACAAATCATAAACACGATCAGTGAACATCATCACAGCCATAAGATTACAACAAATCATAAACACGATCAGTGAACATCATCACAGCCATAAGATTACAACAAATCATAAACACGATCAGTGAACATCATCACAGCCATAAGATTACAACAAATCATAAACACGATCAGTGAACATCATCACAGCCATAAGATTACAACAAATCATAAACACAATCAGTGAACATCATCACAGCCATAAGATTACAACAAATCATAAACACAATCAGTGAACATCATCACAGCCATAAGATTACAACAAATCATAAACACAATCAGTGAACATCATCACAGCCATAAGATTACAACAAATCATAAACACAATCAGTGAACATCATCACAGCCATAAGATTACAACAAATCATAAACACAATCAGTGAACATCATCACAGCCATAAGATTACAACAAATCATAAACACAATCAGTGAACATCATCACAGCCATAAGATTACAACAATCATAAACACAATCAGTGAACATCATCACAGCCATAAGATTACAACAAATCATAAACACAATCAGTGAACATCATCACAGCCATAAGATTACAACAAATCATAAACACAATCAGTGA
This sequence comes from Pinctada imbricata, assembly GCA_033119305.1. Taxonomy (NCBI): domain Eukaryota; kingdom Metazoa; phylum Mollusca; class Bivalvia; order Pterioida; family Pteriidae; genus Pinctada; species Pinctada imbricata. The sequence goes on along the minus strand of VSWD01000010.1, from coordinate 11,889,206 downwards.
ACATCATCACAGCCATAAGATTACAACAAATCATAAACACAATCAGTGAACATCATCACAGCCATAAGATTACAACAAATCATAAACACAATCAGTGAACATCATCACAGCCATAAGATTACAACAAATCATAAACACAATCAGTGAACATCATCACAGCCATAAGATTACAACAAATCATAAACACAATCAGTGAACATCATCACAGCCATAAGATTACAACAAATCATAAACACAATCAGTGAACATCATCACAGCCATAAGATTACAACAAATCATAAACACAATCAGTGAACATCATCACAGCCATAAGATTACAACAAATCATAAACACAATCAGTGAACATCATCACAGCCATAAGATTACAACAAATCATAAACACAATCAGTGAACATCATCACAGCCATAAGATTACAACAAATCATAAACACAATCAGTGAACATCATCACAGCCATAAGATTACAACAAATCATAAACACAATCAGTGAACATCATCACAGCCATAAGATTACAACAAATCATAAACACAATCAGTGAACATCATCACAGCCATAAGATTACAACAAATCATAAACACAATCAGTGAACATCATCACAGCCATAAGATTACAACAAATCATAAACACAATCAGTGAACATCATCACAGCCATAAGATTACAACAAATCATAAACACAATCAGTGAACATCATCACAGCCATAAGATTACAACAAATCATAAACACAATCAGTGAACATCATCACAGCCATAAGATTACAACAAATCATAAACACAATCAGTGAACATCATCACAGCCATAAGATTACAACAAATCATAAACACAATCAGTGAACATCATCACAGCCATAAGATTACAACAAATCATAAACACAATCAGTGAATGAAGGTCAAACACAAAGCCGAAACCACATTCCAAAAATCACGATCAAAAGGCTTACGGATTTTTTGAAAAACACAAAAGTCAGAAAAGAACTTTCTCGTGCGAAAAGAAAATAGGACAAACAGACGGAGACAATGACACAAGCTCCACAGAAACACGAAGGACAAACAGACGGAGACAATGACACAAGCTCCACAGAAACACGAAGGACAAACAGACGGAGACAATGACACAAGCTCCACAGAAACACGAAGGACAAACAGACGGAGACAATGACACAAGCTCCACAGAAACACGAAGGACAAACAGACGGAGACAACGACACAAGCTCCACAGAAACACGAAGGACAACTTATACAATGAACCATCTCCAATGCAAGTGCGGAAGGCAATGTAGAAGCATTGCAGGTGACATTGTTAATGATAAATATTAAACAACACTACAAAAAAATTACAAAGAGAACATCTATATCAAAAAGACAAATAAGGAGAGTAAGATAAAATACAATTGAATTATGGAATACAAAGGTTACATAAACTTTGGAAGTTAATTTGTCATATCCAAATCAAATATCCGTAGAATCTCCAACTGTCAACTTGTCATATATTGCCGATAGAATCTGTTATGTTATTTGACATGAGCGCAAAATCACTTGTATTTTAAAACTTTGTTCAACGATAACTGATAGAGGATATTTTTATTTTATGATGATCAAAATGTTGGTTTTTGAAGTAAGAACATCGCCTAGATACCATGTGAATGAAACATATCAAGTCATCCTTTAATCATAATACGGAAACTCTTTACCTTCTTGAAGAAAATTTCATTCCAATTTTAATGCACCAGACACGTGTTTCAGAAAGTAAATCCTTATTAGTGATACTTAATTTACTGCCGAAGTGATTTTTAGACGCAGCCAAATGTATTTATTAGCGCCCTCTGATTTTATCTTTGATTTGTGCGTTTTGACAAACCTGAAGGGCGATTCAGTAGCGTAGTTAAATAAAATCTATGTCCAAAGTAGCATTGGAGGGATGGTGCTAGGATGTGTCTTACGCTATACTTTGTTTCTTTGAAGGAGAAACTCTTCAAGAGGACGACGTTATACAATGATCGCAGCGAAGCACACAAGTACGAGACAAAGCAGGAGACAGGAAGTAGACCTACCACGTCAACAAAGAGAAGTAGACGACGCGAGAACAGTAAAACGAACAAATATGAAGGACAACACATCATAATGAAGGGGACCAATGACTGCATTGTATGAGCTGAAAACAAAATTCATTGTAAATAGATGACGCTACCGAAACTCAACGAAATGTTCAAAAATGCTGTCGGATTATTGACCCTGATTAAAACTAGGAAATAGAACTGACGGGGTAAAATCACTGTAGATGCTTTTTTGTCGATAAGGCACTACTGGATTTGAGATATGATAGCATGGCATGTGATATTCTTTTAAATATTAGCCGACTGTAGTGAACGCTGAGAACTTTTTATTTTTCAATTATTAAACATGATAGTAATAAACACCATACATTATACCGTTCCAACAACCACTCCAAACCAACAAATAGTTAGAGACAACGAATAAAGACAAAGAAACAAAGAAGATTCTTCATTCAAACACGGAGGGTAGGACACGCCTACTGACTAATTCTGTTCCTCGCGGCTTGACCTTAAATCAGCCAAAGAGCCCTTTTTTGTCAAATGAAAACCCAAGCTATTCATAATGTACAAATGGATTTAATTTACATTAAATGATAATTTTAATAAATGCAAGTTCTTAAACATGTTTTATACTGAGAAACTGACCAGCACTTACACATAGTATAGAACACTACACCTTTAGTATTTTGTTTGTTTATTTTTTGCATCACCTTGGTCGGTTGAGGACGAAGTTCTTGAGACTGACTACCTTGACATTATTCCTGCCAGTCTGGGGGTTTTGGACTGAGAACGTTTAGAATGTCTGGGTATCTTTTAGCTGCCTCACTAAACTCCTCAAAGGTGATTTCTTCGTCCTGGTCCTCATCCATCATATGGAAAATATCGCTGGCAATCCTCTCTGTTGTACGCTGATCGTCATCTTTTATAAGGGAGGAGTACGCCTGAAAAAGAGGGACAAGTGGGATTTTATCGCTCATCTAAGGATTGTACCCACCTTAGTAAAATAATTTGTTGGACCTGAAGACAAAATGTTGCCCTTGAACATAGTTAAAACGCGGCTCTTTCTCCTTTTTTTCAGAATGTTTAGAGAATGATTGTACTGTAAAGAACTGAAACGCTAGTTATAAAAATTCGCCCTCGATCAATATTTTTAAGGTCAATGATTCCATATAAATTCCTGCAAATTATTGTATGCATGTACCATTCCCCTGTGGTAGTATTAGGCATAACTAAAGACTTTACTGGGTCCCTAGGTACTATATGATTGCGACTTGGCAAAGATATAAAAATCTTAAATTTACAAAAAATGGTACTGCTTTATTTGTGCTTTAAATGTCTTTAAAAATATGAAAATTATGACAGGAGACCGAACGATGCACAATAAGGGTACCAATATGACAGAAGTTCACGCAAGAAGAGAATGAAAGAAGTATTTGAAGGAGATAATTAGTGACAGTTGTAAAGCTCGTCTCTGGTATTTAACGTTTGAATGTCTTATCTGTTCAATGACCCCTTTTTTTTAAAGTGTGGTAATTCAATAAGCATTTATTAACTTGTGGCGAGTAATTGTGACTAGATATGTTTAAAAATGTTTATAATTAGAATTGGGATCATTCTTCGTTCCTTGGAAAGTAATGATAAAGAATGAAACGGTCGATTTCTCATGATCATGGTGTAGTTTTGTCAATTTTCAAAAAGTGTAACTTTTTGAAATAACTCCTCATGAGTAGATTTTTCAATTTTCAAAAATGTTTAACTTAGATCATAGGATATCTAGCAACAAATACGAAGTGTTTTCTTACAACAAATCATAAACACAATCAGTGAACATCATCACAGCCATAAGATTACAACAAATCATAAACACAATCAGTGAACATCATCACAGCCATAAGATTACAACAAATCATAAACACAATCAGTGAATGAAGGTCAAACACAAAGCCGAAACCACATTCCAAAAATCACGATCAAAAGGCTTACGGATTTTTTGAAAAACACAAAAGTCAGAAAAGAACTTTCTCGTGCGAAAAGAAAATAGGACAAACAGACGGAGACAATGACACAAGCTCCACAGAAACACGAAGGACAAACAGACGGAGACAATGACACAAGCTCCACAGAAACACGAAGGACAAACAGACGGAGACAATGACACAAGCTCCACAGAAACACGAAGGACAAACAGACGGAGACAATGACACAAGCTCCACAGAAACACGAAGGACAAACAGACGGAGACAACGACACAAGCTCCACAGAAACACGAAGGACAACTTATACAATGAACCATCTCCAATGCAAGTGCGGAAGGCAATGTAGAAGCATTGCAGGTGACATTGTTAATGATAAATATTAAACAACGGTCGATTTCTCATGATCATGGTGTAGTTTTGTCAATTTTCAAAAAGTGTAACTTTTTGAAATAACTCCTCATGAGTAGATTTTTCAATTTTCAAAAATGTTTAACTTAGATCATAGGATATCTAGCAACAAATACGAAGTGTTTTCTAGATTCGTACCTTCAAAAGGTCTCTGACCTCCGCTTTGCTGATGGTGCCACTGTTGTCCCTGTCGTATAGTTTGAATGCTATCTTGATTTTATCGTCGATATTTTTACTGTCACACAAACACAGGCTTCGTACAAATTCCGTAAAATCTACTTGTCCGTTATCATCGGTATCGGCAATACGGAACATTTCATCGGCATATTCAACTGCGTCACCGGGAAAAAGACTGCCGTATAACTCCCGGAATTCTGTTTTAGTCAGTACGCGTGCCCTTGTGCATTTGTCGTTGAAACCTGCTTTCAAACCCTCCAAGTCTTCTTTCGTTAGATCGTATTCGTTCATTAACTTTTTATCCTCTTTGCTTGTCTTTTGACCCATTTTATTTTCAAAATAGGAATTAAAGAACCACACGTTAGAAGAGTCAAGAAAATGAATTCACTTCCGTGTGTTATTGAACGTACTATCGAATGTCTTTTATAAATATTTATAGAGACTTTCTGCCGTGTGCTATATTAGGATCTTGGTCAACTGTGCAAGACTTTAAATTCTGACAACGGCTATTGTCTATTGGTAAATTAAATGCATGGTCATAGACAAAGTTACATGTACATGCATTCCTGATCAATATATCAATCGTATCCACGTGGATAGTACTTGGAGGTCGTGGGTAAATCTAGAAAGGGGGAGGGTCGGGGAAAAAAATATATATCTGCCGATGTATATTAATAATACATTGTCCTTATATTTTTTAAAAGGAAAACGAAATGGGAATAAATGTAGATTTCTACTTTTGTTTGGTTTTCGGAGATTTGGACTTTTTTTTAAAACCAATACCAAAAGTTAACGATAAAGTTTGGTACATGAACGTACACATTAGGATGGTAATGATGATTTTTCGAAAAAGCAAGACCTTAAAAAATATACTTTTAATTGTCTCGGAGTCCAGTCTACACAGTAATATCCTTATACGAACGTTACTTTCTGATGTATTTTTTCTATGTCTCCCAGTGCCAAATGTTTGGAAATGTGGTGACTTCTAGGGAGAGGAACAAAGGAGGGGATCTCCAACAAGATTCGGCTGCAGCGCGTAAAAAAGGACAAGGAATAGTATACATCATCAAAACACCAATCACAAAAAGAGTAGAGGTGGATCCAAAACCTCAACTGCCGATACGGGAGGGGGCACAAGGCATTTTTATGGGATGATGAATTTGCGAGACTCGAAATACCGAGTGGGGGAGAGTATGGAAGGATGTTTTCCCTTTTCGTTGGTGGGGGCTCGGGACCTCCGAGAAAAATTTTAACTGGTGGCATCTGATGCGTATTTGAGCTGAATTTAGAAGGGATCAAGCGTATGATTCGCTGTCAACAAACGATAAACCATATCTAGGATGAAGAAAACTTTCGATGCTCAAAATGCTTTTCCCCCAAACATGTACGTCCACACAGAGATATTGGACGTGGCATCCTATCCAATCGACCGCTCGCACTTTGTCGACGATCATTGTGGGTAAACCTGAGAAAATTATGAAAAGATATATTCTAATCTGTGCTTTCTGTGTCTTTGGGCTTTTTCTAAACAGTAGTTTGCTTTGAAAATCATGTCTTATTGCCCCCTTCCTTTTGCACTAGAGATCGAAGAGGCACTTTCTCTTTTTTCCCTTTCTTTTATGAAAACGATGTGGTCGTTTTTGTGTACAAACGTACGTCTGGCTACGCCCCTGGTTGTGTATAATAACCTCCCCACTGTAAGATGACCGCACAAACAAAAAACAAAACAAAACAAAACAAAAAAAACAAAACAAAACAAAAACAAAAAAAAAAAAAGACAGCAAAACAAAGAGGCCCATAAAATACATATATATTAATGGATATTAAAAGAGGGGCATACGAAAAACAGTCCGTGCTCCGTCGACTGGAGCGAGATTATGCAGGCATGTAATCACTCGAAGTAGTCCAGTCATAACTACGATTTGAAATCGAACTTATTGCAAAAATGTGTTATGCTGTACGTTAAGACACTTGGAGCAACATATCAAAAGTCCTGTAAAATCCTCTTGGTTGAAATATGAGTTTTGGGCCTAAAAATCCCGATTTTTTTATGCCCCCGGAATAAAAGATTCGGGGGCATATAGTTTTGGTCTGTAGGTCTGTTTGTCTGTCTGTCTGTTTGTCCGAAAAACTTTAACATTGGACATAACTTTTGAATGGGAAGTGATATGACTTTGATATTTCACATGTGTATTTCTTGTGACAAGACCTTTCCATTGATACCAAAATTTTTGACCTCGTGACCTTGACCTTGACCTTCGACCTACTTTTCAAAAACTTTAACATTGGGCGTAACTTTTGAATGGTAGGTGATAGGGCTTTCCTATTCAATATGTGTATTCCTTGTGACAAGACCTTTCGATTGATACCAAATTTTTGACCTCGTAACCATGACCTTGACCGTTGACCTACTTTTAAAAAAATTTAACATTGGGCATAACTTTTGAATGGTAAGTTATAGGGCTTTGACATTTTACATGTGTATTTGTTATGTTAAAACCTTTCTATTTATACCAGAATTTTTTACCTTGATTTTGACCTTTGACCTACTTTACAAAGACTTTAACATTTGGAATATCTTTTTAATGGTACGTGATAGGGCTTTGATATTTCACATGTATATTTCTTGTCTCAAGATTTTTCCATCGATGCCAAAAAATTTTAACCCAGTGACCCTGACCTTGACCTTTCACATACATGTACTTAACAGAAATGATGTTTATACTAACAAAGATGCCACCGGGGGCATTCGTGTTTCACAAACACAGGTCTTTTTTTTTGCGAAAATTAGAGGAATTGTTATTTTGGTAATTTTATCAGCATCAGCGGCGGATTTGCCCCTCCCCCGGGCACTGACCCAAAATTTTCCAAAAACAGGTATATTTTTGCCCATTTTCAGTAAAAATCTGAATAGATTGTTCCGTGATATAAAGTGAAAAAGATGGCAATATAACCTACTTTATCACTCTAGAGGCAAACATCCATCCCCCTTTTTTCGTTTTTCGCCTGTGGGACATTGTTCCCCCTTCGCTTGAGAACCCCACTTGGTCAGAAAATGCATTGTAAAGCGAGGGGGGGAACGATGTTGTATAAAACTTTTCCGTTTTCCATTGATTTCTGTGTAAAATCAAAGCACTGAAGGTACTGAGAGCGAATAGCTAAATATCAGAATATGACATTGTATCATTTATGCCGTATGTCATCAAACTTTCCTTCGTAGACAAGTTTATGCAACTTGCAACAAGTATAGAATAATACTGAAATGCTAATCCATAATTATGTCATCAGAATTAAAAGATGACCGTCCTCGAATAATCATATTCAAAAGCGTCAATACTAGTGGCCGACCCAGAGGGTTGCATGACTAAGGGGTAAAGGAAGGTAAGTATGGTGGAAGAGGGGAGTTGGTTGTCGAGAAATCTGAGACAATCTCTAACAAATATTTTCCATTAGATTAAACATATTTATTGCAATCAAATATTACGTTACATCGGATTAGGCACAAGTTGTCCATCTTAGATTAATATTCCTTGAATTCTATAGAGATCAAATGAAAAAATATGAATTTTTTTAAAAGATCGAATGAAAAAATAAATTGCATTTCATTTAAAAAAAAAAAAGCTTCCGGTTTCTGGTTTCTCTGTGTTATTAGAGTTTTTCATTTCATAAAGAAATGTATCGGTCGATTAATTAAAGGAGTTTACCTGGCTGAAGTCCCTAGTAGAAACATTTACAGACCTGGTATGACCATATAATGAAGACAGACGAGAGAGAAAGAGAGAGAGAGAGACTCTTGTACTGGTAGTGTCTTAATTACGTTCAATTTCTGAGAAAAAAAAAAAGATTAAAATGCATTCAAGGTCTATATTTTCATTAAGTTTGTACGTCCTCGGTACATTCTTCTTCATTTCCAATCTTAAATCTTTTAACTCCATACGTATTCTCGTTGTCTGGAATGTATCTATGCCTATAAACTGGCGACATTTATTTTGTTAATTTTAAAAGTCTACACATGACGTGGGGTAGTCGTAATTATTATCTACTAATTAAAAGTTTGCTCGTTGGAAGGATTTATTTGAGAAAGATCTTTCTGATATATAAACAACGTTTACTAATACAAAATGTACGTATCTTCTCGATTTTTTTAGACTTAGATCGAAATTTAGAAAGGGGAAACGAGACGGGACAGTGCATACAACGAAAATGATTCTCTAAAATGATTCTATTGAATATCTTTGTGTTTTACATTTACTTTCTGAAAATGATATGAAAACTGGCGAGGGTAACAAGCTGAAAAATTTAACGAATGAGGAATAAATAGTGTCTATGAATTCAGTATTCTGTAAAAACAGTTTTATTTTACGAAGCGGCGAGCGGCGCGAGTCGGTACGTTTTTGATTATCTGTATATATTAATATTTTTTCCTCGGCTTTTTTTTTTGCAAAGTTTCTAGAAAATGATATGGTGTACGTATAATAATGAACAAATAATTTTTCTCAATTTTTTTTAACGTCGGATTTTCTAGAACGTTAAACAATAATAAGACGTCACCCGTAAAAATAGTTTACAATGAATATAGTTGTATCCCCCCTCTTTTCACTCTCTCTCTGACTTCACATCAGGAACTTACGTATGTATACATGCCTGTTCAGATGTTCAATTTTCGGTCCAACATAAAAAGGAAAGGGGATTGGGTCAGTACGGCTACTTATAATTAGTTATGAAAGGTATCTCTGATTAGTATCAGGTACATCGCTTACATTATTATACCTTCCTCGTCAACGACCCGTAATGCTTGACCCCTCCCTCATCAGTGAAATCAACAGTATCCACGCATGTACATTGTTCTATATTTTATAAGCTCACTACATAAACAACAAAACAGCTTGATTCTAAAGTAAACAGAGTTACATCGTTAATACATAGAAGCAGCATCGGCCCTTTACTTTCTCCGGCAGAAGAAGATTGGAAGATTTAATATGTCACGATGCTGAAAACCCTGTGATTTGATTGGTTCGTGCTTCAAATTATACATGTACGGAATTGGGGCCCTCTAGCGTGAAAAAATTCAGGTGATCACTTAGAGCTATTCGCTCAAAAACGCTTATTTTGACAAAAATATGGGTCTTATTTAGCATAAATTGTCCCATCTGACAGCAGATTTATATGTGGACAAAGCTACTTGAAATTTCTACCGAAAAAGATTCTCAAATTTTGCATTTTGAAATTTCGACTTTTCAGGGCAGATTTTACGCCTTATCTTAACAGCTCCTTATAATAAGACAATCCGTTTTTGATGGATTACAACAGTTTTAAACATCCGCAACAATTTCTAACATATGAAGAAGACTAAGAAAAGAAGTCTTTATAACCAGTGAGGTGCTGCATTAATTGTCTTCGAACGAGTTAAACATATACACGCAATCAAAGCTTTGATTTGCTCAACAAAAATGTTACCTTTAATAATCGAAAAAAAGAAAGATTAAATAAGGTTCATCAATGCCATTTCCACCGTTTTGCGATATAAAATCTTCATGTCCTGGATATTAAGCTTAATCTTGTTCGGATATTGCAAGTGTTATTGAAACTGGTTGTCTTTTTCATATCAAATCGTGTTAAATCGCGGTAAATCGTAGTCCTGCATCGTAACAGATCGCAACAAAATTCTGTTTTTTTACACAGAAATCAATGGAAAACGGAAAAGTTTTATACAACATCTTATCTTTACAGCTCCTTTTCATGAGAGGAATATTGGAATCGCAACGAATCTTGTAGATCGTGGATTGAATCGTGGAAACCGTAACAAATCGTCAAAGAGCGTGAGTGAAATCGTAGTGGATAGTAGGAGAAAGTGTTTCACCAAGATCTCCTACGATTGCATATCACGATCTGTTGCGCTTTGTCAAGATCTGTTACGCTCCACTACGCTCTCTCGTGATGTAAGGATCAATCGGGACAATCGTAGCAATCTTTTTTTTGAGAGTCAAAAAATTTGCCACGATCTCTGCGATCTCCTACGAACATCACGATTCCACCACGCTCTCTTATGATCGTCACGATTCAACCCCACGCTCTCTTACAATCTCTACGATTCACCTCAATCGGGGCAATCGGGGCGATCGTGGCTAAGTGTAAACCTAGCATAACATCTACAAACTTGAATTTTATCAAATGTCTTATATAGTTACTTAAGATTTTTAGGGGCTAAAACTGAATTTTTCTCTTGAATATCTGATCAACTGAACGTGCCACATTTGATCTTTTTGCATTTTGAATAAAATGAAGGGGGTCAAAATACTGCATTTCCCGTGGAGTATTGACTGAGGACTTTTAATATGTGTTTTGTACATGTGTTTAGACATTAAATTCTACTTCGACTTCAGCCCATTTTTAGCTCTACTGGTCAAAGACCAGTCGAGCTTATGCGATACCATGTTGTCCGGCGTCCGTCCGTCCGTCTGTCTGTCTGTTAACAATTTTTTGTGAGCGCAACTCCTGAATGAAAGAAAGCTTATTCTTTTTGCATTGAGTTTGGTCCATGGTCTAGTTGTGCACCTGATATTTTGTTTGAGCCTCTGACCCCCAGGGTCTTCAAAAATGGGTGTGGTCATTTTCTCCTATATAAGTGTATGTAATCTAGTGAACACCAATTCTCAGAAAGTATAATTGATAGAGAAATAATTCTTTTTGCAATATAATCAGTCTCTGGTCCAGTTGTGCACCTGATATTTAGTTTCACCCTCTGATCCCCATTGTCTTCAAAAATGGGTGTGGTCATTTTCTCCTATACGAGCTTATGTTATCTAGTGAACACCAATTCTTAGAAAGTATAATTGATAGAGAAATAATTCTTTTTGCAATATAATCAGTCTCTGGTCTAGTTGTGCATCTGATATTTTGTTTGAGCCTCTGACCCCCAGGGTCTTCAAAAATGGGTGTGGTCATTTTCTGCTATACGAGCCTATGTCAGTATGTGATCTAGTGAACACCAATTCTTAGAAAGTATAATTGATAGAGAAATAATTCTTTTTGCAATATAATCAGTCTCTGGTCTAGTTGTGCACCTGATATTTTGTTTGAGCCTCTGACCCCCAGGGTCTTCAAAAATAGGTGTGGTCATTTTTTCCTATACAAGTCTATGTAATCTAGAAAACAACAATTCCCAGAAAGTATAATTGATAGAGAAATAATTCTTTTTGCAATATAATCAGTCTCTGGTCTAGTTGTGCACCTGATATTTTGTTTGAGCCTCTGACCCCCAGGGTCTTCAAAAATTGCTCTTGGAAATAGGTGTGGTCATTTTCTCCTATATAAGTCCATGTTACCTTGTGAACATCAATTCTCAGAAAGTATAATTGACAGAGAGTTATTCTGTTTGCATTATAATCAGTCTCTGGTCTTTTTGTGCCCTGATATTTTGTTTGAGCCCCTGAACCCCAGTGTCTTGGAAATGGGTGTGTTCACTTTCCCCTATATAAGTCTATGTTACCTTGTGAACATCAATTCTCAGATGTATAATTGATGGAGAGATAATTCTTTTTGCATTATAATCAGTCTTTTGTCTACATTGTATGTGTGTGCCTGCTATTTTGTTTCAGAATCTGAACCCCAAGGTCTTTGGAATGGATGTGGTCATGTTCTCCTATTTAACTCTATGTAATCTAGTGAACACCAGTTCTCAGAAAGTATAATTGATACTATAGACTAACAGTAGAGAGATATTTCTTTTCCCATTTCTATGAGTTTGTGGTCTGATTGTGTGCCTGAGATTCTGTTTAAGACTGACCTGTCTTTGAAAATGGGTGTGGTCATTTTCTCCTATATAAGTCTTTGTAATCTTGTGAACACCAGATCTCAGAAAGTATACAGGTAATTCATGGAGAGCAAATTCTTTTTGCATTACATGTATAATGTGTCTGTGGTGTAGATGTGCATTCGATATTTTGTGTGAGCCCCTGTCCCCCAGGGGTGGAAAATGTATGTCAATTCAGTGAATTTAACAAAACAGCCAGTAGAGCTTCAGTCTCATCAGAGACTTCTGGTTTGGCATAATATGACTGGAGTAAAGAGTCCGACCAACATTCAGTGAGGACAGGTGGTCGGGGCTCTTTCTTCTCTAAAAAGGTTTGAATAGGACCCTTCATGTAATCCGGCCCGTCGTCATAGTCAGGAAGTGTGCAATTCAGTTTATAAGAATGCGCTGGCACTAGGCTGTAGATTGGTCAAGTACCTTGCCGAGTGTCCGGCTGATGACTGCATGATCATATATCAACGGTACAAATTCCATGGAGATACTGTCCATATCGGATCTTTGATCCATCTTAATTTGTGTATTGTGTCACCATAATTTAAGGCAGACTTTGAAATTCCCAAAGTAATAATTATACTCTGTTGCATGTATAGGTCCAAAGAAAAAACGCTAAAAAATCAGGTGAGTATTTTCTAGTTTATGAAAGCTGAAACCGTCACGATATCACGTATTGGATGAGTTGAGATACCGTGTGGCGGTACGTATCCTGGAAACATCCCCGTCGAGCCACATGAAAAATCTATCTCTTTCGTCATACACATTCGTATGATTCTCTCCATTAAACAGTTTTGATATTTAGGTCTGAAACTGGTGTTTCTTTGTTTGTAACGCAGCCATATGGTTTTTAGCATATTTAGGCCAATAAGTCAAATGTCAATGTTGAGGAAAATTCTTCACTAGACTGAAGAAAATATCCATTGGTTTCCAGATTGTATCTCAAGAACCTTATAACATGTCCAAATTGATTTTTGGTACATATATGTATGCAGGGGCGGATCCAGACCCCCAATTGCCGGGGGGGGGGGGGCACATACAATTTTTATGAAAATCACTTGCGAGGCCCGAAGGGCTGAGTGGGGGAGGGTATGGGAGGGGGTTCGGGGGCCTCCCCCGAGAAAATTTTGAAAAAATGAAGCGATTTGGTGGCATCTGAAGCGTATTTGAACTGAATTTAGAAGGGATGTGGCGCATATGATTCAGTCAGTGTCAGTAACAATAATTATTATTTATATAGAATATATTTGAAAAATTTCGAAATTTTCTGATGCGGGATATTACTTTGAAATAGATCAGGGACGTATAGGCCTTTTCGGAGTAGTTTCCGCGCATGCGCATAACTACCCAGGGGTGGCAAAATAGAACGAGCGAAAAGATGGCTTCGCGGGAAGATATAAATGACCTAATTTGTCCAGTCAACAAGGGGATGTTTGTCGTTTTGTTTAAGAATTCAGGATTACAATATATATCCTGCATTTAAAAGATCATCTTAGGAACATACTTTTGATACGATCTCTGTGAAAAACTGGAAATCATGGGAGTTCAAGAGCCTGAAGATGGTATGAGGTCGAGAACGAGGAGCAGTGCCATTGGTGCAGTCTAGCTACAAGGGCTACTTTGTTAAGATGTATTAAGAATTGAAGTTAACTATACTTAGTCGTCAATTTTTGTGATTAAAATTTATATAGGGGGATAGATATCGAATTCTCATAACTAACGGTGTATGATATGGGAAGGGGGGGGGGCGGACAGGGGGTACTTCTCTCCTCCCCTCCCACCCCTAACCTCCTCCTCCCACCTTCCTCCCCCCTCCTTTTCTTCTTTCCCTTACCTCCCCTATTCTCCATCCTCCCGCCCCCTCCCTCCCATTTCCCCCTTCCCTCCCTCTATCTCTCCTCCCTCCCCTCTTCCGCCCGCCTCCCTTTCACTCTATCCACCCCCTCATATATGTCTGTACGACCAATACAATGCTCACGGTGAAAGAAAATAGTTTTAGATAGGGACGTCAAGCTAAAATTGAACTAGAAATTTTCCCATCTAAAAATAGTTTCTTTTACTTTCTTATAAATTTCAATCGGAAAATATGCCCGCAAAAAAAAAAAAAATAAAAAATAAAAAAAAATTCAATTTTCCTATTTCTGAAGTGAGCTGTGCGGACAGAGCTCCTTAATTTTCACTGAAATGAATTCAGAACCAAAGACTTGACAAAATACAATGTGCACAACTATGTGAGTTATACACACAAGACAGACGTACGAAGGGTAATGAAATCTCAATGTTCAGTGACTTATCTTTGAGCAGTACAGCTATAAAAACAGCAGGTTCTAGAAGTAAGAACGCGGTTCCAACTCAGACAGTGTTCGTACACTTTAAGGAAGCAACCATTTGATTAAACATAGGGTAATCAAAGATTACATAGCTCGCCGTAGCAGGTTTTTGTCAAAAAAAAAAAAAAAAAAAAAAAAAAAAAACTTCTAAAATACAAAAAGCATTGTCATGAAGAGTCTAGTCATATCCCTTAGAGAGCTAAAGATAGAGCCAACGTTAAAGTAAGAAAAGAAAAAAACGGGGGGGGGGGAGGAAGAGATTCAAGAAATATGGGGGTTTCATGCATGTTCTGTATGCACAAATTTTAACATTTCTGGTGCAATTCTAAAATTTAAGTACATGAATAAATTTCTTAGCAAAGTATTGACTTATCAGAAAGTGCTTACTATACCCTCTACCATTGACAAGTACATGTGATAATATTCCATATAGTTTGAGTTAAATGTTCTCATGTACATTGATTAAGTAATATGTATATATATATATGTATAGCTAAATTATTCAAAAAGTCTATAAATAACTGGCGAGCGGTAGTGAGCAAAAGAAAAAAATTGAAAATTGACCGAAAAATTGTAGATTTATGGTACAAAATGTTGCAATTTCAAACAACGTTATTACGGTTAATGCATCATAAAATTTTGTGATTAAAGTGGGGGGGGGAGGGGGCACAAACATGGTTGTGCCCCCACACCCCGCTGCCTCCTTCTCCTACGCCCTTGTATTAGTAAGTATCTGCATGAAAAATAAATACAATTTTTTCTAAAGTAGGTCAAAGTCCCAGATCAAGGTCATTAGGTCAAAGGTCATGATCTCAAATGAAAGGTCTCGTCACAAGGTATCTACATGTGAAATATCAAAGCCCTATTCCTTATAGTTCAAGAGATATATAGCCCAGGTTACAGTTTTGAAAAGTAGGTAAAAGTCCAAGGTCACTAGGTTATAGGTCAAAGCCATATCCCATATAGCTCAGGTTAAAATTTTGTCTACAGCGGACCATGACGACAACGACCCCGAGCGTATGCAGGAGCGTATGGCATTATGGCATTAGCTCTCCGGACTTGTTCGTCCCGGCGAGCTAAAAAATCAGTTTTTTTAGAGCCCCCCCCCCCCTCCCCCACTAATAATAAAGGAGCCCTCTTCACTTAGCAGAGTTCACGAATGAGACCAAAAATCCACAGGACATAGCTTAGCTAAAAGTTACCGGACAAATACAAAATGATTCATGACAAATTTGCTGTTCGTATACAGAAAATAAATTGAGAGAAAAGTATACGAACTTAGAAATAAAAAAAAATCATTAGATGTAGTCGTTTAAATGTCCACGAAATGTAACGGCATGTGGTCAGTATCTCTTTATTAACCATCACTGGCTGGGATACAATTTCTCAAGAACTCATTTCGAAAATGTGAATAAAGTGGGCATGTAAGCATTCTATTGTACGTTTATTACTCACAGTAAAATGACTTGATATTGATGTCACGCCGAAAACTATACCATGTATAGTGGATAAACTGTGATTTCACTGAAATATCTATCATTGTACATTTTTAGGCGATTTTACGGGACAATGTTATTCTTTTAAACATGTTCAACTGAATATTTCACACTCATCCAATGATCAGGAATGCGACAAGACAGTTATTTTGACTCTGACGTCGAAAGAGCGCGGTTGTGTCGGGAAAACAAATTTTACATGTACTTATGTGTCTTTATTTGAGATCAAATACTGTAAATTGTGTGTCATTATCTTGAACTTGGAACAAATAATCATCGGACATTTTGTCCGGCTTAAAGTAAAAACTATCGAACTTTCAAAAATCCACTGGAGAACTCCGGTGATCCGGCATTTTGTGTAAACTCTGCTTAGTGATGGGCCGATTATCGATAATCGCGCGTCCTTGGCTCCCGATGCTGGTAGTGCCGGAGGGGCACTTCGCACTCTTCCGGATATATCTGAAAATCCAGATGTTGAAAATTCAAATAATTTTTCATGATTAAAGCTACAAAATTACGTAGAAGTACTTACAAGCGTACTGGTACATGCAGGTCCGTTAGTCAACGTTAGTTTTAAAAAACTGTTTGGAGTACAGATTGATTATTCGGGAATATGATATCATTCGTCTTCTAAATGAAATATTATAGGAATTGATTTCTGTGAGAAAATTTTAGAAATTAGGACACCTCTGTTTTATTTAAAAAAATTAATCAATTGAGGCATGTCATTCATTATGCACCCGAAATCAAAGATTCGGGGGCATGTAGTTGTTTACCTGTCCGTCTGTTTGTCTGTTTAGCCTTGGCAAAAACTTTTACAATTGGGCTTAATTTTTGAATGGTAAGTGATATGGCTTTGATATTCCACATGTGTATTCCTTTTGACGAGACCAATACTTTTTTTTTACCTTGCGACCTATATGACGTCAAATTCTTCCTACGCGAAATGTGATTTTTTTCATGGAATGTTTATGAATAAAAAAAAATATAGTAAATAGATAATTAAATATAAAAGACACCAGGTGCACATTCGGTATGAAACCTCCTGTATTCGGTTCAAGTACACAGCAGTTTACTCCGGAAATCAGAAATACCGAAATTCTATTTGTCAGTTTCATATAATCTATATTACAGCTAATTTATTTAAGATTGGACGTTCATGATGTAATGTCACTGCCTTTGGGGTGGGGAGGGGGGCCTTCGGAGACGCTTCGTCAACACTTCCTAAACCGCCACTGATTTGTTTTAAGATTAAAGATTAGATTATAGTTTTGTATCGTATTGTATCATTCCGTGTTTTAGCAATTTCCCTTGAAATTAAAATTTCTGTCAAAAAAAAAAAAACTATTTGAAGGCATTCAAAGGAAAGAAGACAAAGTATAAATTAATAAATTGATAAATAGATAAATAAATAGATAAATAATAAATAAATAAATAAATTAATTAATTTATTATTTATTTATTTATTCATTTTTTGATAAATAGATAAATAAATAAATTTATTTATTTAATAAATAAATAAATAAACAAAGTATGGAACATTCTACAAGAAAAGGAAATCAAAATTAAAAACAAGTTGATTCCACCCTCTGTTTTTGCCACCCCTCACCCTCTGACAGGTGCCGATGTAAAGATGCGAACATACGTCAGTACCTTACTACACAGAATCGATAGAGGAGAAATCATAGAGTCATGTTTATTATCCCAGATATCAATCCAAATTATCCAAAGAGTTCTACTTGTATAATCGTTTATAATTTTCATTCTAGCCCTTTTTGCCACCTCTGACAGTTGCCGATCTAAGGATGCCGACACGTATCGGTACCTAACCACCCATAATCGATAGGGAGAAATCGTGTTTATTATCATCGATTTATTTTTTTAAGCGATTTCGAGTTTTTACGTGCATATCCATTTGTAAGCGTACGATTCCACCCCAGTTTGCCACCCCTGACTCAGTGCGCATGCGTGATTACAGCAGTACCGCAGTTAAGCCGAAAAGGTCTATATATACGTTTCTGTTTAACTCAATATAAGTAGGAAAATTATATTGTATCATATTTCTTTTCTAAGAAGCTTGACACGGTGTGTTGCGAGATGATTTATTTTCAACATTTTCGGAGTCAGAATATAAGAATTTATTTCAAAAAGGAATGCGTCTAGGGGACGGGTGAAATTCACCATAAGCGGCGCATGCGCATTCCGACGTACTTACTATTTATATAACCAAATCGGATTCCGCGATTCCGGAATATCGATAATAAGTTGTACAAACCGCGATTATTCAAATATTAATATCTCTAAAGAAAAAGATTGAGATATAAATTTGAAGGATAGAAGTAGACAATTAAGGAACATTTATTTAATTTTCACAGATTTTCCTTCTTGTTGGTTTGTTGGAAAAGGGGGGGGGGTGTTCCTCTGGACCATCGATAAGAGAAATTGATTGATGATTTAAATAATTTGTGTCTTTTTTTTTGGGGGGGGGGAGGGGGTTAAATTCAACAAGAACAAAATATCTTGCGCACAAACACTAATTTCGTCCCCTAGACGCATTCTTTCAAAAGTGATCCTGACAACTTTCCCGCCAAAACTCGAGTCGCAGAAACTGCCAACGACACTTGGCTATTGGGTTGGTTGGTACGTTGCACTGCGGCCAACACACCCAACCAACCAAATATCCAAGTATCGTTGGCCGTTTCTGTGGCTACAATCAGTTGAGTTCTTGGAAACTTTTTTCAATATTTCATTTTACAAATCTTTTGAACAAATCGCGAACTGCCCCGGGATATTTTTGGAAAGAAACATCTCTTTAAAAGCGTTGTAAATATATAAGATGCCTGAGGTAATCGTAAATATACATAGTATATTATCGATATACAAATTCAGTGAGTTTATGTCTGGTGCATGGAAATTGGTTTGAAATTTTCTCCATGAAGGTAGTGGGAGTTGGAACGCTTCCACATTATTTGGCTAGATAACGCAAAACCGGGTAACTGCATGAACTGCGTCAGAAAACGAAGTTCGTTCATTGGTTGCCTCGGTACACACCTCTTATCCAAGGTGAAGGTCATAAAAACATTTCTATCCAAGAAGCCACGCTGCTGTGCACGAAGATGAGTAAAGTAAGTAACGAATGTCTTATATTTATTGAATTAGTTTATTGCCAGATTTTTAATTGAGTTTGTGTTGAAAATTTAAAGATATCAATGACATGTATCAACATTTGATTTGATCGCAAAATATCGTGATCTTTTGATTTTCATATCGGGCTAGTGTACTGATGCCTCGATCATGATGGCTCATCCTGCATCCTGCTTATGGTAGTGTCGTCTATTTACAAGTTCAAAAACTGAAGATAAATACTTTTGCACTGTACAGTTTTAGCATTACGTGGTACATGTACATGATAGATCACACAGTCGAGTCAGGGTGAAGCTAGGTATGACTTTGATTTGAACCCCCCCCCCCCCCTCTTTTTTTTTCTTTCCTACATAAACTTTGTACTTTTATATACTATTTCACATTACCACACTGAGACAGTTAACTAGCATTTTACACATCCTAAGATCCAACATCACAAGATTGACCACAGAGGCTACCAGTACACAAAGAGTACAGAATAAATGCCCCCCCCCCCCACTATTGAGGGGGTGGACAGGGGGAATGGGAGGTGGGAGGAAGGGGCAGGAGGAGGGAGGGGGGGGGGGGGTAGGGAGGAGGGAGGGAGGGAACACATAATACAAACACAAGGGATGCCTCAAATGATGATACCGCCCCGATTCACTCAATTTCTAGCTCAAATTTTTTTGTAATTGGTGAACCGATAACTTGGTACCGATGGATCAAGTAACGTCTAGCTATTCTTCCTGAGTACATGATTGACTTTATTATTCACCATGTATGCAACTCTCTGTTATGAGTGTAATCTGTCATCCATATTGTGGACCATTTCCAAAGGAAGGGTGACGGCAATATTCGACCTTCACCTAAATACTTTTCGCAGTACTTGTATAGGCTTAAGTACCCTAGACCTTCCGAAAAGCAATTTGGAATGTTTCAGGGAACTAGCTAGCCTATACTTGGTTTTATTTAGGTAGTCGTGGAGAAAGTGTATGTGGTCTAACATGATATTATGTCATAATGAACAAAATCCCATCAAGACATTATTTGAGGGAACATTGATTATGACATCATAATGTTAAAGTCTGCCAACAGAGGTACGATGTCAAAAGACCTTCTTAATACCGGTATTACAGGTAGACTTGCATTTTATACACTCTAAGACCCGACATCACTACTTTGACGTTATTTCTAATTGTGATGTCATATTAATCAGATACGACGTCACAGATAAACTTGTGATGTCAGGTCTTATAGAATGTGTAAAATACAAGTCATCTGCGGTAATGTGAAAATCGTCTGTATTATTCATTTGATGATCCCCCAATATTCATGTTAAATATATTGAAGTTTTATGATTTAGGGTGTTGGGCTGTCTGACCGTTCTTGAAAAGTATTGGTTTAAATATTGGAATTGCGGATAAAAATTGTTTTGTCCGATGAAAGTTCACTCTAGCTATATATAATTATTATTTGGATTGATAAAATTCCCAAACATCCGATATTCTATGGAAATTTTCAAGAATTGTTTGCTTTACTAGATTACTTAAAAATAGCTATTGTTTCTTTTATGAATTGGACTTATTGTAAAAACATGAAATTTTCGCTTTATAAATACTTTTAATATTACAGCGAAGAAATGAAGCAGCAGCAAGTACTTCCAGCGCAAAATCAAAGCGACATTCTCCTGCCAAAGTAACAGAGATGTCTCCTCCGAAAGTAACAGATCAGTCAAAAGATAATGGAAATGATGTCCCCGTCGTTGACTCCAGTCAGAACTGCCTTGATCCAATCAAAGATGAGTTTTGTGACCCTGAAAATCCACGGGAAATCCAGTTCCAGGATGTCAGTGCTGCTGCCTACAAAATCAAAGATGGAATACATAAAACCCCTTGCACTGTTTGTATTTACATGTATAGACCGTTTCACATTATCTGCGGTACTGAATTTGAAGGCCAGTTCCGGGGGACAAACAATAGATTGTGCATGTACCAGTGACGTTATTCGATTGTTAAAAGATGTTTTCCGCGGAACAAACGAAACATGATTCCGCGCTAAACGCCCTAGAACAATCAAATGACGTCACTGGTGCATGCGCAATCTATTCGTTGTCCCCCGGAACTGGCATTCAAATTTAGTACCGCAGATAATGTGAAAGGGTCTATTAGATACTGATTATAATAATTCAACACAACATCTTTTTAAAAATATTTTGAAGTAAGAAAATAGATCTACAAAACGTACAAGTATTTTGTTCATTTTTTCCTGAAATGCATTTTTAACATACATACATAGAGAGGGCAATGTTGTATTTATTTTTTTCAAATGATGATGATGGATTTTACTTTTTCAGAAATCCAGAATGTCCCCTATGTTTGGGATGAATATATTCTTCAAAAAAGAGTTTTTGCAGATTACGGGGAGGTAGGTTTATCAAAGACAAAGTTAAATATAATTCTTTTACTAAATGTTACAATTTTTAAGAAGAGAAAAATAAACATTTAAAAAAGTAAACAAGGTACATGTATGACATTGTATTCAAAAATGAAAAGATGTTGCATATTTTCTTTACACTGCATCGTTTAAAGACATGGATATTTTCTTTACACTGCATGGTTCAAATACATGGATATTTTGCTTAGTAGACGTAAGGGGTCTAAAATTATACGGTATGCTTATCTTGTTATGAATGTAGGTTTTAAGATTAAAAATAAATGAAATTAAAAACTTGAGGTGTATGATAAATAAATAAATCAAATACATTCAAGTGAAGTTCTTTTGATTGATTTGTTGCAGTTTCAAAGAGAGAGGCGCTAGGTATGCATTGCAAATGCTTTCAAAGGTAGGTTAATATTTCTATGATCACTTTCATAAAAAAATATACAGATTAAACTGTGATACACTGTGATTTCATTGTTCTGATTTTCTAACAAGTATTTCATCAAATAAGCTGATATTAATTTTTTATGGGGTATGTTTAATGTCAACTTGTATCTATGAAATTCAGCAGTATTTACAATTTTATAATTCAGTGTTCCCTCTAGCTGAATCTGTATATGAATTTTTTCTAGGGTGAGCAAATTAGTAAAATAATTTTTATGTGCAATTTGTCACACCTATGTTTATAGGAGCAGAAGGAGAAAGGTGTGATAGCGGCCAGTGCTGGTAACCACGCCTTAGCCCTGTCGTACCACGGACATGATCTAGGTATTAACGTCACTGTCATCATGCCTATCATAGCTCCTATAATGAAAGTGTCAGCATGTAAAAGTTACGGTGCCAACGTCATTATCCACGGAGCTGATATATCAGTGGTAAGGCTTTAATATTATGACTCAACTTCTTATTGGAAATCATCCTACAATAAATGTTATTATAACTGTATTCGTGTATCTGACTATTTTACATTAAAGAACTCTGTTAAATTCCTGTAGGAAGAGTTAATGTTCTTTGGATATATATATATGTAATGACTGCAGGACTTCTTAATACTTGAATCTTTCTCATTCTTTACTTTAGTCAAAAGATTATGCACAGAGACTTGGAAAAGAAAAGGGACTAATGTACATTAATGGGTATGTCTGATATTAATCACAGTATCACACAGAATTTTTTTCCCCAAAAAATTGGCGATATTTGGCTTGATTTCCCACTCTTTGGAGTATATTTTTTTCCTCTCCTGTCAGAAAAATTTCCTCCAAATTGTAAGATATTTTCTTTGGTGAATAATTGTTTTGAAATAATGTGTAAAATTCAAGAAAATCAGAATCCAAATAGTAGAATATGGTTGAGTTTCCTTTAATGAACCTGTTTGTATTTTAAGCCATTCCAATTTTTTTGATGCTTTCTAATACAGGTATTTTAAGAATTTGGATTTATTAAAAAATTCCCCTTCCGAGTACAGTCTACTCTCGATAAGTCGAACTTCAAGGGACCATAAGAAATAGTTTGACTTATCAGGAGTTCGACTTATTGACTTGATGATCAGCAATCTATTTTCCAAAAGAGTTATTTTCCTTTCTCTATCACCGTTCACAAACGTTTGTGTTGTCCATTTTCAATGACCAAGCTACCTTTAATGCTTGTATTTATGACTCTATAGCAAGAAAGTAGCAATAATCCGTCCAATGATTTCCTTATAATGAATTGGTTTTGTTTAAGAATTGAAATTAATTTATGGTTCGACTTATTGAGGTAAATTTTCAGCATGAAATGACTTAAGGGACCTAAAAATTAGTTCGACTTAATGAAAAATTCGAGTTATTGGAATTCGACTTATCAGGAGTAGAAATGCATAGAAATCAATGGAAGAGAATCGGGACTTTTAAAAACAGTTCGAGTTAAGCGGAAATTCGAGTTAACCGAGTTTGAGTAAACGAGAGTAAACTGTAGTTCTCGCACATATTTTCCCCCACATATCAGCCCTCACCCCCTCCCCAAAAAGTGAGAAAAAAACACTGTTATATACATAACTAGCATTTGTATTGGACAAGCAGAACTAGGAAAACATATTGCATTGAAAAAGTCTTTCTTCAGAAATCTGAACATTTTAATTAACTAGATGTTAAAGGATAAAGAATATTCATATGACTCAGGATCCTGCCTTTAAAAGTATAAATGGTAATACATGTACTGTACATCAATATTGTTTATAAAAACCTGAAACAGTTTTTAGCTCACCTGAGCCATAGGCTCAAGTGAGCTATTGTCATAGTGTTGCGTCCGTCGTCCGTCGTCCGTCGTCGTCGTCGTCCGTCGTCGTCCGTCGTCGTCGTAAACTTTTCACATTTTAAACTTCTTCTCCAGAACGGCTGAAGGGATTTTGATGAAACTTGGTAGGTATGAAGTACTCATGGTCCCCTACAAGTGTTGTTGTTTTTCGTCCGGATCTGTCAACAGGTGGCGCCACCACAGCCAAAAGTAGGTCACGGGGGGTACCCTCCTTTGACAAACTTCTTCTTCAGAACCGAAGCATGTATCGACAAACCGAAAGCATCAGGATGATCTAGAGAGATGTCTTAAGAAGTGTTGTTATTTTTGGTTCCACTTCGAAGTCAAATTTTTGACGCGTTTTTGACGTCTTTTCGGACTTTGTCAGAAATGCACATTTTTGCACTATTTCTTTAAATAACTCAATAAGTGTATGATTTTACACACTCATTTACTACATATTTATCATATCTAACTTACTTAATGCTTTGATATGTATTTTATGCTTAAAATTTATTTTTTTGATTTTTTATGAATTTTTTTCTTATGTAAAAAGGAAGGGGGGGGGTTGATTTTCATACATTTTCTGCTTCTTTTCTATAACCACTCTTCAGATTGTCATGACAATTTGTAGGTATGAGGTACTCATGCATGGTACCCTACAAGTGAAAGAATTTGTCAAGATATCCACTTTTGGATTTTTAAGGAATATTTTTTAAGATTGTACATAGGTATAATGTATGTTTTCCATGCCAAATGGACCCATGGGGAGTAGCTTCAAACCCCGGCGGGACCCCAACAATTTTTTTTTCCCTTTTTCAGTTTTTTTTCTCTTTTTATTTTGATATTTATCGCTAGAAATGAAACTGTGAAAGAATTTTGTCAAAATATCAACTTTTAGATTTTTAATGATTTTTTAAATAAGACAAGCTATAGCTAGTTTGGCTTTGTGTACTTATTTTCATACTTCGAATTAACTTGGCCACATACGCTATCAAATATACGCTGAATTTATTTTTAAGATGTTGACTTTTTGTGTCGCCTGCGAAGCACAGCGACACTTAGGGATCACTTTGTCTGTTGTTCGTCCATCCGTCCCTCCGTCTGTCCGTCTGTCTGTCACACTTGGGTGTCATATCCCATAACTTTTGATTGGTTAGTGATAGGGCTTTGATATTTCACATTTGTATTCCTTATGAAAAGACCTTTCTAAACATTCCATATTTTTAACCTAGTGACCTTGCCCTTGATATTTGACCTAATTTCAATAAAAAAAAAATCCGCTACGCAGGCGACACAAGCATTCCTTGGATTGCTTTTTTTTCATACATGCATATTTCAGAACAATTTCCCTATTTAATGATTATTTTCTCTGTCTTATTTCTGTATCTATGGTAAACATAGTCGCCATATATCTTGTGTTACAGATTTGATTGGTTCAATACCTCCTTGCCCCTTTAGTAGGGGTAACTACAGGAAATAAAAAGGTGCACACTAAAAATTTTGACTGACTTGAAATGCCCGGAAGTCTGTAAAATTGGTCTTTTTTGATTGCGAATCTTTGGCACGCATAAAAATGTAAAGAAAAAGGGGGGGGGGGTCATGCATGTCCTTTTTTCACAAATTTCACTTTTTTTACAGGAACTCTGCGTCCTCATCGAAAATGTTCCGAATTTTGCATATTTTCAAACCTATCTGTAGATTGCATAAAAGACAAGATCAAGTTCGAAGTTAAATTTATCACGACTATTGATTCAATATGTTAAAAATACATTTCCAAGCACCGCATTTCAGCATATTTACCGAAAATAATTTGTCCAAGTGGCTTCACTGGGTCATGAGGTTTGATACACTGTACACTGCTGTTTGGAAAATAAATTGGCTCAATTTCTGCACAACTCACTTGAATTAATATTGTCCGCTAACAACTTGTCTGTGTTAATTGGATTAACACGATTTTGACTGTACGTTACATGTATTAAGATGAAATCAATACTATTCAAAAGCTCTCATTCATAGATTTCTGTATAATTTAATATGAATAAAGGCAAAACCGAAAAGTCTTTGTTTTTTATGCTTCCGGAATCAAAGATACGGGGGCATATAGTTTTTGGCCTGTCCGTCTGTCTGTTTGTCCGAAAAACTTTACATTGGGCATAACTTTTGATAGGAAGGTGATAGAGCTTTCATATTTCACATGTGTATTCCTTGTGACAATACCTTTCCATTGATACCAAAATTTTTGACCTCGTGACCTTGACCTTGACCTTTGACCTACTTTTCAAAAACTTTAACATTGGGCATAACTTTTGAATGGTTAGTGATAGGGCTTTCATATTGTACATGTGTATTCTTTGTGACAAGATCTTTCCATTGATACCAACATTACTCTGACCCTGACCTCTCACATACTTAACAGAAAATGGTGTTTATACCAACAAAGATGCCACCGCGGGGCATTCGTGTTTCACAAACACAGGCTTTATTATTTTCTGGCATACTAGCTATTAATAATGAAAGGTTTGGTGTTCAATTTTAAATAAACTTAATTTATGAAATCATTTCATTGTTTTATTCTGTTTCTGTTGCACATTAATGTGGAATTTTACAAACTGATTTTATTTTTGATGTTGCATAATCGAACTATACTAGCTGGGCATATGACTTTGGATCGCATAATCCATCTTTTCAAATCAGTAAAAAAGGTTGTTGTTTTGAAATGTGACTATTTTCTCTTGTTTGTACTTTTAAAGGTTGTCTGAAAAAAAAAACTTGTCTGCATCCGGCAAAAATCTTGTTAGAAAGGTTGTGGGCTAAAATCCTGGTACTGGCACTATCAGTATTCAATGTCAGTATGTCAATTAGAGCGTGCATGGGTATCAGGTGAGCGTTGTGCCCCCTGGGGCTCTTGTTTTTTGTGTTGCCTGCGAAGCATAGCGACACTTAGGGATCACTTTGTCCGTTGTCCGTCTGTCCGTCCGTCCGTCTGTCAGTCTGTCTGTCTGTCACACTTTGGGTGTCACAGCCCATAACTTTTGATTGGTAAGTGATAGGGCTTTGATATTTCACATGTGTATTCCTTGTGACAAGACCTTCTTACACATACCATAATTTTTTACCTAGTGACCTTGACCTAGAAAGGGGAAGGGCCACGAAGCCCTATATTGGCCCTAATTTTGATAAATTTTGAACATTGTACTTCATAGAATTTTTAACTGTTATTTGACATTTTGAAACGTTCTCTACTGAATCACGAATCTACTTTTTGTAAACATTGCTTTTATCAACACCTTTTAGCCCTTTGAAAACACCAAAATAGGTCAAATTCGGCGAAATTGATTCAAAAACTCAATATTTCTTTTAAATTAGCAATGGCCGCATGCATTAACTATTATGGAAAATTTATGTGTGAAAGATTATCATTATATCCTTTTGTCATAAACGTTTTATCTCAGTTAACGCATGCAGCCACATGGAATTCTACGACAAAAGACGAAATTCCCAGCAATTTTCGTCATATTTTATCAATAACGTCAAAATGACGTCACTTCATGACGTCATTACAGTTAAATGGCACATTGTTTGGTGATATTATTCTTTTCATGAAAAGCGGTAAACATTCGTGTATTTTCATGAGAGATATCAAGTATTCCTCATGAAATTTATTTTAAGAGAAAAATCAAGGGCCGATTTAGGGGTCTCGTGGCCCTACCCCTTTGACCTACTTTTCAAAAAAATTAAGAATGGATATATCTTTTGATTGGTAAGTGTTAGGACTTTGATATTTCACGTGTGCTATCCTTGTGGCAAGACCTTTCTACACAGACCATAATTTTTGACCTTGTGACCTTGACCTAGACATTTGACCTACTTTTGAAAAAAAGATAAGATTCGCTATATCTTTTGATTGGTAAGTGATAGGGCTTTGATATTTCATATGTGTATTCCTTGTGACAAGACCTTCCTACACATACCATGGTTTTTGACCTATTAACCTTGACCTACATATTTGACCTACTATTTAAAAAAATTAAGAATGGATATATCTTTTGATTGATAATTGATAGGGCTTTGGTATTTCACATGAGTATTCCTTGTGATAAGACCTTTCTACACAGACCATAATATTTGACCTTTTGAACTTGACCTAGATATTTGATCTACTTTTCAAGAAAAGTAATATTGGCTATATCTTCTGATTGGTAGGTGATGGGGCTTTGATATTTCACATGTATTTTCCTTTTAACAATGCCATTCTACACATACCATAATTTTTTTCCTTTTGACCTTGACCTAGATATTTGACCTATTTTTCTAAGGTTGTATATATCTTTTAATTGGTAGGTGATAGGTCTTTAATATTTCTTATGATGAGACCTTTTGTTACCAATTTTTACGTATTGACCTTGACCTAGATGATTGACACTCTTTTCTGAAAATTTGAGAATCACCACATCTTTTAATTTGTAATTAAGTGGTCTGATATTTCAAATAAATTTCATTTGAAAAGACTTTTCTACTGATACCAATAATTTTGATTCACTTTTTAGAATAATAATCAAACTGCTTCGCAGGCGACAAAAGCATTCCTTGGATTGCTATTTTTTTATTTCAAATTAACTTTTCTCTGTATTAATGTTGGATTGGTTCTCAGTCAATCCTGAATTGATACACTTCATGTATTTTGATTTAATGTGATTTTTACATCCTCTCTTAAAGCTTTTAATTTTTTCGCTTTTGCCAACAGTTATGACCACCCACACATTTTAGCAGGACAGGGAACCATGGGATTGGAGATTTTAGAGCAGGTCCCTGATCTTGATGCTTGTATCATACCTGTAGGGGGAGGAGGGCTGATAGCTGGAACAGCCTTGGCTATTAAAAACTTGAGACCTGATGTCAAAATCATTGTAAGTGTGGTGAATCTAAAAAAATTATTTCTTTGGAAAATTCAGGAATTTCTTTTAACGATTTTCTTTATACATGTATCAATAGAGTCTTGTGAACAAAACATCACATTCATCGAGTTTCAGATATGCACGATTATGTAAAAGCTATAGAAGTCTTGACCAAAGTTGGTACATGTATACCTGTTACATGTTTCGCAGAAAGTAATAAGTAAATGACTGTTAATTACTGAACACAATCTGAAGGGTCTAGACTTATCATTATTTGTTACATTGAATGTTTGTATGTTTACAGGGTGTAGAATCAGACCAATGCCCTAGTTTTAGTGCAGCTATAGATGCAGGTAAACCTGTTAGAGCTAACACAGGATCAACCATTGCTGATGGTGAGTGTTACGAGATATAGGGAATGTGTCATGAATTTGTGTTTCACTTTTGTTTTATTTTCATTATCAGAGCTCCTGTTTTCATTCATTAATCATGCCCAGATGTAGATAATTTCTCAAGATGAAGGGGCCTGCCAAGGAATTTGAGAAGACAATACGTAAAATCTAAAAAATAAGCAGTTTTGGCAAATACAGGAGGGGAATGACTATAACAAGCTCTAGACTCATGTAAATTGATTTCCTCTCACCTGTTTATAGTTCAATTTTCATTTCGCCTGCAACACAAGAGCACCATATAGGGATCAATTATGCGGCGTCCATCTGTCTGTCTGGTAGTCACACTTTCAAGTATTTGGCTATAACTTACTTGATATACATCAAACATCTTTCAAACTTGCAGGGATGGTAAAGCATGATGAGACTCTGCACCTAATGTAGGTCAAGGTCGCTTTCAAAAGTCAAGGTCACATACTTAGGGTCAAACATGCGACAGTCAAACATGCGACAGGCAACATACATGTACCTGTTCTTGAAGTTTGAACAGTGCTATTTTTCATGGTTTTAGCTGAATCTTTTAGGATAACTAAAATGCAGGATGACCCCCTCCCCCCCCCCCAAAAAAAAAAACAAAAAAACAAACCAAGTAATAACATATTTGTGATATCACAATTAATATCAGAAAGCAAAGAGATAAGTTTTAAAAAATATCATCCTCAAGTTTATCATTTCAATTATGGATATGCAATGAATTTTATGATCAATGTTTAGTATAATTTTGATGATCTTGATTAGCGTTTTACTTATGACCAGGTCTTGCCGTACCAACTGTTGGAGTGAATGCCTTTGTCACAGCCAAGAGCCTTATAGATAGGATGATTACAGTAAAGTATGTATACATTGTTACAATATACTATCATTTGCTGTTTCATACTAGTTCTGTGATATTATTTAGAACCAAATAGACCAAATTTGAGAGATTTTTGATAGAGATACATGTACGTTATATCTTAAAATTGCCTCATATTCAAAAAGTTTTGTTTTCAATAGCTGCTTAAGCCTGCTACAAAAGTATAAAACAATTTCAAGGTACCTACCAAAAAAAATTAAATGACATACATGTATAACCTATCAAAAACCTTGAGTATGTTATGAATTTACTTTTTAGCTTGCTGGGACGAAAAAGTCAGGAGAGCTAATGCCATACCCTCTGCGTCGTCGTCGTTGTCCTCGTCCATAGACAAAACTTTAACCTGGGCTATATCTCTTGAACTATAAGGGGTAGGGCTTTGATATTTCACATGTAGATACCTTGTGACGAGACCTTTCATTTGAGAGCATGACCTTTACCTAGTGACCTTGACCTTGGACTTTGACCTACAACCGGGTTTCTGACAAAAACCTGTATAGGTGAGCTATGTAATCTTTGATAACCCTTATAATGTTTCTTTTTTCTCATTGTAACATTCAGAGAGGAGTACATAGCCCTGGCCATACTGCGATTAGTAGAATTGGAGAAAGCCGTGGTGGAAGGAGCTGGTGCCACAGGCCTAGCAGCTATAATACAAGGATTGGTACCCGAACTAGAAGGCAAAAAGTTAGTCAACTTGTTAGAGAGATGCCTTAACATTAGGTGAAATAGAAAGATGTTCAAGGTCACATCTGATATAGTTTTAAAAAGCATTAGTTTGATACTTCATTAATTTTTGCAGATGCTTGTTTCATCTCATTGTTTCTTATGTCTTGAATTTTATTTTTAATGTTCTCTTCCTCTAATTCTTTGGTATTTGTATGTCATTTAAAAAATGCATCTCCAGCATGAAATAAATAAATAATATGCAATTTCCTAAAACAATGTCAAACAATGTGTCTGAAAGTGACTGTTTTGTTTGTAACTACTTTTGTAGAGTGGTAGTAGCTCTCTGTGGAGGTAACATCGACACTACTGCCCTTGGTAGAGTCATAGAGAGAGGTTTAGCTGCAGATCACCGGCTGATACGGTTTGTGGTCACTGTCAGTGATAGACCAGGCGGTATAGCAGAACTGACCAAAGTATTATCTGATCTAGGTGTCAGGTAAGGAGAAAAATATTCTTATCATGGTTTGTGTTGATAGAATTTCTGTTCAGTCCAGTGTTACTGTGTAATGTCCATTGAATACTTACTTATTTCGCTACAAGCTTGTCGGATTGATTCGTGGTATGTGCATACATCTCAATGTGAAAATGATCAAATTTGAGTTCTATTTTGATTGAGGCATTCTAGGCAGAGACTTAAGTTCTAAGTTGGTAGGGCACCTGAATACCTGTTTTTACTTGGAAATGTAGGCAAGGTCCTATGTTTTATACGATTTCTATCTTTCTTCTTTATTTTACAGCATAAAAGACATTTTCCATGAGAGAGCATGGCTAAAATCAAATATATTCAATGTTCAGGTAAGAAATTTTTCTTATTCAAAATTTGAAGAAAAAAGTTTAAAAAAAATATGTTAAGGGGAAGTAATAAAGAAGTAACTAACTACCTCCCTGTGCGATCAATTAAAGATGACATGAATGGTGATGCCTTGATTTTCAGCACAATTTACAAAATATCTTCATTCATTTCTTCATATACAGTCAAACCTGTCTTTAAGTGACCCTCTTATTAGCGACTTCCTTCATTATACAACCTTTTTTATTTCTCCCTAGCGATTTTCCTATCAAATTAAGCTGTACATAGCGACTACCTGTCTTGCGCGACAACGACCATAATTTTCCTGTCCCATACCAAATTCTGAACCTGTATATTACGACATTTAGTGTTGCTCGGGACTCAAATTACATAAAATTTTACATTGAATTTCTTCATCAGTGTTTTTCATAATTGAAACTCCTGTGATGTATCTTTTTAAAATAAAATCTGATGTGATTTTATGTGTGTAAAATGATTTATCAATGAAGACATGCATTAATATATGCAGTAATTCATTTAATCGTATTGCTCTTATACTATGGAAATTGTGTTGGCCAAAGCTTAACCTGTATTAAGTGATCACCTGTCTTATGTGACCTATTTTCTGTTGGCCCTTGCATAGTCACATAAGACAGGTTTGACTGTAGTATCATTAACCTGCTGATTTTGATTTAAGTTTGTCAAAATTTTGTGTTGTTTAAACTTTGACCAAAATTTTGAATTGGATAGATTTTTTTTTATTTTTGAGGCATAATTCTTGTAAAATTCCTATTTCATATTTATAATCTGAGAAACATGATATCAGCAGTTAGATATTTCTTTGATCATGTACAATGTACTTAGGATAATTGTACTTTATGTTACTTAAAGAACTCAAAACACAATCATATACAGTAACTCTAACACATTCAATATTAGCAATTACAATAGTGTATCAAAATAATGATAACTCCAATACCTATAACTCAACCTTTTTGGATAAGTCAAACTAAATTTTAGGTCCCATAAATAATCTTACCTTGAAAATTTACCTCGATGAGTCGAACCACAATTTAATTGTAGGGAGATTTGTGGATGGATAAAAAAATTGCCTCCTTGCTATGTATTTTAGTTGTATATACATGTCATATACATGTATTAAACATTGATTCATTATTAATGGTAGGTAATGTTTCTGAACATGATAGAGAAAGGGGAATAAAGTTTCTTGAGAAATGATTTCGGGTCATGGACTCAGTAAGTTGAACACCTGATTAGTCGAACTATTTCTGATGGACCGTATATCAAATGAATTTACAGGCTTAGTGTGTAGTATATAAATGTATCATATTAACAGGTAAATGTGTAGTATGTATCATATTTACAGGTAAAGTGTGTAGTATGTATCATATTTACAGGTAAAATGTGTAGTATGTATATTTACAGGTAAAATGTGTAGTATGTATCATATTTACAGGTAAATATGTAGTATGTATCATATTTACAGGTAAATGTGTAGTATGTATCATATTTACAGGTAAAGTGTGTAGTATGTATCATTTTTACAGGTAAAATGTGTAGTAGAAACGAGAGACCATGAACATGCCGCAGAGCTAGAGAACGCCCTGCGTAAAAAGTACCAGCAAGTTATATGGGGGCCTTGGTACTTCTGAGATACAACCTTGTTTGCTTTTATTGAGTGTGCCATCGACTTTGAACTTAGTGTGAAACTATAAGACTACTGGAATATGCATTGCACACTATATACATGTATTAACACAACTTAATATGTGTACTTAAAATACATTGTTTGATATCTATATACAGAATCTCATTGTTACTGAGTTCAGGCTTTCTACTGTTCCTACTTTTTCCTACTATTTCCTACTTTTCCTACTTTTTCATTTTGATCCTATTTTTTCCTACTTTTTCTTCAAAACCTCCTACTATTCCTACTTTTTCATCTCAAAAGTAAAAAATTACTTGCTTCACTTGTCATCGACATCTCATTCAAAGTTTTTAAAAAATTCCGGGCTCGCTTCGCTCGCCCATTCTGTATATTTTACATGAAAAATCAATCTAGCCTTATTTCTCTCAGTGATTTCCTCAAAAATGAATATTACCAGTTTCCATTCATTGCTTGCTGTGATTTGTGTGTCATATTTACTGAAAATTGTCGCTAAAAGTGATGGAAAATTTCCTACTTTTCCCCTATTAATTCCTACTTTTTCCTATTTTTTTCCTACTTTTTTTATTGACTACTCCTACTTTTTCATCAAGGTAGAGTAGAAAGCCTGTGAGTTGTATAAAATCAAATAATAATTTTTTGGTTCCTTGATTCATATTTCAATGTTTTTTTCTTTATGATGTATCTTTATTATTTGTACTTTTTCTTATTTGTTGATGCATATTTAAGGAGCACAAATACATTATAGTTTGCCTTTGGTCGTGATCTATT
This sequence comes from Pinctada imbricata, assembly GCA_033119305.1. Lineage (NCBI taxonomy): Eukaryota > Metazoa > Mollusca > Bivalvia > Pterioida > Pteriidae > Pinctada > Pinctada imbricata. The sequence goes on along the minus strand of VSWD01000010.1, from coordinate 11,854,952 downwards.
CACTGGGTGATCACTATGTAAAAGGTTATATAGCTATATGTATAGGAAGCTACACTGGATACTTGTTCTACTGCTTCCAGTACATAATGGATAACTGAAAAAAAAAACAAATGAATTAAAAGACACTGGTACAATTGAACTTTTGCTTGACACTAAAAGAACCCTCCAATATCTTAAACAGAAAATTTATGACATTGATATTAATTGAATAATGAGGAAATATGAATCTGACAAAGTTTTTTTTTAATTTAAGCTCAACTTTATCTTTTAACATGTGTATTGAATTCTATATTTTTTGCTTGACTAGTTTTTTTCAATGTTTATGATTTTAAAAATCCTTTGAATTTTTAATTGCATTGAAGCTTGCCTTTTTGTTTTATTTTTTAACATGTTCTTATTTTAAAAGTTTTGTTTTATTTTACTTTTGATTACATATATATTGAATATCATTAATGTTATACCATAGTTGAATACTCAATAATTATACATGCTGTATTTTTATTTTTCGTATGTAAATGTTTTAATTTGTGGCCTTATTATAATATCTTGTGTATTGTTATTTTATTTCCCAAGTCTTTGTTCCAAAAACCATTGTTTTATCTTTATGCCAGTATTAATTAATTCATCCATAGTGACAGAATGTCCAATATTGATTGTGCCTTGATTCTGATGAGAATATTATGTGAAAATGACTCCAAATGAAAGTTTTTGTGGATACATGTATTTTCCCCTCTGTAATGATTATACATTACCTTACATTTGTGAGAATTTTCTGTCATATTGAGTAATTTTTAATGCTTGCATGTTCATTACATTTACACAAAAAAAAACCAAGGAATTTTTTATTTTTCACATTTTGTGAAATTGCTCTTTCCTTTATTTCGAAATAGAAAATGGATTAATTAAGGTTTGAAATTGCTAGAATGAAAATCATATATTATTGCCATGAACTTGCAAGCTTTTGCAAGGAATCCTACAGAAGGCGAAATGTTACAAACTTTGCTATAGAATTATGGGCAACTTTTTTGTCATATGCAAGGGCGACATGTAGGGATCACTTTAGGTAGGGTCTGTATGTCTTTCTGTCCACCTATCCGTTTGGTAGTCATACTTTCATATTCCTTATTTTTGGAACGTTATCTGACATAGACTAATTGTGACATCATCAAATTCTTTGCAAACGATCCTAAAACTCTGGGAAATGACGGTATAAAACAATTTTCATGACGTCATAATAGTTTTACGTCAGATACTGACTCAACAGACATGATAGATGGCCATTAATACTTACTTGATATATATTGTACTACCATCAAACTTACAGAGATGGTCAAGCATAATTGTACTCAACACTCAAGGTCACCTTGGAGTTCAAGGTCACATTTGTAGGTCAAACATGCCACAGGCAACACACCTATTCTTGAGGAGTCTTGTTGTATTATTCATGTGAATTAGATTAAAGGTATACTTTGTATTTACTAATATATTACCACCACATTTCATTATGGAATATTTTGTCAATTTCAAAGTAAAGCAAGTGTGAAGAATTTTTGCAAGAAACATATCATAAATGAACAAATATTCCTATTATCTACACTCACGCCACTTGTTCACAATAAGAATGTATGTGTTCTTTGTTGAAAATAAATTATTATACCAATTCCTGATTGATTATTAGAATCCTGAACTCTTTACTTTGTGCATAGCTTATATTTTTATGCCCCCGTAATCAAAGATTTTTGGCGTGTCCGTTTGTCCGCAAAAACTGTAACCTTGGTCATAATTTTTGAATGGTTAGTGATAGGGCTTTCATATTTCACATGTGTATTCCTTATAAAAAGACCTTTCCATGGATACCAAAATATTTGACCTAGTGACTTTGACCTTGGAGATTGACCTACTTTTGAAAAACTTTAACCTTGGCCATAACTTTTAAATGGTTAGTGATAGGGTTATCATATTTCACATGTAATTCCTTGTGACAAGACCTTTCCATGAATACCAAAACTTTTGACCTAGTGACCTTGGAGATTGATCTACTTTTGAAAAATTTTAACCTTTGCCATAACTTTTGAATGGTAAGGGATAGGGCTTTCATATTTCACATGTGTATTCCTTGTGACAAGTCCTTTCCATGGATACCAAAATTTTGACCATGAGGCCTTGACCCTGGAGTATGAAATACTTTTTTTCGTTATAGCTATTTTACTATCATAGATGCCAACAGGGGTATTCATGTTTCATAAACACATGGTTTTTATACGCCCGTCATTTGACGGGTCGTATTATGGTATGTCGAAGTCCGTCCGTCTGTCCACCCACCTATGGAACGCAATAACTTGAATATGTGTCAACGGCTTTTCATGAAATTCATACATTATGATTGGACTGTGGAGAGGAAGCCGCCTTTCGATTTTCAGGTTCATCCGATTTGTCGTTACAGAGTTATGGGACTTAGATTTTTAAAATACAGTGAAAATATACTAAAATATTTAAAAATTATTTAAAAATCTATTTCTGGTCGAAATGTTTTGAAATTTTGTATACTTCAAGTAGAAAGGATGTTCTTTGACATATGTAACAGGTTTTTAATTTTTTTGTCGCATAACCGAGATATTGTGTGTAATAGGAAGGGGGGGGTGGGTGGGTTATATGCACATACATGTTAAGCTAAGGGCGAAATATAGGCGCATGGAACGCAATAACTTGAATATGCGTCAACAGATTTTCATGATATTCATACATTATAATTGGACTGTGGATTGGAAGCCGCCTTTCGATTTTCAGGTTCATTCGTTATGTCGTTACAGAGTTATGGGACTTAGATTTTTAAAATATAGTGAAAATATACTAAAATATTTAAAAATTATTTAAAAATCTATTTCTGGTCGAAATGTTTTGAGATTTTGTATACTTCAAGTAGAAAGGATGTTCTTTGACATATGTAACGGGTTTTTAATTTTTTCGTCGCATAACCGAGATATTGTGTGTAATAGGAAGGGGGGGGGGGGGGGGTTATATGCACATACATGTTAAGCTAAGGGCAAAATATAGGCGCATGGAACGCAATAACTTGAATATGCGTCGACAGATTTTCATGATATTCATACATTTTGATTGGACTGTGGAGAGGAAGCCGCCTTTTGATTTTCAGGTTCATTCGATATGTTGTTACAGAGTTATGGGACTTAGATATTTTAGTGAAAATATACTAAAATAGTTAAAAATTATTTAAAAATCTATTTCTGGTTGAAATGTTTTGTAATTTTGTATACTTAAGGTAGAAAGGATGCTCTTTGATATATGTAACGGGTTTTTAATTTTTTGGTCGCATAACCGAGATATTATGTGTAATGGGAGGGGGGGGATATATGCACATACATGTTAAGCTAAGGGCAAAATATAGGCGCATGGAACGCAATAACTTGGATATGCGTCAATGGATTTACAGGATATTTCTACATTGTGATCAGACTTTGAAGAAGAAGCCGCCTTTCGATTTCCAGGTTCATCCGATTTGTCGTTACGGAGTTATGGGACTTAGATTTTAAATACAATGAAAATATACTAAAATAGTTAAAAATTCTTTAAAAATTTATTTCTGGTCAAAATGTTTTGAAATTTTGTATACTTCAAGTAGAAAGGATGTTCTTTCACATATAAAACGGGTTCTTGAATTTTTTGTCACATAATCCAGAAATTATGTGTAATGGGGGGGGGGGGGGGGGGGGGGGTTATATGCACATACATGTTAAGCTAAGGGCAAATTTATATAGGTGCATGGAACGCAATAACTTGAGTTACTATAATGCGTCAACAGATTTTCATGATATTTGTACATTGTGATCAGACTTTGAAGAGGAAGCCGCCTTTCGATTTTAAGGTTCATCCGATTTGTCCTTATGGAGTTATGGAACTTAGATATTTTGGTGTTGTGAAAAAAATCCCAACGGGCGTATCTTGCTGCGTGAGCGTAGGCTTTATTTTTATTTACATTGTATGTAGAATGGATGGAAAATGATAACAACAGACGAAAATAGGCCTATAATGCTCACCTGAGTTCCATGTCATTTGATATAGCAAGTGTACATTGAGAAGACTAAAAAACTTGACATATAGCCTTTAAGGTTTGAAGAAATTGGGTATTTTGTTAAGAAGATGTTGAAATGCATCAGCATTGGTTATCATTGTTTGGTGATACTAGTGGAAAATAGAAGTTTGGTTGAGGACCTTAAGTACTTCCTTACTGCAATTTTGTGAAATTCTTTAGGTTTTGGTTCCAGAGGAGTAGTAGAATGTTTCAGCCAATCATATCCATAGGTGGACATCTTATTAAACAGATGTTGTCAAAATACACATTTTTAATGGAGTATATTGAGTTTAACTGCTTGCTTCTTGTAGGTTTTGTGAAATTTTGCTTTGCAGATATAGAGGTGAAATCAGAATGACGTCAAAAAGATCCTTTAGTGGTAATCAGTGATTAGGTTGGAAAACAAAAGTAGTCACTGCAGGGAATGAAATAAATCCTTTTTCAAGGTCCTCTTCAAATATTGAGTTTTTATACGCCCGTCATTTGACGGGACGTATTATGGTATGGCGAAGTCCGTCCGTCTGTCTGTCCGTCCGTCTGTCCGTCTGTCCTTCTGTCCGTCCGCCTATGGAACGCAATAACTTGAATACGCGTCAATGGATTTTTATGAAATTTATACATAGTGATCAGACTGTGGAGAGGAAGCCGCCTTTCGATTTTCAGGTTCATCCGATTTGTCGTTACAGAGTTATGGGACTTAGATTTTTAAAATACAGTGAAAATATACTAAAATATTTTAAAATTATTTAAAAATCTATTTCTGGTCGAAATGTTTTGAAATTTGGTATACTTCAAGTAGAAAGGATGTTCTTTGACATATGTAACGGGTTTTTAATTTTTTTGTCACATAACCGAGATATTGTGTGTAATGGGAAGGGGGGGTGGGTTATATGCACATACATTTTAAGCTAAGGGCAAAATATAGGCGCATGGAACACGATAACTTTAATATGCGTCAACGGATTTTAATGATATTCATACATTATGATTGGACTGTGGAGAGGAAGCTGCCTTTCGATTTTCAGGTTTATTCAATATGTCGTTACAGAGTTATGGGACTTAGATTTTTAAAATACAGTGAAAATATACTGAAATAGTTAAAAATTATTTAAAAATCTATTTCTGGTCGAAATGTTTTGAAATTTTGTATACTTCATGTAGGAAGGATGTTCTTTGACATATGTAACGGGTTTTTAATTTTTTTGTCGCATAACCGAGATATTGTGTGTAATAGGAAGGGGGGAGGGGTGGGTTATATGCACATACATGTTAAGCTAAGGGCAAAATATAGGCGCATGGAACGCAATAACTTGAATATGCGTCAACGGATTTTCATGATATTCATACATTTTGATTGGACTGTGGAGAGGAAGCCGCCTTTCGATTTTCAGGTTCATTCGATATGTCGTTACAGAGTTATGGGACTTAGACATTTTAAAATACAGTGAAAATATACTAAAATAGTTAAAAATTATTTAAAAATCTATTTCTGGTTGAATGTTTTGAAATTTTGTATACTTCAAGTAGAAAGGATGTTCTTTCACATATATAAGGGGTTCTTGAATTTTTTGTCACATAATCCAGAAATTATGTGTAATGGGGGGGGGGTTATATGCAACATACATGTTAAGCTAAGGGCAAAATATAGGTGCATGGAACGCAATAACTTGAATATGTGTCAACAGATTTTCATGATATTTGTACATTTTGATCAGACTTTGAAGAGGAAGCCGCCTTTCAATTTTAAGCTAGGTTCATCCAATTTGTCCTTATGGAGTTATGGGACTTAGATATTTTGGTGTTGTGAAAAAAATCCCAACGGGCGTATCTTGCTGCGTGAGCGTAGGCTTTATTCAACTCGAGCCTTCAAACAAGAGGCTCCCAATAGACCTGATTGCCTGAAACATTTTGGACTACTGGACGGAATTTTGCAAAACTTTTCAGGAAGCAAGTACTCGAGATCCTCTACTAACTGAGTGTGTCATAAATGACCATCAATTGATTTTATCATTAGACTTGTTTTCTAACTCTCCTCTATCTACAGTCAATTCAGGAATTTAATGGAACTTTCTATGCAGATGTTGCAGAGATGAAATTCCAAATGATTCCGACAATACGCAAGATTGCTACTACAGCATGTCTGCTCTGATTTGCATTTAGTCACCTACCAACTTTTCTGCCCAAGTCATTTGATGACGTCAAGAAAATAGAGAACAATCAGGAAGTGCGCGTAAACATTCATATAATTGCTCAGATGTATTTCAGATCTTGCGTATTGAACTTTTATTGTTGGTAAAAGAAAAAGCGGATAATCTTAAATATTTTTGTTTTATTAATTTAGTGTTTAACACTAAATGACAGAATATCATCCACCATTCTGGAGAGTGGGACATTATATTGCATGACGAGTTCCCAATTTCGACAGTAGAACTTCCTCAGTGACGACGTTAGTCGGCCACAAACGTATCCCTGACTGAGAAGCTTATCTGAAAGACGCCTAGCTCTCAGAATAAAATCTGGGAACTCGTCATGCACTATGATGTCCCAGTCTCCAGAATGGTGGATGATATTCTGTCATAGACCATTTGAACGATCAAACCAAAGATTGTACTCTAAGTCTTCCGAAATGGAAGTAACCGGATGTGACAGTTCTATTGAATAAAAGCGGCGGGTGTTGCATACAAGTAGGAGATGCTTACTCTTCCTGGGCACCTGTCTCACTCCCCTATCTGGAATTCGCTTCTTTTCATATGGTGGAGGTTTTTGTTTGTTTGCTTGGGTTCCTGTTTTATCCTGATTTTGTATGCCTTCGGTTTTTACTTTACTTCTAGTACGGAAGCGTCCTAATGTCTCATTCTGAATTTTTTTATATCCTAATAAGGAGATACTATCTCCTAATTAGGAGATATTATCTCCTTATTAGGAGATACTATCTCCTTATTAGGAGATATCACCTAATAAGGGGAAACTGTCACCTAATTAGGAGATATTATCACCTAATTAGGACTTATCTTTCAGCTAATTAAGAGATACTAAATCGCCTAATTAGGAGATACTATTACCTAATTAGGTCTTAGCTATCTCCTAATTTGGACATAATACCACCTAATTAGGACTTAGCTATCACATAATTAGGACATACTATCACCTAATTAGGACTTAGCTATCACCTTATTAGGAGATACTATAGCCTAATTAGGTCTTAGCTATCTCCTAATTAGATGAAACCTAATTCAAAACTAGGTGATAGTATGTCCTAATAAAGAGATAGTATGTCCTAATTAGGAGAAAGTATGTCCTAATTAGGAGATTGTATGGTCTAATTAGGTGATAGTTACTCCTAATTAGGTGATAGCTAAGTCCAAACTAGGTAATAGTTAAGTCCTAACTAGGTGATAGTATCTCATAATAAGGTGATAGTCACTCCTCATTAGGTGATAGCTAAGTCCTAATTAGGTGATAGTTAAGTCTTAATTAGGCGATAATAACTCATAATTAGGTGATAATATCTCCTAATAAGGTGATAAAAAATCAGATTGTGGCATGAATTAGTTTGAAATTTAGTGCACCATGTGCGCATTTCAAGAGACAATGTTGTCATCAGTGATGCTCGAGGCCGATGGAGAGGAATAAATAAAATTATTCCAAAAAATAGTGAATATATCAAAAGCAAAATTCTAAACATGACATAAATGTATGCCAAAGAGACGGGAAGCAACACAATGTATGTATTATTTCATTTATTTCATTGCGATCCTCCCAATTCATTGCAGATAAAAATTTCTTTAAAAATCAAATAATAAATCAATCAATTAATCAATAAATAAATTAATAAAATGTAGATAGTCGGATACACAGACAAAGCGCCTATCGACTTTGCTGGTAGAGGACTTAATTTTGATTATCAATCTTTTCAAGCATTAACAATAAAAACACGAGGACAAAACAGGTGGAATGAAATCTTTTATTGAACATGCATAAAACTTCTCATTGACTTTCATATCACACAAAGGTCAAAATATATATCCAATATTGAGGTAGATTAAAACATGCTTAAGTTAAACATTCACCAGATTATCTGAGTATTAAAAAATCAATGTATGAATATAAAGCCCTCTTTATAAATGATAATCCATTTCATTATAACAATGACTTAGCAACCGGATATACATTTAAAGATTGAGGAATATTAATACAAAATTTAAAAAAAGTCTATCATGCCAATATTTTACAGTTCGGATAGAAAATGCAACATTTTGAATCTTAATGGCTGAAAGAAAGACAATTACAATACACTTCTCCATGTCCCTATTCCATATAAACCTACTAAAGTTAAAATGACAAAATTTAAGGAAACCGAAATTAACATTTAGATTTATCAAAAAGCAATTTTATTTTGGTTAAAAATATCCTATAGAATTTACTGTTGCTAAAAAAAACTTTATGTCTGTTTAAAACTATCCTTGCAATACAAAATGCAAAACTGAAAATGATTTGATCGATAGTCTTTCATTTGAAAATATTTGATAAAGATACATACTTGATGTCCATATAATTAAATATATTACTTGCATTTGTTGTAAAATCATTTTGAAGTATTACGATATCTACGGGAAATGATTTCGCGTCAGTTTTAATTAGATGAATGAAAATAACAAAATCCTACATCAAACATCGCTGTCATGGGGATGTAGAATCTGCATGATCCTTAAATTTGACAGATTTCTTGACGTCCTCTTGTTTTCCCTGTGATTCTTCCTCATTGTCTGTGATTTCACCAGGAATACGTAAGTACCGACACCCATGAAGTTCAGAATAGTCTATGTCATTGTCAGCGCCTTCCGGTTCTGTGAATTTGAAATCCTTCATTCCTAGCTCTGCTAATCTACCTACATATTTGAACTTCTTTGCCCCCTGACTGTGGTCAGCCATTAACCTTAATGTCGCTTTTGTTAAATTTTGACTTTCCCTCAGTTTGTCAATGTCACCGAAACTTTTACTTCTCTGCATCCGCGGCATTCCGACATCCAGTGGTTCTTCAGCAATGGCGGGAATCTGTGTGTTCTTGTTGAGTCTTCTGTGTTTGGACAACATTCCTGTCTCTAATGTGTTCCTTCGTGCTCTTGGTCGTATTGGTAATATATCATCATCAGCATCTTGAAATTGAACATGACGTGATGATTCTGATGCTTTTGATGACCCGTCTTCCGGATCTACTGATTTTGGAGCAATGTTAGGGAGCACAGTTAATGGATTAACCAAACTTGTCTCACCGATAAGTTCACTGTCCCTTTTGGCCACTGCCGGAGTGTCAAGACGTGGAGAATGCTTCGTCTTTTTCATATTTGCAGGCATTCTTACCGATAATTGTCTTTCAGGAGAAATTTGCCTTGGAGAACCGCTAGAATAGCTGTTCTCTGCCGATGTTGGTAGATTATTTAATGTTGATTGTAGGTAAGACAGTTCCTTTGTAAGATCACTCTTGGACCGCTTACTCTTCACAATGTCATTCCAGTTTACAGTTTCACCTGGGGTGTTCTTCGTTTCTACCTCGGGTTCTACATGACGTACATTTTTCCTCCTTCTCCGAGCCCCTCTTAAAGGTGGCAGGGAAGACTGAATGTGATCCTCATCATCAGATTGCACATCTAATTTATGTATGTTTTTTGTTCCATCGCCATTCAGATATTTTTTGTACTTCCGTTTGAAGGAACTTTCAACTTGGCGGAAATCGTCAATGGTTTTCTGCCTTTCGAAGTTAAGTCCGGTCACATGTTTGCTATTTGTCACTTTTTCGTGCATTTTCTTGATGTAATTTTTCTTCAGGATGTTGGTCTTCCCTAGAAGTATATCCCTCTGATGAACATATGATCCCATTTTATATTTATACTGACGTTCATTCCGTACATCCTAGGTTTGACCGAACTTGAATGGAGTCGCTGCTCGCAAGCGTTAGGGAAGCATGATTCAAACAAATAAATTAAGATTAATAAATCTGTTATGATACCTAAGGGAATAAAGTGGATTATAACATTAAGCCTGGCCTTGAAGTGGACCTTTGGAGAACTGATTAAGACATATTTAACTTTAGATTCAAAAAATGATAATCCAAAATACATGTGTATTGGAACCGTTTTACGCCAACTTCGTTGCGTCACACGGAATTCTACATGCCAAACGTTAATCGGCTTAATGTAGTAGGATATGAGTAGCACAAACAACATTTACTCTGATTCTTTAATACAAGTATCACGCGGAAACTACATTCTTGTTCCAACTAGCCTTACGATAAGGCTATTATTTTTAACCAATGAGAAACAGGACCACGGATATTTTGGCACATGATAAAAATCTTCATTTATTTAATTATTAGTTGTTTTTCTTGGTATGAGTAAACTTGTTTTGTTGGCTTCTATGGTGTACATTTATTGTTCCAGTCTTGGGTGTTTCCTCTATTTTTTCGCTGCAAAGGAACGGCAGATGGTCAATAAAAGTTTATTTGTCTAATATGGATAAATAAGGAACAATCTCTAGTTCGCCTAGTATGATCACTGTGTTCGGCACTTGATCTCGTTAGGATTATGTATGGTCTTTTGTGTTTCATGTTTCTATGGTGTGCGTCGGTGTTTCTTGTCCCTTTTGCGTGCTATCTGTGGATGTCTGCTTTGTCTATTTGCATCGGGTGTTTTGTAGTTTTGCTGTGGGTGCTGCAACCAAGAGTTGTTGGAGATTCCCTCCTTTCTTTGACTTTATATATTTTATATATTTGTAAATTCTACGCCACAAAAATGATGAATATCTCCTTAAACTAAGGGTATCTCCCTGGTGGCATATTTCTGTCCTTAGCAGATTCTTTGGCAGGACTTTAGATCAAGTTTAGACTTTTGCTTTTCTTCAATTCATGTTATTTGGATTTCCTCTTTTCCGACCTCGAGCATCACTAATGAGACATAAATTGTTGAAATGCGCATATGGTGCACTGTAATTTTACAATAGAACGTATATTTCAATATTGATACTTCTAACAGGACCACGTTGTAGTGATCACAGTTGATTATTCACGCACAATATTAATTGCAACAAATAACAGATACCATTGTCAATATTGAAAGCATTAATGTTCTATTATTAATAAAACTTTCGTGCACCATATGCGCATTTCAGAATGTGATACTCGTGACCAAAACAAAAGCGGAAACCCAAACAACAAGTTACTAGTATCACGAACTAAAGTCTAAACTTGACATAATATCATGCAAAGGACCTTGCAAAACAAGAAGATAACGGGACAAGACGACGTTGTACTGTACACAGAGGATCACGCAAAACAGAGCAAAACAAAAGGTACTACCACATCAACAAACAACCTATCATAATCACATGAGATATGACAATAAGCGAGGCAAACGCCATTTATACTTGAAGGACAACATATTAAAAAGGGAGATAAAAGAGTAGCTGGAACCGACTCTGGACGTATATATTCACTACATAGATAGCAAATGGTATATGTGTACACAACCCTCCAACTCAAATGTTTTCCATGACGCAATAGTATTGAATAAACATAAACCTTTTTCATTCGAAGGTGACTTGACAAACAAGACATTAATCGGGTAGGGGTTTTATACACAAACTCTGTAAGTGGATATCAAAAAGCAATGGGCATACGAAAAACAATCCTTGCTCTGCTTGCTGAAGCTATGTCATGATAAATCTTAAGTCCAACTTCCTGATCGGATCAGGATAAGGGTCCCGCTATGGAGTCTCCTCTTATCGGTTGGAAACGAAATCTACCTTTCTTGAAAAAAAAACCCCAACAAAATATAGGACTAAAAAGGTAGAAATCTTGCACTGGGTTGTTTGTTCGTTTGGTAGGGGTGCCTTTCGTGTTTCCTTGGGGCTGTGTTGTTGACTCCGTCTGTGTCCTATTTTTCTTTTCTCTAAGGAAACTTCTGTTTTGTGGAATTATTTTTCAAGAATTGGTAAACCTTTTGATTTTGATTTTCAGAATCTGACTTCAGGGTTTGTATTTGACTTTCATTTACTGATCATTCGTTTTGAGACAGAGTTTTAGAAGGGTCTCTCAGAATACAAAAATTGGAATTGTCCTTTTGTAACTAAAAACCATCATAAATAAATACAAATATAAAAGGCTGCACAGAATAAACAGAGGGATTAAAATATTATATAATTAAAATTCGTATGAACAGATATTCGCTGATGAAGGTTTAATACCCGAAACACGTGTCTGTGCATAAAAATTGGTTTGCAATTTTCTTCAAATAGCTATAGAGTTGAAACATTTCCTAACATTATTATAAACACTTATTTCTTGTTGCAGTGTGGAACATTGTTTTTTTTTAATGTATTTATCACTTCTTTCCAGTTCTGTCGCCTGAAAGAGGCCGAAGGAGCATGTCTGGTCCATGCTGCAAATTAATCTGTTCTTTAATGATGCTATTGAACTTGAAGACGTTTAACATTTGTTTTGGCCTGTCATCAATTTGACATCGTGTATATTGTTTTGCTATTTCGGAAACTTGTCATTTTATCCAAGGATATCGTCGCATATCCGCTACATAGAAAGCAAATGGTATTGTTATTCTACTTATGTGTAAACAACCCTCCAACTCATGCGGATAGATGGATGTTTTCCAAGACGCAATATTGTTGAATAAACATAAACCTTTTTCATTCTAAGGTGATATGACAAACAAAACATTAAGTGGTAGGGGCATTATACATAAACTCTGTAAGCGGATATAGAAAGCAATGGGCAAAAGAAAAACAATTCTTGCTCTGCTGGCTGAAGCGAGGTCATGATAAAACTTAAGTCCTACTTCCTGATCGGATCAGGATAAGGGTCCCGTTATGGAGTCTCCTCGTATCTGTGAGAAACGAAATCTACCTTTCCGGGGGAAAACAAAACAGAATAAGGACTAAAATGGTAGAAATCTTGCACTGGGCTCTGTTTGTTCGTTTGGTAGGGGTGTCCTTCGTGTTTCTTCGGGGCTGTGTTGTTGACTTCGTCTGTATGTCCTATTTTTCTCTTGTCTAAGGAAACTTCTGTTTTGTGGGATTATTTTTCAAGAATTTGTAAACCTTTTAATTGTGATTTTCGGAATATGACTTCAGGTTTTGTGTTTGACTTTCATTTACTGATCATTCGTTTTGAGACAGAGTTTAAGAAGGGTCTCAGAGTACAAGAAAATGGAATTGTCCTTTTGTAACGAAAAACCCTCATAAATAAATACAACTATAAAAGGCTGCACAGAAAAACAAACAGAGATTAAAATATTATAATTTGAATTTCGTACAATTAGATTCATGAACTTGAAATTCCAAAGCATATTGCGCTCCGATTAGTGAATGAGTTAATGCTCCTTTACCATTGGTTGTTCGTATATCCGTTTGGTGTGCATGTCCTTTTTAATGTGCTTCTTGTGAATTTGGTATGTTGTGCATAAAATATCATTTGTAAATATTAAGTTATATAAGTTTTCTTTTTTTTTCCATGACTCGAATAATTTTTGCATATCATCATATATATCCATCCAATTCTTATTATAACATTGTTCTTTGTGATGACCTAAATAATGTCCGAGGCATTTAACCATTTATACCAAAAATGCTGTCTTTAGTGTCTTTCAATGTGGACGGTGATGTTCCTAGATTACCGTCTTATGGTATCTACATTTCGCAGCTCATCTGGTATGCTGGAGCATGTACTGATGCTTTGGATTTTCATAGTAGAAATTTATAAATAACCAAGAAACCTTTAGGACAAGGTTTTCACTTTCACAAACTTGTAAAGACATTCTGGAAATTTAAAAAAAATTATTGTCAACTGCTTTTGATATTCGGACCCATACATTAGCAACAGAGTATATTACTTTTGGTATTTCGCAACCTGTATGGTTACATGATCAACAAAATTAGAAGGATCAAAAGTGACAGAATTACCATAAAAAATGCGTCAGAATTATCACAGTGGCGGATTTAGAGGGGGGGGGGGGCCAGGGGGCCCGGCCCCCCCCCCTTTTCACCCAAAGTTATTGAATTCGGAGTACTCTTTTTATGCTTATTCTCTTTACTTTTTGGAAAAATTTCGGCTCGCTTCGCTCGCTGCACTTAATTTTTCATTAGTTGTCTACTTTTTCGTCTTCACTTTGTCTTCAACTTTCTTTGTCATCGTGTTTCAACGGATTCATATGTCATAAACATATACAAAATTCAAAATCAAATTAACACTAGAATAATTACCAAATGCTTCATTTCATGGGCCGATCTAACCATGTTAGACAGGTGGATAGTGGGGTTGTAATGCCCTAATCTTCCCAACCTTCCCCAATTGGTCAAACAAAAATGGAGCATGGAAAATGAGAAAGAATGTATTCTCATGACAAAATGTAACCATCTATTCCAAAAATTTTACGGCTCGCTCCGCTCGCCAATATAGAATTAAGTTGTATATACCATGTATACATGTCTGGACGACTAAATTTGAAAACAAATGAAAACTTCATATCTTAAAAAATTTTACGGCTCGTTACGCTCGCCAGTCTACCTTAAGTAAATGAATCAACTCCGCTCCCCACTTCTTAATTAGACTATGACTTCACGTTTTTCGTCTCGTCCCTTTTTTTTTTTTGCTTGTCAGTTTTTCCGCGAACAATTTCCTTCAAGCTGAAACCTTGGGCCCCCCCTTTTCCTGAAATCCTAGATCCGCCACTGTATCACACGCCTTTTTACCTATATGATCCTAATGTCACCAAACGGACACTGGGCTTGGTACTTGACCAATCTACAGTCATCAGCTCATCCTTAATACTTGCACTCTGACGGGCCCAGTCCAAACCTCTTTAGAGAAGACAGGGCCCCGGCCAACTGTCCTCCCTGAATGTCAGTCGGACCCCTCGGGTGATAACATACATGAGCTCACTACAGCCGGCAGAGCACAGATTGTATTACGCATGCCCTCTTTTTATGTCCATTTTCATATTCATCTGTGTTGTGTTTTGCGGTCTTGTTTGTATGGTCATTTGACAGTGAGGAGGTTGTTTAATTTACACCAACATTGTACGTTCTTCGAGACCTCTGGGTAATCGGAAAAGTGGTAGGGTTGTGCGCACGTAATCCAGGATAACCACACCGTCTGCTACTGATTCGTCAGATGGCCGTCCTAAGTCGGCACTGTTTGCCCATTGGTCTCTTTGGTATTTATGTAGGTTGCACTACACAGTATTTGCCATTTGAAATTGAGCGTTTTCAATAAAAGGCATGCAATAGTTGACGTTTTATTAATAATTTTATATTGCTCATACAATATAAACGTGGTCCAGTAGCATCATATCTCACCCATTCTGCTACGTCTTTTGGTACATTTTGGACATAGTAATTTTCATACTTTTTGGCCATATTACATTGTTTAGACTGAGGATTACTGACGAGGGTTTAGTACCCGAAACGTGCATGTCTGGTCCATGCTGTAAATTCATCAGGTTTTAAATGATGCCATTGAATTTAAAGACGTTTCACACATAAAGCTACATATCAATAAAAAGTACTCTTATTGCTGATTACTTCTATAATTCTTAATTTCATCTGAACAAATCCTGTCAGTCAGACATGCTGCTCAAAGTTATAGCAGTACAATATAAGATGACATGGAAATGGGGCATGACCCCTCAAAGTGACTCAAATTTGACATCCTTCTCAAATGACTTTCTTAATAAACTGTATGTCTATTTGTTGTGTATTTCTTATTCTATAATATGTGCAATTTATTTGAATTTTCACCTGATGCAATTCGAGAAATATGACGTCAAAGTTTTCTTACCTAAAATACATCATTCATTTCTTTGCCCATGGCTAGTCACATGACCTCTTACTTTCACACCCGGTTAACTATACATTTGAGGTATACAATAGAAATAATGGGCTTTTCTCAAGACAACAAGCTAATCATTTCTTCCAAATATAAAAAATCATAGTTATTTCAATTATAAAGCTCACATAATGAAGCTGGACCCCATCTGTCCCCTATTTAAAAAATCATCCCTGGCCAAATTCCACATGCGACACTGCGGATACTGTGTAGTGTTTTATGTTTTTCTGTGATTTGAAGTTCCCTGGCCAAATTCCAAATGCGACACTGCGGATACTGTGTAGTGTCTTATGTTTTTCTGTGATTTGAAGTTCCCTGGCCAAATTCCAAATGCGACACTGCGGATACTGTGTAGTGTTTTATAGTTTTCTGTGATTTGAAGTTCCTTGTACCACTGCGTCTCTTTCTGTGCGTGTCTTTTTTGTGTTTTACAATGGGTGTTTTGGGAGGTTGCTGTTGGTGCTGTAACTAGGTGGTGTTGGAGATCCCCTACTTTCTTTTTAGGATCCTACAAGGATACATTGTTTTTCTATGTTTATTTTGGAAACAGCAGATTATCAAAATTCGTTTACAGTTTCAGTTTTAATTTCTAATGACATTTCACCTCTTACCGAAACAGTCTCAAATCATCTGCAAGATGTATATCTTTTATTTCAATAAGTTTAATCCCTTTAGTTTCATTATTATTTTTCAGTCTCAATGATAAGATTACTGCCACAAAAAGGTATAAAATCGCCGAAATCGGACATCCCAGAGGGCACATGTAACCAAGTTTGATCAATTTTGGTTGGTCGTTTCTTCATACGCATTTGAAAATTTCTGTTTACAAAAATTGTACCAAATTTCTAAAACCTGGGTCTTGTAGCATCATATCCCAGCCATCTTGCTACGTCTTTCGGTATATTTAGGACATAATTTTCACAGATTTTGGCAATATTACATTGTTTAGATCGAGGATTACTGACGAGGTTTAAATATCCGAAACGTGCATGTCTGGTCCATGCTGTAAATTTATCTGCTCTTAAATGATGCTAATGAATTTGAAGACGTTAAACATTTGTACAAGTTGGTGAGTGTCACTGCTGGTGGACCAGGAGTCCCCGAGGGCACATGTAACCAAGTTCGATCAATTTCGCTTGGTCGTTTCTTCATACGCATTTAAAAATTTCTGTTTACAAAAATTGTCTCAACTTTCTAAAACCTGGGTCCTGTAGCATCATATCCCAGCCATCTTGCTACGTCTTTCGGTATATTTAGGACATAATTTTCACAGATTTTGGCAATATTACATTGTTTAGATCGAGGATTACTGACGAGGTTTAAATATCCGAAACGTGCATGTCTGGTCCATGCTGTAAATTTATCTGCTCTTAAATGATGCTAATGAATTTGAAGACGTTAAACATTTGTACAAGTTGGTGAGTGTCACTGCTGGTGGACCAGGAGTCCCCGAGGGCACATGTAACCAAGTTCGATCAATTTCGCTTGGTCGTTTCTTCATACGCATTTAAAAATTTCTGTTTACAAAAATTGTCTCAACTTTCTAAAACCTGGGTCCTGTAGCAACATATCCCAGCAATCTTGCTACGTCTTTCGGTATATTTAGGACATAATTTTCACAGATTTTGGCAATATTACATTGTTTAGATCGAGGATTACTGACGAGGTTTAAATATCCGAAACGTGCATGTCTGGTCCATGCTGTAAATTTATCTGCTCTTAAATGATGCTAATGAATTTGAAGACGTTAAACATTTGAACAAGTTGGTGAGTGTCACTGCTGGTGGACCAGGAGTCCCCGAGGGCACATGTAACCAAGTTCGATCAATTTCGCTTGGTCGTTTCTTCATACGCATTTAAAAATTTCTGTTTACAAAAATTGTCTCAACTTTCTAAAACCTGGGTCCTGTAGCAACATATCCCAGCAATCTTGCTACGTCTTTCGGTATATTTAGGACATAATTTTCACAGATTTTGGCAATATTACATTGTTTAGATCGAGGATTACTGACGAGGTTTAAATATCCGAAACGTGCATGTCTGGTCCATGCTGTAAATTTATCTGCTCTTAAATGATGCTAATGAATTTGAAGACGTTAAACATTTGTACAAGTTGGTGAGTGTCACTGCTGGTGGACCAGGAGTCCCCGAGGGCACATGTAACCAAGTTCGATCAATTTCGCTTGGTCGTTTCTTCATACGCATTTAAAAATTTCTGTTTACAAAAATTGTCTCAACTTTCTAAAACCTGGGTCCTGTAGCAACATATCCCAGCCATCTTGCTACGTCTTTCGGTATATTTAGGACATAATTTTCACAGATTTTGGCAATATTACATTGTTTAGATCGAGGATTACTGACGAGGTTTAAATATCCGAAACGTGCATGTCTGGTCCATGCTGTAAATTTATCTGCTCTTAAATGATGCTAATGAATTTGAAGACGTTAAACATTTGTACAAGTTGGTGAGTGTCACTGCTGGTGGACCAGGAGTCCCCGAGGGCACATGTAACCAAGTTCGATCAATTTCGCTTGGTCGTTTCTTCATACGCATTTAAAAATTTCTGTTTACAAAAATTGTCTCAACTTTCTAAAACCTGGGTCCTGTAGCAACATATCCCAGCAATCTTGCTACGTCTTTCGGTATATTTAGGACATAATTTTCACAGATTTTGGCAATATTACATTGTTTAGATCGAGGATTACTGACGAGGTTTAAATATCCGAAACGTGCATGTCTGGTCCATGCTGTAAATTTATCTGCTCTTAAATGATGCTAATGAATTTGAAGACGTTAAACATTTGAACAAGTTGGTGAGTGTCACTGCTGGTGGACCAGGAGTCCCCGAGGGCACATGTAACCAAGTTCGATCAATTTCGCTTGGTCGTTTCTTCATACGCATTTAAAAATTTCTGTTTACAAAAATTGTCTCAACTTTCTAAAACCTGGGTCCTGTAGCAACATATCCCAGCAATCTTGCTACGTCTTTCGGTATATTTAGGACATAATTTTCACAGATTTTGGCAATATTACATTGTTTAGATCGAGGATTACTGACGAGGTTTAAATATCCGAAACGTGCATGTCTGGTCCATGCTGTAAATTTATCTGCTCTTAAATGATGCTAATGAATTTGAAGACGTTAAACATTTGTACAAGTTGGTGAGTGTCACTGCTGGTGGACCAGGAGTCCCCGAGGGCACATGTAACCAAGTTCGATCAATTTCGCTTGGTCGTTTCTTCATACGCATTTAAAAATTTCTGTTTACAAAAATTGTCTCAACTTTCTAAAACCTGGGTCCTGTAGCAACATATCCCAGCCATCTTGCTACGTCTTTCGGTATATTTAGGACATAATTTTCACAGATTTTGGCAATATTACATTGTTTAGATCGAGGATTACTGACGAGGTTTAAATATCCGAAACGTGCATGTCTGGTCCATGCTGTAAATTTATCTGCTCTTAAATGATGCTAATGAATTTGAAGACGTTAAACATTTGTACAAGTTGGTGAGTGTCACTGCTGGTGGACCAGGAGTCCCCGAGGGCACATGTAACCAAGTTCGATCAATTTCGCTTGGTCGTTTCTTCATACGCATTTAAAAATTTCTGTTTACAAAAATTGTCTCAACTTTCTAAAACCTGGGTCCTGTAGCAACATATCCCAGCCATCTTGCTACGTCTTTCGGTATATTTAGGACATAATTTTCACAGATTTTGGCAATATTACATTGACTGAGGATTACTGACGAGGGTTGAATACCCGAAACGTGCATGTCTGGTCCATGCTGTAAATTTATCTGCTCTTAAATGATGCTAATGAATTTGAAGACGTTAAACATTTGTACCAGTTGGTGAGTGTCACTGCTGGTGGACCAAGAGTCCCCGAGGGCACATGTAGCCAAGTTCAATCAATTTCGGTTGGTCGTTACTTCAAACGCATTTGAAAATTTCTGTTTACAACATTTTCTGAAATTTCTAAAACCTGGGTCCTATAGCAACATGTCCCTGCCATCTCGCTACGTCTTTCGGTATATTTAGGACATAATTTTTTTCACAGATTTTGGTCATATTATATTGTTTAGATTAAGGATCACTGACGAGGGTTGAGTACCCGAAAACGTGCATGTCTGGTCCATGCTGTATTAATATTTTGAGGACTAGCAGTGTACAGCTGCATCCCTTCTGCCTGACTAATGAAGCTCTTCGGGAATATATCGTGCTAGACGATACTAGCTTGTATCCATAACGTTGTTTAAAAGAAAAGCATAATCAATTTTAAAAATAGTTCACCATTTATGGAATTCAAGATGTTATATGTATTTTGTAATCTGCAAAATTTGGATTATTGATTAAGAGTACGTCATCAATAAAGCCTATTTACAGAGAGAGAGAGAGAGAGAAAGAGAGAGAGAGAGAGAGAGCTGAACAAACTAATTGTAGAAAAATTTCGGTAAGCAAATGTGTTCCGCCATTGCTGGAAAAAAAAACATTCCTCCAAACACAATAAATATGTTTCGATAAAAAATTCAACATTTTGATTCTTGTCCGTGTATTTATTATTAGAATCAAATTTTTTTCCTTCTAAAAATAAGTTTTTTATCAATTAATAACAATATACTTGCATTTGTGATTTCCATTTTTGATGCTAAAAACATCTTCATTATTTCAGAAATGGCGACTTCAAGAATGCACAATCCCATTCCTGTCTGGTTACAGGTATCAATCCTTTAACCACTGCCTATAGTGTATTCATATTTTCAATTATTCTACTCTGACTTCCCTCTGAAGGCAATTCAAGGCATCTTAGCGAGAACCCCCTTAACAAGGGGTATGTTTGTAAACCAAAAACATGGGCACACATATACTTTGGACGATGCAATGAAAATATGAAGCCCTATAACATCTCATTGTCCATATTAAGGCAAGAGACAAAAAGAAACATCAAACAAAATACTCAACTGGTTTTCACCTTACGTGATATTGTGTTGCAAACAGGAGATCTGATATCCTAGCCATAAGGGATTTACTGCTATATCAAGGCAGAATGCTTCAATTGGGTTGATTCAATGTTTTGTATTTTTCATGGTTTTCTAGGCCGATTGATTATGATTTTTAGATTCTAGTCCTGCGTTCTGGATTTGACTTAGTACCCGAAACGTGCATGTCTGGTCCATGCTGAAAATGTATCCGTTCTTAAAATGATGCTATTGAATTGAAGACGTTTAACGTTTTACTCATATCATTTCTTCATTAGACACACGAGCGGGTGCGGCTAGCCAACAGGGGATGCTTACTCCTTCCGGGCACCTGGTCCCACCTCAAGCTTGCTAGGGGTCCGTCGATGCTCAATTTGGTGTTCTATTGTGAGTGCTATTGAGATTATCGTCAGGATCTTCTTTAACTCACTGAAATCGAAATCTCGCCAAACCTTTTATCAGATAATTACCAGTCCAGATATCGAATCTTCATTAGCTGTGATTAAGCCAAATTTTGAAGTCATGAATTTTACTGTGGCTAATATATCATAAAATAGCACGTTGCAGATGAATAAAGAACAAATACATGAATTTCCTAACTTTCTTCGCATGTCAATTTTTCTTCAGTTTCGCATCTTCACAGGGCTATCATTTTGGATCAAGTCATTTAAAAAAAGCAAGTCAGAAGAGTATTTATCTGTTGCATTTCATATGATACTTCTTTGCAAATCTTATCGAAAGCATACAAATGCAAAACTACAAAATGTCACTTCAAGCTCTGTCACCTGAAACCTGAAAGAAGCTTTGTTTTGGCCTTTTATCAATGTATTTTGCTATTTTGGAAACTAACCATTTTACCGATAAATATCATCGAAATTAAAGGAGTTTAACATCTTAGTACCATCCCTCCTATGCTATTTTGAACATAGATTTTATTTGGATATGTTACTGAATCGACCCTACAGGAAATTTGTAGCCGTGCTCTCTCTGTAATGTAAATGTACAAATCTAACTTCAAAAAATTTAAAGAGGGCGCTACTGAAATTATTTTTGGTGGCTCCTCTGGAAGCATCACTGATGAGAATTTAGTATTCGAAACACGTGTCTGGTGCATGGAAATTGGTTTGGAATTTTCTTCAAGAAGATATAGAGTTGGAAGCCTTCGACATTATTCATCTTAAAAGTCATGTTTCACGTCTTCAAATTCATAACATCATTACAGAACAGATAAATTTGCAGCATGGACCAGATATATATACAAGTTTATCGGGAACATAACAAAAATATTAACGATTCGTTAACGATTTAAACATAACTTTTGAAAATGTATCCTAAGATTCTTGTGACCTAACCCAGGTTTCATTACTTTACATGCAGTTTCTAATTTCTATTTTATTCTGCTCACTTTGGTTCAACAGAGACAAATATCCATGGAAGCTTTCAGAAAATAATTTACAAAACAATTAAATATGCATCATCAGTATCATGCTTTTTGGGAAATAACATGTTATTATGGTAAACCAAAAATAAAAAAAAAACCTTTGTGAAGAAAAACAAATTTAAAGAAAAGAAGCAGTCAATCAATATAATAAATGAGGACAGTTACACAGTTTTCCATTACTGAGTGTTTACAGTGTCTTTTGCAGCTCTGCCACATGAAAGAAGATGTTTTGGCCCGTTATGACATCACATATGATTTTGCTATTTCGTAATCTTATCATTTCATCCAAAAATATATCGAAATTAAATGAGGTTTACATCCTAGCACCTTCTAATGCTGTTTTGGTCATAGATTTATTCAATCGATCGAACCCACAGGAAATTTGGAGCCGCGCACTTTTTGCAAAGTTAATGCACAAATATAAATACAAAGATTAAAACTAGAGGGCGCCACTGAAATACATTGGGCTGTGTCTGAAAATGATTTCGGCATTATCAAGTACCACTAATGAGTATGAGACCCTGATGTTATCACAGAGCTTACCTACCTCCAAGAACATTATTAACATTTGCTTTGGTTTCTGTTTTATCCTGATTTTGTATGCCTTCGGTTTCTGATTTTCTGGGTTATCGATTTTGTGCTGTATACAGGGATATGGTCATTATCCATATTTGTCATCTCATCACACCAGCAGACAAAGCCTCAAATAATTACACATTTACTTGCAAAAAATAATATTTCGACAGTCTAGTTAAAGAGTTGGGTTTAAATACGACACCTGGAAATCCCACTTACACCCCTATAAACTTTCTGCCTCTGAAATAATAGATAACCACAAATCAGCTCTTGCTTCCTTTGGCTTGTGCACTAAAATTTAGATTTAGATTTACCATACCTATACTGCATACCTAAAATGCACAAGAATCCGTACAAACAACGTTTCATCGCTGGTTCCTCAAAATGTTCTACCAAATCTGTATCGATCTTACTCACCAAAAGTTTTATCTGAAATCAAATCTGAGCTTCAAAAATATTGTTCGACAGTATATTCTCGCAGTGGTATCAACCAGATGTAGATTTTAAAGAATTCGAAGGAACTTTTAGAACATCTGAAATCCACTCATTTTAGTAGAGTTCATTCGATCAAAGCCTTTGATTTTTCGACACTTTACACTACAAATCCACATTCTAAATTGAAAGAAAGACTCGCATAAATGATTGGTAATCGCAATTGGCAATCGCAAATACAAATTTATTGTTGTTAACTATGACAAAACCTACTTTGTAAAAGAAAAGTCCGATTCTGAAAATAAGTACACTGAAACAGCTATTATTCAGATGTTAAACTTTCTGATCGACAACATTTTTGTGGTGTTTGGAGGAAAGGTCGTCCAGCAAATTGTCGGAATTCCAGTGGGGACCAATTGTGCCCATTCCTTGTCGACTTTTTCCTTTACTCGTACGAAGCTGAATTCATTCAATCTTTGGTCTCTGCAGGGAAAAGATACTTAGCTTCTGACTTCAACTTCACTTACAGATACATAGACGATGTGTTGTCCATCAAATAATCCAAAATTCGCGGATTACCTCAGCAGTATCTATCTTTCGGAGCTTGAAGTTAAAGAAACTACAGAGACAAATAATTCAGCATCCTATTTGGACATAATGTTGTCCTACGACACTGATGGTCAAATAAACACCTCACTCTATGACAAACGTGACGACTTCAATTTCAGCATTACAAACTTTCCTTTTCTGAGTAGCAACATCCCTTCATCGCCTGCTTATGGCGTGTTCATATCTCAGTTGATACGCTATGCCAAGCAAATACCAAATATACGGATTTTGTCCTGAGAGCTAGACGTCTTTCAGATAAGCTTCTCAGTCAGGAATATGTTTCTGACCGACTAACATTGTCACTTAGGAAGTTTTACGGTCGATATGGGGAACTCGTCATACACTATGATGTCCCACTCTCCAGAATGGTGGATGATATTCTGTCATAGACCATTTGAATCATCCAACCTTAGATTGTACTTTATGTCTTCCGAAATGGAAGTAACCGGATGTGACAGTTCTACCGAATTGAAGCGACAGGTGTTGCATGCAAGCAGGAGATGCTTACTCCTCCTGGGTACCTGGTCTCACTCCCATATCGGGAGTTCGCTTCTTTTCATATGGTGGAGGTTTTTGTTTGTTTGCTTTGGTTCCTGATTATCCTGATTTTGTATGCCTTCGGTTTCTGATTTTCTGAATTATCGATTTTGTAGTGTATACAGGGATAGGCTCATTATCCATATTTGTCATTGCTATCCGAAACAAGTGTCTTGTGTATTAAAATTGGTTTGAATTTTCTTCAACAAGGTAAAGAGACGGATCGCTTCCATATTATTTTCAAGTACTTACCTAATAACGCTAGTGCCAGAGAAAGGTTTTTTTTCTTTTGCCACGAGGTTTTTTTTTTGGGGGGGGGGAGGGGTCATACATGTTTATTGTCCTTTTTCGATCTTTTTGAGTTACAATCACAGTACTAGTAGATTTCTCGATGGTTTTGCCACATTTTTTCATTATCTTATTACGCCTTTGAATAATCATTCCACAAAATTTGTAGCCGCTCACTTGTAACTAAAAGGTATCTGAACTTTGACTGTTTGTTTAAGGTGTAATAATTACTGCTTTCAGCTCTGTCGCAAGAAAGAAGCTTTGTTTAAGCCCTATATGAATTTGAAATCACATATATATTATTTTGCAAATTCAGAAACTATTCATTTCATCCAAAAATATTATTGAAATTTAAGGAAGTAAGCATCTCAGCACAATCCACCCAATGCTATTTTGTTCATATATTTCATTTAACTCTGCCACTGAATCGACCTATTCGAAATTTCGTTTTTAACTACAACAAAGTTACATCAGATCCTAAAATACTTGAATCATGTCCTGCATCTTGAGAATGTGCAACATCTGAATATCTATATAAACCAGCTGGTCATATTATTACAGGTGACTTTTCAATTATCCAAGACAGGCAGCTCCGTGGTCTTCTCAAAAAAGGACCTAAGTATAGAATCCCATTCAAGATAGATTTTATTAAATGTCGCGAAGTACTAAAGGAAGCCTTAGATAACTATACCAAACGATGGTGTAAATCGGAAGGAGTCGAATCGCATTCTCTGAATAACTGGAAAAACATCATTTTGGACATTACTGACATTCGAATAGACAACTTCCACAAAAATCCTCATCTTTTTGAAAATCCAAGTTCTAGATCTGAAAGATATTTTAATTCCAAATTACGTAATTTACATGAAAAATTTGTCTTCGCTCCTGCAGATAAAGCAGCCAACAACACCATAATCATATGAAAACTTTACTATATATCAACTTTAGTTTCGGAACTTTCGTCTACAAATACTGACATTTTGAGCAAACATAACAGTGAAATTTCTTCATTCAACATCCCTATTTCTAGATTGGATCTTCCTACAATATACTGCATAACAAAACTGCACAAATCTCCTTACAAATTTAGATACATTGCTAATTCTAGCAACTGCTCAACTACAAGTTTGTCTAGACATCTGACGTCAGCCCTCACGGCGGTAAAGGAACACGTTGCAAAATATTGTGAAACTGTTCTTAACAGGAATGATGTAAATTTTTTTGGTCTATAAAAAATTCCGGGGATGTGATTGACAAAATGAAATTTAGAAATTTTCAAGCCAATACGATTTCTTCATACGATTTTTCAAATATGTACACCACCCTTTCTCACGACAAGATCAATGATCAATTGTCCAAACTCATTAAATGGTGCTGTAATCGAGAGGGGGAAACTTATATTTGTACATCTGAATCAGAGGGGTTTTTCCGCTACAGAATACAAATCATACAAATCATGGACATGTAGCGACCTGTGTAGTGCCTTGTCCTTCCTCTTGGATAATATTTATGTAAGATTTGGTGAGAATCTCTACAAGCAGGTTGTAGGGATTCCTATGGGTACAAATTGTGCGCCTCTTGTTGCAGATTTATTTTTATACACATATGAAAAAGAATTTATTCAAAATCTTCAAAAGCAAAGAAAACATGATGATGTGAAATGCTTCATTGGTACTTCTAGGTACCTGAATGATATTCCAACTATCGATAATCCTGTTTTTGAAAAGTATATAGATGTTATTTATCCACAAGAATTGACTCTAAACAAGGCAAACTTTACAGACACAGAAACACCATTTTTGGACCTAAATATCAAAATTGTCAGTGGAGAAATTCATACAAGTGTATATGACAAACGAGATGATTTTGGATTCAACATAGTAAATTTCCCCTGGCTTGACGGTGATGTCCCTAGATTACCGTCATACGGTATCTACATTTCACAGCTCATCCGGTATGCTAGAGCATGTACTGATTTTTGGATTTTCATAATAGAAATCTACAAATTACAAAGAAACTTTTAGGTCAAGGTTTTTGCTTTCACAAACAAGTAAAGACTTTCTGGAAATTTTACAAAAATTATGATCAACTTCTTTTGAAATTCGGACCCATACAAGCAACGGAGTATATTACTTTAGGAGTTTCACAACCTGCATTTTATGGTGACATAATTAACAAAATAAGAAGGATCAAAGGTAGACAGCATATGTATCGAAAATGCGTCAGAGTCATCAAACGCCTTTTATACCGTGGATATGATCCAAATGTCACCAAAAAGCTTGGTACTTGACCAATATACAGTCTTGTACAAGCGCATTCTTAAGACTTGCACTCTGACTGACTGTGACGACGGGACTCCATGACGGGCCCTGTCCAAACCTCCTTAGAGAAGACAGGGCCCCGACCACCTGTCCTCTCTGAATGTCAGTCGGACTCCTCGGGTGATAACATATATGAGCTCGCTACAGCCGGCAGAGCACGGACTGTATTACGCACGTCCTCTTTTTATATCCATTTACATATTCATCTGTGTTGCTTGGACCCCTGTGTTTTACGGTCTTGTTTGTGTGTGGTCATTTAACAGTGAGGAGGTTGTTTTACACCATAATTGTGCGTTCTTCGAGACCTCTGGGAAATCGGAATAGTGGGAGGGTTGTGCGCACGTAATCCAGGATAACCACACCGTATGCTATTTACGTGGCAGATGGCCGTCCTAAGTCGGCACCGGTTGCCCATTGGTCTCGTTGGTTTATTTGTAGTCTTTTATCTTTCATGTTTCTATGTTGTAAGTTGGTGTTCCTTGTCACTTTTGCGTCTCTTTCTGTGGGTATCTGTTCTGTGTTTTTTGCATGGGTGTTTTGGGATTTTGCTGTGGGTGCTGCAACCTAGTGTTGTTTGAGATCCCCTCCTTTCTTTGCAGCCGCGCACTCTCTGCAAAGTAAATGCACAAAATTAAATTCAAAAATAAAACCAGAGGGCGCTACTGAAATACATTTAGCTGTCAGAAGCCGCATCACGGCATTTAATAAATACCTCTGATGGGGTTTTACTATCCGAACGTTTGGTGCATTAAAATTGGTTTGAAATTTTCTTCAAGAATGCAAAAAGTTGGAACACTTCCGTATTGTTTTAAATAATTCAAAAGAAAGGAGGTAGGACTCGGTTGCAGTACTCCCAGAAAAGTACCAAAACACCCATATGGGAAAACAGAGTGAACAAGCACAACAAGAGACTCAAAGGTACAGGGCAAACCAAACACCAAAATACGACATAAAAACACTAAACAAAAAAGACTACATTTAACAAAATGAGATCAATGGGCAACTGGTGCCGACTTTGCGAATATCTGAATTACGTGCACACAGTTCCCCTACTAAAGTCCTGTTACCCAGTGGTCTCGAAGAAGGCACAATTGTTATATATAATAACCTTCCCACTGTAAAATGACGACACAAACAAGACAGCCACACGAAGAGCCCCAAGTAAAAAAAACCAGATCAATACGTAAATGGACGTACATGTACGAAAACAGTCCGTGCTGGAACGACAACTTTCAGGTACTGGCTCCTCTGACGAGTTTTAAACAGGGCCCGTCGTCGAGTCACATTGTCTCAGTCTGTCACATTGTCTCAGTCTGTCTTGTAAAACAATTATTTGCTCTCAGTTATAATCATTTACAATAAAGTTTCGTAAGATACTTGTGACCTAATCGAGTTTTCACAATTTCCATATGTTACATACGTTACATACAGTTCTTATGCTTACTTGGTTTTTTTATTATTGAAATGCTCCAACTCGTACATTTCAGACCTATTTCAATGCACCAGGCAAGTGTTTCGGATAGTAATTCTCATCAGTGGTACTTCTATTAGATCTATTTTTATACTAAAAGCCAAAGTGATTTCCGACACAGAAAGTCAAATTTATTTTAGGCCTAGTAGCGAACTGTTTTTTTTTTTTATTGTAGTGTATCTACGTTGTATAGAGTACGTGGTTCCAAATTTCCTGTATATGACCATCGAATCGGAGAGACGATGTATTAGTCGTCTTTCCTTTGGTAAATCTGAGAATTAAATTATCATTTAAAACGATTTGATTGTTCGTTTATTTCATACTATTAAATGCATGATAGAGGAACTACGTTTACATTCAGCGCATGGAAATCTAACATACACACGTACAATTTTATCTGTATCTGAAATACTTGACAACCACAAAACTGTTCTCGAGTCCTTCGGCATTCATATTGAAGACTCAGGCCTTGAACTACTTTATATCTACTGTATCCCCAAAATGCGCAAAAACCTTAACAAACATCGTTTCATTGCCGGATCGTCCAGGTGTTCCGTAAAACCTCTATCAATTTTGATTTCGAAAATATTAACTTGCATCAAGCAATGTCTTCAAACATACTGCGAGACAACATATTCCAGATATTGAATCAATCAGATGTGAATCTTAAAGAATTCGAAGTAACTTTTGCAAAATCTAAAATCTAAAAAGAATTCAAAGCAACTTTTGCAAAATCTAAAATTAAAAAGCCACCACTTTCAATTATATTTCCAGCATAAAGTCTTTCGACTTCTCCACGCACCAAAAACTCAAATACAGACTGGCTACTATAATTCGCATCACCTTTCTTTCAAAGTGTGAACAGGAGATACAAATACCTGTTCATAGGGCGGGATGATACTTATTTCGTGATGGAATACTCTGATTCAGACAAAAAGTAAACCGAATGCAATAACAATTGGATGTTTGAGTTTTTGATTTACAACATTTTTGTGGTAATTGGAGGAAACATATTCTAGCAAATACAAAAATGGCATCCCCATGGTACCATTTGACCTCGCATCTCAGTTCAGTTCTACCTACAGATACATAGATTACGTTTTGTCCATCAATAATCCGAACTTTTAAAAAAGATCGCCTACCTGGAGACCAAGGAAACAACCGAGAGCGACAGATCAGCTTCGTACTTGGATATACTCCTTTCTTTTGACACAAACGGCCATTCGAACACCTCAATTTTCGACAAGCGTGATGATTTGAACTTCCACATAACTAATTTTCCTTTCACGAGTAGCAACATTCCGTCTTCTGCTTATGGCATTTTTATTTCTCAGCTGATACGCCAGGGCATGTTGAGTTCCAAATATATATGACGATTTCATTGTAGAGCCAGACGGCTTGCTAGCAAGCTTCAGGGTTATAAGGTTGTGTGTATACAACGGCTGAAGTCATCATTGAAGAAGTTCTTTATCTTATACAAGCATACGAGATCACCCTTTCCAGAATGATCAGTGACATTCTTGATTGCGATTGATTTACTGTCAACATCACCGAATAAGACATATTTAATTGACATGTACATCAGCATGTATATCGAGACAATCACCGAATTTGACAACTTGTCATGGAACTGTTACGACGGATATGCATACAAACAGGAGACGCTGACTCTCCCCGGGCACCTGATCTCACTTCGGAATACTATTTATTCTGAGGTTCGCAACTGTTCCAATGAAATTCTAATGATTTTGCCTTCCATTCTCTACTTTGAGACAGAATAACTGATGTATACTTCTTCTTATATTGGTGGTCACTATCATATATCACTGCAGTTTACGGAATAAAGAGAGCTTTCTTATTATATTGTCTTATGGATCTATCTATGTCACTGACTTTATTAGGGATGCTATTCACAGTTTAAATAGACCATATCACAACAGGGTTTTTTGTTTCAAAATATTTGAAACCGTTTATCTTCCGGGAGGGGGGTGTACTCTTGAATTCTTTATCATAGTTATTACCCGTCTTAATTGTCCAACTGACCATTACCCCCTAATCCTGAAGTAAACGTTCATTGAAGAGATTTCTATTCGTATATACGTCATTTTAATCTCCTAAAATAAAACCATCTGAACATTACGCGTAAAGAAGGTTTCATAATCTTGTACCGTAATCGTTGTTTCATAAGTTTTTGTACGATTTTTACTATTCAACGCTTTCTGTTCCTTTTGATTGTTTTCCCCAATCTTTAAAGTAGTACAACATGTTTCTTGCTTGTACGAAGTTGAATGTATTCGAATTAGGTGCATGAAAATGCTAGAATAGATAAAGCAACTGCACTTTGTATGATTAATACGACAACATCCATCAGCAACGGAGACATCGAGTGCAGTATTCGACCACTTTTCAGAAAGAAATGCCTGATTGTGACAATATCTGGTTATTTCGATTGAGAAAGCTATTCAAAATGTTTGATCAGTCACCAAATCCATTCCATCTATGCACTAGACTATGATACTTCAGTGGTGGATTTAATTGGGATAGCAGGCAAGTCCAATCTTTGGCACTGCGAAAGCTTTGTTTCTAAATAAATGTTATATCAAAGTCCTACTCTATCGACAAATATATATAAGTTGGTGTAAGGTTTTTCTTCATGTCTTCATTTTTTCTTACTTCAATTTGTGATTATGTTTTAATATTATTTCTAATCGTTGATTTCCATAGATATTATTTCTTTTTTATCCTCATTTAAATTGACAGATCAATATTCAATTTTAAACTGTGTGGCAAAGTCGGTGACCTCTATAGAACTCCTATGAGCCATACCCCCCCCCCCCCCCCTTAATTTCGGCCTTTATCTATAATCCAGAATTTGTCATGTCTATGATCTTTTATGTATATACCTTACCCTCCCGCATTGAAATATATAACGGCTGCATCTATTCATCGATATATTGCAATATATAGATCATAATACGTTAGTTCTATTTTCATTTAAAGAGGGTGGTCGAATACTGGGTCACCACATGTTTTCGTTGACGTCATCAATATATGAAGTCATGTGACCCAATTGTCATCCAACAGAGGGAAGAAAGCCCTGAACTCATTTCCAAAATTAACTATCATCATTAATCAATTTATTAAATTATTGGTGTTTATAGTCCATTTTGATACTGAAATGTCTTACAGGAAGTGATAAAAATGGCGATGAGCACTTTAAAAAAACAATCGTAACCAAAGAAATTACAAAGAATTTAGCTTCTGTGACATTGAGCGTCTGCTACTTTTTCAGGGACAGAGTGAAGAGGGGATTATGAATTATGAATAGTTATTTTTTTACAGTAATATGTCGATGTAAGTTTGATTTATAGTTGAAAATAGTTCCCCGTTGGTCTATCAGTTTTAGTTATAATTTATCTTGAAATACAAGTTACAACCCTGGATCGTAGCTGACAAATGTGTTATTCACAACATTACTTACTAAGTTGGAGATGGAGAGTTTTTAATATTGAGAAAGTGCCTGTTTACTTTTACACCGATTTGATGTAAATCCTTCCACCATTGGCGTCATATTCTTTTTATGCCGTTACAAATAAAGGGCAAGGAGGTCCGAATGTCAACTTCGTCGAGGTGAGCTAAAAATGGTTGCCGGAAAAACACATTATTGTGTTGATAAAGTATATTTTGTGAAGAAAATTCATATTATAACAAATTAAACACCGAAAAAGGCGTGCTCAAGATGTTGATCTTTCCTCACTTCCTCTGATTGTCGATCGAAACATTTTCATGATTTTGCTTTGTTTTCAACGAATCGTCATGTTTCAAATGGGTACCATTGCGCGCCATCGCTTGCTTCTTTATCACGGTGGGTAATCTTGCAACGCAGAACATTCGGTTAATCTCAAATTTAGTGTAATTACAGATAATTTATCACAAAAAGGGAGATATGTTTCAGGGTAAGGATGCCTAAGCTATGAGTTTTATCAAAAAAAAAAAAAAAAAAAGAAATAACATATTTTCATAAAGCTGAAAAACGATCGGCGTGATTCGTGTAGATGAAAGTGAAAGTAGAAGCAATTATCAACCTTATTGTGGCTGTCAGTTATAGTTAAGACATTCTTACACAGCATCAGATTCCCCTTTTGTTATAAATTATCTATTTGGCACGAAATTAAAGAAAACCAATTGTTCTGCATTTCGAGATTACCCACCATGTTTACATAAGTGCAAGGCAATAATAATTTAGTACGAGCAGTTATATTTAGACAAAATTAAATATAAAAAAACCCAACTTGTATTACTTTCTCATCTAATACTTTATTTAATGACAAGTTATTTAATCTAAAAGAGAAAAGAAAACAAAAAAATATTGCAGTTTACATACATTTGCACAGTAAAATTATATCCAAAGTGACATGCTCTTCAAGGAATTGAACAAAAAATGTTATTCTCATTCACATGGTATACAGATCCTGATTGCACGTCGCGTCAGTTGATGGCATTCTCAGATACCTACAGTCCACCAAGTCACTTTTTTCCAATGGGCATACGTCCTTTTCTGTTGGATCACGAGCTCCACGAAGTCCAATACTCACTAACTTTGACAGGTACTTGAATTTCTTTGCACCTTTAGCTTTATCAATCATCAATCTAACAGAGATCTCTTCCATTGAACTTGACTTTTTGTGGACAGATTGTGTAGGTGCTATGCTGTTCTGACGCTGTCTTGTCTGCAGACTGTTGCCCTGGTCAGTCATTGCCTTGTAAATTGAGGGAAACTTACGAGGAATGGACGAGAACATGTTGGGCGCCAAACTATTCCTCCTTTTTCCAATCTGTCCTTTATTAACATTTTCATTGCAATTTTTCAGAGGAGGAAGACTGTCTGATTCATTTGCAGATACCTTGCTTCCTAATGACAAATCTGAAATAGACGAGAAAGAGGTCGAGCTTGAGTCAGTATCTTTCTTTATTTGACTGGTAAGGTCAGGTCTGTCCTTTTCTTGTACATATTCCTTCACACTTTTCGTAGTCTTGCTAAGACTTTCGCACGAGTATGATTTCTTTAGACGAGATGTAACGTCCAAATCTATCTTCTCCACGTTAGATTTCACTCTGGAAGTCACCATTGTATTCCAAGAATCGAAGGAATACGGGAAATCCGCGGGACTGACCACGCTACATTCCTTTGTCACACGGTTAACTTCTCCAAAACAAATACTTTGTCGTCGGCCACCCCTTGGGTTCGGTACGGGGGCAGCCACTCCCGATTTCTTGGAGCCAATATCACTTTGTTCGCGTCGTGGAGATAGATACGAACGATATTTTCTCATAAACTCGTCCTGTTCTTTTTCAATGTCGGTAAGGCGAGACAGTTTCTCTACTTCTATAGTACCAACACGTTGCTTCATGAAGAACTGTTCCTGTACATGCTGGGAATAAAGTTTTTTGAAATTCGTAGATTTTGTCATCTTTCTGGTTGGGGAATCAGAATACCACCTGTAAATGCCTTCTATTTGTGACTTGCTACCTTTAAGTAGGTGGATTATCCTTAATCCCCATTAAGTAGTTACTATATTAAGGTGTTTGTTCGAAGGGATTAACTTATTGTTATATTTATAATACATACTATCAGATTAGTGACCTTCAAGTACTCATGTAAGGTTATCCTTTGAATTCAAATTGACATAAACGTAATGTAAAATATACAATACAAAACTTACTGGATTTCGCTATATTAATAATCACATTTTCTCTCTCCCTTTGTAATAATCACATGTTCTTCAGTTTAACATCTCTCTCCCTTTGCGTGTTTCGAACTAAAGGTAAGCGAAGATAGCGACAAGTGCGAAGCGACGCAAAACCGGATGGTTTGGAAACTTCCGCTTTCGTGTTCGGTCTTTTCCGCGTAAAACCCGCATTCAGTCTTTCGAATACATTGCGTAAAAGGTAATCTAGTTTCTCTTCCGATTTTACACGGTGACGTATCCTCTCCACAGACGTAAAACTTGATGAAGATTTTACGCTTGTAGGTAAGTGTTTCAAGGCACCGTCACTTCTAGATCGCGAAACGATCGCCAAAGGCGTCGACTTATATGTCTCGGTCTCGTCGTCGATTTCCGTGTATTCGCTGTCGACTTCGTCAACTCGACTTTCGTGTGTCGACTCTGTAGTCACGGAGTGATTGACGGCAATGGCGTGAGAATCAAACTGATCTCCCCTCCAGAGGTCGCCTCGATTGTTAGGCTTTATATGCGCCTCGGTTTTGCTCCGATATAAATTTCCTTTGCTTTTGATTTGTGAATTATTAAAATTGATATTGATTGAAATCCTCTGCTGAGGCGCATTCCACTTTTGCGTATCTAAACGTTTTGTTGTTTTAGTAGTATCACTGTATACTTCGTCTCTTACCGGACTTGAGCAGGTACTTTTGTGAAAGCGATGCGCTCGTGGACTCGAGGAAACATCCAACCTCTCCAAAGATCCCCTCGGGCTTAAGTCTGGGGAAATAAAGGCTTCACTCGTTCGTCTCCTGAACAGTTCGGGGCTATGTTTGGAATGTCTTCGCACAAATTTATCTTTACTCCTCTGTATCTCAAACATGCGTTCATGTCTTTGGCCGTCGATTCTAGCTAAAGTTGTCTTAAGTTCCTTTTCCTCTACGACATTTTTGTGAATACTCTGTTTAACATTTTCACTAGAGAACTCCCGTACTGCGCTCATGTTGTCACCTTCCGTTGTTATCTTCACTCAGCTTTATACTCTCAGTCTTGGTAAGAATTATTTGATCCTAAAATAAAATTTCTAATGTAAAATCCATATCGAAATGAACAATTGCACGCAATAATGTCAATTACCTTCTTCGATTAAGTTGACAAACGTTTGATCGTTAAAACAATTGGCTATCAAACGCCCATCAAAGCCAAGCATGGGTCTGTAGCTAGCTTTCAGACCAAGGAACAGAGTCTGGGACAATTTCCACGTGGGAATGGCTACATTACACGTTGATTCTAATTATACTATTACGTTGAAACGTCAATTAGCCCCTGACAGGAACATCTCGTTCACATCTCACCGGAATATGTCATAAAACCCAACCAATTCCATTTACACCGAAACTTTGTTTGGTAAACCGCGAAATTACTCGCGTTCTGGGGTCAAGCTACCCCGTTGAGTTCTATCTTTTCAGTTCGTCACCTGAACGTTTGATGTATTCGGTGTTTAAGTATTCGCCCTCAAAACTGCGGTTTTTCAATTTACGGAGGAAAAGAAAAAGACTTAAGTAATATTTTCTTATCTTTTTCTAGCGATCACCACGAGGCAATGAAATTTAAAGGTAACAAGTGAATGAATTTAATATTGTAATTTTGTTTGATTGTTTATTATTGATTTGCCTGCTCTATCACCAAATGTTTGCGGGATAAAGTCAACTGTCTTATGGCATGATTTCCCCAAATTACATTGGAACTCCTTATTGGTCTGAGTAAACACACAACAATGCAGAGTGTGCCAACATTGACCAGTATTTCTCTAGTTATTTTTTATAAGGGAGTACGTTATTATTATCAGTACACTGTGAGCGTGTTGTTAGCGAGCGCTACTTTGGTTTCACTCTGAATGTTTCCAAAATTGCAATATATCAATGATGCTTTCATCGTGTCTCAGTAATGAAAAAAAGGTTTCGGCATGTTATATATTGTTAAGTGTCTGGGCCTCGTTTTGACTGTTAATTATTAAAAAGTGTGGTCGATAGGAACAATTATTCCAATAGATAATCAAATATATTTTAATCAGACAATAACATTTACGAAAAGGAACAGACAATAACATTTACGAAAAAGAAGTAATATATAGCTTCTATCTGGTTTCATACAAATAACATGGTAGGGGTGTTTTAGACATCCTCAAAATAATGGACAAAAATATGATAACATTATGAAAATACATCTTGAATAAATCGATAATGAGTCAGCACCCGATAATGAGAAAGCACCAAGTTCTTGTAGTGAGAAAAAAAAATTCTCAAATAAGTTCTTTGCTCCCTCGTCGTCTTGCGAGTGCGGCGAGATCTCGTGTGGTTTTCATTGATGATGTACGCGGTCTATATTCAACATGGCCGTCTTCATCAAAGTAATCGTCTGCTTCATCCCTGAGTAGAGAGATACTATTGGCGGCTCTGACACCGTAGTTTTCTAGAGTTATATCCACACTACTTGTGGTGGAGCTGAGACTGGAGGTGGAACACAGGTGGTCCCTGCCCTGGTTCCGCCATCTACAGCGGTACAGGGACTTTATAGTATCCTGAATGTCACAAAACTGTCTTTTCAGAAGAATATCATGCTGTCTCAGCAAAATCTACAATGTTAAAATGAAAAGAATGTTTGAATTCATATTTATCATAAAATTAACTCAATCGCAGGTGAATGAGAACCTGCTAGAAAACTGGCACAACAAATTGCAAATGTACGCTATTTTCATTCATTTATGCTGGACTTGTAATAATAATTGGATAAATGGAACAAATTATAAAATTTTTAATTTTTTTCACTTTCTATCTGGTAGTAAAACATTTGCATGAGCGTAAATTTTGGGAAAAATTTAGAAGGGATCGAGTTGATCCTCAAAAATAAAATTTAAAAAAAATCACGCACATGCCTTTGTGTGCGAATCATGAAAGTGGATCCATGTATAGTATTGATACCTCGACTTCTCAGTTTCAATGACATTTCAGCATATTCAAGGGTAAATCTTTCAACTATTTTCGGAATGAACCTTACGTACCTCGAGATTTAAATATGATAAGGTTCACAAGCAAACATAATTTTAATGTAATACTTAATTGAATCTTTTATGATTTTTTTTTATTTCGGCAGTTTCCCAGCCTTTTTTAACATATCGTCATGCTGGTTAATCAAGCAGGGAAATGATTCATTTTGATGAATTTTACTTGTACTTTATATGGGATATGATTGACATTTATATCTTCCAACAAAGTACACTTTTACACAATATGCTCTCACGAATTAGGTTAAACAGTCAGGGCTTAGTTATTATGACTAGAGCTTGCCAAGGTTTATATTAATCGTTAAACAGTCAATAAAGTTTGCAAAATAAAATATTGTTTGTTTAAATTTTAATCTTAATCTGATGATTGATAGGGTGGACAAAAACTAGTACCAGATTGAACAACACTGCGAAACTGCATAAACAACATTATACCTTGAAATGAAAAAAACAAAAATTAAGAATACAAATAAGAGTTCCAAGTGTGCGTATATTGCTCACCGGAGATGCATGGTGTTCAATACAAGAAGTCTGTTTTACAATCTATACATTATGGTGGTGAAACCTTGGTATAATCTTTCAATATTGGTGAAAATCTGTACAGCGGTCGCAGAGACAAGCAATCGGATCCAAAATCATCCATCTTACATCAAGACAGGGGGATCTCCAACAGGACTCGCAGCACCCGCAGCAAAACACCCAAATGTGAAAACACAG
Source organism: Pinctada imbricata (assembly GCA_033119305.1). Lineage (NCBI taxonomy): Eukaryota > Metazoa > Mollusca > Bivalvia > Pterioida > Pteriidae > Pinctada > Pinctada imbricata. The sequence continues at coordinate 11,816,815 of VSWD01000010.1, read as the reverse complement.
AGTGGACAAGCACATCTACAGACACCAAAAGGGACAAGGAAGACCAAACACAGAGCGGACAAGCACATCTAGAGACACCAAATGGGACAAGTAAGACCAAACACAGAGTGGACAAGCACATCTAGAGACACCAAAAGGGACAAGTAAGACCAAACACAGAGTGGACAAGCACATCTAGAGACACCAAAAGGGACAAGTAAGACCAAACACAGAGTGGACAAGCACATCTAGAGACACCAAAAGGGACAAGTAAGACCAATCACAGAGTGGCCAAGCACATCTAGAGACACCAAAAGGGACAAGTAAGACCAAACACAGAGTGGACAAGCACATCTAGAGACACCAAAAGGGACAAGTAAGAACAAACAGAGTGGAATGGCACATCTAGAGACACCAAAAGGGACAAGTAAGACCAAACACAGAGTGGAATGGCACATCTAGAGACACCAAAAGGGACAAGTAAGACCAAACACAGAGTGGAATGGCGCATCTAGAGACACCAAAAGGGACAAGTAAGACCAAACACAGAGTGGAATGGCGCATCTAGAGACACCAAAAGGGACAAGTAAGACCAATTACAGAGATGAATGGCGCATCTAGAGACACCAAAAGGGACAAGTAAGACCAAACACAGAGTGGACAAGCACATCTAGAGACACCATAAGGGACATGTAAGACCAAACACAGAGTGGAATGGCACATCTAGAGACACCAAAAGGGACAAGTAAGACCAAACACAGAGTGGAATGGCACATCTAGAGACACCAAAAGGGACAAGTAAGACCAAACACAGAGTGGACAAACACATCTAGAGACACCAAAAGGGACAAGTAAGACCAAACACAGAGTGGACAAGCACATCTAGAGACAGCAAAAGGGACAAGGAAACCCAAACACAGAGTGGACAAGCACATCTAGAGACACCATAAGGGACAAGTAAGACCAAACACAGAGTGGACAAGCACATCTAGAGACACCAAAAGGGACAAGTAAGACCAAACACAGAGTGGAATGGCGCATCTAGAGACACCAAAAGGGACAAGTAAGACCAAACACAGAGTGGACAAACACATCTAGAGACACCAAAGGGACAAGTAAGACCAAACACAGAGTGGACAAGCACATCTAGAGACACCATAAGGGACAAGTAAGACCAAACACAGAGTGGAATGGCACATCTAGAGACACCAAAAGGGACAAGTAAGACCAAACACAGAGTGGACAAGCACATCTAGAGACACCAAAAGGGACAAGTAAGACCAAACACAGAGTGGAATGGCGCATCTAGAGACACCAAAAGGGACAAGTAAGACCAAACACAGAGTGGAATGGCGCATCTAGAGACACCAAAAGGGACAAGTAAGACCAAACACAGAGTGGAATGGCACATCTAGAGACACCAAAAGGGACAAGGAAGACCAAACACAGAGTGGACAAGCACATCTAGAGACGCCAAAGGGACAAGTAAGGCCAAATACAGAGTGGACAAACAAATCTAGAGACATCAAAAGGGACAAGGAAGACCAAACACAGAGTGGACAAGCACATCTAAAGACACCAAAAGGGACAAGTAAGACCAAATACAGAGTGGACAAACAAATCTAGCGACATCAAAAGGGACAAGGAAACCCAAACACAGAGTGGACAAGCACATCTAGAGACACCAAAAATGACAAGTAAGACCAACACAGGGTGGACAAACACATCAAGAGACAGCAACAGGGATAAGGGGGACCAAGCACAAAAAAAACACCATAAAAACATTGAACATACTGAAAGACTACACATCAACCAGGTTGATGGATCGGGTTGAAATACACAATTTGGTTAGAGAACCTTGCTTCCTGTGAGGTTTCGCGAAAGGCACGAAGGACTGACGTCGCAAAACATGATTGTTACTGACGCAGCTTATTATAAAAACTGCAGAATCCTCGATCGTGGACCTTTTGCATATTCAGATTTTTCGGGGAAGCAATATTGCGATGTCGACATGTTGATATTACTTTTTTATTAATAAGGGATACACCACATACATATTAAGGTCATGATATTTTTTGGTCGTATAATCTACAAAGGATACGAAAACTTTTTTCAAACATACTCAAACCTGTTGAAAGACTTGAAACTTTGTATATAAACTTTATCTGAAAATGCTCATTTTGGTCGAATTCATTTACGAACATCGATTTTACCAAATAATCTTTCCACTATATCCCTGTAGATTAAACCCTGACACAAAAGGAATAATCAATACCTTACCAATTCCTGCTTGATCCACATCATAGCTTGGGACAAATCCTCCAGCCTGTCCCATACAGTGCTCTCCCCTGATTCCTCCATGCTATCCCGGCGGGCGGTGACGTCACCATTCCCTGCAAGCTCATATCGCCTGGGTAGCTTTACAAGGCCCGGCATACTAGTGTGACGAAGCGGTACTATGTTTTGGTCCATTCTGCTGTCAGGATGCCATCCTTGTAGCAAACAATATCTGCAGACTGAAAATTAAAATGATGTCAACTCAAGAATGTATCCCACAGTCCACCGTACCCAGCTTGTGTATTCATTCTCTAACTCAGTCATCTGACACTATTTTCACCTGGAGAAAACCTCATTATCAGTAAACATTGAGCCAGCAGATTTCAGTAGCACTATGTGGATTATCAGACTTACGTCCATATTGACCCTCACTTTCAGTTTTAGGTACCCCAACACTTTATCTCTACAATCCAAACTACTTTACAACTCCGGAATTCTGTTTCCCGTAATAGACTAGGCCTTTCACATCTCCATTTGACAACAGCCCCCGATATGTAATATTGAAATATAATTAATTTTCAGCTGTATACATATAGTGACATTACAGACCTAACATATCAAGTCTGTCGGAAGAAAGTGAAGTTTCTCACTTAAAGCAACACCTGAAACGAACTTTTGTCAAAGACTCCACTAAATCTGTCAAGTTCTGCAAAAGGAGCCAAATTTTACAGGGACCAAAAAAAAAAGAGCATCGGAGTCTTACTACTTTATCTTAGTGGGGTTTTTTTTTTAAGTTTTGGTCATTTAACAAATCAAAAGACTAAATTTACGTTTTAAAGATATATATATAGTATAGTAAACATTTTGACTTACATTCTTTTACCTGTTTTAATCGTCAGTTTGAGAGGAATACCTGTAATCATAAACATGAATTGAGAAAGAAGTTTACAAATCAAACTGTTTATTTGTTGGGCGTATTATAATTTTATGTTTTAGTCATTCTATCTACAGAAGTCGATGATAGAGTATATATATTAATATTCTTGTCTCGGTTTTAATTGATCCACTCACTCATCCCGCTAATTATTGTTCCTCATCTAAAATGCCCATCGTCTTATTTCCCCTTTACCTTACCTTTCTTTTCGAACGGACGATGAATCTAGATAATTTCTAACGAATCCGAAAATCAATATATTCGTTTCTATATGTAAGCCTGCAAATAACATTATCCATTCTACCACTTTATTTTGCCGATGAATATAAAATGCATATTGCAGATTTTAGTTTTAATAAATAGTACAAAAAAGTAAAAGTGCAAGATCGATGTTGTAAGAGGTGTAACAGCCATAAATCACGTACATCTGTGAGAAGAGCATGCACATGTTTATTTTGTTAAAAACAAAAAAAAGTGTCACCTGCAAATTAAAGACAATATACAGAATCCCCGGAAAAAAAGAAAATGATAGATAAATCTTTCTTTGTGTTTCCAGGTCAACAGTTATGTAGGTATAAAGACCGGCAGGAATAAGCGAAGTAAACACGGTAACAGATGGCATATGGTATGCTAACTATTTGCCCGAGAGAAGCTAAGCATACAAAAGATGCTTTTGACGCCCCCCCCCACCCCTCTTCCTTCTTATGATGAATAGGAAAACCGATTAAGTTATGATGCAAAATTCCCCTGTTTTGATATTCAGTAGGTTACTGTATTGACCAAATTTAAATCCTAAAAGGGAGTTGTGAGCGCCAAACGGAAAGTCGTGAAACCAATTTAAGATCTAATAAAATGAGCCATTCTTTGCATAACGACCGATAATATAGACCATTATATAACATGCGTGAATCAGGCTGAACATTCTAAATACATCATTGTTCGCTATATTCAACTTAAAATCATTAAATCCTCAATAACTAATAGTCTCTAAGCATGACCAATTTTAATATTCGTTGCATAATATATCTGATCATCCTAGTACGTTTTGGACACGGAACATTTCAAAGATTTGAGTTTGTATTGGGGGGGGGGGGTTATATTCATTTATTTTTTGTCAATTAGGCCATACCAAATTAATTAAATGTTCTTTGGATTTCCCGCACCATATTTTTCAAAATTCAAAAAATAATATTATAAAAATAAAATGCTCGCCCGCACCACGAAATTTCTGGCTCAAGATTTTTTGAGGGTCGGTTCTGACTTCTGCAAATCTTAAAGCTTCTAGAAGACTGAGATTGTGCAAATTTCGAAGAAAATGATACTTCTTGTGTTTGAAAAATTATGTTGGGCGCAAACAAGGAGGGGGGAATGTTCGAAAATCTTTTCCGTAGAGCTATGTGCCAGGCTTCCTAGTCACCAGATTCGATCGGGATTCCTTTTTGTGTACGAGAAACATCAGAAATGTATTACTGGGGTAACCTATATCAAGAATGAAATTATTTTACTCGCCCGCACCTTAAAAACTGCAATACTTAAAAATAAAATAAAATAATTATATTTTCGCCCGCTCGCACCCTTTTTTTCACAAGAAAATCCAAAGAACATTTAATTAATTTGGTATGGCCTTAACCAAATGTAATTTCACCTTCAGTAATACTGAACTAGTATCCCAGTATGTCAATCTAAAGAAGTGTTTGATCGTTTTGGAAAAGTGTCCTTTTAAAATAAAGAATATAAATTATGGACTTCAAACCTACATGTTCTTTCACATTTGGTACAAACAGTGATTTAAGTTTCCGTGAATTTGAAATCGTGGAACGACTACGACGAAAATTGGTTGTATCAATCATGTGACCTCAAAGACCTTTGGTGTTGATATTCAAAAAAAAAAAACTCAACAAGACAAATCTAATTTAATTTTAAAGGTATGTTCTGTTAACTTACCACTATAGTTTCTGTGTATTCGTCCGTTCAGCAAGAAATTATATTCCCGTCCCTGTTTCTCAATAACAAGACGATATGGCTTTAACTCCTGTTCAAGAAATCGAGTAAACCTTTACATAATGCTAAATAGAAAGCTATGTAATACGGTTGTTCAGTTCACGCAATGTTTGTCCTACAAATCTCCCTCACTATAGGATTCTTTCTCAATGTCTCAATACAATAAAGCTGACGTTTTAAGCTGTGCATCTATGATGTAAAAGTGTCGCCTTACAGTGATTGTGACAATTGAAATGTAAATGTAATGGGGGATATTTAACTACAGAGAACAGACATGTTATCCCGGGAGGGTCGCGTCATGGTACACGCCTTAGGAATTCTCACTCTCCATACGGATTCTCCATAGAGATAATCACTTGAGAGTGGGACACACTCTGTATTGATGATCTATTTCTCTTTCCTGCAGATTTCTATCTGTATTTGATTAGCCATCACGAGATTTGAGGATTTCATTGTATTCGATCCCGTCGTTGCAAGACTGGACAGAGAAACAAGGAAGTTGTAATTAGGAAGGACAGAAACAGGGAGAATGAAGGTCATTCGAATCATACATTATTAGAACCCTTAGTACTCATCACCTGTTATGAGAAGATCAAGCCCCACCCAACCGCCATAAAAGTCCATCAGTATGGAATGGTAGTAAGAAGAATCAACAAGAGGCCCAAGGGGGCCACATCGCTCACCTGAGTTGCAGACAAAGGGTTAAAAGTCACAAAAATACTTCTACAGATCAAAGCCCTTGACAGCCATATTTGTTGACCTATCGACAAGAAAAACACAAACTTAGCAGAGGACCTTGAGTACTTGCTTGCTGCAAGGTTTCGTGAAATTCTGTGCAATGGTTGCAGAGGAGATTTCGAAAATATGTCAGCCAATCAGAGTCCTCGGCGGCCATATTTGTTGATCGATCAGCACAAAATACACAATCTTGGTAGAGGACCTTGAGTACTTTCTTCCTGTAAAGTTTCATGAAATTCTGTGCAGTGGTTTTTTACAGAGAAGATGTTGAAAATGTGTTAGCCAATCAGAGCCCTCGGCGGCCATATTTGTTGACCGATCGGCACGAAAAACAGAAACTTGGCAGAAGACCTTGAATACTTCCTTCCTGTAAAGTTTCATGAAATTCTGTGCAGCGGTTGCAGAGGAGATGTCGAAAATGTGTCAGCCAATCAGAGCTCTCAGCAGCTATATTGCTGAACAATCGGCACGAAAAATACAAACTTGGTAGAGGACCTTGAGTACGTCCTTCCTGCAAAGTTTCATGAAATTCTGTGCAGTGGTTGCAGAGGAGATGTCGAAAATGTGTCGGCCAATCAGAGCCCTCGGCGGCCATATTTGTTGAATGATCGGCACGAAAAACACAAACTTGGTAGAGGACCTTGAGTACTTCCTTCATGTAAAGTTTCATGAAATTCTGTGCAGCAGTTGCAGAGGAGATGTCGAAAATGTGTCAGCCAATCAGAGCCCTCGGCAGCCATATTTGTTGACCGATCGGCACGAAAAACGCAAACTTGGTAGAGGACCTTGAGTACTTCCTTCCTGTAAAGTTTCATGAAATTCTGTGCAGCGGTTGCAGAGGAGATGTCGAAAATGTGTCAGCCAATCAGAGCCCTCGGCAGCCATATTTGTTGACCGATTGGCACGAAAAACACAAACTTGGCAGAGGACCTTGAGTACTTCCTTCCTGCAAAGTTTCATGAAATTCTGTGCAGTGGTTGCAGAGGAGATGTCGAAAATGTGTCGGCCAATCAGAGCCCTCGGCGGCCATATTTGTTGAATGATCGGCACGAAAAACACAAACTTGGTAGAGGACCTTGAGTACTTTCTTCCTGTAAAGTTTCATGAAATTCTGTACAGCGGTTGCAGAGGAGATGTCGAAAATGTGTCAGCCAATCAGAGCCCTTGGCGGCCATATTTGTTGACTGACCGGCACAAAAAACACAAACTTTGTAGAGGACCTTGAGTACTTCTTTCCTGTAAAGTTTCATGAAATTCTGTGCAGCGGTTGCAGAGGAGATGTCGAAAATGTGTCAGCCAATCAGAGCCCTCGGCAGCCATATTTGTTGACCGATCGGCACGAAAAACACAAACTTGGTAGAGGACCTTGAGTACTTTCTTCCTGTAAAGTTTCATGAAATTCTGTGCAGCGGTTGCAGAGGAGATGTCGAAAATGTGTCAGCCAATCAGAGCCCTCGGCAGCCATATTTGTTGACCGATCGGCACGAAAAACACAAACTTGGTAGAGGACCTTGAGTACTTCCTTCCTGTAAAGTTTCATGAAATTCTGTGCAGCGGTTGCAGAGGAGATGTCGAAAATGTGTCAGCCAATCAGAGCCCTCGGCGGCCATATTTGTTGAATGATCGGCACAAAAAACACAAACTTGGTAGAGGGCATTGAGTACTTGCTCCCTGTGAAGTTTCAAGAAATTCTGTGCAGCGGTTGCAGAGGAGATGTTGAAAATGTTAAAAGTTTACGCCGGACGGACGGACGACGACGACGACGACGACGACGACGACGACGGACGGACGGACGACGGACGGCGCGCTATGACAATAGCTCACTTGAGCTTCGCTCAGGTGAGCTAATAAAACGCCTCCATTCTTGTTCATTGCAAAGAACCGACATGACATATTTTGGCAAACATTTTAACTATGACGACATAACTAAATCATTGGAAATCAAACAATGTTGAAGCACCAGTTATCATTAGTAAGGTCACAATTCAAAAGTCCGCAAAATTATGTCATGTCGGGTCTTTTACATTATAAAATCTATGTTCGGAACGGTTAAACACATGCACCCTGTAGTTAAACCCGTAAATGTCCTTTAAGGACGAATTACCCTCCACAGCATAATTTCTTTCTCAATAGATATTTTATGACGTGAAATTCTAAAATACAAGGGGAGGGTCAATGCTAGTTTCATGATTACAATTTTGATTCACCAACATTTAATTATGATATTGGATAAGCCCCTTAGTGAATCAAAAATGCACTCATGATAATAGTATAAATATATTGTTAACAAACACAAAATCAAAACTATTTTATCATCAATTTTTAACAAGCACAAAAGCAAAACTATTTTATTATCAATTTATTTTTTTCAAGAAAATTAAAATTTTCAACAAGAAGTGAATAAGAGTCATACAAGAAACTCTTTCTTAAATTGAAGAGACTAGCATAGAAATAATCCAGCGCTTTGTAACAAAGAAAAAAGTCTCCTTAACATAACAAAAGAAAACTGAATTTGTTGACCAGAGAAAATAAAACTATATCAAAATCTCCTAATCTGAATAAATCTCATGTACGTATACACAAATAAATGTTGAAACACTGTAAAATGAGATTCAAAATTGTTGTCATGGTAACAAATTGAGATTCATGTATTTAAAAAAGGAATGTATTGATAATATAGATATATATCCATATAAGATGCTGCCTCGTCATCTGTATCACATAACATAAAATGTCTACAGCATATCTTTGCATGTTTTACAATATACTAGTATACATGTACAAAAGAAGCTCTTTAATTACACGTAACAACAACCATAAGGAATATATATCAACATGTATTACAGATAGTGGAATGTAAGATTCAAAACTCATTCAAAAAACATTCAAAGTAATTTTTTTCACTTAGCTATCTTCCATATTTTTTTAACCAATCATCCACGAGTACACTGTGACAACGATTTCTTTGTTCATTTCAATCTCTCACTCAACATGCTCAATACTCTCTTTTTTCGATAAGAATATACTCGTGAAGCGCTTTGATTACAAATGAAACGAACGATAACTCTGGGTAAAGCTACTTTGGAAAAAGTGGTTGAGTGTACGACGTGAAAAGACGACGTATCTCTCAGACTCACTCATAAAAGTCTATGATCAAACCGTTCAAACGCATATGCCCAAAATATCAATTTCCTTGCATCCTTTTTTTACATTTCAAGTAGCCAGTTCTACCGCAATTTAAAATGGAATTAGAATGTTAGGAGTATATGACATAAACGTCATCACGCTACTTGTTCCTTCATTTTGTTGGATGTATCCTTGTATATAGGTGTTAGATAGTCAAACATAGCCCGACATAAGTCATCTATTTCCATATGATGTTTCCAGCCCCAGTCCCGACGGGCGTTGGAGTCATCGAAACGCATTGGCCAAGAATCGGCTGAAAGCAAAGAACAGATGACAATCTCAATTATTAAACTTGTGTAATAGTGTAGCTTCTTCTAAAGAGGGCGGGGTAGGACCCCCCCCCCCCCCCCATAAAATTGAAAAAAATGAAGGCGATCAATTACAAAATAAGTTGATTTCAATCCTAAATTACCAATTCTCAACATTTTAGATTTCAAGAAAGAGGGAACCGATCACCCTTCATACTCCTCGCTTTTTGGAGCACCCACACCAAAACACCAAATGCAAAAACACAGAGCAGCCAAGCACAGAAGGAAAAGGGACAAGGAACACAACATAGAAAGGTTAACGCAAAAGACTACACATAAACCAACGAGATCAATGGGCAACCGGTACCGACTTAGGACTGACATCTGCCACACCATTAGCAAATGGTGTACATGTATTATCCGGATTACAAGCGCAAAACCCTCTAACTTTTCCAGTTACCAAGATGTCTCGAAGAACGCACAATAGTGGTGTAAAATAACCTCCTTATTGTAATTATTATACGAACAAGACAGCAATACGCAGGGACCACAGCAACACACAGATGGATATGAAAATAGATGGCGTACGGAATATAGTCCGTGCTCTGCCAGCTGTAGCGAGTTCATGCATGTTATCAACCCAGGAGTCCGACCGATACTCAGAGAGGATAGGTCGTCAGGGCTCGGTCTTCTCTAACGAGGTTGGGACATGGCCCGTCATGGAGTTCAGTCGTCACATTCAGAGAGCAATTATCAAGAATGCATTGGTACAAGGCTGTAGATTGATCTAGTACCAAACCAAGTGAATAACCCCCTCCCTTCCACCTGACGTTTTCTTTTTCATATACCGAGACACAAACTCACCTATACTTTGCCTTTTGTCTGGTTTGTATGTTACAGCTAAATTTGGCACATATTTTCGTACTGCGTCTGCAATTTCCGCTGGCGTAAAACTCATAGCGGACACATTATAGGTACGCATTGTGAGGCGTTCGCTTGGCGTCTCCATGAATTCCACTATAGATCTGAGACAATCATCTATGTACATCATCGGGAGCATGGTGTCCTCCCGGAGGTAACAATCAAACTCTCCCGTCTTTAGTGCGTCGTGAAATATCTGTACGGCGTAGTCTGAAACGGAATTCATATAACTGCATGAAAATTTTACGGTAAGAAATTTGAAATTTTGATTCGTTGTATGTATAGTATACTAGTATACATTATATGGTCGCTGAAAGTCCGAAATCGCTCAATGCTTTGAACGGTGATCTGATTATGACGTCATAAAACACAAGTGAAGTCGGACATTAGGTGATCCCTTAGAAGGCATCAGTACTTTTTTTGGAATTACGTACATTATTACCGCGAAATTCATAAATGTTTATAGACGTATTTATAAAAAGTTTGACAAGTTACTTCTGACAGTACTATACCTACCAGTTGTCCCTCCCCCTGGGTGTGTGTCAGCAGATATGACCCCGGGAAATCGTAGACTCCTGAAGTCCAACCCGAATTTGTAAAAGTAATACTGTAAAATACAAGTCAACATAACTCATTCCGATGGGTTGGAGGAATATTGCGTTAGATGAGTAATTGTGAGGCGATCTTAAAATTTTTGTGACAAAAATGTTAAAAAGAGTGTTATTTTACCTCTCCCATTAGCTCAGCGTGTACTTTTGAGACTCCGTATATGGTTCTTGGTCTCTGTATACACAGGTCTGGGGTGGGATTACGTGGTGAGTCCGGACCAAAGGCCCCTGTATAGAAATAACCTCGTTACTACTCAAATCACACATAAAAATCGACAAGTGCTTCCTTAATGAAAGATGTCGTTACAAATAAGACAAAGACAGAATTGGTACAAAAACTGAAAAGATTTGAAAACGCATGAAGGTAGAACGCAGCATTGTCAGAGCTCTGCTGCCTGGTGCAAGCTCAGTCCGACACAACTTCCATGACTGTTTGACGGTCAGGAACGAGTCTTCTCTGAATGTCGACAGGGATTATCACAGAGTAATGTATACATGGACAGTCGGTGTGCGATTAGTGTAAAGATGTCTATGTTCCTCAATTCAACATAACGTACGGAAATGGATCTGTGTCGCTTATATTAAAGTCAATGAGACTGAAAGAGGAAACTACATGCATTATCAAATGCATATTTAAGAAAAGGAGCCACTTAATACTTTGGCACTCAATTCGTTCTGCTACACATATTTTTGTCATTCATCTTTTTAAAGAAATAGTTTTACCAAGAAGCCCTGCATTTTTTATACATTTGTACGTAGGAAAGAGGATAAAAGAACATCAAAGTTTATAAAGGTAACTGTGTCCGTAATCCATCATGGCGCGGTGATTAACCTGTCAAATGTTTTACCTATAGTACTTGGTACAAAGATCTTGAGTTTATACTGTTTAGCTAGCTCTAGGACATTATGAAGGCCTTCTATATTAACCCTCATTGCCAAAGGGACGTTATTCTCCCCCACGGCGCTCAGTAGGGCACTAAAATGAATGATCCAGTCTATATTGTACGATACTATCAAGTCCTGTAGCTTCTTGAAGTCCAAGATGTCAGCAAAAAGGTATGGACCTACAATGGATAAAATATGAAACATTCGAAGATCATCTATCGTGTAGATAAAGAACTTTGGGTGAAAATTGATTCGTATATACATATACTAGTATGTGTATTGAAAAGTAAACTACTAACCACTTTCTTGGGTCTGTCTTGGGGCCTTTAGTATGTCGGACATAATGACATTGTTCCTCCCATACCGACTTCTAGTTTAAAAAAGAGCAATACTATAAACTTCTTCAAAAAGTAGGAGGTTTTTTCAAAGAAAAATTCAAAATGTAATCGTTTGAAAAATATTCGGCCCAATCGATAATGAGTAATATAAACATTCGATAGATGGCGAATTAATAAAAGAAAAATAGGTTTACCCATGCTCTATTCCGGTTTTGTTGTAAAGGTTTCCCCTCTACACTGTGTCTTATGATGAATAGTTGCAATTGTATGTTTGTTTTAGACCTATTTCTCGTGCATCTTTGTGAATCATTTTGGAAATCGGAACAGAAAAACGTTTTTGTTCTTGTAATCCGGATAACAACACATTCTGTAACTTCGCTGACATCCTTTGGTTACGGTACACGGTGGACACACCATTTTGCTAGGATTGTTTAGTAGTGTGTGTGCTTGTAATATTTGTTACAGGTGTTTACGTGGGTTCTTTTTTTCTGTGCTGGTTGGTATATATATTGCTGTAGGTGTTGCTATGTGATTTTGTTAGAGAACATTTCCTATACTTTAGAAGAGAGTATACACTCAATAAAACATACCTCAGTACTTTAGCGAGGCCGGTTCCCAACTGTCCAAGACTACCTGAAACAAGGACATTCAGTCACGAAAGAAGTTTTTTTTTTTTTAGTTTCTTCAGAATATAAAGTTGTAGAACAATGGTTTCATTTCGTTTTTTTTTTAAGTAGACTGGTAGATCAAGAATCAGGCGCTTGAGAGGGGTGGGAGAGGAGGCTAAGCAGATATTTCTGAACATTGCGGGTACCACACGCATTCCTACACTGTACTGGTGTTGGAAGAGTTTCTGGACGATTTTGAATGTTCTTCGGGAATAACTCCTCTGTCCTTTAATTAACATAATGGAAAACACTCTTTCTCTCAAATAATGCTTTGCCCTTCCCACAGATACTCATGTATAAAGAAAATAATAACTCTATCAAGAAATATGCTTTCTATGCCGATTTTATGACCCTATATTTCGGCCATTTTTCGCAAATCACTGGAACAGTTTCCGGATACCTGATTTTATCAATAAAGCCGTCAATCTCGATCAATTTCAGCCCAAACTGGATGATTTTTTTGGATATTGTTTTCTTCATCTTTTCTATAAATGACTGTGTAAAAATAATCTTGAAAATAGTACAAAAACTTATCAAATCATGTAGATCAAAAAAAGATGGTTCTCAGCGACTTCCCCCGTGGGCGCGATATTAAACTGGACAGAAAGAAGTCAAAAGGTGGGATGATAAAGCAACTAAGATGCAAAATTTTGTTATGATGATTCATGATTTGAATTCTCCATTTAAAATATACAAAATCGTCTAAAAATTATTTTTAAAAATCCATTCAAAGTAGTTGAAAAGGACGACTGTCCGGAAACTGCTACTGTCCGGAAACTGTTCTGATACCAGTACCTGTTATAAGCACTCTTGGGTGTGCATGCGATACTTCATATTGTTGATGGGGCTCGTTGACGCCATTGAAATGACGCACAGTTTGGACTGGACTGGCGGTGACAAGACGTAGGATCTTTGACGCACGCTGAACTTCCCTCGCCTTACATCGGCAGAGTAAACCAAGAGGAACGGACATTACACGGGAACGGAACATAGATCTGAAATAAAACAAAAAGATTGATGGATGAGCAATACGCATAGTTTTGAAAAATGATGTAATCATTCTAGAAAAGAGACACGCGCCCATGACCTTTACATGCAGTGATAGCAAAGCTCTTTTGCCTCGTGACTTTGACCTTGTGACCTTGAAAATTGAACCTTGACCATACTTTTGATTGGTAGGCGATAGGGCTTGGCCTTGGGCTTTGATTCTCTGGAAATGTTCAGTGAACCTCGTTTATGCTGTACTTTATATAGTCTTCCCTCTTACATCTGGTATTCGTACTTTTAAACACCTGATCAGATTCAGTCTATGGCAAATCACAAAACATTAAGCGGAAGATCCGCTTCATGAAATGTGTTTTACTAAGAATGTCAAAAACTTCAGTCTGTTATTTAGCGAAGAAGTACAGAGGAGTTGTTAAAGCCCTTATAACCCCGAAATCACTCGACTGTTCCTCGTGTAATGTCCTTCCAATTCAGGAAAAAGTTTGCCAGGATAAACTTATAAAGTAATATAAGATTCTTCATAGGTATTTTACTCCGATAAATTTGGTGAAAGATGTTATAATTACGGGTTGAAAAGGTAGGGGTACTGGTGACGGAAAACGTTGAAAGGCACAAAAATGCATTAATTTATACAAATTTGATGTTTATTATGCTTCTGTGCCTTTTCATGTCAAAATAATTGGATATGGGAAATTAATCTTGAGGTTATTATATCAATATATTATATAACTAGGATGTAACGTCGATTCTGATTGGCTGACGCGCGAGTCTGCAATCCGGAAACTGAAAAAAAAACGGATTCATTTCGTACTTCTCTGCCACTTATGTATAGCTGCACAGTGTAGAAATAGACAACTTTCTCGCACAAAGGGGATGTATCCATAAAGGTCCCATAATAAGGCCGTAAGGCGGATTGCAAGATGTTTGTATTTAGACATGTTAGATGACGTATACTTTTTTAGTGCAGACAGAAAGGTCAAAGGTCATTAATATGAATCTAGGCATTGCCTATGAGGGAGCGTAGCATGTTTCAAAGTTGTTGTCTTACTTTTGAAGCACCAGTTTGTCTGATAATCTACCAATTTATTTGTCTACCAATTTATTCAAATTCTGTTGATTTTGAAAACGTAATTCGTTCGTTAGTATACGTAAAATAATTATCCTAAATTTTTGATAAAGATATTCTTCGGATCACGAACACCAGACTTCAAGTGCAAAGTCGCACATATTGTACGGTAACGTCATACTTGACGTCAAAACCTTTTGAGCACTGTCATCATTACGTCATTATTTACTTTTTGCAAGAAGCCTGGAGTACCGTCGGTTTAGTAGATTTTATTCAGCAGTGTATGACAAAGGAAGTACTGATCGATTTAATGATTTCAATCAAAAATTTATTCATTCATCACGGTTTGAATTTCTGCTGGGCTACTGTGGTTTCCGGTGGAAATGGCGGAAAGAATACCGAAAGAAATTGGTTTTCAGTATAGGCAGTTTCTGAAAGCTTAGTTGATGTAAAGTAGGAGCTTACATATGTGTATAGACTTTCCTATCTATAGGGTCGCTTCGCAACCAGTTCACTTCGTGAACTGGTCGGGAGCTACGCTCCCTAATACTATTGTGAAATGAAAAAAGCTATGGTCATGAGGATTCTACATGTGAAATATCAAAGCCCTACCCATTATGGTTCAAAAGTAGGTCAAAGGTCAAGGTCACTTGTTCAAAAGTCATGATATCAAATGAAAGTTCTGGTCATGAGGAATCTATATGTGAAATATCAAAACCCTACCTCTTATAGTTTAAAAGTATGTCAAAGGTCAATGTCAAGGTCACTAGGTCAAAAGTCATGATATCAAATGAAAGTTCTGGTCATGAGGAATCTATATGTGAAATATCAAAACCCTACCTCTTATAGTTTAAAAGTATGTCAAAGGTCAATGTCAAGGTCACTAGGTCAAAAGTCATGATATCAAATGAAAGGTCTGGTCATGAGGACTCTTAATTTCAATGGAAATTGAGGAGCTTCTTTAATTTTTGTCTAGCGCTAGACAAAAACAAGTTAAAAGTCATGTTTGTAAAACATTAATGCCCCCTACCCCTTCTGTGATTAAAGTCCGTCACGGCTTTATACTTGATTTTCATTTGATGTGTCTGTACACAAAATTTCATTTCAATATGTGAATCCACTCCAGAGGTATTGAACGGAAACTGATGTCGTGGACCGACCGACGAACCGATAGACAGAAAGTCAGACAGCGGCAAAGCAATATGTCCCCTCTTCTTCAAAGGGGGCATAAAAATTTTTGATTGAACCCAAATATGAACTTGACCTAGACTTTTATTTGATGTGTCTGAAAACAAAATTTCATTTCAATATGTAACTCCACTCAAGAGATATTGAACGGAAACCCTGAAATTTTGGTATTTTTCGAAGTGCAAGGGGCATAACTCTGTCAAAATTTTGTTCATCGGACCCAAATATGAACTTGACCTAGTAGATTTTCATTTGATGTGTCTGTATACAAAATTTCATTTCAATATGTAACTCCACTCAAGAGATATTGAACAGAAACCCTGAAGTTTTGGTATTTTTCACATGGCAAGGGTCATAACTCTGTCCAAATTTTGTTGATCGGACCTAAATATGAACTTGACCTAGATTTTCATATGATGTGTCTGTATACAAAATTTCATTTCTATATGTAACTCCACTCAAGAGATATTGAACGGAAACCCTGAAATTTTGGTATTTTTTGAAATGCAAGGGGCATAACTCTGTCAAATTTTTTTTGATCGGACCCAAATATGAACTTGGCCTAGATTTTTGTTTGATGTGTCTGTATACAAAATTTCATTTCAATATGTAACTCCATTCAAGAGATATTGAACGGAAACCCTGAAATTTTGGTATTTTTCGAAATGCAAGGGGCATAACTCTGTCAAAATTTTGTTGATCGGACCCAAATATACACTTGTCCTAGATTTTTATTTGATGTGTCTGTATACAAAATTTCATTTCAATATGTAACTCCACTCAAGAGATATTGAACAGAAACCCTGAAATTTTGGTATTTTTCAAAGTGCAGGGGGCATAACTCTGTCAAATTTTTTTCGATCAGACCTATATACAAACTTGACCTGGATTTTCATTTGATGTGTCTATATACAAAATTTCATTTCAATATGTAACTCCATTCAAGAGATATTGAACGGAAACCCTGAAATTTTGGTATTTTTTGAAATGCAAGGGGCATAACTCTGTCCAATTTTTTTTTATCGGACCCAAATATACACTTGACCTAGATTTTTGTTTGATGTGTCTGTATACAAAATTTCATTTCAATATGTAAATCCATTCAAGAGATATTGAACGGAAACCCTGAAATTTTGGTATTTTTCGAAATGCAAGGGGCATAACTCTGTCAAAATTTTGTTGATCGGACCCAAATATACACTTGACCTAGATTTTCATTTGATGTGTCTGTATACAAAATTTCATTTCAATATGTAACTCCACTCAAGAGATATTGAACAGAAACCCTGAAATTTTGGTATTTTTCAAAGTGCAGGGGGCATAACTCTGTCAAATTTTGTTCATCGGACCTATATACAAACTTGACCTGGATTTTCATTTGATGTGTCTGTATACAAAATTTCATTTCAATATGTAACTCCATTCAAGAGATATTGAACGGAAACCCTGAAATTTTGGTATTTTTTAAAATGCAAGGGGCATAACTCTGTCAAAATTTTTTTGATCGGACCCAAATATGAACTTTCCCTAGATTTTTGTTTGATGTGTCTGTATACAAAATTTCATTTCAATATGTAAATCCATTCAAGAGATATTGAACGGAAACCCTGAAATTTTGGTATTTTTCGAAATGCAAGGGGCATAACTCTGTCAAAATTTTGTTGATCGGACCCAAATATACACTTGAAATAGATTTTTGTTTGATGTGTCTGTATACAAAATTTCATTTCAATATGTAAATCCATTCAAGAGATATTGAACGGAAACCCTGAAATTTTGGTATTTTTCGAAATGCAAGGGGCATAACTCTGTCAAAATTTTTTTGATCGGACCCAAAAATGAACTTGACCTAGATTTTTGTTTGATGTGTCTGTATACAAAATTTCATTTCAATATGTAACTCCATTCAAGAGATAATGAACGGAAACCCTGAAATTTTGGTACTTTTCGAAATGCAAGGGGCATAACTCTATCAAAATTTTTTTGATCGGACCCAAATATGAACTTGACCTAGATTTTTGTTTGATGTGTCTGTATACAAAATTTCATTTCAATATGTAACTCCATTCAAGAGATATTGAACGGAAACCCTGAAATTTTGGTATTTTTCGAAATGCAAGGGGCATAACTCTGTCAAAATTTTTTTGATCGGACCCAAATATGAACTTGACCTAGATTTTTGTTTGATGTGTCTGTATACAAAATTTCATTTCAACATGTGAATCCATTCCAGAGATATTGAACGGAAACTGATGTCGCGGACCGACCGACAGACCGACCGACCGACCGACCGACAGACCGACAGACCGACCGACCGACCGACCGACCGACAGCGGCAAACCTATATGTCCCCTCTTCTTCGAAGGGGGGCATAATTAAAGAAGCTCCTCAGTTTCCATTGAAATTAGAGGACTCTACATGTGAAATATCACAGTCATAACCTCTTTAGTTCATGAGATATAGCCCATATTTTTTTAAGTAGGTCAAACTCCAAGGCCAAGGTCACAAGGTAAAAATGTTTGTATCCATGGTAAGGTCTTATCACAAGGAATACATATGTGAAATTTAAAAGCCCTATCACTTACCGTTCAAAATTTGTCGCCAAGGTTAACAGTTTTTGATAAGTAGGTCAAACTCCAAGGTCGAGGTCACAAAGTAAAAAAAAATTGGTGTCCATGGTAAGGTCTTGTCATAAGGAATACAAGTGAAATATGAAAGCCCTATCACTTACCGTTCAAAAGTTGTCGCCAAGGTTAAAGTTTTACAAAAGTAGGTCAAACTCAAAGGTCAAGGTCACTAGGTCAAATTTTGTTGCTGTATTTGATTCGTCTCATCATGGTCTATCACAATTTCAAGTTTCTGCTCCAAGAAGTTTTCTCTCAACGGACTTGAACGCAACACCTTAACCAAAATGTTGACGGACTGATGTACAGACGGACTTCGCCATTTCATAGACCGGATTTTGCTTCGCAATACGGCCAAAAATGACTTTACCCTTGAGAAAAAATCCTGTCTATTCTTGCCTAGTTTACGTACTTGTCCCAATAAAACAGATCATTGGGACAAGTACGTAAAGTAGGCAAGAATAGAGTGGGGTTTTCTCAAGGGTAAGGTCATTCTGAAGTTATATGGGGCCTCTAGGGATACACCCAGAACTTCAAGCCTCTGTGCTTTCTCGTTTAATTCCTTCCTTACGGTTAACAAGCGCGGATCCAGAGGGAGGAGCCTCGCCCCCCCCCCCCCCCCCCTGGAATTTTCAAAGCATAGTTTTTAAAAAAATTAAATATACATATTTCATAAGATTAAGTCCCTATTCCCCTTTTGTTGTCGTAATATTTGAAAAAAAAAAATACAACATGAATTTTGAATAATTTGCCTTCAGCATTTCGAAAATTTTCTCTGGGTCGCTTCCGCTTGCCAGAATTTATTACCAACGTTATTTTCAAATGATGCAGCTTTCCTATACAACCCATATACCTTACACCTTGGTCAATAAACAAGGACACTAAGAGCAATGAAACTGAAAAGACACGAATAGAGGATAAATGCATTTGTCGCTTGCGAAACAGCGATGGCACTCAGGAATCACTTTTATAAGGTGTGACATCCAAGTGTGACAGACAGACGGACAGACAGACGGTCACGGACAAAGTAAAGTGATCCCTAAGTGTCGCTATGCTTCGCAGGCGACACAATAAATGGCATTATTGTCTAACCTTTACATTCTAATTCTGAAAAAAAAATCGCTATCGCTCGCCATTTGTTGTATTTACATATTAGAACTGACGATCAGTAATCAAGCACTATGATGCGAAAATTCAATATTTAAAGGTTTTTGCTTGCAATTGCTCGCCAGAAATCTGTTTTATTTACATAATTAGAGACTGAACTCACAATCATTGATCAAGGACTTAATTTTCCGGGGATGTGCATTTTGTTTTTGCTCTTCAAAAAAAATGGACTTTAGGACCACTTCTGAAGAAAAATCCTGGATCCGCCCATGGTTAAATATTTGATCGGAATACACTCTAAATAGATTGTTCCATGATATGAAGAGAAATAAGCTTAAAATGCATCAAAGATGCAAAGTGCCGAGTTGCAAAACTTGAATATAAGTAAAATATACATGATTTGAATATGGTCTCGACAGATGGGAAACATTATTAGCATGTTTCAGGTTGATCCACATTCATATATAATTCAGAAACCATTTTCAATTAACGAGTCCTATGAATTTGACCTTTGATCTCTTGACCCCAAAATTAATAGGAAACATTTCTGGCAAGTTACATGATAATAGGTGCAATACAGGCTCAAATTCAGTCGGGAAACCATTTTTAATCATCTTAGTCCTGTGACTTTGACCTTTGACCTTTGAACCCCAAAATTGATAGTGGTCATCCTTGATCCATGGGAAACATTTCTGGCAAGCTTCATGATTATAATTGCAATACAGGCTGAAATATGGCCAGGAAACCACTTTCAATCATCGGAGTCCTGTGACCTTGACCTTTGACCTTTTGACCCCAAAATCAATAGGGGTCATTCTTGATTCATGGGAATCATTATTGGCAAGTTTCATGACTTTAGGTGCAATACAGGCTAAAATATGGCCAGGAAACCATTTCAAATCATCAGAGTCCTGTGACCTTGACCTTTGACCTTTTGACCCAAAATCAAAAGTGGTCATTTTCTATTCACAGGAAACATTTCTGGCAAGTTACATGATTATAGGTGCAATACAGGCTGAAATATGGTCCGAAAACCAATTTCAATCAACAGAGTCCTGTGACCTTGACCTTTGACCTTTTGACCCCAAAATCAATAGGCCTCATCCTTGATTCAAGGGAAACATTTCTGGCAAGTTTCATGACTTTAGGTGCAATACAGGCTAAAATATGGCCAGGAAACCATTTTCAATCATCAGAGTCCTGTGACCTTGACCTTTGACCTTTTGACCCCAAAATCAAAAGTGGTCATTTTCTATTCACAGGAAACATTTCTGGCAAGTTACATGATTATAGGTGCAATACAGGCTGAAATATGGTCCGGAAACCAATTTCAATCAAAAAAGTCCTGTGACCTTGACCTTTGACCTTTTGACCCCAAAATCAATAGGCATCATCCTTGATTCAAGGGAAACATTTCTGGCAAGTTTCATGATTATAGGTGCAATACAGGCTGAAATATGGTCCGGAAACCATTTTCAATCATCTGAGTCCTGTGACCTTGACCTTGACCTTTTGACCCCAAAATCAATAGGCCTCATCCTTGATTCAAGGGAAACATTTCTGGCAAGTTTCATGATTATAGGTGCAATACAGGCTGAAATATGGTCCGGAAACCATTTTCAATCATCTGAGTCCTGTGACCTTGACCTTTGACCTTTTGACCCCAAAATCAATAGGGCTCATCCTTGACTAATGGTGAGTAAGTGTATGAAGTTTCATTGTTATAGCCTCTTTCGTAGTTGACTTATAGTCCGGAAACCAATTGTTGACGCCCTCCCGCCCGCCCGCCCGCCCGCCCAGACGCCCGCCCAACCGCCCGCCCGCCCGCCCGTCTCACATCAAATTAAGAGCCGAGTTTTGCAACTCGGCTAAAAATGGCAATTTAATCGCTCTAAAGACTAATTCTAACATAGTAATCCATCCCCCTTTTTTCTACTGAAAAAAAATATCAAATTTTGCATTTTGAAATTTTGACTTTTCAGGGCAGATTTTACGCCTTATCTGAATAGCCCCTGGAAGATTCTACTTATTTAAATCAGTAAGCTTACTTTCTACTTTTGACTTTATGCAATTGATGAAAAGTACAAAGTTACAAAACTTTTATATTTGACATGTATATATACATTTGATGAACGATATATCAAATTTCAATTCTATACGTTTCATTAAGCTAAGTCCTGTATAACAGACTAAATGGAACATTTTGAAATTCCTTGTCATTATTGTATGTGGACACCGTCAACATAGTCCCACAGTAGGGCACTGGGCAATACACAATAGTGATCAAATAGATTTATTATAAGTCGGTCGTCTCGGTTCACTAGCAGTGCAGTGAATATGTCGATCGTTATAATCGTACGATTTGAAGGCATGTCCTTACAGATTGAATGTACTTTGGCACATATTTGAACATTCAGTGCCGTTTTTCCGTATTACACATTTCTAAAAATAACTAAATTTGCTAATTACAAATGTATACTACCTAGTACTTACATACTCTTTTCCCTAGAATAATAGAGGTAAACAATGTAAAATCAGACAAAGAAATCCATTCTTATCTTTCGGATCATGCTGGTATAAGCTATGTTCAATGGAAAACATTTAACATGCTTGGAAAAATTCCCGAATGAAAAAAATAATACTTTTCAAGTTTTATGAATGTAATAAATAGTCGAAACATGTACTTCCTCCATACTAAGTAACATAAACACTTACGGAAGACACGTTTCCTGACCAACTCTACGTGACAGCCATATATAGTAACAGTAACAGCTTGAATTCACATGTTAAATGTATAAATCACATACCTGTAACCTTATTTCGTTATTTACTCCTGAAAATTCCTTTATACTACAGAAAGATGGTGTAACAGCCGGCAAAGTTTCTTCTCTTGGGGGCTCGTCTCCGACAGCCAATCAGCGACGGTTGACCTCATTCTTCAATCTGGCGTGTTAATTTGCATATTACGTATATATACAAGCTTTTTATTTCCCATGCTCATATTCATGCATGTCAAACGTAAAATTCCAAGAAGCATGTATTGAATTCAAGTACTTAGCAGAAAATGATTCAAACATTGAGAATGATTATTTTTCCACGTGAGTCATGTATATAGATCCATGTATAAAATGTTAAAACATGCCAAATTAATATAAGTTCGTTTTTAAAAAATGATTAAAAACATTAAAAATAAAATTTCCATAAAAAAGAAACTTGTACTTCTTGGCTATAAATGAAATAATAAAAATGAGAAAGATAAGGAGTAACAAAGACTTTTATCTATCGTGCATGAAAAAGGGCTATAATTCTGGTTAAAATATGGTTACTTTTTAGTCAATCCTCAATAAAGAATATGAATATCTTACAGTCCGACAAAAGGTATCGACATCCATCAAAAGCCTATGAATCCTATGTATCTGGACTCCAACAGCAAAAAGCTCAACTCTTTTTTATAAAGAGTAAGAAGTGTGACAACGTTGGTATCGCTCCTCTTCGCTCAGATGTGAACCTGCATGGAGACCCACAAACAAAAGGATCTCTCCTCAACAAACAATTCTCATCTGTATTCACCACAGAAGATACATCAGAGATACCAAGTCTAGGCAAAATTACCATCCCATCGGCATCAAATATTAATGTGACTGAAAAAGGGGGTACTGAAGCTTCTGACTGGTCTCAACCCAAACAGGGCTACTGGTCACCAAAATGGTCAGATTACAAGATGTCTTTTTTTTTTTTTTTTTTTTTTTTGGTTACTCGTAGCCAAAAGAAGATAACTCGTAACTGACCATGAAATACATACAAGAAACACAAGACAGAGAGCAGTAAATCTTATTTATGTCAAGAGAGCAAGAACAGAATATTTTAGATCTTTTATCATTTCGGGTGCATCTTTATGGAACTCTTTACCTGATTTTATTAGAAATTCTACAACATTGTCATCTTTTAAAAACGGGTATCTCAAACATTACTTTGACTCTTAAATTACTACATGTATATTGATTTTGTTTTACAGGTATGTATTTTTGTAAATGAACTGTGATATTTAGGTTTTATTTCATTAAGTTGATATAATGGACTTAATTTACTTCATATGTACATATTTTTAAGACAGGACCACATTGTAAACTAGTTCATTTTGTAGCTAAATGTGCTATCCTGTATAAATAAAGGAAATAAATAAATAAACCATTTTGGTAACGAGTTGTCTGGTCAAGTCGTAACCAGGTGACGACTTTTAACCAGACAACTCGTCACCAAAATGGTCAGGCTACGCGATTTCTTTTTTTTTTATGGTTACGAGTTGTCTTGTTACGAGTTGTCTTGGTTACGAAGTGTCCTGATACCCATCCAACTTGATGCAGTGCTGTTGGAATTCTCCAAAGCTTTTGATAAGGTCCCCCATGAGAGGTTGCTTACCAAACTACATCACTATGGCGTACGCAGCAACCTGCTAAACAGGATCCGGAGCTTCTTATCTGGACGCACACAGCGCGTATTGGTAGAGGGCCATTCCTCATCAACCGCACCAGTCACTTCTGGGGTGCCACAAGGAATGGTCCTCGGTCCTCTGTTATTTCTGGTATACTTTAACGACCTACCCAGTAAAGTTATGTCAACTGCCAGACTTTTTGCTGATGATTGCTTATTGTACAGAACAATAAAAACAGAGGACGACGTCAAACAGCTCCAGGACGACCTGAACAATTTTCAGCGCTGGGAATCAGACTGGCTGATGCACTTCAACCCAGACAAAAGCGGAACCTGCGCATCACCCAATACTTTATCCATGGGAAGATACTGGCCGTAACACCCAAAGCCAAATACCTAGGGGTCAACATATCCAACAATCTGTCTTGGAACCACCATATTGACAGTATCTGTAAAAAAAAAGGTCCGAGAGGACCTCGACCGCTCACATGAAAACTACGTTAACTAAGCATATCAAACAGGAAGAAGTTTGTAAAAGGAAAAAAAAACTGAAGACTTCATAGTGGAACAAAAATTAACGACACTTCTTAAACATCTCTCTAGATCATCCTGATGCTTCCGGTTTGTCGATATATGCTTCGGT
This sequence comes from Pinctada imbricata, assembly GCA_033119305.1. Classification (NCBI taxonomy): domain Eukaryota; kingdom Metazoa; phylum Mollusca; class Bivalvia; order Pterioida; family Pteriidae; genus Pinctada; species Pinctada imbricata. The sequence continues at coordinate 11,791,968 of VSWD01000010.1, read as the reverse complement.
TCTGAAGAAGAAGTTGGTCAAAGGAGGATACCCCCATGACGTTCTTTTGCCTGTGATGGCGCCATCTATTGACGGATCCGGACAAAACCAGCAACACTTGCAGGAAACCATGTGTACCTCTCACACACCAAGTTTCATGAAAATCTGAAAAGTGGCTCTGGAAATGAAGCCGAGAATGTATGAATATCAACCCCCGCCCCCGCCTTATTACAAATGAAAAAAAAACATAAAAAATCAAAAAATTAAAATTGTAGCATAAAAAAATACATATCAAAGCATTTAGTAGCTTAAATATGACAAGTATGCAGTAGCAGAGTGTGTAAAACCATACATTTATTGAGTTATTTAAAGAAATACATGTAGTGCAAAAATGTGCATTTCTGACCAAGTCCGAAAAGACGTAAAAAACGCGTCAAAAATTTGACTTCGGAGCGGAACCGAAACTCTCTAGATCATCCTGATGCTTTCCGTTTGTCGATACATGTTTCGGTTCTGAAGAAGTTTGTCAAAGGAGTGTACCCCCGTGACCTACTTTTGCCTGTGGTGGCGCCACCTAATGACGGATCCGGACGAAAAACAACAACACTTGTGGGGGATCATGATTACCTCATACCTACCAAGTTTCATGAAAATCTGAAAAGTGGTTATGGAAAAGAAGCTGAAAATGTATAAACTGTTTTATATAAGAAAAAATTCTTCAAAAAATTAAAATTATAGCATAAAATACATATCAAAGCATTTAGTAACTTCAACATGACAAATATGCAGTAAATGAGTGTGTAAAATCATACATTTATAGAGTTATTTAGAGAAATAGTGCAAAAATGTGCATTCCTGACTATGACCAAGTCCGAAAAGACGTCAAAAACGCGTCAAAATTTGACTTCGGAGAGGAACCGAAAACAACAACACTACTGATGTCGAAAGAGTTTCCGGACGATTTTGAAGGTTTTTCGGGGATAACTCCTCCGTCCTTCAACGGAAAACATTCAAATTTCTCTCATATAATGCTATGCCCTTCCCCCAGATACTCATGTTGAAAGAAAATATTAAATCTCTCAAGAATATGGTTTTTAGACCGGTTTTATGCCCCTATATTTTGGCCATTTCTCGCAAATCACTGGAACAGTTTCCGGACACCTTATCTTAAATCTGTCAATCTCAATCAATTTCAGCCCAAACTGGATGATTTTTGTATATTGTTTTCTTCAATCTTTTCTACAAATGACTGTGAAAAAATGATTTTGAGAATAGAACCGAAACTTCTCAAATCACGTAGATTAAAATAGTATGGTTCTCGGCGACTTCCCCCGCTGCGCGATATTAAACGGGACAGAAAGGGGTAAAAAGGTGGTGTGATAAAGCAACTTAGATGCAAAATTTTGTTTATATGATTTGTGATTTGAATTCTGCATTTAAAAATCTACAAAATTGTCACAAAATTTTGAAAATTATTTCCTTCAAAACACTTGAAAAGTCCGGAAACTGTTACTGTCCGGAAACTGTTCTGACACCAGTAGTTGAGACATCCTTCTAGATCATCCCGATGCCTTCGGTTTGTCGATATGATTGTGTCTCGGCTCCTCCTGCGCAAACACACAATGAGAGAATGCCGCAAGAAGAAGAATCCGTGAAAAGAAAATCTGGATAGCAGAAGGTTTGGGTTCGATTCCAAGCCCGGCCATGTGTTACAATATCTACAGTAATATAACCTCCGTGGCGTATCACGTGATACGCAAATGATATGTTCAACGGGAATCCCCTTTGATTAAATCAAGTAAATTCCGTCTAAATCTACTTAATGTGAATTCACTTTAACCCTATCATATGGCCATTATCATCAATTATATGATGGTAATCTATTCTGGTCAGGAATAGACGTGTATTCGGAGAACACTTAAACACATTTTTTTTCCAATGATCACCACATGTTTAGTCATGTTATGATATGGTGCACGGACAGATACAAAATTTTCTGTTAAAGGCCGAGCTTGGGGTATAAATAGCAGCCAACCAGGAAAATGGTGGCGAATATGAAATTTCTTGACACGTTCAGATTGCAGAGGAAAATTTCAAATTTATAATATCTCATGAAAAAGACAAAATTTTCATATGAAATTTGTTATGCATCTGAACACGACGTTCAATCGTTTATGTATGTAATATGTAGATATTATATTGAGATTTAACTGAGTATTTTCACTGCAAATGATGGAAGCAGGACAAATTTTCAATTCAAATTCAGAAGAGTGACATGCGGAGGGCGTTTCTAACTCTGTTATTGTTTATACCGGATGCTGAGTCATACCGATAGCGCGTATTATACTAGATTCTGAACATGCAGCATGTGCGCTTTCTTACCTCATTTCTTCACATTTTTTCCATTTGATGAAAATATTGAATCCAAAAACTCATTAATGATGTATGTCATGAGTTTTCAGAGACAACGTGACTAAAGTATATCCAATATGCCTTTGTCGGGTTTATGCGAAAAATCATTTTCGTATTTTTTTATTTACAGAAACTTTCTCAGTAAAATAATTTCTATGTCGTTTTCACGGCCCGGCTACTTGTACACCCGTTCGTAAACATTCTTACATCGTTGCTGCAATATGTGAAAAGTCCCAAGTTTTATCTTTTAAAGATGATATCCTCGGTATAAAGTCAAATAGATCCGTTTTATGTTCAGTGACACCACTATATACACTTTTCACAATGTGTAATTTTACTTTATTAAACCAGATTTTCACGATCTTCTCTTGGGAGAAACATGCTGTATAGCGCCGGCCATTATCTACTCTAATTTATGCAGATCCGCGCAAAAGTACCCGCCAAAAACGAGAGGTTTACCTAGGGACGGACAAAAATATTCCTTGTCATTTTTTTCTAAGAAAAATGTAGATATACAATTCTAAAAACATGTAAAAACAAAATGGAAAAAATATTTTTTTATTTCGACATCTTTGCGATATTCTCGACGAATTGACCCTTTGCAGCCTCTCCTGCACAATCCTAATTCCCAGCTTCCATTATCTATATGTACATATGTACATGTAGGTCATGCATGTATGTGTAACCTGTCTTTCTAGACATCAAATCATACAAATAACATTTATAAGACGGCTACGAGTTTTATAAAATTATACTTTTAATATATTGTTCTCTGACTCAAGACTTTCATAAGTAAATCGTGAATTTTGTGTAAAAGATTCGTCTGCTATAATACACGTGCACCGCTCTGCCATAGCACGCTGTTTGCTATTTTTATCGACGCTGTTAGATAAGAACCGCCCAATGCCCTAGATACTCTCGATGGCTTACCCACCGGTATTTCGACAAATTGGAGTTCGGCCTTTAAATGTTCTCCAAATATACGTCTATTCTTGACCAGAATAGATTACCATAATATAATTGATAATAATGACCATATGATAGGCCTAAATTCATATACTGGTCGGGCACTTATTATCGCCACTTTTTTCAACATTTTTTGCTCTAAAATCTTTATTTCGGAATGAAATTCGATGAAATTTTCACAGAAGGAAGAAGAACCCTTGATACACATTTCATGTGATTTTCATGAAAATCTGATCATCTGTTCTTGTTTATCGGTGATTTGTGAACGTCAGGATTTAGCTAAGTTTGAAAGAAGGAAGGGTACATATTATCGCCACCTCTATCTGTTCTTACTGAAAATCTCACACTTTTCAATAAAATTGATATTATTTGTATCTTTGAACTTTCTTCTTTTCGACTGTGAAAAATTCATACAAAAAATTCAAAAACCAAAGAGATATAGGAAGATGAAGTGACCTACCCTTTCCCCGGAGGGGCGGGGAAAATACATTCAGATTCACTGACTTTCTATCATAAAATTCAGTATTTGCAGGTTATGAAACTATTTGAAATTTTGTATACCATTTCATGTTTCAAAGATGTAATTATGGTGAAAAAATTAGATTTCTACATTAACAATTTGCGGAGATATAAATGAAGTGGCGATAATATGTGCCCGGCGATAATATGTACCCGACCAGTAAAGTAGATTTTGACGGTATTTACTTGGTTAAATCAAATGGGATTCCCGTGGAACATATCATTTGCGTATCACGTGATACGCCACGGTGATAACAGTGATAAAAAATTTTTTCTCGGGTTTAGGTTCCAAAATACTCTGGAGTTTATTTCCATCACAAAGAGGCAAAGGACAAGAATATTACTTACTCTTCTACTTTTACTTTGATTCTTATACCCGATCCCCGAACCCTTCCAACCCACTATGACGAAACTGAATAAAAAACAGGAACCTGTAGTTGTGTAAATTTTATACATTCAGAACCAAATACGTCTTTCTGTTTCCGAATGTAGATCTACGTGTACTTCTCAAGATTTTGTTCTGCTTCTGGCGATCGCTAAGATTTGTTTCAAAGGATTTTTTGCTGGAGATATCATTAATATCACAAATTCACAATAACATTAAGTTAACCGTAAAAGAAGGAAATTATTCCTTCTACGTGTATCATGATTTCTTTCAGATCAATCACTAGAATACTTTTCAGTAGAAAATGGGCCTTCATTGCTCTCCCGGGTGCCTCTACTTTACTGTCTGTGTGCACAGGAGCTCGATGCCAACAACCATCAATGACACCCACCCCTTCTCATCTCTCTCTAGTCAAAGTTCCTATAAGGAAAGTAGGGGGCGGATATTCTTGTGGATCGTTGGCATCGAGCTCCTGTGGTTCTAAAGCATATGCTAGATATTTGATATTCCTTATGTGCAAGGGTACCTTTCTTACTGTATCTTTGATGAAAAAAATTGCATATCTATGTCTGTGTTGATGCACCGATCTATCATTGACCTCTTGTTCTAAATACATCGGTCTAGAATATTTTGATTTCTTGAAAAATCACTGAATTTCTATTCTTGGAATGGTTGTTTTTAGGAAAAGTATAGTGGAAAGTTGGTGGGCATAATTGATAACAGAGAGAGTTCTCGTATTTTTCTAAATACATACGCACACATCAATTTCTGAATAAAGGTCACATGGTGCTCTCCAACTTCAGATCACGATGACGTCTTTATAATTCTCAGTTGTCAGGGTATTTCATAACATTCGCGAAATAATACAAGTTTTCGTCTCGCATCATATAATACGTATGTTTCGCGTAATTTAGAACAAAAGATCAGCGATATAAATGCATGCATATCCAAATGTTTTCGCAGAATAATAACGACAATTGCCTGAATATGGCGAGTAAACAGTCATTCAAAATAAATGAATTTTACTTAATATTCATGTCGCCAACCTTTTACTTCAAAACAAGAAGCAATTCTACAATTTTCAATTGCCAAATCGTTATATTTCGATACATGTCCATCATCTGCGTCAAACAAAATAATTTCTAGTTATACTTAGATAGAAATATAGAATGTAGACAAGCGTAAAGTATGGATAAATTGACAAAATCACGTGTTGCTCGATAAAAATAATAAGTGAAACCTCCAATTTTGTGGAATTCGTATGTTTGAATATCTCCCACATCTATTGGTATCGGAGTTCGTACCAGTATGGATGTAAATAAAGATGAAAATTTTCAATGAGGTATGACGAAAAAAAATTCTATTGTCAAGATTGTTGTCGCCAATTGTTCAATAACTTCCGTTACAGGTCCTTAGAAAGCATTGGCATAAGACACTGGTTTCTGCAATTTGTAATATCGCTTCTGAAATTTATAAAGTTGTATAGTTGTTTTTGTTTGGACAAATCATATCCAATGTATTCGTTTACATACTGACTTGGATCATGAACAAAGACAGCAAATTGACTTGGGACAGACAAGGAATTAACTTCCATGATCAACATTTCAGCAATATTACTTCCAGACAATAATTTTAATAATTCTACAATATTTTTACATTTACTTTTTTCTTCTCTTGTCTTAATCATTAAAACAATACTGAATATTTCATCAAATACTCTACCATTTGGACGAATGAAGTCGATTGATGCGAAAACTATAACTTCCGTTACTTTTAACTTCCAATACCAAATATCCAATTCTATGCTTTTTGGCCTATACAAATAGGTAGGCCATCACGACTTTATCATTCTGGACGAGTAAATTCAATTTGTTCATAAGAAGATGTAAGAATGAAGAATAAAGCACAAAAAGTACTTCTTCACGGAAGGGATATCATCGAGAAGATTTACCTATGTATCGTGGAAAATAAAACGTTAATTTATGTGTAACTTCATGTATTTCTGTTTTATATGCAATTCGGATCCTATTGATAAAAAACAACAACAGTGTATTATCCCTTTATGACGATATTAATCAGATACGTACCAGAAAGTTAACATTAATTCTAAAGCTTATTGTTTTAACTTCCGTTACCTGCTTTGGTCGTTATATTCTACCATTCTAAAGTCATATGTTATGATTTCATCGATCTACTTTTACTTTTATTTGTATGTATTCATTTAAAATGTAATTTTGCGTGCTTTTATTCGATTTGAACTAAAAGAACATGACAAATTAATTCTGAAATGATTAACTTCCGTTACAATAGCAGTATTATCTTTATATATTTACTGTAAATTAAGTGTTTCTTCTAAATAGATTTATATCCAAAAACTTCAATATAGTTCATGGTTGTTCATTGAAGTCAAGATCAGCGTGTGTGTACTGTTCTTATCATTATTGGCGACGTTGAAAAAAAAGACCATTGATCAGTTTGTGTTTTACATGTGTATTGATTGTGCGGTTGATGAATTGGAGACAGAATTTGTCAATTTCACGCCGTCGATGAACGCTCCATGTCAAACATTATCCATCTAACCTAGTAATTTTCGGGACAAAACCTCGAGTTTGGTTGTAAAAAAGTACTTCTTTAAGATAATTCATTTCACTAATGAAGTACTTTCAAAACGAAGTAATTTCCTCTCAGGGAAGTCATGGGTGTAGCTGCCTATATGCCAACACGCCGTGACGTGCACATCGCGGAGTTGCAAAAAAATGTGGACGGATTTTTTTCAGAGAGAGAGAGAGAGAGAGAGAGAGATTTTCTTTGAAAATTCTGGGAGAATAGCACACAAGATTGTCTCCCATAGTTTTATATTTTACACTTCAAATATCGCCATCTTCTTTAAAATTTCATATTTTTTAGCAAAAATACCAATTCCTCTTGGTAAGTCTTTTTGACATGCATGTTTCGGAAAGGAATCCTCATCAGTGGTACTTCAATAAATATGATTGAAAGATGACGAAATGATTAAAAAGTATGGCGCCCACATAAAATCAGACGATTTTCTTAGGAAAAATTAGTCTCAATTTTGTAAAGATGTAAGCTACAACACAAGGATTTGGGTTGAAATTTTGAAAACTTTCCATTTTCCATGAACACCAAAGGTAAGACAGTCATTTCTTAAATGAATTTCTACTAATATTTATTCCACAATGGAAACTACTTATTAGAAACGATACATAATCTATCGCTTCCTATTCAATTTCTCGGAATTTCGGCATCAAAAATGGTATATTTTGTCAAAATTGATTATTCTGGGAAAATGTCATTTTGGGCACATTTTCAGCACACTTCCATAAAGTTAATATCGAACGGATTTATATTTTGATGTTGTTACTTTTGCATGTCATAAAAACACAGAAGGAAAAAGTTGTTCACGTTCCCGCTCTATGTATTCTCCATAAAAATAATCGAAATTATGCTATTTTTCTAGAAAAATTGACAAAATCACTTATTTTCATTGTATTTATGCAAAATTTACAATGTCTTTTAAAGAGTTTTTAAAATAAGTTTTCTCAAAAAATAGATATTGCTCTTCCTTCGATTGATTACGAAATGTTTAAAAGTTTGGAGAAGTCGAATTTCAACAGAAACCATTCATGGTCCTTTGTTAGAATGTTTCCAAAAGAAAACGTAAAATTAACAAGACTCGTTGATACAAATCCAGAAAATAAATGACATATAAAATTGGTTTATTCACATTTCAATTCAGATATTATTATGCTGCTTACCCTGGTAGTTTAAAATACAAACTTGAAGTGAAAATCAATATTGTTTCAATACTATTAAACTCCATTTTCATTTATAATACATGTACATATCATAACTGGGTTCTCTTGATGAAAACCAGAAATTGTTTGGTCCATTGTAACGATCTCTGTGTCTTGTATAATATTGTTGATAAGGTCCCATGTCGTACTCTATTCTAGGTGCTATTCTCGGTGATCTCATATAATTGTGAATTCTCAAAGAACTTGCAGCTCTTCGGGGAAGAAGAACATCTTGCCATGCAACAGGACTACTCCTCCTCTGCTGCATAAAAACCCGCGTCATCTGTCGTCTGCGCTGGAGGACTTCGGTTTCCAACGTGGAAACTCCTGACCCCCTGGCTAATATAATGGGAAACCAGACATAATCCATACAAAAACCAACACGGTCACAATCCGTATACATTGTTACATGTAAATCTCTTCTGTGGGAGTTACATTTCTGACACGTGTCGTTACGGCCAAGGAAAGGGTCTCCAGAGAAGTACATCTGTGTAAACACACCACGATGTCCTTTTTGTGATGGAATGTAAAAATGAATATGAGCAGGTCTATATCCTCTTATTCTATAGTTTCCGGGACGCACTGTTGTAAATTCGTAATAACCGTTTCGGTCTGTGTGGAAATATCCTCTGAGGTCCAATGCGGTGTCGTATCTTCCCAGTTGGTCGGCTTGCCAGACTTCAATAACCGTATAAGGTAGTGGCGTCTTACAGTCATCACTCAAAACTCTACCCCTAACAATAAGATGGTGTCGTCTGTACGTCCCTCGGCAAACAGGACATTTCTGGAGAAGGGGAGGGGGACGAGGGCGGTAAAACGGCCCTATGTCATCGGGGGGTGTCGGCATACAAATTCTGTTTCTGAAACCTGATAAATTGTTTTCACTATGTCCAAAGTAACAGAACAAGGGCAAAACAATAAGCATCCGACAGATGATTTCATAGCATTTCTCTGTTCGGAGGAGCAGCATGTTCCCTTTCAACCCACGAGGCAATAATAGACGTGGGACAGTCCCATCAGTCAGTTTTCATCAAGGAAAAATGAGACGCACTTTCCAACGATTGACGAGATACAAAAAACACAAACATGTTGGCCAATGAGACCTTAAATGAGGTGCGAGAAATTTATGCAGGAAAAAAATCAGTCTGAATTCTAAAGCCCCAACTTCGTTCAAGCTAAACGATCAGTTACTTTCGGAATCTCCATACGTTATTGTTTATTGAAGTAAAACAACAGAAGATTTATATTTATTTAGAAAAAAGAACAAAAAGGTTTAAAATTTATATCGTTGAGACCGAATTGCACTCAAATATAATAAATCATTTTATTGTTAAATTTTGGGATTTCGTCAGAAATACTTGCACGGCTGAGACAGACACTCTGTTGTATAGCAAAGATAAAGAACTTACAAAGGTGACGGGAAACAATGTGTGACCGTCAGTTTCGTATTTTAAAGCACATTATTTCACATGAATGGAATTCGCCTTATAAAACAAAATGTAAGAAGTTTTGCATTAAAACCGGAGTTTGATTTGGTACAGTGAATAAATGAGTTCCGTATATATGGAGATTTATTAACATATGGTTCAAAGGCCTGGATATTTATGCTAGTATCTCTAAGGCTAAACAATTTGAAAGAAAAAGACGGAGCAAGAATTGTTCCGGAAACAACACAGGGAGGGTGACATACTTTATAGTAGAACATCCCCCGGGGAAGTTTTGCTATAACAGGGACACGACCTGCTACAAAGTGAAACGTTCCCGGGGACGATATCCTATATATGGTAAAACATCCGGGGGATGTTTTGCTGTATACTATACAGTGTACAGTATACTATATAGTGTATAGTAAATCGTCCGGGGGATGTCTGTTAGGGGGAGCCCTACTCAGTAAGTGCGCTACCACTGCTCTGACCTTGAAGGGGTTGCGTGAAAGTTGAAAATTTAAGTGCTATAAATAAAAAAAACAACCCTCCTCTGTGCACCCAAATAGATCTAGACATCTCTGTACATAGAAACATCGTCCAAAAGAAAAAAAAAACCACGCATATCAATGGACGAACGAATAGAAGACTCAGACTCTCAATTGAAATTCCTTAGTATGTACCTCTGCTTATTCGGAGCACTCCCAAATGGGAATCACATGACATTATATCAAGTCAACATTTACTTCCCACGCTATACTCACCACTCTTTCACCATGTTCTGTACAAGAACATGGGGATTCTTCTGCAATGGAAATATAGTGGAAGGTCCCTTGTACAGAGCATGGTAAAACGTCAAAGTGGACCGGAAATCTACAATTAGACGCGAGGAGTTACCCTTATCTCAAATACCATTGGTTGTGAGTCTGACGCGTCACTAACTTGATCACATGTATTCAAATTTACCGCTGTACTCATAATGATTAACCAATCAGAGCGGAGCTCTCCTTGTATACACTTCCGGAACGGTTTTGTGTTGAGCGAAGGAAAATTACTTAAGGCGGTTTGCGTCGGATTGTTTGAAAGTTATATGTATGTATATTTCCATTGCAGAAGAATCCCCATGTTAAGGTACATTGAGGCGTTACGGCACGAAGACATAGCCTGAAAATTTGTATACATGAAATTTAAGATTTGATATAATTTTCATGTAATTATTTCACGAAGTTTTCGAGATTTTAAGCCTCAAAGATGGCATTAACGTTGTAATTCGAAAATATGCATTTTCTGAACTAAAATGATTTTAATCTAGAAAAGTGACCGAGGAGGGTGAAAAGGGAGATCGAAAATATTGTTGGCATGTTGAGTATTGTATTTCTACTGATTATTATGTATCTTGGGGAAATTTGCATTTTTTATCGCCATTTTGCAACTTATTATTAAAAAATGCGCACTCATTCGAAGGCAAAACACGGCTTGCTTCATTTCCACTTTCTCAATTAAGTTGTGGAGATCCTTAAAGCCCTTCTTACACGTAAAAGTAGAGACTGAGCTGAATTCGAATATATAAAAACATTGATAGGTCTTCTCGGCAGATTTTTTGCAATTTAAGATTGAAAATTTGTTTTGCGTGTCTTCGGCGTCAATTTTACTCGCAACGTCAATGTCGCAGCGTGTTCAGATCACATGTGTCAACATAACGTCAAGAAGTATGCGGAATATTTGATTCTCTGTAACGGTCTTCTTTAAAACATCCAGAAACCCAATTTTATTTTATTATTATTTTTTTTAGATAATTAAGCAACAATTACATGGGCCGTATTCGAACTAGACCTTGTATCTAAATGCACTTTTCTTATGCGTTTGTTCTCTCTTATTTCAACGCGGACACATGCGCGGATCCAGAGGGGGGAACGGGGGTCTGGACCCCCCCCCCCCCTGAGATTTTCGGAGTAGGGCTCCAGCTTTGGCCAATTTCTAATTGAAATGGGTCTGAAAATGCATGAAGGGGCTTAAAACCTAAATTTTCGGCTCGCTTCGCTCGCCATTTACAAATACTAAACTATTTTCCTGCAAAATTCCTTAATTATTCTCGCTATATATATATAAGGAGTAAAATATTCAATGTTATAAATAATCATCTCGATCGAATCAAGACAAATTAATATTTCATATCTAAAAAAATTCAGGCTCGCTACGCTCGCCAATTATTTATAAGAATAAACGTGAAAGGAAAGCTAACAATATACCCCCCTCATAATTTCCCCCTCCCCATCATGTGCACCGATATATATGTGCCTACATGATATTGTCAATATCTAGGTAGACTTCCTAAAATTTTGGACCCCCTCTGACCAAAAATGCTGGATCCGCGCATGCGGACATATACATTTTCTTCAATATTTTGAAAAGTCTTTCTCATGAGCACATTTTACTGTATGTTTGGAAAAATCGTAGATATCCAGAGAAAATTTTAAATGGTCTGTGAATTTAGTACCTACGGCGAAACTTGATCAAAAATCAAGTTTTATACAAAGTTTCTAACCTGTTCTATTGTATGTTAACAAAGAAAACTAAAATTTACAGCAAATGAGTGCATCTGAGCTTTTTTTTATATTTTCGTTACAAATGTGCTATTTTTAGCAACAAATATCAAACAGTTTTACCCTGTTTTCCAAATAAGCATAAGGTTTGATTTTCATCACGGACCTATTATTTTTTTCTTCGTAAAATGATTGATTGACATGAATCCTATAATTTATTTATTATATTTAAGATATCAAAAGATGAGACAGCCGAAAAAATATGACATTATAATTTTGTTTCATGGAATACTCTGATAAAGCGTGTCTGTTGGAATTTCGTAAAAAATGGAGAGTGAAAATCCTTGAAATAAAGATACGAGAAGGAGGGTGCGACTGTAGATCCTTGACATCGAGCTCCTGATGGTTTCCGACGATGATAGAATAAATGTCATAATTTGTATTTCATTACGGGTTTGCAACACATAGCAAGTGCATTTATCGTACATGTAATGCGCGTTAGCGCATTGTATGTTTAATATTTATCGTACATGTAGATCTAATGCGCGTTAGCCCATTTCATGCGATAAATGCACATGCTATATTGCGTTCCCGTAACTAAACACAAATTAAGACACTTATTTTCCATATCATTGTTTTTAGAGCCACGAGACCCCTAAATCGGCCCTTCAATTTTCCTTAGAATTGAATTTGATAAAACATACTTGATATCTCACATAAAAATTCATGAATGTTTCCCGCTATATTATTTTATGAAAAGAAAATATCACCCACTAAGCACCATTGGAAGTTTTATGACATTTCCATGTTATTGACAAAAGCTGGCAAAAATTGCTGGAAAGTGTTCTTTTGTGGAAGAATTTGATGTGGCCGCATGTGTTAACAAAGATAAAACTTTTATGATAAGAAGATAGTACATGTAATCATCTTTTTCATATAATTGTTTCATGTTAGTTCATGCATGCGGCCATTGCTTATTTTATTGACATATATAGATTTTTCAGGAATTCCGCAGAATATTACTGATTTCGGTGTTTTCAGAGAACTAAAAGCTAATGCTTAACGCATTATTAACAAAAATAGATTCAATATTCAGTAGAAAAGATATGAAATTTCAAAATACAAATGAATATTCCTGAAATACAGTGGTCAAAAAATGTGGCCAATAACAGGCTTCGTTACCCTACCCCTTTGTATATATACACTAATACTACTAATGCATGGTCGGATCCAGGATTTTTTTTCCAGGAGGGGTCCTAAAGTTCATTGGTCCTATTTTTTTTTTTTTTTTTTTTGAAAAGCAAAAACAAAACAAAAAAAAAAAAACAAAAAAATAATAAAATCTTGAATTTCCACCACGTTGTTCTTGATTATTGATCAAATTATATGTAAAATAGTCTGGCGAGCGATAGCGAGCCAGCGAAAATTTGTCAGAGTTGGAATAAAAAGGTCAGACAATAATACCATTTGCATCCTCTATTCTATTTTATTTCTGTATTTTTCAGTTAATGGACAGAGGTGTAATGTATAGGGGTTACAAAGAGAAGCGTCATTTGAAATTGATATGTATTATAAAATCTGGCGAGTGTAAGCGAGCTCGGGAAAATTTGAATGTAGACCAAACATTAATTAATATGAAAGATTTTCAATACAAGTTCATGTTATTTTTTTCAAATATTATGACAACAAAAGGGGAATCGGGACTTAATCTTATGAAATATGTATATTTATAAGCTTTATCAAACTATGCTTCGAAAATTCCAGGGGGGAGGGGGGTCCGGACCCCCCCCCCCCCCCACTCTGGATCCGCGCTTGCTAATGTAGAGCAATTGAACAACGACTCTTCATCCAAAAAGCGAACACATCACAGAGCAAGTACGTTAGTCATCAATTTACCACCTAAATTTAAACACAGATCTATGGTTCATAGATACTTCTTTTAAATAGACACAAAGGAATACAAATATTGATGACAAATTTGACTGCATAACCATACAGATTATCTTTACGTCATAGCCGCAATAAAAAATGATGTGTTTCATTAGTTAACATTTTTCTTTATTACTTTCAAATATATATACATGCAAAACAATAAAGATGTGATATCCCATGAATTACATTTAAAACACATACCCGCAGATTGAATTAATCCCTCTCAAGTATGTAATATACCCGTTGAAGTAAAAGGAATATACAGACTAAATGGCACCGGAAATGTCATCGAATGAACAATTTGTATTTGCCCTAACTTAACTTTGCTACTCCGTGATGTCATTTGGACCTTCTTGCGTCACAGAAGTACCGCTGCCTCGCTCTAATACAATGTCAAAGTCCACTACGTCCATACAATACTTGTCCGCATCGTCACACAGTTGCTTCGGTTGTTTGATCAGATCTGGATTTCCCGAGGAGCAAATGGAACATGAGTCGTTCCTCCCCAAATACGGATCTCCCGCAAAATAAAGCTGCGTAATCAGACCTTTATGACGACGACGACCGAAAACCCGGAAGTGGATATGCGATGGCCGATACATCAAGTTTTGTCGGTCAATAGTATATTGTCCCGGATGAATTGTCGAAAATTCGTAATATCCCAACGCGTCTGTACGAATAAATCCTCTGCACTGTGTGGAAAACTGATAAACCCCAGCATGGTCCGCCTGCCACACCTCAATTCTGACCCGAGGGAGTGGCGTGAGGCAATCAGCCTTGTACACGTGACCACGGACAATCATGTTCTCTAAGCGATGGCTCTCCGGATCGCCGGTACAGTACTGTATTAGAGGGGGAGGACGAGGGAAATAGTAAGGTCCAACAATGTCATGGGGAGTCGGACGACATACTGACTCAGATTCCTGGCCATCAACTGACTGTACTACTTTCACCAAAAACAACACGAAGTACAGCTTCTCCATTCCGAATAATACTACGCAGAAAGTTTGATTATGTCCTCGCTTTCAGTTTTTCGCTTGCTCGCATCTTGCACAGAAGAAAATGAGGTCATTGGTAAATCATGCTTGATGAGAAATACAGGCTCCGGTTTCCATCTAAATTCATACCCAAGTAATCCTCTGACTTTTTCTTATGTCTAACTATTCATTCTAGCAGAAGAAAACAAATTAAGGTTCAGCTTTAATGCCATATGTTGGAGACTACTGCCGATATATTGACACGTGTCTACTACACAAGATCCTCTTTAAACAAATTGTTTTATTCATTCATTCATTCATTCATTCATTCATTCATTCATTCATTCATTTATTTATTCATTTTCTATTTGAATATTATATATTCCATTTCATTTATTTATTAATTTGTTGTTGATTACTTGATTATATCATACTTTATCGTATGTCGTCTCAATTTTAAATCAATAATGCATGACTTGTTTCATGTCATTCTTCATCCAACTTTTTTTTAATGTTTACATGTGAGGATGGTGAAGATTCCCCATATGTTACAAATGATGAATTACACAGACAAAAGTGGGGAGCGAAACAAATGCACTCATAATTCGCCAAATTATAAACTGGATCCTCCAAATATTAATAAGAAGCTAGATCATTCGTAGTCTTGTTCCTGGATCCAGAATTCTTGAAATCTTCCTATGAAATGTCGGACATTTGGGGATTTTTGTTAGTCCAAATAATAGATATATCATGAGTTTTTGTCTGAATAACAATTTTTTATTGGCAAATCCGATAAAACTGATACTTTTCTTGAACTCTGGTAACCGGACACTTTTCTTGAACTCTGGCATCCGTGTCCGATTAAAGTTTTTGGGATATCACAGTATCTGACAAAGTACTGATACTACAGTTACCAAACTTGCACAAATTCATCTTGGTCACCAGACTAGAGCATCCGTTAGTCTTGTACATATTATTAAAATACCCTTTTCGAACCCAATTAATAAACATATTTGATACCATCGTCGGAACCCACTATCTGTCATGAGGTGAGTTTTAGCATGGCCGATCGTGGGTTCTGACGATATGATGTCCTCATACCACTAGGTATAAACTCAAACTTCTATCATATGTAAGGATACAAAACAAGAATACTTTCCTTATGAAGTTGGAGTTAGCATGGTGATAATTTCGCCGAACTTATTTAAGATATTCATTATAATGACCTTCCAACTACACCTGATCCGGTTTTTCTAAGCAAATTTCCATTAAACTGCCTTATGTATGCAGATGACATAGTACTAGTACTTCTATCATCATCTTCGCGAGCCAATGGTATAGATCCGCCGTGCTCCTCAAATACTCAAGTATTTGAGGAGCACGGCGGCTCGCGAAGATGTTCTATCATCTATCTACAGGTCTCCAAAATAGCTTGAGCAAATTGCATGAATACTGTCAAAAATGGTGCTTAAGTGTCAACACAAATTTTGGAAATATTTATCTGAAAAAAATCATCTACAACAGTTCTAGGATTGACTGTGTCCGTGACTTCTAGGGTTAAAACTGTTCAACGCTTTAAATGACAGGGTCATTTTCTTAAGTACAATCTGAACTTTACCAAAGAGACTTGAAACTTGCAAAAGATTTTCTGTCTCATCGACCAAATGTAAAAAAAAATCGCCTTCATGTATTTGACCATACTATAAAACCTATCCCCTTATATGGAGTCTAGATTGGTAGGGAGGGGGGCAATAAATCCATTTTCCTGCAAATTTAGAAACAAAACACCATCCTTTGATTACTTGTATTCTAAAATTCCAGCAGAGAGGCTACATATTTGACGCTCCGCCCACTTCTTATTCATGTAGAAACTCAAAAATATATACCTTCTAACCTATTTCAATTCTGTCAGGAGCCCCCATGGAAAAAAAAATTTGAACTAAAATGGCAATTTTCCGAAATGGCATGTATTCAAGAATTTATAAACAGATTGTTTATTTAAGTCCTCGGAAAATCCGGCAATCTGATTAAAAATTCAGCTCTCTTTATTTCGTGGTGCAACCCTCAAACTCCCCGATCGAGCTCCCTTCGTGACCGGTAAAAGATTGACCAAGTGTCAGAACAATTTCCGGACAGTAACAATTTCCGGACACTCGTCCTTTTTGTGTCGCCTGCGAAGCATAGCGACACTTAGGGATCACTTCGTCCGTCTGTCTGTCACACTTGGATGACACACCCTACAAAAGTGATCCCTGAGTGTCGCTATGTTTCACAGACAACACATGCATTCCTTGGAATGATTTTCAAGTACTTTCAATGGCGGATTCAACCGGGGGCACGGGGGCACATGCCGCCCCCCCCCCCCCCCCCGGGGCAGTGCCCAACGTAGGGGCACTTATGACATGCTTTTTGAAGCATTAAACTACTGTTTCCTGAAAAAAATTAGTCAGAAATAGCCCCCAAAATACCCCCAGAAACCACCGATTTGAATAAATTTTCCAAATTTTTCTCGGGGATAGATAACAAAGTCGGGAAGGATGCATTGCTGCCATGTCCATCGTCTGTACGTACGTTCATATATAGGATTTTCTTCTTCTTGCTGAGGAATGAATCGGGAATGACAGTCATATGCTAGTCATAATTAAAGCACATATTTCTTTACCAAGTCTTCGATATCGCCTTCTATAAAATTGACATTTATTTACTTTTTTAAAGATCGTTGGTGAGGTGATGATCAGTCTTTTTAAAAATGAACAAATAAAATTGTTAAGGCCAGATATGGACCGACTGCCTCCAAGAATTTTGCAAAGACTTAAAAATGCATGTTTTTCTTTACTTGTAGAATCGATCGAATTGCCAATAAATAAGTATACCTTTTCTATCCGGACAATGCAGGGAATAGGGCACGCGTGTTCTCTTGTTTATCGAGGAAATATATCATTTACACATGTTCTTTATCGTAAAATTACAAATAAATTAACAAACAAGCGCGGATGTTGTGTCGTTAGGGGGGGGGGGGGGGGTCAGGTCCGCCTTGAATATGTAGGAAATGCTTATTTTAAGGCTATAACCCCCCCCCCCCCCCCCCCATGGGCTGACCTCCCTACCCTTTCAAAACTAATCATGATCCACCAATTTCCTCAGAAAATCCATAACATGTTGACTTATTCTGCATGACGTGCAAAAACAATTTAGCATCAGAAAATGTCGATTTTTTTTTTTTAATTTATACTAATCATCGTTGTTGACACTGACTGAATTATGCGCGCCTAATCCTTTTTGAATTCAGTTCAAATACATTTCAGGTGCCACCAATTGCTTTATTTTTTTTTTAATTTTCTCGGGGGAGACCCCCGAACCCCCGCCAATTGGAGGGGGAGCCCCCTACCATACTTTCCCTCACTCGGCCCTTCGAGACTCCCACCAAAAATCATTTGTATGTGCCCCCCCGGCAGTTGGGGTTCTGGATCCGTCCCTGACTGTGGAGGATTTTATTTTAAAAATTGTATGACCATACTGTAGATTTTTAAATGGATAGTTCAAATCATGAATCATCA
The DNA here is from genome assembly GCA_033119305.1 of Pinctada imbricata. Classification (NCBI taxonomy): domain Eukaryota; kingdom Metazoa; phylum Mollusca; class Bivalvia; order Pterioida; family Pteriidae; genus Pinctada; species Pinctada imbricata. The sequence goes on along the minus strand of VSWD01000010.1, from coordinate 11,773,459 downwards.
TAACAAAAAATTGCATTTTATTTGCCCTATCATGCCTCCTTTCAAACCCTTTCTGTTTAATAAATATTGCGCACAGTGGGGAGTCGCCAAAAAGCTTGCTTTTTAAATCTACATAATATTTGAAGTTTCGGTACTTTTTCCAAATTTTTTTTTTACACAGTCATTTGTAGAAATAAAAGAAGGAAACGATATCCAAGATTTATCCTGTTTGGCCCGATATTGGTCGGACCAGGTGTCCGGAAACTTTTCAAGTGATTTGCGAAGAACGGCCGAAACACAGGGTCATGAAATCGATCTAGAAACCATATTTCGATGGATAGATTTATCATTTTCTTTCAATATGTGCATCAGTGGGAAGGGCAATGCATTATTTGAGAGAAATTTAAACATTTTCAATGAAAGGACAGAGGATCGAGTTATCGCTGGAAAACCTTCAGAATCGTCCGGAAACTCTTCCGACAACAGAATGCAGTTCACGAAATAAAGAGAGCTGGATTTTAAATTAGATTGATATTCATTTGTCTATAAGTACTGCTTAGTGGTTGTTCACTGTAATTTTTCCCTTTCTTTTCTTATGACTGATGTGTCACACAGATTGAGGAAAACAAAAAATAGCAATCCAAGGAATGCTTGTGTCGCCTGCGAAGCGGATTATTTTTTTTATTGAAAGTAGGTCAAATATCAAGGGCAAGGTTCCTAGGTAAAAAAAATATGAAATGTTTAGAAAGGTCTTTTTATAAGGAATACACAAGTGAAATGACATAGCCCTTTCAGTTACATATACCAATCAAAAGATATAGCAAATCTGAGATTTTATATAAAAGGAAGTCAAATATCTAGGTCAAGGTCATGAGGTAAGAAATTATTGTATGTGTAGAAAGTTCTTTTTACAAGGAATACACATGTGAAATATCAAAGCCAATCACTTACCAATCAAAAGATATAGCCAATCTAAGAGTTTTTTTAAAAGTAGGTCAAATATCTAGGTCAAGGTCACGAGGTTAAAAATTATGGTATGTGCAGAAAGGTCTTGTCACAAGGAATACACATGTGAAATATCAAAGCCCTATCACTTAACAATCAAAAGATATATATAGCCAATCTAAGATATTTTTTTGAAAAGTATGTCAAATATCTAGGTCAAGGTCACGAGGTAAAAAATTATGTGGTATGTGTAGAAAGGTCTTAACACAAGGAATACACATGTGAAATATCGAAGCCCTATCACTTACCAATCAAAAGTTATGGGGTGTGACAGACAGACAGACGGACAACGGACAAAGTGATCCCTAACTTAAGTGTCGCTATGCTTCGCAGGCGACACAAAAAGGACGAGTGAGGGATAAAAAAAACTACAGTAGCTGTCTTAGCGTTAATTAGAATTTAGATTATTGGACATTTCAAATAATGAAACCAAGTCAAATGTTTTCAATCATTTCTTTGTTTCGTTTTTTCTTATGCAATGAGAGTTATAATAAAAATTGAGAAATATGAAATTTGGGGCAAGTTTGCAGGTTTCAAAAGCAAGTTCTTGTCAACAAAAAATAGTAAAATAGTATTTAAAAAGAAATAAAAAGAACTGGAAAGTGGGAGACGGGGTTCCCGCTCCTAAATGTTATTTCGGGAGAAATGGACCGCATTCTTTTTAATATCTTTTTGCGCCAATATCTTAGTCAGTGAAATGTTTTGAATCTGAGTCATAAGCACGCTTAATGTTTATATTTTACACGTGCAGTGTCATAAAATGTTGATCGAAGAAATGGAATCGTCTTCAGACGCAGAGAGCGTTGAATCTGACGAAATGGTATATTCAGGATAATTCTGATTTAAAATTCGATACTGGTCGGGCATATATTATCGCCATTTTTTTCAACATTTTTTGCTCTAAAATCTTTATTTCGTCATGAAATTCGATAAAATTTGCACAGAAGGAAGAAGAGCCCTTGATACACATTTCATCTAATTTTCATGAAAATCTGATTATCGGTTCTTGTTTATCGGTGATTTTGTGAACGTCAGGGTATAGCAAAGTTTGAAAGAAGGAAGGGTACATATTATCGCCACCTCCATCTGTTCTTACTGAAAATCTTGCACTTTTTCAACAAAATTGATATAATTTGTATCTTTGAACTTTCTTCTTTTCGACTGTGAAAGATTCATACAAAAAAATTCAAAAACTAAAGAGATATAGGAAGATGAAAAGACCTACCCTTTCCCCGGAGGGGCGGGGAAGATACATTCAGATTTACCGACTTTCTACCATAAAATTCAGTATTTGCAGGTTATGGAATTATTTGAAATTTTGTATACCATTTCATGTTTCAAAGACGTAATTATGATGAAAAAATTAAACTTCTACATCAACAATATGCAGAGATATAAATGAAGTGGCGATAATATGTGCCCGGCGATAATATGTACCCGACCAGTACAGTACTGGTACAGTACACAGTTCAAAATATTTCATATTCAATTGCAGGTTGCAGGCACTTGTTTAACAGTTTAGTGCTCCTACCACAGGAACCTGTCGTTTTATTCGAGAAAATAAAATATTGCTCACTACTACACAACTCTGTTATTCTTATAAAAATAGTCAAGGAAAGAAACAAAATCGATGTTGATTTTTATTCGATTTTCCCATCACACATGTAAATCCACCAATATATCGTCTACATGGGACACGAGGGACGAATCCTGACTTCCAGCACTTAAAAGGATATATCATCTTCTAAAAACAACAATCATTACTTACCATAACAGCGGCAGATAGATGCTACAGCTCCTTTTTCGTGGACAACACAACGTTTTCTCTTGTAAACATAATTTTCGTCAACGCCATGCGACTCCTGTATCCGAATATGCAAATTATATGATTCAGAGCTGAATGCATAGCCTACTTGCCATTGGTCATGAAAGTAATTTACTTTTTCAACTTTTAAATGATCAATGATAATTCATAAACTAAATAAACCTATCTTTCTATTCACTAAATTTCAATCATGGCATCGTCCTTTTCCACCTTTACTCGGTAAACACAAGGAAGAGCGCATTCAAGGGCCAAGGAAATATGGCGGGAAAAAAAGTGAGTGATCTGCCCTTGAATGCGCTCTTCCTTGTGTTTACCGAGTAAAGGTGGAAAAGGACGATGCCATGATTGAAATTTAGTGAATAGAAAGATAGGTTTATTTAGTTTATGAATTATCATTGATCATTTAAAAGTTGAAAAAGTAAATAACTTTCTTGACCAATGGCAAGTAGGCTATGCATTCAGCTCTGAATCATATAATTTGCATATTCGGATACAGGAGTCGCATGGCGTTGACGAAAATTATGTTTACAAGAGAAAACGTTGTGTTGTCCACGAAAAAGGAGCTGTAGCATCTATCTGCCGCTGTTATGGTAAGTTATGATTGTTGTTTTTAGAAGATGATATATCCTTTTAAGTGCTGGAAGTCAGGATTCGTCCGTCGTGTCCCATGTAGACGATATATTGGTGGATTTACATGTGTGTTGGGAAAATCGAAAAAAATCAACATCGGTTTTGTTTCTTTCCTGTAGATTTCATTAATTAGAATAACAGAGTCGTGAGGTAGGACAATAATTTATTTTCTGAAATAGAACGACAGGTTCCTGTGCTCCTACTGTCCGCTAAGCTCACTTCAGAAATCGGAAAATTTAATTTTTTTTACATTGTCGGCATATCTTCCGATCAAAATTTGTATGGGGTATAGATCTTTTACCCTCATAACTAACGGTGTGTGATATACATGTCTGTTAGTCCGACTCATGTAGACATACGACCTGGACATACGACGGTGTTATCTGTTTTTTTTTTTTGCCCTTTTGCGTGAGTCGGACTATATGTCTGTACGACCAATACTTAGACTAAATAATCCAGTCTCTCCGCTGCCGCTAATAAAGACTGAAGCCCACTATGGTTGTTACAGAACGAAGTCGGACGAAATTGTTTCCCAACGATTTATCCATTTTGAAGATCTAAAATATTGATTTTCTTGTTTTTTCAATTCAATTCAATTTTCAATTCAATTTTATTCAGGCAATGTATATCATACAATAGCACAGGTTATAATGCATAATCAATGTCAACAAAGTCATATTTAATATATCACAGAATTTTGCTTATCACACTTAAATTTGGCTAAAGTATCACAGTTGATCTAGTAAAAATATCACAGTTGATCTAGTACATGTATCTTTAGTAGAATAACTGATTTTAAATTTTAAATCAAAGATATCACAGAAGTAACTATCACATTATAGGTGCATTGCATAGATATTGCCTAGGATAACCCATTAAAGCAATTCATAGTGTGCTTATTTCCAATGGGGTCCTGACATATTAATAAATATAAGTATAAGTAAATAAATAGGGTTAGTTTAAACTTAAATTAAATAAATATAGGGACTTTGGCAACGACAACCCGGACGGACTATAATAAAAACATGTAACATTTCACAATGCCTGATTAATAATTAAATTGATTTTAAAACTAAATCATACATTAGAAATTATATTTCTATACACATTTCATTTAAAAATCATAAATAAATTCATTTAGCTCTCTGTTTCTAGCATTTTCGGTTAAATGTGCCTTGACTGCAGCTTTGAAAGAAGTTCTATTTCTGATTTCTTTAATTTCCAAGGGCATAGAATTCCAATCCTTTATAGCATTAAAATAAAAACTAGATTTTGTATAGGTATTTACACTTGGCAGCTGAAAACTCATATTTTGGCCCCCTCTTGTGACATTGTTATTTAAGACAAAATGTTCACCTAAATAGGTTGGTGCATGGCCATGCATAATGTTAAAAACATGATTCAGCCTCAACTGGCTTGTTCTGTCAGAAACACATAGCATATTCACTGACTCTAACTGATCACATGAAATTCTAGACCGTGGGCCAAGGTCAAGGATAAATCTGACTACTTTATTTTGCATAATTTGGAGTTTCTTTTGTAGTGTTTTTGAAAGCCCACTGTACCAGGATGAACAAGAATAATCAAAATAACACTGGATTAAAGCAGTTGCTAGAGTTAACCTTGACCTTGTATTTAGCCATCCAGCATTTCTATATAAAAATTTAAGTCTAGCATTGACTTTGTGAATGATATGTTGAACAATTGATTCGGAACTTAAAAATCTATCTATATACACACCAAGATACTTCACTGAAGAAGATGATTTGATTAAATGATCATGACATTTGATTACAAATTCTTCAACATTTCTTAATTTTCTACGTTTCTTTGACGGGACTAAAGACTTATGTCTTAACGAGGCCCTGGACAAAACGTGTGTGCATCGTTTCGCGCATTCCCGTAACCGGTTCAATCTTTTATCTCTACATCGCACCTAACGTACTGTCATACTATGACGTCACAATCAAATGACGCGACAAAGCATTTAACGCCGCGCTAAAAATCAATAGGCTAGTAATCTGTGTATGTTCGTAATAAACGAAGATTAATGCAAAGCATGGTTAGATGAAGAGATTGTCAGACTAGGATTGACTCAAGGTTTTTAATATTATCATTATTTGGTGCAACTCCTCCCACTAAATAGTTATTTTATTTTATAACGGGGGCCTTTAGAAAAAAAAACAAGAAACAAATAGAAAAATAAATAGAACTTCATCGATCAAAACTATTTTTAATTCATTAATTTTGTAAAAACCAACAACAACAACAACAACATGTACTTTCCTGATACTATGTACACATATTTATTCATAAATCATCGTATTATAATCCCAATGCATTTGGCGGGGGGGGGGGGGGGTGCTAGCTAGTTATACGCACGGCACGGAAGCACGTATTTTCTCATCATTATTTATTTTTTTTATTTTTTTTTTTTTTTCAGAAATGGCTTGATGTTCCTTTTCGTCTAATCGAGAGAATTATCAGCCAAGTTGTAGCAAGTAAATCGTCTCACCTTGCTCGCAAATTTCATAATCAACAACGCTGACGAATCTTCATTTTACTTTAACTTCTTTTTTTTCTCTCTATTTTACATAGATATATGTCATTTTTTTTTTTTTTTCTCCAGGGGAAAAAAGGGGGAAGTACTCAGATTAAAGTCGCTACATGATTTTTTTTTCTCAAGGTTTCACAAGCAATTTATAAATATAAGATATTTTAAAAATAAAGTACATTAGTTCATTGAAACGAGGCGCTCCGGTCCTGCAATCAGAAAAAGTAGCTGTATAAATATATAAGTATGCATTTTATTTTCAGGGTTTCATTCTCTGAAATTGAGCCGGAGCGAAAATTCACATTTACTTATAAGTTATAGAAGTTTCCGAGATATATACATTTTCCGATTCTTCGTTTTTGGGGGTTAATTTCAGTATAGATACATGAGCGGATTTTGAAAGGGGCGCAAGGGGCGCACGCCCCCCCCCCCTAAAATCATCGAAATAAGGTATTTTGGGGGCTTAACCTTTATGTGTATGCTCAATTTCAGGCTGTTTTGAGTCGAATGTCGGAAAGTTTTCGCTGGTTCGCTGCCGCTCGCCACCTTACTCAATTTAGATTAACTTCACATCATTTGCTAAGCATGACCATTTCATGCTAAAATAGCCAGAATTATAACGTGATACTACACCTTCCATACCTTTACTTTACTGTGACTATTTGGACGGTCTTTTTCTGACATATGTACTAAGATTTTAGTCAACAAACATGTACTCTTGCAGCAAAGGGGATGCCATTTGGGTTGTGTACCCCAACCCTCTCTAAAACAATTTTAGAAAGTTCGCTGGTTCGCTTCGCTCGCCAGATATATTCAATAATACATGGCTTCTACGTTTTTTGTATGAATTATACATTTTCCGTTCTGGTGGTCAAAGGAACCCAAAACATGACTTCGTCCTGGACCCACTGGGGGAGGGAGGAAGCGATCCCCAGACCCTTTGCCTTTTTGATATTCATGACGCCCTCCTAAACCCAAATCTTGTATCCGCCCCTGAGATAACCCTAATCAATATATAGTGCAGTTCAACCAGAGAATACTTTGTCCTACAGCATACTCCATTCCATAAATTATTATGACGACGATGATGGACGTAATCATTGTCTTCAACGTACATTTTAGCTCAGTGGTCGGATAAAATTGCATGGAATAGAAATATATCAGAGAGGGGGAGAGGTGGTTCGGCTCGGTCATTTCAACTCATTTGGTCCATTTTATGAATTTAAAAATATTATGCGCAATAATCGGGAAAAGAGGAAATAGGAGTCGCTCATAAACAACTCGACCCAAGTTGGGCTAGCCCCTTTCCACTTTCCTTATTCTTTTGAATTTTACTTTACATTTGGTATCCATCCATGATTTTTTATCGTATTCGAATTATTTTTGCAATTTCGCGTGAGCATGCAATACTATACTTAATCTTGACAGTAGCGTAGCTAGGGTGATTTCTATGTGGACGTCTAGAGAGGGATGGACCAAGTACATCAACTCCTCCCTCGGAAGGGGGAGGGTCACTGATACTTGGGAGGGGGGTCGTTTACGGGCGAGTATGGTTTTGGGTTCGGCCACCTATATAGTATAGTTAAAACGCCTATAGAAACGCTTAAAGATCCGAGACCTGTCGAGTACGCGATTCTGCAAGGGGAGCATGCAAAGTTTAAAGATTAATGTGTGATCTGTGAGTAATCCATGTAACTTTTCAGACGTTTCCCCCAAAATACGATGTATTAAAATTTTAGAATAATGATATAGATATCGATATTGCTGAATCAAATTAGACAAAAGATAAGGCAATAGGAGAAAAACGCTTTGTTCATTTTATCTTCGAGACTTGCAAGTACAAGTTATATGTTTTAAAATTACACAAATTTGATTTGAGATTGTCTCTTACATACATTTTGTATTCTGGCGATAACATTTGGCTGTCTTTCCCGAGAGGGATGTGATATGTCGTATTATCACGCCTCAAACTAATTTCAGCCAATGACGTCGCAGTATTACGGTCACATTGTGTCCTACCTTGACGCCGAGTTAGGTCAATAAATTTTCAAACGTTAAGAATTACACAGAAAACGTTACGAAATGGTTCTCAGTATGATTAATTCGTCATAGGGTTTGTTCCTGTCATACTTCCAACTCAAAGTACCTTGAGTAGGAAGTATGACAGGAACAAACCCTATAACTATACGAGCACATTTGTTCTTTATTCAAAATAAAGGGAAGATATGTTAAAAAATATGATTTTGAGATGTTCCCTGAAGCTCACACAAAACGGCTGGTCATCAAACTTGAAAGAACTTGATATATTCTGTCTTATGTTTCTCTTTATAATATATAAGAATATGCCATCAAATTCTCTGTTTCAGTTTTTTTTATTTCACTTTATATCTGCGAGTACAAGCTATGTGTAAAATTGCAAAAATATGCTTTTAAATGGTCCCTTACATATTTGGCAACATCATTTGGCTGTATTTTTCTGGATAGATATATGCTAACGAATATGATATGCTATAAACAATAAATATGCAATCACGTTCATCCTTTATGAGACCTTCTTTCATAATAAAGGGCAAATATGCTAAAAATATGATTTTGAGATGTTCCTTGAAGCTCACACAAGCGGTCAAAGTTGTACAGAACTTGATATATTCTGGCTTATGTTTCACTTTTCACTGTATGAACATGTCATCAAATTCTCTATTTCAGTTTTTTTATAATTTCAATTGTACTGATAAAGACAGAGTACAAGTTATGTGTAAAATTGCAAAATATGCTTTGAGATCGCCCCTGATATATTTTCACGATTGAATTTGCTGTCTTTTTCTAGAGAAATATATACTTACAAATATTATATGCCGTAAACAAGAATTATAAGGACATATTCATCCTTTATGATGTCTTTATATCAAAATAAAGGGCAAATATGCTAAAAATATGATTTTGAGATGTTCCCTGAAGCTCACACAAGCGGTCAAAGCTGTACAGGACTTGATATATTCTGGCTTATGTTTCACTTTTCACTGTATGAACATGTCATCAAATTCTCTATTTCAGTTTTTTTATAGTTTCAATTGTACTGATAAAGACAGAGTACAAGTTATGTGTAAAATTGCAAAATATGCTTTGAGATCGCCCCTGATATATTTTCACGATTGAATTTTGCTGTCTTTTTCTAGAGAAATATATACTAACAAATATTATATGCCGTAAACAAGAACTATAAGGACATATTCATCCTTTATGATGTCTTTATTTCAAAATAAAGGGCAAATATGTAAAAATATGATTTTGAGATGTTCCCTGAAGCTCACACAAGCGGTCAAAGCTGTACAGGACTTGATATATTCTGGCTTATGTTTCACTTTTCACTGTATGAACATGTCATCAAATTCTCTATTTCAGTTTTTTTATAAATTACAATTATAATGCAAAAAATCTTGTTTTTCTATGAAATCATATGGAGAAAACAAGGAAATCTTTGAGATGGTCCCCCCGAAAAAATAAGCGGTGAAATTGATTCATTTTTCACTAAACTCTTGCAAAGAAGTAAATGACATTATGATATGAATTTAATCAAAATCTCTATTTCTGTTTTTGAATTATCTTATTGTCCAGGGCCTCGTTAATTATGTCTACCCACCTCGCCCTCGCAATTTTTTCTTGCTTCGTTATTGCATTTTTTGCCAATGTTTAACTCCCTACTAAGGGAGCAACCATTTGTTTTTATGGGGGGGGGGGGCAGGAAGACTTTGCAAAAAAAAAATTTCCTGATCGAAATTTTAGGGAAAAAAATTTTCTGGCTCGAAGGGCCGGTGAAAAAAATTTCCGGATCATAAAATTGCCCCTCCCCTCTCTCTTCCGAAATTTCCACTGCCCAGTAAACTTTTTCGTTTATCATAAACTAAGTATAAAAGAATGGAACAAACTTTAAGCAATTTGGAGTGAATAAGTCATGTAGCACCATAAAGCCTTTCTCCGTTGAGTATCATTTAAGTAAATATATTATAGGCATCATATGCCATTCAAGAAATTAAAATGAAGTGATCTGCTGGCAAGAGATGAACTAATTCTGTGTTTGATGTTTAATATGGCCGAAAAATCACGCTGAATTATTTAAACTTTAGAGTAATTTTCAACATTGGAAAATTACAAAAAAAAAAATAATCCGGCCCAAAGGGCTGCTGAAAAAAATTTTCCGGCTCTTAAAATGGCTGAAAAAAATTTTCTGGCTGGCAAAAGTCTTCCTGCCCCCCCCCCCCCCCCCCCCTTAAAATCAAATGGTTGCTCCCTAAACTAATCAGGCAAAGCGAAAGTTCGGAGAACCGACCAATCAGAACCAAGGATAAAGAAAGTTGAAAGGGGTGGCGTAGCTCAGTTGGTAGAGCGCTCAGTCCGTTGATTCTTGGGCATTGATGCATGTCATTGTGTAGCTTTGAATCCGGACGAGCGCGGAACCACGTAAGAGACTCGCCAGGTGTTGTGGGCTAACACCTTGTAAATAGCCAAATTACCCTAGCCTAGTCTTTCGGAAGGGACTGTAAATGGGGGTCCTGTTTCTCGGATTGGCGTAGGCACGTTAAAGATCCCTCACTGCTTCAGGTGGGTCCGTTGCACAGGTCAAAATTCCAACATACAGCTTACGTCCTCGGACGGTACGCCTGTCAAGAGGCGGGAGATATTCAATTCAAGTTCAAGTTGATCACGTAATATTTTGTATCCTTTGTTAAAGTTTGTTCTGATTGGTCATCAGACTTCGTTCTATAACAAACGTGATGGGATTCAGTCTCTTTTCCTTTAGCGGCAGCGGAGAGACTGGATTATTTAGTCTAGACCAATACTATGCTCACAGTGAAAGAAAATAGTTTTAGATGGGGAGATTCTATGTTAATTTTAGCGCGACGTCATCGACGTTCTCCATAGACTCAGTGTTAAATTTCGACGACATCGCACTAAAATTAACACACTGTAGAAAATTCCCTATCTAAAACTATTTTCTGTCACTGTGAGCGCGTAGTATTAGTCGTAGGAACATATAACTTAAACTGTTAGTTACAAGAGTTCGAGATCTATCCCCATACAAATTTTGATCAGAAAATTTGCCGACTAAGTAGAGAAAAATAAAATTTTCCGATTTTTGAAGTGAGCTGCGCCGACAGTAGCTCCTCCCACTCTATCATACAACCAGAAGTCTCTGACGAGACTGTAGCTCTCCTGGTTGTTTTTTTCTAAAACATCAATTTCCTTTCTTTCTTTTTTTAAACCAAGACCATAGGGAGCAGGCGCTCTAACAAATTTTAAGTAGCATGACAAAACAACATATCCATTAGACTGCAACTATAATAGCACTCATATAATTCATAATATTCGAGATAAAGTATTTTAAAAAAAAATGCCACACCCATTTTCCAAGATCCTAGGGGCCAAGGGCTGCTAGCTCAAATGACACATCAAGACTACAGATCCTTAATATTGGATAAAGAATTAACTCCCCATCATTAATAGGTTTAAACGAGTAGAGAGCACAACTATATAGGAACAAATTACCACACCCATTTTCAAAGACCCTGGGGGTATAGGGCTAAAACAAAATAACAAGTGCACAACTAGACCATAGACCAATCATTGCAAAAAGAATTAATTCTACATCATTTATAGTGTCAGAGGAGTTGCAAGCACAAGATTACATTGACTTACATACATGTAAGAGAAAATGACCACACCCATTTCTAAGACCCTAAAAACATAATATCAGGTGCACAACTAGACCACAGACCCATCATATTGCAATAAGAATTTAGTCTCCATCATTTATTATAAATTATAGTGTCAGAGGAGTTGTGAGCACAAGATTACATAGAGTTATATAGGAGAAAATGACCACATCCATTTCTATGACCCTGGGGGTCAGGGGCTCAAACAAAATATCGGGTGCACAACCAGACCACAGACACATCACATTGCAAAAAGGATTAAGTCTCCATCATTAATAGTGTCAGAGGAGTTGCGAGCACAAGATTACATAAGAGTTATATAGGAGAAAATGACCACACCCATTTCTAAGACCCATGGGGTCAGGGGCTCAAACAAAATATTAGGTGCATCCCTAGACCACAAACCCATCAAATTGTATAAAGAATTAAGTCTCCATGATTTATAGTGTCAGAGGAGTTGAGAGCACAAGATTATATAGCGTTATATAGGAGAAAATGACCACACCCATTTATAAGACCCTGGGGGTCAGGAGCTCAAACAAAATATCAGGTGAACTACTAGACTACAGACCCATCAAATTACAAAAAGAATTAAGTCTCCATCATTAATAGTGTCAGAGGAATTGTGAGCACAAGATTACATAGAGTTATATAGGAGAAAATGACCACACCCATTTCTAAGACCCTGGGGGTCAGGGGCTCAAACAAAATATCAGGTGAACAACCAGACTACAGACCCATCAAATTACAAAAAGAATTAAGTCTCCATCATTAATAGTGTCAGAGGAATTGTGAGCACAAGATTACATAGAGTTATATAGGAGAAAATGACCACACCCATTTCTAAGACCCTGGGGGTCAGGGGCTCAAATAAAATATTAGGTGCACAACTAGACTACAGACCCATCATATTGCAAAAAGAATTAAGTCTCCATCATTTATAGTGTCAGAGGAGTTGTGAGCACAAGATTACATAGAGTTATATAGGAGAAAATCACCACACCCATTTCTAAGACGCTGGGGGTCAGGGGCTCAAACAAAATATCAGGTGCACAACAAGACCACAGACCCATCATATTGCAAAAAGAATTAAGTCTCCATGATTTATAGTGTCAGAGGAGTTGCGAACACAAGATTACATAGAGTTATATAGAAGAAAATGACGACACCCATTTCTAAGACCCTGGGGGTCAGGGGCTCAAACAAAATATCAGGTGCACAACTAGACTACAGCCCCATCATATTGCAAAAAGAATTAAGTCTCCATCATTTATAGTGTCAGAGGAGTTGCGAGCACAAGATTACATAGAGTAATATAGGAGAAAATGACCACACCCATTTCTAAGACCCTTGGGGTCAGGGGCTCAAACAAAATATCAGGTGCACAACAAGACCACAGACCCATCATATTGCAAAAAGAATTAAGTCTCCATGATTTATAGTGTCAGAGGAGTTGCGAACACAAGATTACATAGAGTTATATAGGAGAAAATGACCACACCCATTTCTAAGACCCTGGGGGTCAGGGGCTCAAACAAAATATTAGGTGCACAACTAGACTACAGACCCATCAAATTGCAAAAAGAATTTAAAAGTCTCCATCATTTAGTGTCAGAGGAGTTGCGAGCACAAGATTACATAGAGTTATATAGGAGAAAATGACAACACCCATTTCTAAGACCCTGGGGGTCAGGAGCTCAAACAAAATATCAGGTGCACAACGAGACCACAGACCCATCATATTGCAAAAAGAATTGTGTCTCTATCATTTATAGTGTCAGAAGAGTTGTCCGGACAAGATTACATAGTTTTTAATGACGACGCCCATTTTCTAAGACCCTGGGGGTCAGGGACTGAAACTAAATGTCAGGTGCACAACTAGACCATGGACCAAGTAAAATGCAAAAAGAATTAACTTTCTATCTCTAACAGTTTCAGAGGAGTTGTCCGGACAAGAATTGTTTATGGACAGACAAACAGATGGACGGACGCTGGACGAAGGGTGATCGCATAAGCTCGACTGGTCTGAGACCAGTAGAGCTAAAAACTTATCAACTCTATAAGAAAAACAAGCAAAAATGTAACATTAATTTAGAAAATACAAGCAATACCAACAAACATACAGGGAGTTACTAGTTGCGGGAACGACCAACGACACTTGGCTATTTAACCAACAGATAGCCATTTCTGCGGCTAGGGAGTTACATGATGATAAAAAGTAATATATTTTAATACACAATACTGGTACAGTACAGTAAATGAAATAAATATTGCACTAACGTTTTATGTATCTGCTTACCACATCACAGTGACCAGTGACTTTCATTCACGGACACAATTACTTTCAAACTTTAAAAGATCCTATCTTCTTATATATTATACAAAAGTTTAATCATCTTAGATAGGAAAAGAAGGGGAAAAAAGACGGGTACCTGTAAAGTGCGAAACGAAACAAAAACGAAACGAAACGAAACAAATCGAAACGAAACGAAACAAATCGAAACGAAACAAAACAGATCGAAACGAAACGAAACAAAACGAAACGAAACAGAACGAAACGAAACGAAACAGATCGAAACAAAACGAAACAAAACATAAAACTTAAAGAAAATGAGAAAAAGAGGAAAAATCGCCGAAAACGAATATTTCAAGACAAGATCTTATTGAAGGGTCAGGGGGTACCACACCACTCCCCTCCTGCTGCCCCCCTCCCCGTGGGGGGAGGGGGTCTTGGGCGTTTAAGACAAATGTTTAAACTTTAAAGTGTAAATTGGTGCAATAGTGAAGATATTTGGGTTATTTCCTTTTTTAAACCTTGAAAAAAGAAATAGACCTGTTTAGATGAAAAACTAAGGTGAGCGAAGCGAGCTTGAAGTATTTGAAAAATGAATTGAAAATTGCGGTGAGCGAAGCGATCGGGAAAATTTTTTAAGGTATATATAGATGAATTTCGTGGTAATTTTTAAAATTGAGATTATGTACATGAACGCATAAGAGCAAGATTATTTACATTAAAAGTAATTTCCTAATTTTAGCTCTACTGGTTAAAGACCAGTCGAGCTTATGCAATACCATGTTGTCCGGCGTCCGTCCGTCCGTCTGTCTGTCTGTCTGTTAACATTTTTTTGTGAGCGCAACTCCTCTGAAACCATAAATGATAGAGAAATAATTCTTTTTGCATTGAGTTTGGTCAATGGTCTAGTTGTTCACCTGATATTTTGTTTGAGCCTCTGACCCCCAGGGTCTTCAGAAATGGGCGTGGTCATTTTCTCCTATATAAGTCTTTGTAATCTTGTGAACACCAGATCTCGGAAAGTATACAGGTAATTCATGGAGAGTAAATTCTTTTTGCATTATATGTATAATGTGTCTGTGGTGTAGATGTGCATATGATATTTTGTGTGAGCCCCTGTCCCCCAGGGGTGGAAAATTGATGTCAATTCAGTGAATTTTACAAAACAGCCAGTAGAGCTTCAGTCTCATCAGAGACTTCTGGTTTTGGGTTACTATTACCCTCCAAATCATCTGTCCCTCCTCTCGCCCCCTTTCTGTCCCTGTCCACCCCCTCATTACTGCCTTCAACCGTTTGTTCTTGTGGCTGGAGGGTTTTTTAAAGAATCAATATTTTTTAAATTTTTATAACATAATATATACGGTATATAGCACAATTGCATTTTAAAGGAGAGTGATTGGGATGAATAACCTCGCCACAGACGGAAAAATATTATTTGGCAGGGAGGAGTCTAGCGCAGAGGAAACGGAACTGTTCCGTTATGTGTATTTGAAAATTTTATCAGAAAAATGAGAACAATTAAAAACTGGGGGGCACATTTCGTTTGAAAAAGGATAAGATTTTTTTCCCTGACATGTGCCCCCACCCCGTTTAATGATCTCATTACGGTGTCATAGCGTGGTTTTCTATCCCCTCCCTTTTATTCCTCTTAAATACATGAATGGCATTTGACATTTACTTTTTTTAAATGTCAAATTTGACACTTTAAAGAAACCCTCTCGGCACTAGTTACAAATGTAGAACTCTTTGATTAAGGCAATATTACATGCTGATCTTGTCTTGAAATATTCGTTTTCGGCGATTTTTGTCCCCCGCTTTCGCGAAAGCGCGGGGACATTAAAACCGGTTCGTCCGTCTGTCTGTCTGTCCGTCTGTCCGTCTGTCCGTCAGTCACAAAAACTTTAACCTTGTGCATAACTTTTGAATGGTAAGTGATAGGGCTTTGATATTTCACATGTGTATTCCTTGTGACAAGACCTTTCCATGGATACCAAAATTTTTGACCTTGTGACCTTGACCTTGGACTTTGACCCACTTATTAAAAACTTTAACCTTGTCCATAACTTTTGATTGGGAAGTGATAGGGCTTTGATATTTCACATGTGTATTCCTTGTGACAAGACCTTTCCATGGATACCAAAATTTTTGACCTTGTGACCTTGACCTTGGACTTTGACCTACTTATTAAAAACTTTAACCTTGACCATAACTTTTGAATAGAAAGTGATAGGGCTTTGATATTTCACATGTATATTCCTTGTGACAAGACCTTTCCATGGATACCAAAATTTTTGACCTTGTGACCATGACCCCGGACTTTGACCTACTTATTAAAAACTTTAACCTTGACCATAACTTTTGAATAGAAAGTGATAGGGCTTTGATTTTTCACATGTGTATTCCTTGTGACAAAACCTTTGCATGGATTCCATGGATACCAAAATGTTTGACCTTGTGACCTTGACCTTGGACTTTGACCTACTTATTAAAAACTTTAACCTTGACCATAACTTTTGAATGGAAAGTGATAGGGCTTTGATATTTTACATGTGTATTCCTTGTGACAAGACCTTTCCATGGATACCAAAATTTTTGACCTTGTGACCTTGACCTTGGACTTTGACCTACTTATTAAAAACTTTAACCTTGACCATAACTTTTGAATGGAAAGTGATAGGGCTTTGATATTTCACATGTGTATTCCTTGTGACAAGACCTTTCCATGGATACCAAAATTTTTTACCTTGTGACCTTGACCTTTGAGTTCGACCTACTTTTCAAAAAACTATAACCTTGTCCATAACTTTTTAATGGAAAATGATAGGGCTTTCACATTTCACATGTGTATTACTTGTGATGAGACCTTTCTGTTGGTAACAACAACCTGACCTTGTGACCTTGTCCATGGAGGTTGACCCACATTTAAAAACTTCAACCTCGACCATCAGTTTTTGATTTTAATTTAAATCATAGGTCTTAAATATTTCACATGTGCATACCTTTTTATAAGCCCTGTCCCTTGGAAACAAAACAAAAGTTTGTACCTTTTGACCTTTTCTTGGAGTTAATCTTTCATATTTAGAATGTTGATAATATATGAGATATATTATTAAAACTTAAGAATGAGGGATGTCTGTAAGCATTTCTTTAAAGACAAACACCCAAAAGCGGGGGACCACAATTCCTTGAATTTGATTTTTCCTCTTTTTCTCCTTTTCTTTAAATTTTATGTTTTATTTCGTCTCGTTTCGATCTGTTTCGTTTCGTTTCGATCTGTTTCGTTTCGTTTCGATTTGTTTCGTTTCGTTTCGATTTGTTTCGTTTCGGGAACCCAAAAAAGACAGATTTTTTTTTTATCTTTTTCGTCCATTGACCAGACTTAAAGAGAACATATTCTTGAAAGACTGAGCAAATATATGTAGATATTTGTTTTACTTCATTGGTCCTTGTATTATGGAATGATGCAATTCCAAGATCATATGTAGACATAGAGACAATAAATTTCTATTATAGAGTTTAAGATAATATCAGATCCGTGTAATAACATTTCTAAGCACAAAATGATATCAGGACTTCACATACATTCTTTGTCAGTAAATATTCTTTCTTTTCCAGCTTCAAGAGGCATTTGCAGCAGGAAGATTAAAACCAGGACTAAGTGTGGAGCTTCCTGCTAAATCTCAAGTTAATAATGTGGTGAGTGAGTCTGGATTTCTTATAATATTTGAGGTGAATAATACAGCCCCAACACCATAGAATTAAAGTATTGTAATTTGTAAGATTTGAGTTTTACAGTAGGACAATGTACAAAAAGTTGACGGTCAGCGAATCCAATTTCGTTCTTTGATTTCAGGCTGGTATGAAGCAAAAATTAAAGGAATTTCAGAATAATTTAGAGTGGATAGAACGGCTAGATTTGACCAATGCTCCGGCTCCAGCTGCTCCTGGTATGGAACTAGAAGGGGAAGATGATGTACATAATGACTTTACTAGGGAACTCAGATTGTAAGTTCAGTGTTTTCAATAAAATTTATTTGAGGTGGTGATTTAGAAATATGAGGCGGAACTTTTGAGCATTTTATCAGGGGTCTAGAATTCCCATTTCCCGTTGCCCAGGGCAAGTGAAAATTTGGGTCGGGAAAGTACAAAGCAGGTGTTCACTTACTCGTGGACAAGAAGACTTGTCAAACGTTTTCCCTCTTCAGTCAGATTTCTTTTGTTTTCTCCTAATTCTAAGACAAGGTCCTAATTCATTCTTAGTATGCCACATTTCAAAATGGCCTTTGAAATTAGTCAAAGTATAAAACATTGTTTTAAAATGGGCATGTGAATTTAGGGGTTTGGCAAGTAAATTTTATGTCATGAGTTGCCTGTGGCAAGTAAATTTTCAAAGAAAATCTAGACCTCTGTTTGTATGAGATAATATAAGGTCATAAGAAATTTGAACCGGAAATTTCTGCCTCTTATTAAAATCACTGGAAATTGTAGGAATTCATTGAAAATGGCCCATTTATGAAAATGGCATCCCAATCATCTTTATAGCAATACTTATTTTGATACCATTCCCTGTGATCCTGTTACCTTAAGAACCTTCATGACTGACCTCATTTGGAAACATTAACTTTATACCATAACTTTGATTCATAACAGATCACATTGGGATATTTTATATATGCATAATTCATTATGACAAGACCATTGGATATACAGTACATTTGTATTTTTAAATCATTGACTTTCATGTGCTGTCATTGACCTTGGAGTAGCTACCCCATCAGAATTATACATAGATTGATGATAAATTTCTGTATTCAAAACAAAACAAAACATACCTGTAACTTTGGGTAAGATATTATCAACGAAACCAAGCAACATGTGTTCATCAAAGGCTTTGTTATCCCCTTATGTGTGGCAACTCTGTTGCAGAGGATAGATATAGCATCCCTAGATCCCTACTGTACATCTATGTGTTTATTTGTTTGTGAGGGCCCTCAGGGTGTGTGTGTCCGGATCCTTGTGAACAGCACAGAGTACAGAGCAATCATCATAGACACATCAAACCTTCAACATATGATTCCCATGGGGAGAGGATGAATCCTATAGACCCTTTCACGATAAGGTTAATTTGTATCACTTTTGTCTCATCATATGGTACCTTTTCCACTCAAGACAATGAAATGACGTCATGGCGCAGCAGTGCATGCCACAAATTAGTGCAGCATGATGTCATTTCATTGTTTTGAGTGGAAAAAGTACCATACAAAGAGTAAAAAGTGATCCAAGCAAACCTTATCGTGAAAGGGTCTATTGATTTTCAAGGTCAAAGGTCAAGGTCACTTTAGCCTTGGGCATAAAATCCTTGTGAATAGCAATATTAGCATAGAAGACAAAGCAATCATCATAGAAATATCAGACCTTCAGCAATTGTTCCCCCTGGGAAGAGGATGAACCCTATTGAGCAATCATCGATTCATAGAAACATCAAACCTTCCACAATTGTTCCATGTGGGGAGAGGATTAATCCTATTGATTTTCAAGGTCAAGGGTCATTGTCACTGTGGACTTATACTCAAAATCCTTTTGAACAGCATAGAAGACAGAGCAATCATCAAAGAAACATTAAACATTACACAAATGTTCCCCATGAGGAGGATGAACCCTATTGATTTTCAAGGTCAAGGGTCAAAAGTCAAGGTCATCATGGACTTGATTTTAAAATCAATTTGCTGATTGAATAGAACATGCAGTTGCAGGGGGATGCTATACGTGTGTCGTCTTTATTTCATATTAAGCCACTCTTGTACATGTTATCATAATTAAAGTTACATTCTTCATTCAGTTACAGACAAGCCCAAGCTTCAGTATTAGAAGGTATACCTCGGTTACAAGCACTAGATATCCAAACAAAACGTCCTGAGGATTACTTTGCAGAGATGGCAAAGTCAGACGATCATATGAAAAGGGTAGGACATTGAAACTTTGATGCTCTTTCTAAAATCAAAAATCACAGGGAAAAGTTCCCAAATCAATAAGGTACTATACCCCTTTTGGACAGAGGAATGTTTACATAGAGTGTTTGCAGATGAAGATTTATATCTAGAGGATGATAATTGATAAAGCAGTATAAATATATTGTTGAAAATTTGAGAGGGGGTTCTGATATCCACTCTATTCATTAAATATTGCCATTTCGTTTTTTCAGGTCAGAGAGAAACTGTTGGAGAAACAAATGTCCATAGATAGGAGGGAAAAAGTGAGGAAGCAGAGAGATCTACGTAAATATGGTAAAAAGGTAAGAATCAATAAATTATGACAGTAACAGTAAAATGTATGCAAAGAAACCAAGAGCACCCTCACACGAGTCATTACATTTAAAAAAAAAGTTTTATTTTTCAAGGATGTCAGGGCAGATAATCCTTCCACACTTAGGGCGTTTAGACATAATATCATACATGTATTTACAAAATACTTAATTAACAAGACTGGATTCTAGGATTCATTGTAATACATAATACATATACATTTTGCATGTGAAGATACCTGATACATATGAAGACGCAAATTTTGTTTGAAAAATATTTATACTGTAGAAAAAAATTACTGTACTGACTTTGTCTTCTGCAGGTTCAACAAGAAGTTCTGTTAAAAAGACAAAAAGAGAAGAAAGAGATGCTTGAATCTGTTAAGAGATATAGAAAAGGTCAACAAGATAAAATAGACTTTCTAAATGATCTGGATGATAAGTCCGAGAAACCCAGAAATAAACAACAGAGAGATAATAAAAAGAACAGGTAGGAAAAGTGGCAAATTCCTCAATCATACTTGTATATAGATGAGAATTGCTGACTGCTTTTGCTAAATTGTACTCCCATACATGGCCTTGAACTTTTAATATTATAAACAAATTGGGTATATTTTTAGCTCACCTCAACAAAGTGGAGATGAGCTTATTCTATAACCCCGGTGTCTGCGTTAAAGTTTTTAGGGTAACTGGGTATCTGACAAAGTACTGATGCTACAGTAACCAAACTTGCACAAGTGATTCATCTTTGGATGCTGAGGTGAACCCATGCATTGGATGCTGCATCTGACCTACATTTTCCGGTTGAATTACTGTCAATGTCTGGTTAATAGCTCAGTATCTGACAAAGTACTGATGCTACAGTAATCAAACTTGCACAAGTGATTCATCTTTGGATGCTGAGGTGAACCCATGCATTGGATGCTGCATCTGACCTACATTTTCCAGTTGAATGACTGTCAATGTCTGGTTTAAGTTTTTGGGGTAGCTCAGTATCCGACAAAGTACTGATGCTACAGTAACATAACTTACACCAGTGATTCATCTTGGGATGCTGAGGTTAACCCATGCATCGGATGCAGCATCTGACCTACTTTTTTCACTTGAGTGATTTTGCCTTTAGAGGCCAATATTGAGCAAAGTGTAAGAGCTACATGTACCAAACTTGCGTATTGGATGTATCTTTGATCAAACTTTCATAAGATGACCTTGACCTACTTTTTCAGCTTGAGTGATTGGCCAATATTGAGCAAAGTATAAGTGCTACATGTACCAAACTTGCATATTGGATGTATCTTTGATCAAACTTTCATAAAATGACATTGACCTACTTTTTCTGCTTGAGTGATTTTGCCTTCAAAGGCCAATATTGAGCAAAGTATAAGTGCTACATGTACCAAACTTGCATATTGGATGTATCTTTGATTAAATTTCCATAAAATGACATTGACCTACTTTTTTCCATTCATTTTTCTTTTTAAAGCCAATATACATGTACTTAGAGATATCTTTAAATTGAAATTTGCTGCCGCGAGGTGAGCTTCGTATTCTTTGATTACACTATGTTTCTGTTTTATAACCTTTTAGCAATAAGTTGCAAAACTATCTCTTAATTTGATATAAGGTGGATTGGAGGTAATAACTGATATCCGCACTCAAAGACCAATAAGGAAAGTGCTATTGCAATGAAATTTCATACACTTACTGATCACTTTTAGTGCAAGATGTGCCCTATTACGGTAATTTTGTGGTCCAAAGGTCAAGGTCATAAACTTGGAATTTAGATATGTTCCCTTTGAATAAAGATTGTGCCCTATTGATTTTGGGATCAAAGTTCAAGGTCATAAACTTGAAAAGGTCATTGAAAATAATATGCGGATCATTGTACCAGTCACCTTGAAACTTGCTAGAAATGTTCCTCATGAGTCAAGGATTTGTACTATGGATTTTGGAGTCCAAAGGTCAAGGTCACAGGATTTTGGTGATCGAAAATGGATTCTGGACCACAACATATACATGTACTCTAATGTATCAGTTAGTGCAGTGTAGCAAGACATCATTCACTTTTAGGTGCAAGCAACTGGGCATGATATTGCATCACCTGAAGCTTGCCCAGATCATATCTGTTTAACGCCTGTATTTGGATTTTTAATTGTTAAATGGATAGGTCAAGACATTGAATAAAGGTACATGTAATGCCTTTTGAAATTTATTGTCATAATCACATGGAGATGCAGTTTTATAAAAGGTGATATTTTGAACCTTCTCAGTTTGAATTCCTCTTCTTCTATTTAGAATTAATAAGAAAAGAGAATTTAAAAACAAAAAGTTTGGATTTGGTGGACAGAAGAAACGCTCCAAGATGAACACAGCTTCTAGTGCAGGAGATATGTCAGATTTCAATCCACGACTGCATCAGAAAAAAGCCGGCAAACCAAAGGCTAAAATGGTAAGTACCTAAAATATTCTCACATGTTTCCTAAATTCATTTTGTGACACACAGATTATTAGAAGTTATTCAAATATAATGATTTTAACAACTTGTATTATTGCACTTAGCAACTATATCAATTTGTAATTGTTGTAATGTTCTGTACCTGAAAAGCTTTATATTTATTTAGTGGCTTCAAGAATTTTTCTTTTGATTTAAAAGTGACCTTAAAAGCTTCATAATTTTTCCTAGAAAACAATCTCCATGGAAAAAATACATATACAACTTCTTGTTTTTAGGCAAACAAAAGACCTGGTAAATCAAAACGGATGAAAAATAAAAACAAGAAGAGATGAACAGACATAAGAGAGAGACGTTCGAAAACTTCATCGTTTATTGTGATACTTAGATCTCTGTAATGAGACAAAGTTGTTAACATTGTGAGAGCACAGCAAATATGGCTGTGTGTGGCAGTAGTCCACATGGACAGGATGGCAATATTTATAAACATTGGAGAACTATCAAATTCATCTACATATTGGAATTATTTTTCAAAATTTAAAAACAGATGCACATTTTGTACATTTTTATTGTACTTTCTTTATAAAAGAAATATTTTTCCTTTATAGAAATAAGTGCTGAATATCCATCATTTTCTATAACTATGGCATTATCTCCAGTGCCGTTTGAAATGGATATTCAGATCTGTAGATGTGGTATGATACATGTAATTACAAACTGTCATATACATCATAAATATCAATTGTATCTTTACTTATTTTTGTTTCCTTTATTTCAGTTATACATGATATATGTGATTAGACAGTTGATGAAAACAAAAACAATAAAACATAAAACAATCGTTCATAATTTCCGACTTTAGTTCATATTTTCCGTTTGTTCTTTCACCCTCCATGCGGCATCCATGTATTTTGTGATGGGAGTATTCTGTCTGAAGAAATGCAGGCGTCTATCTGAGCGGTCTATATCAATCTGTAAGAAAATTTATACTTAATGGTAACGAACATAGTCTATTTTGTATTTTCCTTAATTTTTGCTCATCCAAGTTATTGGCATTGTATCCTGTATAAGAATTTTCTTGCAATTTCATGACTATGATTAAACAATGAATAGGTTTTAATGATATTGCAATGAATTTGTACAATTCAATACATGAAATATTTCCTATAAGTCAAAGGACTGTAAAATAGGATGTCATGTAATTCCATCCACACCCATCCCCATTCCATCATTTGTTTACATGACTTCAAACTGATCAATGTAAAGTAGACAAACCATTGTTTAGTGGTCATCTATGGACATTATTAAAGTGACCTTAAAGCTTTGTAGTAAGGTACTGGCCTCAGCATACATTTTCAGCTCTGTATGTCATCAGTATGTAATGGAAATTTAAAACTTTGGCAAAAAAGACAGGAGACCTTATAATATGGACAACCTCATGATATAGGGACTGCAATGGCAGATTTAACTGTAGTGGACAAATTAGCATATGAACCATACCACTTTTTTGTAAATGAACAAGTACTAGTATTGGACACGAGCTGGTCTCTTCTGTTGTACAAACAAGCATACTAAGTTCCTTTGTGCTATTATTGGTTCAGATTTAGCTGCGATAACTTACCAATGGTTTGGTTATCCATCCCACTTCCTGAGCCTCTGTCTGGGGATACACATACTTCTTAACAGGTTCTTGATTGGCACGCTTAATAACATTTTTGAAATGACCTGGAAAATAAATCATGTAATGAGTAAATGAATTGAACTTTTCCCAATGCATGTATGATGTAGTGTTTAAGGATAATATCATACTTTAAGACCTATCTGGAATTTCTTATCACATGTCGGATCTTCACACCTTCTACAGAAGAGGATTTACCCTTTTGATTTTCAAGGTCAAGGGTCAAAAGTCAACATTATTTTGAAGTTGTATATCTTTTGACCTGTAGTTATTAGGGGATGCTATGCCATAAAGATGGCCTTTATTATACAAAAGTAAATCTTAATCTGAATATTTTACATTCTTAAGTATCACCAACTCCTTTCCTTAAATTATTGATTTTTTTTTTTTTTTTTTTTTTTTTTGGTTGCTTTGTTTTGCAGGAAATACAAATGATTTTATTTTTACCATTTATTTTTGTGTTGCCTGCAAAGCATAGCGACACTTAGGGATCACTTTGTCTGTCCGTCTGTCAGTCACACTTTGATGTCACACCCTATAAAAGTGATTCCTGAGTGTCGCTATGTTTCTCAGGCGACACATACATTCCTTGGAATGATTTTGTCATCATTACTATTCTTTCCTTTGGTAGTATTTGTATTAATAATTCAACATAGTTTAAAATCAGACATAATTCTGTCAGAGTCAAGTCTGTTCAAAATCTAATGAGGACTGAAAAAAAGGGATCTGAGCAATGCTTTATGTTACACTGTATATTTGTGAAACAATTAAAACATCATTTTCCTGAAACTTTATTTCTTGTATTGACTATCAATGCTAAGGTCAAGGTCACAAGAAAAAAAGTTTGTCTTGTCAAAAAGAATACACATAAAAATAAAAAAAAAACTTGTTTGTGAAACATGAATGCCCCCATTGGCATATTCTTTGTTGGTAAAATAGCCGTAATATAGGTCGTATTCAAAAAATTAATCCCAAGATCATATTTTTTGTACCGAAGGATAGGTCATAAAATAAAGGTCATACCACAAGGAATACACATTTGAAATATGAAAGCCCTATCACCTTCCATTCAAGAATTATGGCCCACATTTGAGTTTTTCAAAAGTAGATCAAACTCATTTTGATGTACCATAAATGGATATGCCTAATGTCACAAGGAATGTACATGTGAAATATGAAAGCCCTATCACTTACCATTCAAACGATATTATCAAGGTTAAAGTTTTTCAAAAGTAGGTCAAACTCAGGTCAAGATTGCAAGGTCAAAAATTTAGTATCTATGGAAAGGTCTTGTCACAAGGAATACACATGTGAAAGCCCTATCACTCACCATTCAAAAAGTTATGGTCAAGGTTAACATTTTTCAAAAGTAGGTCAAATTCAAAGGTCAATGTCAAAAATTTTGGTATCTAGGGAAAGGTCTTGTCACAAGGAATGCACATGTGAAATATGAAAGCCCAATCACTTACCATTCAAAAGTTATGGCCAAGGTTAATGTTTTTGTGGACTAACAGACAGACAAACGGACACGCCAAAAACTATATGCCCCAGAATCTCCGATTATGGGGGCATAAAAAAGCAACATAATGTTCTAAACTATCCAAGTTAAGTTATGTGAAAGATTAAAAATTGAGACAAACAGATCATAAAGAGATAATGCCGCAGTAGCGGTTCTTCACTTTACTTGGAAGAAGAAGAGATGGCCACGCATGCATTATATACCCTAAGGCAAGGTCCATTTGATATCGGGGGGGGGGGGGGGGGGGGGGGGAGAGCTTGGGTTTTCTCGAAAGAAACAAATTTTGCTCTGAATTTTGATGAAAAAAATAAATTTGCTTATGATGTGTCAAACAAAAATAATCTTGCTCTCACAAGTTGTCTGAATTTGAAGAATTACCATATAACTTTGCTAAAAATTCCTGAAAATGTTCTGGCTCGCTTCACTCACAGCAGTTTTCAATTCATATAATTTTTTTTGAGCTTGCTTCGCTTGCCATAGTTTTGTATTGAAAACATTAATTTTTAATGGCAAAGTTCATATTTGAAAATATCAAAAGAATGCATGTTAATTATGGAAAAAGCTAGGGCTTCCTTAGAGGCTTAAATATATTATCCATATAATGCATTATTCCTAATAGATGCATGTATCACCATAGAGTCCAATTTTATATACAAGCTTAAATTGAAGGAGAACTTCAGTTTCTTCCCCAATTTACAATTC
This sequence comes from Pinctada imbricata, assembly GCA_033119305.1. Taxonomy (NCBI): domain Eukaryota; kingdom Metazoa; phylum Mollusca; class Bivalvia; order Pterioida; family Pteriidae; genus Pinctada; species Pinctada imbricata. The sequence goes on along the minus strand of VSWD01000010.1, from coordinate 11,746,810 downwards.
TAAATTCGAAAACTTGTCTAGAAAATCCTCCCCTCAGATCCTCTTACAAGATAAATTTTGGGTGCCAGATATGTCCTTAATATATTGCAAATCACTTGTTAGAAAAAAAATTCTTGTTCCAATTTTGCAAGAAAAAAAATAATTTTGCTTTGGTCGGGTGCAAAAAAAATCTTGCTCCTACAAAAAACCCAAGCCCCACCCCCACCCCAGAATATTAAATGGACCATGCCTTATCTTTGGTACTTGGACAAATAGAATTTCCATATGTACTATGGATACTACTCACTATCTTCTTCCCCTTCTTCTGTATCGTGTTTTGAGTTTGGTTTTCCTGTGATCACATGTACTGTAATGAAAATATTACCAAATAATTAAGGAGAAGATGAATACAGTGAACAAAATTTTATTGAAAACTAGGAAAGAATAATTGTATTCATTTGTGAGAACAAAATCTAGTTCATGAAGAGAATGTATTTTTCTCAAGACTGAAAAATTAACAAGATTATCATGTACCAAAGTATGCATCTATCAAAGTTGAAACCGGAAGACATATATTACAAGGCCGGTTACTCCATTAAATGACAGGTTATGTGACAAGTGTAATACTGGAGAGATTGAAGACGAAAAACATGTAATTTTACGTTGTTCTGCGTATAAACAACAAAGAAAGAAATTCTTTGATATACTTTTTGAAAAATGTCCAAATCTTATTTATCTGGACGAAGAAAGTAAAATGAGTTTTATTTTCAATAATGGTGACATGAATTTGATAAATAGTTTGGGTCATTTTGTACACGATATATTAAACTAAATTCAAAAAGTTCCCCAGGAGGTTCAAATGCACATATAGATCACGATGTGAGTATGGGTATATAAATGTGTTGTTACTTTTATATGCATGATGACTTTATAGTGAGTTAATGCAATAAATGAATTTGAATTTGAATTTTGTACCAGATAACTCAAATATTATCATATACCAGATAATGCTGTGACACAGTTTTTCTGAATAAAGTATTCTGTAAGATATGAGCTGCTGCAAATTCCTTAAATTGACAGCAAATTGCTTTTAGCATCAACCCTATCTGATCAAGTCATTCAGAAGTCATGGGGAAATGTCTGTATCTTGAAGTGGAAGGGTTGTGCTTATGTAGTCACAAGGAGTCTGAAAACTCATTCATGAAAAAATGCTTTATGTGACTAACGTACTTGTCTCTATCACAGGTGCCTGCAGATATGATCGTTTAAAACATGGCTAAAATGGCAGTGAAGTAAAGAAAAGGGAACTTTTTTCCCTTTTCTTTACTTCACGGCAATTTTAGCCTTGATTTTGTGAAAGAAAGGGGTGGGATGATCAATGTACATGTATCTGCAGGCACCTGTAGTCCCTATATACTATGTATGATTTTTTTGTAGTATAAAGGGCCAAAAATGTAAATAGCATCATGCATAAGTTAATGAATGAAAATCCAGACTCGTGATGGTGATGTAGATCAGAGAATAACCTCTCCCCCCCCCCCCCCTTTCTAATTTTCTTGATCAAGAATATTTTTGGACTACATAAAGATGACATTTTGCAGAAAGTTCCTTACTTTAGTGCAATACTAATCCTTCACCTCTTGTTTGATTAAAATTACTACTACACTAAAGTAAAATTTATGTTGAAACTGCTTTATTTACTCCTCCATACCTCTGTATGAATCACCGATTATTCGGGTGCTCCTTATGCATATTATACAATGAAATGAACTGAACCGAATGCCCTCTGCAGAAGATCATTGAAAGAATTATTTCCGAAACCACAGAGTAAGTTACCTACTGGTATTATGTAAATGGTAAAAAATGGAGAAAATGAACAGATGAACAACTTACTTTTTTTGAATGGATTTACACTGTAATTTGTGTACAATTTTTGATGTCTTTGTTCCTTTGTAATTGTTTCGCATAAAATTGCATTTTGGTGAACAAAATTAAGGGGTTCCTTCTCTTGTTTTGCCATGATTTACTGGTATAACAACAAAAACTCCGACCGGAAGTATCGATGATTTACATAGTTGTCAATGGTTATTTTCAGACAATTTGTCCAACATTTTATCGCTCCATAAAATCTCAAATGCTGCAGAAAATCAGAAACAATTTTAGCTCTGCCGATTAGGAATTAAAACACATTAAAGATAAGATAAGATTTATTTAAAGTCGACATGTGGATAAAAACATGTGAACATAAGAAAAGGAATATCCGGACAACCCACCGCAGCTCAGACCTAGTCGACCTATAGCTTATAATACCCTTGTTCGTCCTCAGTTGGAATACGCCTCATGTGTTTGGGATCCCCATACAGCTACAGCTACACACCAAATTGAAATGGTTCAAATGATAGCTGTCAGTGTGTGATGGGTTGTCCGCGATTATGCCACAACCTCCAGTGTGACATCCATCATAAACAACTTAGACTGGAGGTCTTTAGAACAGAGAAGGAGCGATGTACGACTCTGCCTCCTAAAGATTGTTCACAACCTTGTGGCTATTCCCTCCCATCAGCTGATCTCCCCAATAAGAAAATCTCGGCTTATGCACCAGTTCTCTTTCATTCAAATACAGGCTACAAAAAATGTCTTGAAATATTCGTTCTTTCCACTTGCCATTGTGCAGTGGAACAGACTGCCAGACAGCAATGGTTGGCAATGAGACAGCAATGGTTGGCAATGAGACAGCCATGGTTGGCAATGAGACAACTCAGGTGTATTCCTTGTGACAAGACCTTTCCAAGGATACCAAAATGTTTGACCTTATGACCTTGACCTTGGAGTTTGACCTACTTTTGAAAAACTTTAACCTTGGCCATAACTTTTGAATGGTAAGTGATAGGGCTTTCATATTTCACATGTGTATTCCTTGTGACAAGACCTTTCCAAGGATACCAAAATGTTTGACCTTATGACCTTGACCTTGGAGTTTGACCTACTTTTGAAAAACTTTAACCTTGGCCATAACTTTTGAATGGTAAGTGATAGGACTTTCATATTTCACATGTGTATTCCTTATGACAAGACCTCTCTATGGATGCCAAATTTTTTGACCTTGTGACCTTGAGCTTGGAGTTTGACCTACTTTTGAAAAACTTTAACTTTGGCCATAACTTCTGAATGGTAAATGATAGGGCTTTCATATTTCACATGTGTATTCCTTGTGACAAGACCTTTCCATGGATACCAAAATTTTTGACCTTGTTACCTTGAGCTTGGAGTTTGACCTACTTTTAAAAAACTTTAACCTTGGCCATAACTTTTAATGGTAAGTGATAGGGCTTTCATATTTCATATGTGTATTCCTTGTGGCAAGACCTTTCCATGGATACCAAAATTTTTGACCTTGTGACCTTGACCTTGGAATTTGACCTACTTTTGAAAATCTAAACTTTAGCCATGACTTTTGAATGGTAAGTGATAGGGCTTTCATATTTCACATATTACTTTCTTCTGGCAAGGCCTTTCCATGGATACCAAATTTGACCTTGTGACCTTGACCTCAAAATGTTAACTACTTTTCAGCTGTTTTACCGACAAAGATGCCAACGGGGGCATTCGTGTTTCACAAACACATGTTTTTTTTTATTTAATCAAGGACTTATAAACTGTTTATAAGTCCTTGTTTCAATTGAGGTAACGAATGAAAAGAAAAAAAGGCTTTACGGAGGTAGTCTGGTTCCCGGGACCTCTTTATTAAGGTGGATTTTTGCAGAAGGAAAAGAATACACCCTGAATTATTCGATGTCATGAGTCATTTGACCTTCCTGGTTCTCCCACTAAATTATTTTCATTAATTTGTATCATTCCTTCCCTCTGGAAGAAATATTTCAATCTACTGACTGTTAATTGTTTATTAAGTTATTAGTTATAGTGTTTTAAACCTAATATATTTCTGAAAGTTGATGTGAAAGTGTGAAGTTTGTTCTGTTAGAACACATTTTTGGGATTTTGTAAATTTGTTCCTGCGACAACAAAGTTAATTTTGTTCATAATAGAATAAATAAGGTAAAAATTAAATATAGTACGATTCATCATACCCAAATGCATTTGAGTATGACGGGTCGTACTAGGTAAAATATGGAGTGAGAGATAAAGGTAATATGAAGTCCAAAAACACGGGTAAAGTTTACTATATTAGTAACCGTTAATATTTTTAACCAAATTAAGAGAAACTGGAAGATACCTAAAATACAATCTTTTATGGAAGATACATATGGCCGGAGCTAGGCGAATACAAACTAGTATATACAGGTGCTTCCAGTGACATGGAGTCTAACCCTCCCCCCCCCCCCTTGAGATGTCTTGATTTCTTTTGAATCGTTACTGTAGAGTCATTTGAGGCGGCTCTAAAAGCGCGCTGCCAAATAAAATTCGGCACTCTCTCCCGTTGAATAGAAGCTGGAGGTGGTCTCTTCAACGTAAATTTCATTCAAATACAGATAAAGAGAAACCAGTGTCGAAAAGTCATAAGATCAACTAGTCTAATCTAACAACATCCGGGTCACCCGGAAGAACATCCATATTGGACGGAACAAAGATTTGTTTTGGTACGTTGATCAAATTACTGTTTATTTACGTTTAGAAAAACGATTTTTACCAGCTTCTTCAGAAGTTAACGAAACTTTTTTAGTTTGTCGTATTTAAGAGTTTGATATTGTGTTATCTATCCATTTTGATGCAGAAAATCCTCTGATGTCATATGGCATGGCAGTTCTCTCTCGGCAAATCGACGCGACGAATTCTCAAGGCAGTGGCTCCGGATACGAACGTTCGTATCTTTAGACCTATGTCTCGGCGTACGAACACAAATCGTAGTGAGCTTCTGCATATATATTTCAATTTGGTTCGGTTTTTTTTCAAGGCATCTAGTGTTCAAATTGTATCTTTTTTTGTGACATATTCTGAAAAGTGAATTAGTAAAAACAGGTTGGGACTGTCCACAAGATATCGATGCTATCACGTAAATGCGCGACTGTCCTTTAAAACAGTGGTAAATTCAGTCACGCGAATACGTATGTGAGATGCTCTCATCATGCTTTTTTTCTTGTTATCGTTTAACTCCGTGTCTTCGCAATAAATCAAGTTAATAGACAACAAATACGTTCATTTCGTTGTACAAAAATGGTGAAATATTCCTATTCCATACGAGCATTTTCCGCGAAAAATACTTTATACCATACGGGGGTTATAAATTCCAGTACTTGCAACGATGCATATTGTAAACGTGTTGATTTTTCATCAAATTTACCTATTGTTTCTTACTTTTCCCTCTTATCCACCATTAGAACTTTCATTTCACGTGACCTTGACTTTGATCTTGCAGTGGCCAAAACTAAAATGACCAACGAACAATGCCGAAGCTATTTTTGTTACGGAGGCCCAGACCTACAATGCTTCAACACCTAGATAAGAGCTCTTCTTTTTATAGAAGGACGAGTTATGTTTCGTGAAAATTCAATTCTTGAATTTAATGTGATTTTTAGCTCTACTGGTCTCAGACCAGTCGAGCTTATGCGATCACCCTTCGTCCGGCGTCCGTCCGTCTGTCCGTCTGTCCGTCTGTCCGTCTGTCTGTCTGTCCGTCTGTCCGTAAACAATTCTTGTCCGGACAACTCCTCTGAAACTGTTAGAGATAGAAACTTAATTCTTTTTGTATTTTACTTGGTCCATGGTCTAGTTGTGCACCTGACATTCAGTTTCAGTCCCTGACTCCCAGGGTCTTAGAAAATGGGCGTGGTCATTAAGTTCTATGTAATTTTGTCCGGATAGCTCTTCTATTACTATAAATGATAGAGACATAATTCTTTTTGCAATATGATGGGTCTGTAGTCTAGTTGTGCACCTGATATTTTGTTTGAGCCAATGACCCCCAGGGTCTTAGAAAAGGGTGTGGCCATTTTCTTTTATATTATTCCATATAATCTTATGCTTACAGCGCTGACACTATAAATAATGGAGACTAAATTCTTTATGCAATATGATGGGTCTGTAATCTCGTTGTCCACCTCATATCTTGTTTGAGTCTCTGACCCCAAGGGTCTTAGAAAATGGGTGTGGTTGTTTTCTCTCTACATGTGATCTCTTGATAGCTAATTTCCCAGAATTTATGGATAATAGTTAATTGATTTATTCCAAAATATTATCGGTTTGCAGTTTAGATGTCATTACAGTATTTTACTTCAGTCCCTGTTCCCTAGGATTCTGGAAAATGGGTACATGGCTATTTTCTCTTACCCTATCTACATGCATTTAGAGTACATAAATGACAGAAACTATAAATAAACAAAGATATTGCAATTTTACAATATTATCATAGATGAGTCTGTAATTTAGTTTTTCTCATATTTTATTTGGGACCTGACCCAGGATTTTATTTTCAATTCTATAGAAACGCTAGGGGATAGTTTCGGAATTTCCTCTGATCAATCAATCAACATGAAAATCTTTTCTATAGTGTTTATACAGTGCAAGAAAGATATCAAATAGTCAAAATGCATGTATTTCTCACTTATTTTTTATTTGTTTAACATGTTTAAGGTGTAAGATTTTTGGGGAGAGTTGTGAGAATTTTTGTTGCAAGAGTAGAATGTCCGAAGTGATCACAGACTTGAGCTGTGCTTTCTGCTAAATGGGAACACCAGAATCACAAAGATTGATAATTTTATCAAATAAAATAGCAATAATGCATCCTTCACATTGCCAAATGAAAGGAAAATTGTGCTTGTGTAAGTTTTTTTTGAGGGGGGGGGGGAGAGGGGGGAGGTAACTAGAATGTCCTAAGTGATCACAGACTTGAGCTGTGCTTTCTGTTAAATGGGAACACCAGAATCACAAAGATTGATCATTTTATCAAATAAAATAGCAATAATGCATTCCTTCACATTGCCAAATGAAAGGAATATTGTGCTTGTGTAAGCTTTTTTTTTTGGGGGGGGGGAGAGGGGGGAGGTAACTAGAATGTCCTAATGATCACAGACTTGAGCTGTGCTTTCTGTTAAATGGGAACACCAGAATCACAAAGATTGATCATTTTATCAAATAAAATAGCAATAATGCATCCTTCACATTGCCAAATGAAAGGAATATTGTGCTTGTGTAAGCTTTTTTTTTGGGGGGGGGGGGTTAGAGGGGGGAGGTAACTCTTACATCTTTCTTTCTTATAAATTCCTCCACTGCTTGGAGTACCACCCCCAATGGGATGTAAAACTGTGTGGTTTGATAAAATTTTTCATAATGTTTACATTAAAGCAAGTGACACATGTTTAAATAGAAGATAATATAACAAGAGATGCCTTATTGGCATATCTACTATGTGTTAATCAAATTTAAAAAAAAAAATAAAATAAAATACTAAAAAAAATCATTTGTAAAAGCCGACTCATACAAAAATATTTCAAGCCAGGAAAACTTCTACCAAAATTTTCCTTTATTGCCATTTGACAATATTATCATAGATGAGTCTGAAATTTTGTTTTTCTCATATTTTATTTGGGACCTGACCCAGGATTTATCTTCAATTCTATAGAAACGCTAGGGGATAGTTTCGGAATTTCCTCTGATCAATCAATCAACTTCAAAATCTTTTCTATTATGTTTATACAGTGCAAGAAAGATAACAAACAATCAAAATGCATGTATTTCTTACTTATTTTTTAATTGTTTAAGGTGTAAGATTTTTAGAGAGAGTAGTGAGACTTTTTGTTTCAAGAGTAGAATGTCCTAAGTGATCACGGACTTGAGCTGTGCTTTCTGATAAATGGAAACACCAGAATCACAAAGATTGATCATTTTATCTAATAAAATAGCAATAATGCATCCTTCACATTGCCAAATGAAAGGTGCTTGTGTAAGTTATAGAAGTTGAATTTGTAACAGGAGAGGGAGAGAATTGTGACTGTACCGGGAATCGAACCCGAGATCTTCTGCTATCAAGGCAGACGCTCTTACCAACTGAGCTATCTGGGCACGATGCCCGTTCCTGCCACACTCCTCTCTACCAATTTTTCAGGTTTCCATGCACTGGAAACCTCACACAAAACTCCACTTCACCTTGAGTCATTTAGTTTGGTGCCAATTCTGTAACAGGAGAGGAAAAGATGTGACCGAACCGTGAATTGAACCCGAGACCTTCTGCTATCTGGGCAGACGCTCTTACCAACTGAGCTATCTGGGTACGATACCTGTTCCTGCCATAAATTAATGGTAATAAACTAATGTTTCAGGCCTTTTTGTCAATTGGACCTCGAGTCATTTTGTCCTTTTAAAATTTGACCAATCAAAAATATCATTTCAACCTCATGCAGATTTTGAAATATTTTTCTGAACTGGGATATATGGTAGAAATGATTAAATATTTCATACTGGTATGTAAAAATATTTTGTATTATATTTTAATAATTAGCTTCTGTCTACATTAATACCACATTCGCCCTAAAAGTTCATGTTCTTCGTTCAATATTCTATTTACATTGTTTTACATTTACTAAATAAATAGCCTAAAACCTTTTTAGGTTTTAGAACAAAATGGCCGATACTTTTAAAATTTCCATCGGTAGGCCACATGTCCTATTATATTTAATTTCAATCTGAAACTGCTTGATTACTTGATCTAAGTATTTACACTGATCAGTATAAGAAAGAAGGAAATATCTCTATAGAGTATCCTATGCAATACTATTTCAGCTCAAATGAGAGGTTATTTATGCCTTTAGTCTTAATTTTATCAAAGGGCATATAGTGATAGGTCTGTCTGTTCATCTGTTTGTCTATCCATCCGACTGTCAGTATATCATTCCATTCAACTAAATTCTGATGAAAGGGTATAAGATAATAGAGCTGTCATATATTGCATGTCTATGAACCTTGAGAAGGCTCATCTTTTGGAGCCAAATTTTTAACCTTTGACCCCATCACCAACCTTTGACCCACATTTTTTGAAAAATAAAAACATCTGTTATTTTACTTTTGATACATATGGTATGTTATACATGTTGTATATACACATTTTAGTAATTCTCTCACATTCTAGAGAAATCTAAGGCATGGTCCATTTGATATTCTTGGGGGGGGGGGGACTCCGTTTTTTTTTCAAAAAAAATAATTTTGCTCTGAATTTTGATGAAAAAAATTAATTAGGAATTGATGGATATGCATTAGCATGTGGTTGTTGGTTCTAATAAAAAAAAACTTGATACACATTTATCCCGCCTCTGGCAAATTTCTTGCAATCTGATTGGTCGAGAAGAACCAAATGTTATTTTGTATTATTTTACTAACAGAATATTTTTTTGATATCCTTCTTCTACTAAGATGCTTTATGCTTTTGACGTCACCAAAATGCTTTAGAATATGTTGACGTAACATACACAAACCAAAACCGATTCAGCGGGATAAATTCGTTATAGAGTGTTTTACAGGGGGGATACAGAAATATATTGGGTCGATGAAAAAAGTGGTATTAGGCAAGGTGAAGTCCAGCATTCATTCTCTTGAGTGTATATGTACAAATCAACCAGGAGAGCTTCAGTCTCATCAGAGACTTCTGGTTACTCAAATTTTTATGAAATATTTACACTCGGTAATTTCCGTAAATTTACACGTGCATTTGCGATTCGAAAATTAAGTTTAACCATCAAAGAAAATAATTTCATTAATTAATTTCTTTCGAGAATCATTTAGATTTAATTGCCCTTATTGCATACCGTAAATATGGGTAATTACATTTTGACAAGAGATTAACACCACGTGATTGATTAATACCGATCATTACAACTTCCGGTAAACATGTGGAGGGAGGCATAAACAACTGAATTTTCGAACACGTAAGTATATTTGGGAAATAAAGCTTTATTTTTAGGGACATATCTCCTTTTTACAGCTGTACCCATGATTTTTTGAAGCCATTCTGTCACTTGGATCATCGTTTCCTGGAGATTGCAGATATAGAGAGGACAATTAAAAGTCGGAGGTCGATTTTTCATGAAAAGACCATTCGGACTAATTGAAAAAGAAAAAGCGAAAATGTCAAATTAAGGCCTAATTTGATAATTTCTCTTGTTCCAAACACTTGAGTCACGCAAAACCGTGACCATTACAGTCGCTGGTTTAAAGGACAGTCGCGCATTTACGTGATAGCATCGATATCTTGTGGACAGTCCCAACCTGAAAAAGCATGGAGTTGCAGCTACATGTACGTATTTATTATCGTCTCAAAACTTTCAAAAACTTCAAATTCCACTGGAGCGACGGAACGTCAACTGGTACGTGCACACAACAGCCGACAAGTGCACGTCTATTACTGATCAGTGATCACTATAATTATGATTGAGAGCATAGGAAATAGCCTCTTGTCCCAGTTGCTTAATTACAGATTACAGAGATGTTGAAATTAACCGGTCCGACCGGCAAAACCGGTTAAAATTTGAAATGACCGGTTGGTAACGCCAGCTCACCGGTCCGAATGACCGGTAAAAATTAAGAGGAAACGTTTTCTTTTTTTTTCATATCTAGCCACTGCATAATATTTTAGGAAGTCATATTGTCCATTTAAATATCACAGTTTACGACTTTATCACTATCGAATAAATATTAATGATTTCTGAACATGACATTGTCATGGAAGTCATTTACTCATACATGTGACGTTGTCAGATTTAATTAAAAATCTCTTTTCTTCGATGTATTTAAAAAGAAATCGACCAAATGTCAAGTATTGTCCGATTGATTCTCGACAACAGATCTTCCGAACGTCGTCTTGAATTGAAGACGTTTAACATTGTTACATCAAAATACACAGACTTAAATTACGCATATTTGCAGTAATGAGAGCTGCCAATTGTAGTAATGTGCAAACTTTTCTGAATTGTTAAAGTTTGAAAACGGAAAGTCCGACTCGTTAAACATGCAATTACTAAACTGACCATGCACATGCTCATTTTTTTTTCAAAGGGATGGGATGGGATGTTCCTGTCTGTTATTTTAGGAAAATTCGCAAATATAAATCGAAACAACAATTAAACTCTTCTGACAAAATACGTAAGAATAGTTGCCATAACTAAAATTCGTGGATCGTCGATAAAATTTTAGTCTTGAACCGTGGGTTCCCTCTCTCACAGAAAATGGATTGATTTCCCTATCAATGCTACTTTCTAGATATTTTTATTTCTTATGAAAATCTCCATTAGTACTATACACTATTGGTGTATTGTTATAATAAATAAAAAAAAAAAATTCAGAGAGACACTGCGCATTTACGCAAGGGTTGATCGCACGGCGCAACATGTAAGTCCTGCATTTAATTTCGGTGACATTGGTACATTTATCGATTTGTTGAAGGGTGCCGAAATAAAAAAACCAATTCATTCATTCTTGTTCTTCTCGAGAACTGTAACTTCGTAAAAAGTCTCCCTCTCATTTTGGTGTTAATTCAATACGCATGTAGATATACATGTACGCGATGGCCTCATGAATTGACATACATGTAATATAAAACATGCAAGTTTAATAAAAGAAATTGAAAATTGAATAAAAGAATTTAGATATTTTTTCTTCTTTTTTTTGGGGGGGGGGGGATAAAGAAAAGGTCCTGAATGGTAACAAACGGACAGTACAGTTACACAGGCAGACAGACGGCAAAATATTTAAACATGACTGTCTAATTTGACACAGGATATTTAATTGATAATTCAATCATATTTGGATTACCATCATTTCCATAGTGTAATGTATTTCATAATATACAGTATATACTGCAGAAATTAACTTTTTATTTAAAAAAAAAAGTCGGACCAGTTAAAATTCTTTCGGACCGGTTGATTTAGGACTAGTACCGGTCCGAATGACCGGTTCATTAGAAAATATTTCAACAACTCTGAGATTATGCAGAATAAACTCATATACCTTGATATGGTTACAAAAATCAACTTTGGACACATGACCAGAGTCACGTGACAGTTACAGACCAATCAGAAACATGTTCGTACGCCGAGACATAGGTCTAAAGATACGAACGTTCGTATCCGGAGCCACTGCCAGATATGCCAATTCTCAAACACGCACGTTTACATTTGTGCAACAACTTTGTAGCCAATGTACAAACTATGACCTTAGCTAAGTCCCCTAAATGTAACTAAGGTCTAGACTTAATAATCCAGTCTCTCCGCTGCCGCTGTTAGCGGCAGCGGAGAGACTGGATTATTTAGTCTAACTAAGGTCCAAATTATATGTAACTACTGTCCGTACAGCTCACTTCAGAAATCGGAAAATTGAAGTTTTCTCTACCTTGTCGGCAATTATTGAGATTAAAATTTACATCGCGGGATAGATCTCGAACTCTCATAACTAACGGTGTATGATATATGTCTGTACGACCAATATTACACTCACAGTGAAAGAAAATAGTTTTAGATAGGGAGTTTTCAATGTTAATTTTAGCAGGACGTCACCGATGTTTAACATTGAGTCTATGGAGAAGGTTGACGAAGTCACACTAAAGTTAACATAGAAAACTCCCTATTTAAAATTATTTTCTTTCATAGTGAGCATAGCATTGGTCGTACAGACATATATCATACACCGCTACTTATGAGAGTTCGAGATCTATCCCCCTATATTAATTTTGATCGGAAAATTTGTCAACAAAGTAGAGAAAACTTCAATTTTCCGATTTCTGAAGTGAGCTGCGCCGACAGTAACCACATTCCTGAGCATTAAAAATTAAATCGATGCATTGCTCCGTCATATATCTGGTTGAAGCAAAATCTGAGGAACTGTATGCAGGAGAAACTTTATAATGAAGATTGCTCATGACAAGACCTTTCAATTTATGCCATCTTTTCCATTTTCGTTCTTTTCCATTTTGCATACTCATTCACTGTTTACACTCGTCATATTTAAGTAGTGTTGTATAATCGGAAAATTTTCATAATCGATTATCGGTTTATAATCGGAGAGGATTTTAATCGATTATTTCGATTTAATCGGAAATGGTTCTTTCTTGATTTTACAGAAAGAAATATGACAAGTAATGAATAAACTTCACTAAATCTTATGCTTATATACATAGCAAAATGTCTACTGTCCTGTTCACTAATTCCAGAGCACCCTGTTTAGGCGATTTATTCTGTCGTCTGAAGAATTTTGCTATAAATCATTGTTTCTGAGAATTGACCTCCTTTAGTCGTAACTGGAAATTAACTTCAACTTACCCTATCAGCTGCCTTCAACCCACAAAATGAAAAAATAAAATGTCTACGGGAAATTTCCATGTTAATTTCAAGCCGCCGCCATATTGTTCTCCGTGTCAACAATGGTAAACAGTGACGTCAAAGCTCCCGACGTCACGCATTTTCAGCGATTTTACTATAGAAAATCCCCGTAGACTTTTTATTTTCCGTCCTATTTCTAACTTAGCTGATGCTCAGCCAAAAGAATGGTATTTTCTGTTACGACTAAAAGAGTACTATAAAATTGATATCTTTTTGGAAGATGACATTATCATATTTTAGAGAAAACCGGGAAAACAGGGTGCTCTGGAATTAGTGAACAGGACAGTAGAAAGAACTCTAACCACAGAATGATAAAATCCTGTCTAGTAAATGAAATATTTTGTCAAGAACACAGCAGTAATGGTCGACTTTATACGGCATATGCAGGGATGGGAGGGGGTGTTCCATACGACCCAAGAGTTAACTTCAGATTTTGCTAATTCAAGGAATCAAGCAATATCTTCGTAGTAACAGTACTGTGAAATTCACTGACCTTATCCTTCTTACAAAGCTCAGGAGTTCGGCGTAAAAACTAAGTCTAAAAGGTTTTTTTCCAAACGAGTAGATATTGACGTATCGCAGGGCCCGTATCGCATCTGACGTTGTTGAAGTTTTCTATAGGAGTACTTGTCATTACTATTAAATTCAATGAGAATCCTAATTCCATCCATTGTATGCCTTAGAGAGTGTATCCTTTTCAAATTATTTACGCTACGCCCGGAACTTCCAACTCATAGAAACGATCGTTGATCTACTTTCGTTTTATTCGTACTTGTCGTACGCGAATTCGACCGAAAACTATGTCATTCTTTTCCACGTTGAATATTTCCGATTATAATCGATTCTAAAAAACATAATCGATTAATCGAAATCGAAGGGTATTAGCGATGATGTCGCCGATGTCGGCGATAATCGTTACAACACTATATTTAAGTCTCTTAATGCTGTGATTTATACATGTATTTTATGTTCACTGGTGTGGGAACAGTTTCTGGACGATTTTGAAGGTTTTTTGGGGATAACTCCTCCGTCCATCAATGGAAAACATTCAAATTTCTCTCAAATAATGCTATGCCCTTCCCACAAGTACTCATGGTGAAAGAAAATATTAAATCTCTCAAGAAATATGGTTTCTAGATCGATTTTATGACCCTATATTTTGGCCATTTTTCGCAAATCACTAGAACAGTTTCCCGACACCTGATTTTAAATCTGTCAATCTGGATCAATTTCAGCCCAGACTGGATGATTTTTGGCAAATGTTTTCTTCAATCTTTTCTACAAATGACAAAAATAATTTTGAAAATAGAACCGAAACTTCTCAAATCAATTAAAATAGTATGGTTCTCGGCGACTTCCCCTGGTGCGCGATATTAAACAGGGCAGAAAGGGGTAAAAAAAGGTGGTGTGATAAAGCAGCTTTGATGCAAAAATTTGGTTGTATGATTCATGATTTGAATTCTGCATTTTAAAATCTACAAAATTGTCACAAAATTGTGAAAATAATTTCCTTCAAAGTACTTGAAAAGGGTGACTGTCCGGAAACTGTTACTGGAAACTGTTCTGACACCAGTAAATTTTATATTTCAAATTTTTAAAAAATGATTAATGTGCATATAGACCCAGGGTTGTTGGTTCAAATTCTGGCACTGACACAATCATAATGCAATGTTAGTAGGTTAAAGGTGTGCATGGGTATCAGTTGAGCATTGTGCCCCCTGGGGCTCTTATTTCAATTTTTTAAAGATTTTTCTTGTATAATATAACTCATATTTTCCCAAAATCCATTGGACATGGACAGAAACCACAAGAAATCACTAGCAACCTCAAACTCTGGGTAAACAATGCTTTTCATGTTCCTTTCGATCAAACAAGAGTGACAAGTTAAATATTATATTGTACTGTACATGTAGTGTTTACAAAGGCTGTCAATCAAAATTCAAAGTTTTATGAAAGAATATTCAAATTTCTTTTTCAGTCCAACTTTTGCCATGATAGAGTAAGGATTGCAACCCAGGGATGGATCCAGAGTATGAGAAACGTCTACTACGCCAACAAAATGGCCAAGTCTCACCATATGCCTCGGTATGCTACTTTTATATGAATTTTACATTGTTGACAACTTCATTTCATAAGTTCCTTTTTATGCCCCTGGAATCAAGGATTAGGGGGCATACATGTATATATTTTGGCCTGTTTATCTGTTTGTCCAAAAAATTTTAACATTGGGCATAACTTTTGAATGGTAAGTGATAGGACTTTCATATTTTACATGTGTATTCCTTGTGACAAGACCTTTCCATTGATACCAAAAATTTTGACCTCGTTACCTTGACCTTTGACCTACTTTTCAAAAACTTTAACATTGGGCATAACTTTTGAATGGTAAGTGATAGGGCTTTCATATTTCACATGTGTATTCCTTGTGACAAGACCTTTCCATTGATGCCAACATTTTTTAACCTAGTGACCCTGACTTTGACCTTTCACATACGGTACTTAACAGAAAATGGTGTTTATACTAACATTCGTGTTTCACAAACACAGGCTATATTAGCTCTATTAATTCTACTGGTCAAAAACCAGTTAAGCTTACGCGATTGCCCTGTGTCCGGCATCCGATTGTCTGTCCGTCCGTCTGTCTGTCTGTTCAACTTTCCTTTTGAGCGCGAATCCTCTGAATCTGTTTAGTGTTTATAGTACAAAATAAATTCTTTTTGCACTATAATTAATGGAAGTGCACCTGATATTTTGTTTAAGCCACCTCTAGGGTCTTGGAAAATGGGTGTGGTCATTTCCTCCTATATAACTCTAAGTAAAACTTGCAAACTAGAAAGATAATTCTTTTTGTATTACTGGTATTCTCAGTCTGTGGTCAAATTGTGCACCTGGTATTCGTTTGAGCCTCTGACCCCCCACAGTCTTGGAAAATGGGTTTGGTCATTTTCTCCTTTGTAACTCTATGCAATTTTGTGAACACCAGTTCTCAGAAAGTATAATTGATAGAAATTAGAAAGGCAATCATTTTGCATTATTGTCAGTCTGTGGTCAAATTGTGCACTTGATATTTTGTTTGAACCCCTGACCACCAGGGTCTTGGAAAATGGGTGTGGTAATTTTCTCCTATTTAACTCTGTTATATGTTGGACACCAATTCTCAGAAATAATTGATAGAGAGTTACATACATGTAATTCTTTTTGAATAATAATAACCCTATGGTCTAGTTGTGCACCTGACCCCAGGGTCTTTGGAAGTGGGTGTGGTTATTTTCCTCTATATAACTCTATGTAACCCTTGAAGTACCAGAAAGAATAATTGATAAAGAGTTAATTGTTTTTGCATTATTTACATGTAATAATTCTCTGGTGTTGTATTTTGTTTTAGTTGCTGATCCCAAGGGTCTTGGAAATTGGGGATGTCACTAAGATTAATTTAAGCAAATAACCAGGAGAGCTTCAGTCTCATCAGAGACTTCTTGTCCTAAATGTAAATTGATAGTATCATGCTTACTGGTAGATAAACTGATAATAAAGAATGGTAATTTCAACTTCTTCACATTTTGAATCACAGAGGTGCTGAAAACAGAAACATTATCGATAAAATTATCTTATATACTCTATTTCTCCTTATCATATTTATTGAAACCATTCTGTATTGTTATAATATTGACAACCAGTTCTGTCTGTGAAAAAATTCAAGTTACCATCAAGATAAAGGTATTATGTTGTATGATATCACTGATTCACTGTCATGTCACAGCCCTTGTCATTGTCCCCTCGGATGAGCCCTGGAAGTCCTGTAGCCTCTCCCAGTAAGGACAAGTATGGTGATCGTTTTATTCCTAGTCGAGCAGGATCAAGCTGGCATATCAACTTTAATATGTCCAAGGTGAGATTTAGATGCATTTCTGTAGAAATAAGACATTCAAGTATTGTAATAATATTATGATGTATCTTTTGAGGAAGAGAAAAAGCCATATGAAAAGTAATATAAATTAAATTTTCATTGCGATGTAGATCACCCAATATGATCTCTAAAAAGAATTAGTAACCAAATTACTATGTGCAACATTACAGAGCAGTCCTGTCTCCTCTCCAACACCATCAGCAAAATCAAAGGACTCTAATAGTGAGACGGTGAAAGACGGCCTGGCATATTCCTGTTTATTAAAGAATGAACTCCTCGCTGCAGGCATAGAGGACCTAAAGGTACCTTATACCAATGTTAATCATGGATTGATATTAATGCTATTGTAACTCAATATTTACATTTTGTATATACATGTACATCTTTCATTAGCTCACCTAAAGAAGTGAAAGGGAGCTTATGGTATCACCCTGTCGTCGGCGTCTGCGTCCGCGTCCGCACTAGTATGTTAAGAAGTTTTATTTCTCTATTATAAGTGATAGGAAGTCCAAACTTGCACAGATGATGCATCTTTAAGAGTAGATCACGAATCTATGTTCAAATGTAGGTCATGACCTATATTTTCCGCTTGAGTGCACATGTTAGGAAGATGTGGGTATCAATGTTAAGAAGTTTTATTTCTCTATTATAAGTGATAGGAAGTTCAAACTTGCACAGATGATGCGCCTTTATGAGTAGATCACGAATCTACGTTCAAATGTAGGTCATGACCTATATTTTCCGCTTGAGTGCACATGTTAGGAAGATTTGGGTATCAATAGAGTACACCCATTCAGGCAAAATTTGGTCAATAAATGACATACTCTACTTCCCTATTCTATTTTGTTTTTGTGTGGTATCATTTTTGTTGGTTCTCAGTAGGACAGGTTTTCAAATTCAAAACTGTGTATTCTTTGACTCCTGCCATGATAGAATGCTGCCATGAGGTGAGCTTTGTAATCTTTGATTACACTATGTTTTGATGGTATAGTTTATCGTGTCTTATAGCATATTTTATTTTACCTGTACCTAGAAGTGTGTTATGACTTTTGACCAAGGTCATAGTTTGAAGGTCACATTGCACACAATGAGTTGAACATTATCCGGAGGATACCGTTTCACTGCACACATAACATCGAATAATCTAAAGTAAACTTTACTACTGTAAACATGGTTATTTTCGCTGGGGGAAAATTACTCTATTACAACATCAAGACATTTTGCTTAGAGAAAATATTTGTGATTAAGACGTATCTTTCATTGTAAGAATGCAGCAGAGTTATTTTCACGTGGGGGAATTTATCATGAAATACGTTGATTCACGAAATATGCGAAATTACCTTATGCGAAAATTTCCTAGTTTACAGTGTTGCTTGCAGTTATTAACTTATATTTCCTTTCATATTCAAAAACATAAATTAATCATCCGTCTCTTTTACAGGACCAGCCTCCTGATGAAAGAAAAGTTTTGGTGCCAAAAGACAGCAAGAATTTGTTCAGAGTATGTACAATCTGTAATAAGCTAAAGACAAATTCTCAGATTACAAATAAAACTTCTTATTTCAGAGTATGCAGCAATTGAGATTCACTGTATTGATAATTACTTTGAAGTGATATAAGTATCCCCATTATGTTGAACACTAATATTTATCATCATTACCAAATGATTAATGGAAATGAATGTAACTTTTTTGATTTCTTCTTTTCAGTACCATATACCACGTAGAAGTTTGGATTTCAATGATCCCTCGCCATACTCTTTATCACCTGTTGGCAGCAAAAGCCAGAAACTACTACGATCTCCAAGAAAGGTTTGTATTATATGTACTTCTTACTTTAACAGAGCATTGTTACAATATTATTTCCTTTCCTCAGCAGGAATATTCCTTAACCGACTTGTTGGGTCTTTGAGGAATACAGAGTTATTTCCCATTTGAGACAGTACCTTGACTTAAAATCATTATGACGTCATTGAATTGGTATGGTGCCTTTGATTTCAAGAATTAAAGAACCATTTTCATAGACTTTGATGATGTCACAATTAGTCTACATCAGATACCGTCTTAGGGGAAGTAACTCTGGTTATTGCAAATACGGAGTTGTAGCATTGTCAAGTTAACAAGTTTGATTTTAAAAAAGCACCTTATCAAAAGATTCATAAAAAAGTAAGAATAACTTAATCTCAATTTTCTTTCAGGCTGTAAGGAAGATATCAAAGATTCCATTTAAGGTTTTAGATGCCCCTGAACTACAGGATGATTTCTACCTTAACTTAGTTGACTGGTCATCACAGAATGTACTTAGTGTAGGACTAGGTACATGTGTCTACCTGTGGAGTGCATGTACAAGTCAGGTAGGTCATATATGTACCTGATATCACAGAATGTACTTAGTGTAGGACTAGGTACATGTGTCTACCTGTGGAATGCATGTACAAGTCAGGTACTCAAACACAGCATTTTCATATAACCGCTGTAAACTTGCATTTTATGCACACGAAGACCTGAAATTACTACATGTATATTTGACGTTATTTTTTTACTGTGACATAACATTAACATCAAACATTGTGATATGAGGTCTTGTCATGTCTATAATGAAAATAATGCTTTATTCAATACCTATCATCCTAGTACAAAGATTTATGCAACATTAAAAGACAGAGAAAAAATTAAATAATTTACGCACATAATTTCAATATTTTGGACTTGGTTTAGTTCATTATACATCTTATATCTGAACATGTTTAATATATCAACAAATGAAATCTCCAATTTAAAAAAATTCTTGACAAAATGTTCAAGCAATAATCAATCATTTAATCCTAAAATAAGTGATAAAGAGACATGAATATGTATTAAGCTCCAAAATCTACATTGTTCAATCTAGACCGCCTCGAAATGACGCACATCGAACTGATAACAAATTTGTCTGGAAGAACTGATGAATTTGGCGGACACTGTGATCCAGTATGATACTCCTAGGTTTATGTATTACATGTACATGAAATAAATTTGATGTATTATTTCAGTACCACATTTTGTACATGAATCACATGAATAATTTAAAGATCAGAAGCAGGGGTCCAGAATTCCTATTTCCCATCGCCCGGGGCAAGTGAAAAGTTAGGTCGGGAAAGTAGAAAGCAATTGATCACTTGCCCGAGGGCAAGTAGACTTGTTGAACATTTTCTCCTCTTCATTCAGATTTCTTTCTTATTTTATTCTATAGAAAGGGTTTTAATTTTAATATTCTGAAGAATCAAGCACCAGATTGACTAAACATGCTACTATAAGACCCATCCTTCGGGCAAGAGATTTTTGAGTCGGGCAAGTAAATTTTAAGCCTTGAGTTTCCCCTGGCAATTAGATTTTGAAAAAAGCACCAGTAGAACGGTATTCTTAATAATGAATATATACACATGTATCATATGATGTTTCAGGTGACAAGACTGTGTGATTTATCCAGTGACAACGACACAGTGACCTCAGTGTCATGGTCAGAGAGGGTACGTTCAGGCGTTACATCTGTCTTTCAAGGAAAATCTTTTTATTCATCACTTTTTCAAGGTAGAATCTGTGAAAACATAAACAGTCATATGTGGATAAAAGTCCCTGTGAATTTACGGTTGAAACTCAAAGCATTGATCGTATGATCTACTTATGTGTTAATGTGACTTTCAATATCCAAGTAGGAACATTTTTTGAGCAAATAATACCTCTTCTGTTATACTGAGGTCAAAATACATGAAGTCTAAGGTATGAACTATTTATTTCCAGGGTAACCTTGTCGCTGTAGGAACTCATAAAGGTTATGTTCAGATATGGGATGTGGCAGCTACCAAGAAGTTAAACACACTGGAGGGACACACAGCCAGAGTAGGTCAGTATCATTAAAACTTAATTCATAGACAATGGTCACTGAAATAAACACAGGATAATATCATGTATTATTATCTGTTTAGGTTTCTATTCCAATGAAAATCCATCATTTTGGTCACATGAAAGAAGCAATCTCCATTGGTATAGTACTCTAGAAATCTGTATTATACTCCAGGAAATTGTTAGTACCGGTATTAAGTAATAATGATATGTACATACAGTATATTCTTACAGTCATACTTATTAATTTTTGACTTGGTTTGTGTAGAGATACTGTGATTGTTTACAATACAAATGTACCATTACATTATAGGTGCCCTAGCATGGAATGCTGACATCTTGTCATCTGGGAGCAGAGACAGACTGATATTTCAGCGGGATATTCGTACACCGTGTGTGGCTCCAGATCGGAAATTAATAGGACATAAACAGGAAGTTTGTGGTCTGAAGTGGTCACCTGACCATCAGCATCTGGCTTCAGGTGGCAATGACAATAAGTTATATGTGTGGAATATGACGAGCACTAACCCAGTACAAACATATAATGAACATTTAGCTGCAGTGAAAGCTATTTCCTGGTCTCCCCACCAGCACGGATTATTAGCCAGCGGTGGGGGAACAGCAGATAGATGTATACGTTTTTGGAATACTCTGACAGGGCAGCCTTTACAGTGTGTAGACACTGGATCTCAAGTGTGCAATCTAGCGTGGTCAAAACATTCTAATGAACTGGTATGTATCTGAGCCTAACATATCAAAATTATTTATTTAAAGAATGTATCAAGTTCTCTTAAAGATTTATATTTACATTACTTGAACATTCCTTATTTTAAACGCCCATTAGGCAACAAGAATTATATTCTAATAACATGTGCATGTGCATGCAAATATAGATTTCTGATACTTGGAATAAATGTGAATATAAGTAATGATTGTCTTACTTTTGGTGTTCATGGGTGTATACAGTAATTCTGGTTGGACACGTGCTCCAAGAATCGCTTCACGGTTTACGGATTTTGCACGTGACCAACCAGAATTATACACCCATGAACACCAAAAGTAAGACAGTCATTTCTTAAATATACATTTTTTTGTACAAGTATTGTAAAGTAGATGTTTGATATAATGTCCTTCTGGCCTTTCCACTGCTCGTAACCATTTCTTTTTTCACATGTTTCAGGTCAGCACCCATGGTTATTCACAGAATCAAATATTAGTATGGAAGTACCCATCATTAGTTCAGATAGCCAAACTAACAGGTCATACATACAGAGTTCTCTATCTGGTAAGTACATTTGATATTAGTATGGAAGTACCCATCATTAGTTCAGATAGCCAAACTAACAGGTCATACATGCAGAGTTCTCTATCTGGTGAGTACATTTGATATTAGTATGGAAGTACCCATCATTAGTTCAGATAGCCAAACTAACAGGTCATACATACAGAGTTCTCTATCTGGTGAGTACATTTGATATTAGTATGGAAGTACCCATCATTAGTTCAGATAGCCAAACTAACAGGTCATACATACAGAGTTCTCTATCTGGTGAGTACATTTGATATTAGTATGGAAGTACCCATCATTAGTTCAGATAGCCAAACTAACAGGTCATACATACAGAGTTCTCTATCTGGTGAGTACATTTGATATTAGTATGGAAGTACCCATCATTAGTTCAGATAGCCAAACTAACAGGTCATACATACAGAGTTCTCTATCTGGTGAGTACATTTGATATTAGTATGGAAGTACCCATCATTAGTTCAGATAGCCAAACTAACAGGTCATACATACAGAGTTCTCTATCTGGTGAGTACATTTGATATTAGTATGGAAGTACCCATCATTAGTTCAGATAGCCAAACTAACAGGTCATACATACAGAGTTCTCTATCTGGTGAGTACATTTGATATTAGTATGGAAGTACCCATCATTAGTTCAGATAGCCAAACTAACAGGTCATACATACAGAGTTCTCTATCTGGTGAGTACATTTGATATTAGTATGGAAGTACCCATCATTAGTTCAGATAGCCAAACTAACAGGTCATACATACAGAGTTCTCTATCTGGTGAGTACATTTGATATTAGTATGGAAGTACCCATCATTAGTTCAGATAGCCAAACTAACAGGTCATACATACAGAGTTCTCTATCTGGTAAGTACATTCAGTGATTGAGATAAGCATGCATCCTGCGCCATAGTCATATTCAATTCTATGTGGCGCATTAGATTTTCAAACAAATTGTGGAAATCTTCTGTTCTTTTATTCAACTTGGTGATGACTTCACCATATTCACTTATTTAAAGTGCAATTTGATTTGATTACTTTTCATATCAATTGATACACCAGACAGTAATTTGAAAGTGTCATTTATTCAATACACCATCGTTTCCTTTTGAAACAATCCCTATTTCAAAACTATATACATGTATGTATGTACAAATAAACTTCACCAGTTAAGACGAATCATGGACTTAATTTGTTCACAAAAGGCAAATTTCATACAACGTTTTGTCATTAGATTTTGATGTATTGTAGTTTAGAACAATTTACAGCAGAGTGCTTTTTTTGGGAGAGGGGGGGGGGGGGGGGGGGGGGGGTCAGGCAAATTTTGAATTATAAATTCAGGTTCAAAGCATGCAAAGAAATCTTGAAGAAGAACTTTTGAGACTGTTTCGGTCAAATGCGTCCCCCTATTTCCCATGTTTAAGAAAAGAAAAGTCTGTATAGACATTTGAAGTGGCGGATGATGCAGATCTATATATGTACTTGCTTTTTTGTTTGTTTTTGTTTTTTGGTTTTTTTTTTTTTTTTTTTTTTTTTTTTTTTTTGGCAAATTGCTCATGGCACATTCATCATGACCCATGCATCAGATGCTGCACCTGACCTACTTTTCGGCTTGAGTGAATTTTGAAGGGCACATGATCATCACAAAATGGCCCCATTCCCTCCACTAAATAGTATGTTTTTCCCCTGAAATGGGGGGAAATCCCCCCCCCCCCATTATTCAAAGATACTTTGCTACAAAAAAAACACAAAATTTGCATTTTAGATTAGTCAATCTGTGAATGGTAAAAAGAAATGCTTCAATGACATAGCTGTAGAATCAATCTGTTTCAGATCAAAATTTAGTATTATAGTTGTATTTGGTTTTTAGGAAGGATTGCGAAGCAAAATCTGGTCTATGAAATGGCGAAGTCCGTCTGTCGATGTGTCAACTATTTGGTTAAGATGTTGTGTTCAAGTCCGTTGGGAGAAAACTGCTTGGAGCAGCATCTTGAATGTGAAACTTTATATGATGATAGACCATGATGAGACAAATGAAACTCTGAAACAAAATTTGTGACCTTGACCTTTGAGTTTGACCTACTTTTTAAAAAAATCAATCTGGGCTAAATCTCATGAACTATAAAGGATATGGCTTTGATATTTCACATGCAGAATCCTCATGACCAGACCTTTCATTTGATATCATGACTTTTTATCTAGTGACCTTGACCATGGAGTTTTACCTACTTAAAAAACTTTAAACCTGGACTATATCTCATGTGCTATAAGGGGTAGGGCTTTGATATAAGTATAAGTTTTACATGTACCAAACTTGCAAATAAGATTTATCTTTGATCAAACTTTCATAAATTGACCTACTTTTTCTTTTTTCTGTGCGATTTTTAGCTCACCTCGACGAAGTTGAGTGAGCTTATGCTATAACCCCACGCGTCCGCGTCCGCGTCCGCGTCCGTGTCCGCGTCCGCGTCCGGTTAAGAAGTTTGGGGTAGCTCAGTATCTGACAAAGTACTAATGCTACAGTAACCAAACTGGCACAAGTGATTCATCTTTGGATGCTGAGGTGAACCCATGCATCGGATGCAGCATCTGACCTACATTTTCCGCTTGAGTGACTTGGTTAAGAAGTTTGGGGTAGCTCAGTATCTGACAAAGTACTAATGCTACAGTAACCAAACTGGCACAAGTGATTCATCTTTGGATGCTGAGGTGAACCCATGCATCATATCCAGCATCTGACCTACATTTTCCGCTTGAGTGACTTGGTTAAGAAGTTTGGGGTAGCTAAGTATCTGACAAAGTACTGATGCTACAGTAACCAAACTTGCACAAGTGATTCATCTTTGGATGCTGAGGTGAACTCATGCATCGAATGCAGCATCTGACCTACATTTTCCGCTTGAGTGACTTGGTTAAGAAGTTTGGGGTAGCTCAGTATCTGACAAAGTACTGATGCTACAGTAACCAAACTTGCACAAGTGATTCATCTTTGGATGCTGAGGTGAACTCATGCATCGGATGCAGCATCTGACCTACATTTTCCGCTTGAGTGACTTGGTTAAGAAGTTTGGGGTAGCTCAGTATCTGACAAAGTACTGATGCTACAGTAACCAAACTTGCACAAGTGATTCATCTTTGGATGCTGAGGTGAACTCATGCATCGAATGCAGCATCTGACCTACATTTTCCGCTTGAGTGACTTGGTTAAGAAGTTTGGGGTAGCTCAGTATCTGACAAAGTACTGATGCTACAGTAACCAAACTTGCACAAGTGATTCATCTTTGGATGCTGAGGTGAACTCATGCATTGGATGCAGCATCTGACCTACATTTTCCGCTTGAGTGACTTGGTTAAGAAGTTTGGGGTAGCTCAGTATCTGACAAAGTACTGATGCTACAGTAACCAAACTTGCACAAGTGATTCATCTTTGGATGCCGAGATGGACCCATGCATCAGATGCAATATCTGACCTACTTTTTCCACTTGAGTGATTTCGCTTTTAAAAGCCAATATTGAGCAAAGTATAAGTGCTACATGTACCAAACTTGCATATTGGATGTATCTTTGATCAAACTTTCATAAAATGACCTTGACCTACTTTTTCCGCTTGAGTGATTTTGCCTTTAAAAGCCAATATTGAGCAAAGTATAAGTGCTAGATGTTCCAAACTTGCATATTAGATGTATCTTTGATCAAACTTTTATAAAATGACCTCGACCTACTTTTTCCGCTTGAGTGATTTTGCCTTTAAAAGCCAATATTGAGCAAAGTATAAGTGATACATGTACCAAACTTGCATATTGGATGTATCTTTGATCAATCTTTCATAAAATGACCTTGACCTACTTTTTCCGCTTGAGTGATTTTGCTCTATAAAGCCAATATTGAGCAAAGTATAAGTGCTTCATGTACCAAACTTGCTTATTGGATGTATCTTTGATCAAACTTTCATAAAATGACCTTGACCTACTTTTTTTGCTTGAATGGTTTTGCCTTTAAAAGCCAATATACATGTACTAAGAAATATGTTTGAATTAAATTTTGCTGTCACGAGGTGAGCTTCGTAATCTGTGATTACCTATGTTTACATGATGTCATTAATGACTTATTAATGAAATAAGTATGATAACAGATAAAGAAACATGTTCTATCATCTATGTGAATTCTGCAGAGACAAGTAAATATTTATATATTACTGAAAATCTTGATTTCTTGTTATTCTAAATGAAGCTAGAATGTCTAGACCTTCATGTATACAACATGTACAAACTACATGTATGTCAAAATATTCATGAAAGTATCTCTACACATCAAGTATATCAAATTTACTTTATTGTAAACTGTTTTTGATTTTGTCAACATTGGTTATCTTATGGGAATTCCAAGGCTATGTTGGTAACATGCATGCTTGGACCACATGTCAAGATTTATTATATGTCCTCTTGTGTGGACTAATGCTACAGTTGATTTCCAGATATAAAATTACATATTCAGTTTTTAAAGTAAATTTTATTATGCCAATGATTAGAGATTTTGGGTACATAGTCTCTGGCTGCCCATTTTTAGCTCGCCGGGACGAAAAGTCTGGAGAGCTAATGCCATACCCTTTGTGTCGTTGTTGTTGTCTGCAGACAAAACTTTAATCTGGGCTATATCTCTTGAACTATAATGGGTAGGGCTTTGATATAGACTTTTGGATCTTGGAATTTGTTTTTTTTTTTTTTTAATTGACAAAAACCTGCTATGGCGCACTGTATAACCCTTGATTACCCTATCTTTCTGTATGCTTGTCTGTTTGTCCACAAGACTTTTACCATTGACCATAATGATATATGAATGGTAGTGACAGGGTTTTCATATTTCATCTGTGTATCCCTTGTGGTAACCTTGACCATAATGCTATGAATGGTGTAAGTGACATGGTTTTCATATTTCATATGTGTATCCCTTGTGGTAACCTTGACCATAATGCTATGAATGGTAGTGACAGGGTTTTCATATTTCATATGTGTATCCCTTGTGCAAGTTGTGGTAACCTTGACCATAATGCTATGAATGGTAGTGACAGGGTTTTCATATTTCGAATCATATGTGTATCCCTTGTGGTAACCTTGACCATAATGCTATGAATGGTAAGTGACATGGTTTTCATATTTCATATGTGTATCCCTTGTGGTAACCAGTTACCTTGACCATAATGCTATGAATGGTAAGTGACATGGTTTTCATATTTCATATGTGTATCCCTTGTAGTAAAGTGTTTCTATGATTGCCAAAAGTTTTGAGCTCTTGACCTTTGATTTTAACCTCTTTTGTATGCTGACAGAGATACTGATGGGGCATTCATTTTTTCATAAACACATTTGGGGGGGGGGGGGGTGTATTACAAGTTGTCGTAATCTAATAGAATGAAATTTGGTCAACAGTGTTAAGTAGCTAAGGACTGAGGCAGATTGTAAGGAATAAGTTCTTCCTGATGTATAGCATGGCTTTCTTAAGGCGACTGTTACATGATCCCTCTACATGTAACAGAAATATATCAAACATTACGTAAGGCATCATTTTAGTGTAATGATGATATAGGGTGAGAGAGAACACAAACATTTGTGTTAACTGTATTACTCAGTGACCCTCAGATGGCAGATTAGATAGTAAGTATAGATGTCTTGTGTAGAGAGACAGAACCAGCTCTGTGTTGACAAAGTGTTTATAACATAGTGGCAAGTAGAGGAATTTCCTTATGATGTAAACATCAGTGTGACATTCAGTTTGCAGTCGTTTCTATTCCCCTGACTCGAACGTTTTTTATGTGCATCAAAATTTGTTGATCTGAGTGACGTGCTGAAAGGAGATTCTGCTGTGTCAGAGAATGTAAGTCTCTGCATGTATAAGGTCAGTAAGGAGAACTATGCTGGGAATGAGGATTCTTAGAACATATCTATATATATATCATCAACTCATGTTCAGATAGATACTGCTTATATTTATGAGTTGGATATCAGATTGACCTCCGAATGGAATAGACCTTTCCACTTCGTTTTGAAGACTACCGGTATAGTTCTTTATCACAGAGACAAATTTTGAATCTTTCCATAGAATAAGTTAGGAATTTTTTACCTTACTCTTTAGAGCTACATGTATATCAATTGACAAACAGTATATCCAATGTCAGAGGTCTATGTTACATAGTACAGATGTGACGTGTGCTGCAATCTCCCTTTATCTCAATGAGAAATGAGTAACAAGAGCTGACAATGACGTTACAGGTGTTTATTGTAGTTGTTTTGTAGTGTGGATTTTTTTTTTGAGTTCCTTACCATCTTTATAAACACAGAAGAATCACTTTGTCAAGTATCAGAGATGTTTGAGTACATACAAGTATTGAAACTTTGAAATAGTATTCTTCTTAGTATAAAAAAAATATAGATGCAGACCTGCCTACTTTTTGTGTCGCCTGCGAAGCAAAGCGACACTTAGGGATCACTTTGTCCGTTGTCCGTCTGTCCGTCTGTCCGTCCGTCCGTCTGTCCGTCTGTCTGTCTGTCACACTTTGGGTGTCACAGGCCATAACTTTTGATTGGTAAGTGATAGGGCTTTGATATTTCACATGTGTATTCCTTGTGACAAGACCTTGCTACACATACCATAATTTTTGACCTAGTGACCTTGACCTACATATTTGACCTACTTTTCAAAAAAATTAAGAATGGATATATCTTTTGATTGGTAGGTGATAGGGCTTTGATATTTCACATGTGCAATCCTTGTGGCAAGACTTTTCTACACATACCATTATTTTTGACCTTGTGACCTTGACCTAGATATTTGACCTACTTTTGAAAAAAAGATAAGATTCGCTATATCTTTTGATTGGTAAGTGATAGGGCTTTGATATTTCACATATGTATTCCTTGTGACAAGACCTTCCTACACATACAATTATTTTTGACCTAATGACCTTGACCTACATATTTGACCTACTTTTCAAAAAAATTAAGAATGGATATATCTTTTTATTGGTTAGTGTTAGGACTTTGATATTTCACATGTGCAATCCTTGTGGCAAGACCTTTCTACACATACCATAATTTTTGACCTTGTGACCTTGACCTAGATATTTGACCTACTTTTGAAAAAAAGATAAGATTCGCTGTATCTTTTGATTGGTAA
Organism: Pinctada imbricata; assembly: GCA_033119305.1. NCBI lineage: Eukaryota > Metazoa > Mollusca > Bivalvia > Pterioida > Pteriidae > Pinctada > Pinctada imbricata. The sequence continues at coordinate 11,717,259 of VSWD01000010.1, read as the reverse complement.
GTGATAGGGCTTCGATATTTCACATGTGTATTCCTTCTGAAAAGACCTTTCTACACAGACCATTAAATTTGACCTTTTGACCTTGATCTAGATATTTCACATACTTTTCAAAAAAATTAAGAATGGATATACCTTTTGATTGGTAGCTGATAGGGCTTTGATATTTCACATGTATTTTCCTTGTATCAATGCCATTCTACACATACCATTATTTTTTTACCTTTTGACCTTGACCTACATATTTGACCTACTTTTCAAAAAAATTGAGAATGGATATATCTTTTGATTGGTAAGTGATAGGGCTTTGGTATTTCACATGTGTATTCCTTGTGACAAGACCTTTCTACACAGACCATAAAATTTGACCTTTTGACCTTGATCTAGATATTTGACCTAGACCTACTTTTCAAGAATTTTGATCCACTTTCTAGAATAATAATCAAACCGCTTCGCAGGCGACACAAGCATTCCTTGGATTGCTATTTTATTATTTTGGCATATTTTTATGCCCCCGGAATCAAAGATTCGGGGGCATATAGTTTTTGGCCTGTCCGTCTGTTTGTCTGTTTATCTGTTTGTCTGTTTGTCTGTCTGTTTGTCCGAAAAACTTTAACATTGGACATAACTTTTGAATGGGAAGTGATAGGGCTTTCATATTTCACATGTGTATTCCTTGTGACAAGACCTTTCCATTGATACCAAAATTTTTGACCTCGTGACCTTGACCTTGACCTTTGACCTACTTTTCAAAAACTTTAACATTGGGCATAACTTTTGAATGGGAAGTGATAGGGCTTTCATATTTCACATGTGTACTCCTTGTGACAAGACCTTTCCATTGATACCAAAATTATTGACCTCGTGACCTTGACCTTTGACCTACTTTTCAAAAACTTTAACATTGGGCATAACTTTTGAATGGGAAGTGATAGGGCTTTCATATTTCACATGTGTATTCTTTGTGACAAGACCTTTCCATTGATACCAAAACTTTTGACCTCGTGACCTTGACCTTGACCTTTGACCTACTTTTCAAAAACTTTAACATTGGGCATAACTTTTGAATGGGAAGTGATAGGGCTTTCATATTTCACATGTGTATTCCTTGTGACAAGACCTTTCCATTGATACCAAAATTTTTGACCTCGTGACCTTGACCTTGACCTTTGACCTACTTTTCAAAAACTTTAACATTGGACATAACTTTTGAATGGGAAGTGATAGGGCTTTCATATTTCACATGTGTATTCCTTGTGATAAGACCTTTCCATTGATACCAAAATTTTTGACCTCGTGACCTTGACCTTTGACCGTTGACCTACTTTTCAAAAACTTTAACATTGGGCATAACTTTTGAATGGGAAGTGATAGGGCTTTCATATTTCACATGTGTATTCTTTGTGACAAGACCTTTCTATCGATACCAAAATTTTTGACCTCGTGACCTTGACCTTGACCTTTGACCTACTTTTCAAAAACTTTAACATTGGGCATAACTTTTGAATGGGAAGTGATAGGGCTTTCATATTTCACATGTGTATTCCTTGTGACAAGACCTTTCCATTGATACCAAAATTTTTGACCTCGTGACCTTGACCTTGACCTTTGACCTACTTTTCAAAAACTTTAACATTGGACATAACTTTTGAATGGGAAGTGATAGGGCTTTCATATTTCACATGTGTATTCCTTGTGACAAGACCTTTCCATTGATACCAAAATTTTTGACCTCATGACCTTGACCTTTGACCTACTTTTCAAAAACTTTAACATTTGGCATAACTTTTGAATGGTAAGTGATAGGGCTTTCATATTTCATATGTGTATTCCTTGTGACAAGACCTTTCCATTGATACCAAAATTTTTGACCTCGTGACCTTGACCTTTGACCTTTTAACCCAGTGACCTCACATACGTGTACTTAACAGAAAATAGTGTTCATACTAACAAAGATGCCACCGGGGGCATTCGTGTTTCACAAACACAGGCTTTATTTACAATTTTCTACCCTTAATTACGACCTACTCTTATGTTCTTCTATTTTGCACCTAAAACTTACTTAAGAGCAAATGACATTCTCAATTTGTTGATTGCACAAATGTCTTCCATACCGTATTGGCAAGCACATAAATTCTTTAAAAAATTATCATTAATTGTCGAAGCGGACAAAAGACGATGTTTTTTTCTCTCAAAATTACATTGGTGGATTGTATTACACTTTAGTCCCCAAAATTACATTTTGTGAACAAAATATTACACTTATGGGGAGAAACAGGTAGGCAGGTCTGTAGATGGGGGTCATGACCATGAGGTAGTTTAAATCAGGATTATGTGAAACACAATTCCCAACTTATTATGTTCCTTTAATAGACCATTTTCCGATCTTGTCAGAAAGCTCAAAATGTCCATTGTGATGTAACAATGAAACGATGTGCAAGAATTGCCTACCTTGGACAATTTTTTGTTATTTTGTCAGCCATTATGAATTTTGGCAAGTAGTCTATTGGATGATTCCTTGTTTTGACCTTGTTCCTTGGACCTTTGATTTCACCATCAGTAGAATCAATAACATCACCTGCAGGGGGCATTTATTAATCACAAATCCATCTTGTTTCATTTGTCATTTGTACTTAGAACAAATGCATTTAATATATTTGAGACGATTGCTAGATAGATATCGTGTACTTTTTCTTCAGGCGATGTCACCAGATGGAGAGGCCATAGTGACAGGTGCTGGGGATGAGACATTACGTTTCTGGAATGTCTTTAGCAAGACCAGGTCTACCAAGGTATCTTGTCAGTTATTTTGTTCTCGTATGAAAAAGATTGTCAACTTATCCAAAAGCGTATTATCAACCATGTCAAGGGATCTTGTTTCTGAAAATTATCATTTAAATTTCATCATGAATTTTGTAGTTTGTCACAAAAATTAATTTTCCATTCATAAATGATGATATGATTAAAATCAGATAAGATTGAGTAGTAAAACCAGGTCTTTTTCCAGATTGAAGCTTAGTTCATTAAATAATTCTTATTTTCATTTTCAGGAATCTAAGTCAGTGTTGAATCTCTTCACACGCATTCGCTAATCATTTCATCAAGGAGTCATCCATTTTCGTGTCGCCCAAGGTTATGAGTGATGATTAGATCTGTAATGAGCTAGATGGTATCACAGAATGAATGTTTACGCTTAACTTTCATACAAGAATGTTTTAAGCATCATAGTTCATACCTGACATACATACATGTGTTTGCGTCAGTCCTGACCCTTTGAACAGGTGTATTATAATTTTGAGCAAATCATTTGTAAGCATGTTGCAATATTAAGTTATAAAGATAATGTGGGGTAAAATGCATTAAACTTTGAGATAATTGAGACATTGAATCTTAAGCTTAGTATATTTGTCTTCAACAAATCTGTCAAAGAAAAGCAGGGTGCACATTGTATTTATCAAATTTTCAAAGGCATTATTTTTTGCCATAGCATGGTATAACATATTTATTATTATTTTGAGTACATGGTCCAGCAAGCAGGGACTTGTAGAATCAGAAACCTGACCATTGATGTGATATTTATTCTGTAGTATTCTAAAGGTATGGTTGATCTGGTATCGGTAAAGTAAATCATGTTTTTGGTTTCTACACAGTATATCTGGTATGTGTATTTTGTTTGATATACAAGATACATGTACTCGATTTCGTTCACTTGATTATCATCCAAATTAACGAGTATTTTTAGAAACTTGTATTCAAGTCATTTCTGTGACACTTTAAATTCCATCAGTCCATCAGTATGTCCATGATTTCCTTGTGCAAAGTTTTCAAAATTCAATTTTAGTTGTTCAGTTTTACAAAGGTTTTTAATGAAGGCATTGAACATATGATGTAGCTTTTGGCCAAACTTCTTAATGATTAAGTTTCTTTTTTAAATTTGAACATTATTTCATATTTTACACATTTGAAACAAGTTTAAATTTATTACACACATTCTTTTAAAATCATTTTCAGGTAAGATATTTAAAGATTTAAGAGTATTCGGCAATGTTACATGTATGTGTGCATTTAAGAAATTTCAGTTTATGAGAGAATGAAGGTGGAAGTTTAAGTTTATATGCATTTTCCTCTTTGGTTCAAATGCTAAATCATTATTTTGAGCAAGTTTCCTAAGAAACAAGTCTCTTGTTGTTTCAGCTTTTTGTCGAGATCCAAAGTTCTCAATATTCTATTTATCTTGCCTGGCTAAATAGAACATGTAGTTGTTAACCTTTGAGGTATTTTGCAAAGTGTGTGTGTCTGTGTGTGAAAGTAGATGTAGTGATATAGATATTTTGTTTTTGTTTCGTATTATTATTTTATTGGTACTGAAGGTACCGCTTGTTAGAATCATTTTCATTTTATCCCTGTAATATATGTTGTTATTTCATAGCATGCACAAGAAATGCATTTATAGAAATTTTGAGCCCCATTTTATCAACTTTTTCTGTCTGAAAACTCAAATTTTATTTTTGTTTCTCTATTCGGTTTATCTTACTATTGAACACTAAAATTAAACATGTGTTATGCTTTTCTTTTAAAGCTACTAGAGCAAGAAATTCTCTTTTTCTGAAGAAGACAGATTTTCTCATATTCACTTACCATAACCATTACGAAATCAAAACTTAACATCATAACAATAGACAAAAAGTTGCAGAAAGAAGGAGTTGATACGGTACTAGTCTGATATTAATGTTTGAATCATTGTATTATAACTCCTGATATTACATATTACACTATATAACAATCTGTATTATAATCCTTTGAAATTATGTTGACCAGGCACCAAGGAACAATTGTAAAAGCATCCCACTAAGATAGATGTATAAAATTGTCTTATCATAGGGAGCAGCAGTTTGAAACTTTGGCCATTTACTACATTCTTTTAAAAGTCAACTAGCTTCTACAAAGCTTTGTCTAATCTAACAAATTTATAGAATAGTGTGACCTTAGGTTTAATTGATGGATTGTTTTGTGTGTTTTATTATAATGTTTGGTGCTCCATTTTAATTAGGAATAGCCACTGCCATGTATTAACAATGATTCAGTATGCCTGGTGCATTATGTCATACATTAGTATGCATGAATATTATTTTCAAAGCTTGAATAATAAGTTATCCGTTTTTGTAGGTAGATGCCAAAAGTTTTATAATTACCATTGATAAAATTGGGTGTATGTTGTTTTTGTCATTTCTGTCAGGTATTACGGTTTAGACTTTAACATTTGTACCAAACTTCGAAAAATATGAACCATAACGTACCTTTTACAGATTTTTTTAGCGACTGAAATATTTCTTGCGTGTTAACATGGCTTTCACCTATTCTTCTGTAAAGAAATTTCCTTATGAGATCATGTTGATCTTTTGACATTTATTCTTTATGATGGGGACAAAGTGTCTTCCACAATCATATACATTGTAAGTCCCAGATAATATTAATTGATTGTCTAATTGTCCTAGTTGGTGGTGACTTATACCTTTCTTAAATGAATAACATTACTTAGTGTTTCATTAAAATGTTTCCAAAATATTTGTATGATAATTCGATATCTTCAATACTAAATCACTTGCCTTACCTTGGTAATCCTAAATCCCTCGAAAATTCTCTGAAAATTCATTTATTGTACGAGTTCAGGTTGCTTTAAGGACAGTGTACATGTGTAAATGTTTCAAATTTTAACTTATAAGGGCAGTAAACAGAAATCACATACTATGAGAAAAATGTTATAAGTTCATGCAAACAGTGTCATACTAGTAATTGTTGTAATTTATAATAAATAAAAAATTTAGATATTTCCATGTGTTCTGAATTTCTGTAACTGATCAGCTATGTCTGTAGTTTATTTACCTACAAAGCTGCATTGTGTTGCCATATAAAGTCTAATCTCATCAGAAAAATGAAAGTCCCTTGCTTTTGTGTTGTGGGTGGATACTGTTACACTGTGTTTTATGTGCTTTTGCGATTGTACATCAAACTTTCTTGTGCGTGGTTGAAATGTTGTATTTTTCTATCCAGTCATGTTTGAACTTGGTATACATGTAAGTCATGTTGTAAGGAGAATCTGTCCATTTCAAAGGTCAAATGTACGGACATTGGAGGGTTTGATGGTGTAATGCTTAATGTTGAGTTGTATCTCAACGACTGATCAAACTTGGTATCTTTCATGTGCAAACTATGGGGAAAAAATCCATTAAAGACGATGCTGTTCTTGCTATAATGTTCACAAAGAAATGTAGAGGTAACATTGTACCGGATGCGAGCTTTCCTGTGTTCACAGATCGAATCTGTAACTATTACAGCAGAAATCACGTCAACTGAATGTTGTGTTATGTAAAGTGAAATTGACTCGTCAATAAGTGTAGACCTTTATTGTATTTACCTCAAGTACCTATTCCGTTTGTAGTGAAACTCGATTCCCGATAGTACTATGGCGGAAATACGACTTGGTTAGAGACCCAAACGCGTTAACAAGTACCGCCGTTAACGAACAAAGACAATCGTGCAACACCCTTGTACAGCAGTTCTTATACTATTTACAAACTTCTAAATTGATTGAATTGCTCCTTGGTATGCTTTCAATTATTCAACATTAGAAATTCAACGTGAGACTTAAGAATCGTTATGTTTAATAAAAGGTTCACCCAAAGATGTATATTTAATTAAGAGTAAATTAGATCATTTTAGCTGTCAGATTGTTCCATATGTGTCACGTTATTTCTGACTTAGTTGTGGTAGAAGAATCGTGATTATAGAAGAGAGTAAACAGGATCGTCTGCCTGATGGGAGAATTACAGCTCCTTATCACACAATGCCACAGTGCTTCCGAGGATTGTTCCAAATCATATTTGTTCCGATTGATTTGTACCAATAGTGCGTCCAATGAAATCCTTCTGTATCAAGAGTCCCACGATTTCTAATTCCAAATAAGTCTAATAAATGTTGAAATAGGGTATTAGGTACATACAGCTACTTTGATACCGATCTCACTTTTCATCTTTGCTTTTACCTTTTTTATGCCCCCCCCCCCCCCCCCCCCCCCAAGGCATTGTTGAAGTCTCTTATTTTTGAAGCAGTTAGGAGGAACCTTATTTACCCTTATTTTGATGCAAAGTTTGTTGTCTTATTGTCACGCTTTTTAAATATGTATTTTATCTTGATTACAGGTCAGCAATTTGAGAGCAAACGGCAGCCGGAAATATTCCGATTTTTTTTTTCTGGATGGAAATTGGAATATAAAGTGAAATACATTTTCAATTAATTCATCTTTAATCATGTCGAATTTATGATATCCGCTGTGCAGATAAAATCTTACTCGATGTCTTCACAATAACGGGATGAGTAGTATCGCCTTCCTTCACCACAGGGAGAACAAACCACTACACTCTCCCCCATTCTACGACGACGGCGGCGCCCGGGCTTAGCGTCTCAATATGTCAGTCAAGCGGGATATTACGGTGTATCTTAATTTGTATTCATATCAACCAAGACATATCCTATAACAATTAAAGCCTCTGAAGCAAAATAACAATTTTACAATTTATATCTTATTTAACGATATCAGTTTCTACCCGAGTGCGCGGCACGCGTCGGTGAAAAGAGCACGTTTTCAATTAAATTCCGTCACCTCTTCGCCATTGATCATTTTATTTGCGGTGTATAAATCAGATATTAAGTGAAACCCAATGCAGCTGTTTTAGCACCGATAGCAGAGTTTTTCATTCAAGTAAATCATTAAATTGGACCCCTCTTTATATCTGACGTTTGCAGCCCTCTTATCGTTTCTCCGCGGATTGAACATTTCCGAATTGTCTCAATCAACGGCAGGCTAATGATTTCATAACAAGAGATTAACAATTCTATGTGTAAAAATGAAATCGAGTGTCCTTCATTAATAGGTGCATAATTCTGTAGTGTTTCACACATAAAGCCAGATAAGATGTCTGTCTGATTACCTGCATCCCGACCACAAAGGTGCACATGAAATGTAGTAAAATGTTCCCATTAATTTTCTTTAAATTACTTAAAAAATGAAGATCATTTATATACACGTCGTCATCAAAGCTTAACTGAGAACAAACAAGACAATAGCTATTAGACGACTTCCTTGCTATTTATTTCAAAGGAAGGGAATGGCGACTACGGGATGTAGAATGGTAAGACCAAGGACACGTTCGTCCGTCCGATTGTTCCGTTTGTACTCGGTTCATATTTTCCGGAAAACACATGTACTTGATTCGGAGACAACATCGAAGGTTGGGGCATATTTTATGGAAAAAAAGGGTGGTGTCCTGTCCTCTTGCTACTTTCCCCCAAAACATTAGAATGGGTTATATGTGTGTACACGTACAATTTTAGATACTAGTATGGAATACACGTGAAACGGAAGCCTTTTCTTCGATTATAGCGGCGCCGCTAGAATTCATTTCAGTAGCGCCGCCTACAATGCATTTCGTTTTAATATAGAACCCTGCATTCATCTGTAATACCATCGGCAATTTTTGCACTTTTTGTTAATTTTCTACGAGTGTCTTCTTGTATCGAACACAGCTATAATATGTTGATAACGTAATTATAGTAAAACGGGATTTTTTTTTCATGGGATGAAAATTTGGTTTGGGTACCATACGCTGTGTATGAGTTTTATATTGCTTCCCTCCTGTTTCTCTTCAACGGATTTGCATTTTGCCTTGCGATTGTATTATCAGAGTATATAATTTATATCTAGTAACTTGAATCATTTTGACAAAGTTATGCCGTTTCTTATTTTGCGTTCTTTGATACTACTTGTAACCAGACAAGTGTGAGGGTTGTGGGCACGTTATCCGGGTAATTATACTACTAGTATTTGCTACTTACGTTTAGTGCTGTATATTGATATTGAAATATTGAAGATCCCCTCCTTTCTTTTCCTGTCGTCGGGGTATTTTTGTAATTTCGACTTATTTAGATTATTTGTTATGGTTGGTGTTTATGTTCGTTATTACTTTGCAGTTTCACGTCATTGTGACTGATTTTATTAGCAATAGGGTTTGTTTATCATTCCGAGAATCATATCATTTTGTAACGTGTTATTGGTAAAAAAATTGACGTTTGAAATTTAGTGAACTACTTCTGTTGTAAAGTAGGACACCACGTGACCGTCATACTGCGACGTCATTATCTGAGATTAGTACGAGGCGTAATAAACTGGTTGTGTGCCAAGTGCGATTTACATTTGTCGTTTCTTTCATATTGTTATCAGAGATTCTGGGGTATAACGTTGTTTTTATCTGTCAGGCTGTCAGTCTGCGCAAAAATAAACTGAACATTGCTATTCACTGTAGCAAGTCATTTCCATGCGATACAGTAAATGTTGTTGTTGTTGTTTTTTTTTTTTTTTTTTTTTTGTTTGGTTTTTTTTTTTGCGACCTTGACCTAGGGAGTTTGACCTTCTTTCTGAAAAGTTTTATTGGTCACAAGGTTTGATTGGTATGTCGTGTTTGTAAGGTTTGTCATGGTATTTTTGTACGGAAGTGTTTCTCCATACAATACGCGTTACTAATATTCTCATTATTTGTTTCTTGTCTTCAAACTGTTTTGATATATAGGGTTACCAACAAGATATATTAACAAGAAATCGCTGATTTTGAATGGAACTTTATTTCCTTCTTTCTTCACAATTTAGCACAAAATCTATTGATCACTCGGGTATTATTGATCTAAACACTAAAGTTAACAATGACAACTACAACAATAAATACTAACAATGGACCATGCAGTCTCACGCAAATTCCTCCCCCTCATCGTCGGCGTCATTACAGCTCGGACTGAAGTCGGTCTTGTCCCACATGGTCGTGACGTCACGAGGCGGCTGACGTAGAAAAGTCATTGACGGCTGATCTACGTAAGAACCCAAACTACTGGACGTGCCGGCGGACGCATGTGATGTATCGGAACTGGATGCGGTCTCTGATTTAACATTGCCCGCTTGCTGATCTTGAAAGTCAATAACCTTTTCCAAAAGTCGTATATATTTTATTGAAGACCGTAAAATTTCGTGCTTGCTCAGCTTCTTGTCAGGAGGATGGGTCGGGACTAGTTTACGAAGTTCGGCAAATGCACCGTTTACGTTTTGCTGACGCCATCTCTCTCGACTGTTTGTGAACATCCTCTTATGGCGCAGTTTTTGTAGATTAACTGTCTCGTTTTCACAATCACTGTATCTTCCTATACTATATCGTTTTTGCCGGAGGTCCAGTGGGCCATCTAACGATGTACTGTCGGACGACGAACTTAGGAAAACTGGGCGTGGCGACAACATGGACATTGGAACACTTTGTAGACAAATAAAACCATTTTCCTTTGATTTGTCAGATTCACAAAACACATTGTCATCTCCCTCCTCGCTTATTGATGTATCGTCATGTTCACCGGAAACTGTCCGAACTGAATCACGTGATACTGAACAGAAAACATCGCTACTACTTCCGGTGATTAAACGATTGTATTCTTCATGGTTTTCAGATTTTGTGCCGTTTCTGTCCTTGGAGCGAAGTAGGAGATCTTCTTGGAGTCTAATCACTGCCTTTGTTAGGGACATTGCATTCTGAATATAACAAAATAAATATACAGATAAATAATTTCCTTGATTTGAACAAACTGTTTGCTGTAACGCCTCGGCGACAATTCTATCGAGTTGTTCATGTAATGCACATTCACGTTTCGAATTGAAATTTTAGTCATCTTAAAATACTGCTTCCGTTAATATTGTAGAATAACAATATGTGCATATTGTTTAGTCCCCCCCCCCCAATGCTGTTTTAAGACGCACAAAAAAAAAAGAAGAAAAATGTCAAAATTTCCGGGTAAAGCGGAAGGTGAGACCTTGACTCATGACTTATACCTTGCAATAAATAGACACTTGCTTTATCATCCGGAAACCATGCATGGGATGGAATGATGTATACAACACTCAACATACTTTAGGGCCAATATCTAGATGGCTCATTCGCAATGTTTCGAAAACGGTATAGTCGGCGAACTTTTCGGACAACCCCCGTACATTGAAAGCACATTCTTGTTACGAATTAAAAAAAAAAACTCCATCAAATAATAAAGAATTCATACTTCTTTCAAAAAAAAAATCAAGAATTAAGTCTTATTTAAAAAACTTCAATAATCTACACCCCCCCCCCCTAAATCGAAATACCGATAGGGTACACCGAGAGGTCTTTTTCGTATATGTACTACTTTAAATGATGTTTGAAATTGATGCATTAGAAGTTATAGAACCATGTTTCGTTATCCTAGTATATGTATATCTTGGTTTATAAATGAGTTAAAGAAGATCCCGAGGAAGATCTCAACAGCGCTCACAATAGAGAACAAAATTGAGCATCGACGGACCCTTAGAACACGACAACGGGCGTAAGGTGTGAGGGGAAAGCATACACTCGGGTGTCTTCAAGACAAGGTTCCGGTCGGATCGAATCGTTTAATGGTGCACTGTGCAGGTTCGATCCAAACTCTCATTCGTTTTTCCTACAAGCTGGTTTGATGGAATGATGTCACTCATTGTGGGCTTTAAGAGACAACAACCCCCCCCCCCCCCCCCTTAAAAAGGCGAAGGTGGAGATTAGAAAGAACGACTCAGAGTCTTAACATGATAACTGTTGTTTCCAGGAAAAACTTTTTGTTTCATCTTGCACAGCTGTGGCAGCACGAGGGAGTAGAATAAAGGTAACAAGTGGGTGTGTGGAATCAAAGTCGTGTTGTCGGTGTCCCTCCTAATCGTGAGAGAACGTAGAAAGAAAAACTGATGGCGTATAAATGACGTTCCGACATCCCTCTTACAATGGGTCACATTGTGTAAATCTGCTTATTGGCACTATCACATTGGATATCTTACTTGACAGCTATATAATATCCCTGGTGTTGTATACTCAGCCTACGTGTAGATCGCATGTTCTCATCCCTAACTTCAATCTTAGACTTCATTACTTATATATTGTTTTTATTATCCAGAAGTTAGATGCCTGAGATTTGTTGTTTAATTATTTTTATACATAAAAAAGAATCTAGATGTAGGGAGGCATCTGTCATTTTATAGCTCAAATAAATCTTACTTAAATTGCTTTCACGAATACATCGTAAACAGTGTGTTAAAATGTCATTCAAAATGAAATCTTAGTTAAGGTCCATGAAGATCTTAATTTTCATGCTGTCTGCAACATGTTCAACGAAAATCGAGCCATTGGACCGTATGAACTGATTGTCTTGGGAATAGGTTTGTTGTCAGTTCGTTTGTCTGTCTGAACTCAACACTTTTGGAATGATGGCGATAAGTGATGGGCAGTGATACCCAAGAGTTTTGACCTTGTAATCTTGTTCTTTTATTTTGACTTTCTTTTCATGTACATAAGATCTTTTTTTCTGATAAAACTTATCTCCCTTTCACCAAAATTAGAAATCAGAATTTATTTTCGCTAGAAGATTGATTATCACAAAGAAGTTGTTATAATTCTTTTCAGCATTATCAATATATATTTTTTAAATTACATTGTGCATTTCTTTTATCAAAGATAGTCTGGTTTTTTCTCTTTCTTCAGATTTGCCTTCTTGATATTTTCTTTCATTTTCATATAACATTACTTTATGATTGATTTCAAATGTTACTTAAAATGGCTCCTCTTGTTTTCTGAACATAAACTATTCATGTACGAAAAAAAATATCTAGATACATGACCTCTCTGCTTTTCTGGGAATACAAAATATCAGATTTAGACAACATTAGAATCTCTATAACTATATATCCAATCATTTGTTTGTTTTAAAATCTAAAACGCAAAACCGATTTGTTTGTATGTTTATAGCTTGGCTGTGTGGAAATAAATAAAATTAAACCACAAACACTCGAGTTTACGAAATATATATCCCATTGGCCTGATCCATCATTTGGATAAAATGTTCATCGTAGAATATGAAAAGAGCGAGAAAGGCGAATGCAAGCAGATCTCTTGAATTCTGTACATGTCTTATGCAGAATTACACTTCTATCGTGCATGAATTTAATATAGAAAACTCTTATTTTGTATTTTGCTTAACCACAGTAACGGCTACTTTGTCGCAGATATCAAAATCCATCAAAAATTCAAAGTTTCGTTGGCCGTTTCTGATATTACTCTGAATTAAAAGTAACTTAGATATAGGCCTAAAAACCTGTTTGAAATCACCATTGTGATATTTTCAATAAAAATGAAGTATTTAGCGATGCAATAATATATATATATATCATCACTTCATTTATCTTCAAATTTCGAAACAGGCTAAAAACGCATTACTGCTATGAAAAGTTTTGGTTCAGTGTACAGAAAAGATAACAGAAAGTAATTGTTCTTTCAAACAGTATCTATACAATGATCAGATAAACGACGCGGAAGATGTTTAGTAAAAAAGAAAAAAAAAACATAATGATATTTTATAATTCAATAAATTATCTTAAGAAGGAAGGAAGTTTGCTTTCTACTGCGAAAATATACTATTAGCTCTTAAAAGAAATGTGACACTTTGTTGAAATAAAGTGTTTAAGGCGCATGCTACTGTAGGTCAGACGCTAAAAAAGTTAAGATGATTGTGTTCAATACAACTATACCAAGTTGTTGACATCGTGCCCTATATGAGTGCTTCAAAAGTAATAAACAAATATTTCAAGTGTTCTTGCGTCTGTGGTAAAATCTGTATCGAGAAACAAAATAAATCAGAGAAAAAACCGAACTTATCATATTTCAAGGTCAAACTTTTTTTGCACTGAATAATATAGGGACTGATGTACTGATGATGTACATGAATAAAATACACAAATCTGTATGTAAAAAGTAATGATTGGTTGAATCAAATTATAATGTAAATAAATAAATAGATAAATGGTTGAATCAAATTATAATGTAAATAAATAAATAAGTAGATAAATAGATTCCACTGATGAAGGCCAATGGCCGAAACGTTTGGAAAAATAAATGAATAAATAAATAAATAAATAAATAAATAAATAAATAAATAAATAAATAAATAAATAAATAAATAAATAAATAAATATATTCAACAATAATATATTTATTAATATTGATCTTATTAATTTCTGGTCCAAGTAAATTCTTTACGAATCCCATATATACATCGTCAAGCGTATTTTCTGCTTGGAAAAAACCCGCACATTTAGATGGATACAAAGAAACAATTATAATATTTATCAAACTTCTTTTCTATTTTTCCTGTTTTCGATGCACGTGTATTTTGAAAAAAAAATTCGAATGGATCACCACTGCTAAAATATTTGAACACGTGTTGAATTATTTCGATTTTAAATTTGGTGTGGTGGATTTTGTTCTCTATGTATGTTATGCAGACTAGACCTTTTCTAAAATATAGAATGAGAGATAAAATGGTAACGACAATGGCAATGAAATCTCCCAAAGAACAAGCATGTGTTTAAATACAGTATTCTGAGAAAAAAAAGTAGCAAAAAGTAACTCATTAAAAAGAGCAAATTTGGAAGTAACTGGAAACCATGCTATTTTAATTTTTAATTCCATTTTATTTAAGATATTGTAATAAATTTCGTAACGAGGATTAAATAATCGTTTATTTCTCTTCCAATATCAAAGGATTATATTTTTACACGAGGTATCTTTGATGTAATTGTTACATTTATTTCATATATCACGATAAAGACGTGCTTAGAAATATATAAAATTCCACGATTTTAAATCAGTATTACTTGAATTTAATTAAACTGTTCACCTTATTGCAGAGGTGATAATTACAAACAAATCAGTTACCATGGTTTTTATCATCAATCAAATTAGTTTTACTTCGTGCACATGAAAAACATATCTTTTTTTCGTAAATTATATATGAAAATTGAATACTTACAGAGATATATGGTGCCTCATGCTCCAGGCAGGGTATAATATGACTGTGATAGGGGGAATCAGACTTGTACACGACACGGAAGCAAGTCAAATAGCTCTCCGTAATCACGTGACACTTAATCCCCTCTTTATGCTAATATTCAGGAAAAGTAGATTTTTCCTTTCCAATCAGATTTCAGTAAATTCATCCTCACTTCAGCAGATATTCTTTATTTTGTTCGGTCAAAACTGTTAAGTCATAAAGTATTATTCTAAAAACAAAATATTTTTGGTTTTAATGCGTTTCTTCTGAAGAGAATATTAAATTATGTCAAATACACATACACAATTAAGATTCGTTTTCGTCTTCTAAAGTGTAAAACAGGGGGGGAGGTGTTAATTCATAGTTTCTAAGTTCCTTCATCTTTCATTATGACTGATGTCGCTTAAAAGGGGAAAATGATAGACATGTATATCTCTTATTTCCTATCATCTTATTTTCTAAATATCCGTTTGCTGAAAGAACATCTAGGGGAGAAAGAAAACCATAAATATAAATACTAGTAATATTTTTTGTTCTTTTTTAAATTTTTGTCCTTTGTTTGTTTAGAGGGTTTGTTTTGTTTTGTGCTAATTTGTTTTGCTTTTTTATTTTATTTTTTTTTATTGGGGGGGGGGGGGGGGAGGGGGGGTTGTGTGTTAATTCGCTTGGTCTTTTTTCTCTTTTTCTTTTGCGTTTGGTTTTGTTCTTTTCTTTTGTTTGTTTGTTAGGGCTTTTTTTCTCGGAGACGGTGGTGACTCAAGCTTAAGATATTGAATAAACTGAAGCCCATGAAACGTACAATAGTAATTGTAAATCGTTGAAAACAAAGCTCGGCCTTTATTGATAACAAGTCAAGGTCCTCGGATATCCTTAGTGCGGCGATATTCTCAACGTCCGGGGCACCGTCGTATTGACGTCATCAGTGTGACAGGCCACAGGACTAGCTGAAGAAACCTATACCGACATAAGTGTCCCGTATAGAGTTAAGTACGTAGTGCGACGACAAGCTTGAGTTTCAAGGACTCTCAAGTTATTGCGGCAATTCAAACTTCAGGCCATTTATATAGCTCGTGTTGTACAAAACAAAACGAGGTGCAGTATATTGCCTGAACAAAATTAAATTATCCACATAATAGACTGCTTGTGGCAATCTTATGCTTGCACATAAAAGAGTAAAGAGTGTTCAAATAGTTTGAAGAGTGACTCGAATTTTTTATTCATATCATTAATATGTTTTTTGTAATTTTCTTTTTTTTTTCATCATTATTATAGTTTTTTGTATTGCGTCCGTAAATATCATGTTGGTTTACAAAGACTATAAAAATAGAAAATATGAAGCGTAATCATTTGAAAAAGGTATTATGTACAGAAGGATATCCGGTCTAAGTATAAAACATTCGATCTCTTTGTTCCACGATAAAATGCTTGAAAAGAGCATCATAGTAGTTATTCAAATCTCAAGTTATTCAAATGTCTCCATTTTACACATACATGTAGTTAAATATTATGCATCCTTCTCTGGTATCTGTAGATTTGTTTCAACAAGTTATCAACAATTGATTTTCTACAGCTAAAAATACATCATATGACAAATCAATGTATTCATTGAACTTATATTGTTCTATATAGCCATCTTCTAAAATATGAATATGTTGAACAACATGTTCATATTTAAGAAGATGACTATATACTGCAGTAGTGTCTTCATTATATATGACCATTCAGTGACATGTATTTATGTATTCTATTTTATATATCTAGATATATACTAGCATTAAATCAATAAAGAATTTGAAAAAAAAAAAAAAAAAAAACTCGGAGAAATCCCCCCTCCCTCCCGGCCCGAGTGCCGCAGTATTTCACAGGGATACTATTAGAGTCGACAGAAAAAAGATTTATCTCTTACTGAAAAAAGATACTTAATTTTCCTTTAGTTTTATTAAAACCCTACATTGTGAATATATTTTTGACAAAACTATTGTCCGCCCTCGGAACACACTGGAGATGGTTTTACTTCCGCGCATACTACGAAGAGGTAACATACGGGCAATCACACATTTTTCTTCCGTTTCTAATGACAGCAAGCATGCACATGATACTTTGCTGTCGACGGAAACAGTCGACTGCAAACGAAGATAACATCATGTTAATTTCTTAGTCGGGGTGTTCCGTGACCGACTTTGAGAGCAAATCAGTCGTGCGATCTTTAGATTTGCATGTGGATAGATTTCTTCTCTCTTTTATTTTTTCTTACAATTCGTTCGTTTTCTTCCTAATTTTATTTTGTCAGGTCCCGTCCTTTGGTGCGCTTGAAAGTTCCATTCACACATCTATATGGTTAAACTACATGTAATACAGCCAGTTCACGCATACAGCGCTGTTGTTTTCCTTTTAGCGCGCTGCACTGTGTAGTGTATGGAACGCAAAATTAACAGAAACTCAAATAATTAGAGAGCTCTTCAATTAATTAAAGAGCTCTTTAAAAGAATTAGAGAGCTCTATAATTCAATTAAAGAGCTCTTTAATTCTATTATTGCGCTCTTTAATTCATTTATTGTGCTCATAAATACAATTAGAGAGCTCTCTAATTCTTTTAAAGAGCTCTTTAATTCGCATCATTTATTGAGCGCAATAAATGAATTAAAGAACTCTCTAATTTTATTATTGAGCGCAATAAATGAATTAAAGAGGGCAATAATTGTTTTATTGCACTCAATAATACAATTAGAGAGCTCTTTAATTCTGTAAATGAGCGCAATGAATATGAGAATTAAAGAGCTCTTTAAAAGAATTAAAGAGCTCTTTTTAAAAGAATTAAAGAGCTCTTCATTTAATTACGGAGCTCTATAAAAGAATTGAAGAGCTCTCAAATACAATTATAGAGCTCTCAAATACAATTATAGAGCTCTTTAATTCATACAAAGCCGATTTTTGTAATTAGAGAGCTCCTTAATTCAATTGAAGAGCTCTTCAATTGTTTTACATAGCTTATTAATTTAATTAAAGAGCTCTATAATTCTTTTAGAGAGCTCTTTAATTAGAATATGGATATGTCCGTTTTAAAGAGCTCTCTAATACAATTAAAGAGCTCTCTGATACAACTGAAGAGCTCTCTAAAAGAATAAAAGAGCTCTTTAATTGAATTATAGAGCTCTGCAAAAGGATTAAAGAGCTCTGTAAAAGAATTGAAGAGCTCTCTAATTACAATAATCGGCAATGTATGAATTAAAGAGCTCTATAATTTAATTAGAGAGCTCTTCAATTCTTTTATAGAGCTCTATAATTAATTGAAGAGCTCTTTAATTATTTTAAAGAGCTCTTTAATTAATTGAAGAGCTCTCTAATTATTTGAGTTTATGTTAATTTGGCTTTCCATAGTATACAAACTTGAAAGTAGCACCGATAACTGGTCGCTTCTATAAGTTATAGGGTTAGCTCCTGTCATACTTCCTACTCGAAGAAGGTGTGTAAATTTGTGGGGGTGAGGCCGTAGGAAGTATGATGGGAACTTACCCTTTAACTAATTTATCACGCCAAGAACCATTTTGTAACGTTTTATTTGTAAAATTACTAAAATTAAAATGGCTTGAAATAAAAAAAAAAATCACATATAGAAAATATAATATATGAGCCTAGGTCGATTCCGTTTTTAACCAGGTCTGTTTATAAATCCTTGGTCTGACCACTGAGTTCAAGCAAAGATGTTTACTTCCAGCTGAGCACTGTCTACTGAGTTCTTTAAACTAGATCGTTGATATAAGTTTTCAAAACCTGACACCCCTTTTGTTCTTGCTCGTAGTTTTCCGTAAATCTGACTGGAGCCATCCCCCCCCCCCTAATCTAATATTTGCCGGTCTAGTCCAAAACAGGGGCGTATAAAGAACCATATTTTAAGCCCCCTCCCCCTTGAAATGTTCATCTGCTGATATAGACAAATTTTACATATACTACCTTTTTTTGGCAATCATCAAACAGAAAGTAAAGATAATCCGTCATAGTCTAAAATGCAAGAAAATAAAAAAGAAGATTTTTTTTATTTTATATAATTATACTAGTATTTATTTTCTCTCCGCTCGTACAAAAAAGGCTTTGCCTTGATCCATATTACCGTGACACTTGAAAATCGTTGTTTTTCTTGAGACAACTTGTATTATCTTGTTATCTTTGATTTCATTTTAATAAATGTTCCATTCATACGTCTATGGTTCAATAACATGTATAGCTGAAATAACTGAAGATGTGCAGAGTACCCCTTCCCCTTCTCCCGTGAAAAAAGATTGGTTCCTTGTGACTTTAAAATGATTGCTGACGCAGGACAAGCTTTTTTTTAAGAAAGCTTATACCTGTGTCAAGCAAAGCAAAGTTAGTGAATCCTGTCGAATGAGAAAGAAGATCCTGACGCCAATTGAAGGCCAAAGGACCGCATTTTCGCATTATTACTAATGCGGTATCGTATTTTAGACGTCAATTTCTAGTAATCAAAACGAAAACGGTCGAAGATCAGCGAAAATGTAAAAATTTAAAATTTTCATAGAAATTTTGAATGGAGATCCTTTCAGAAACCTTATTTATAAGCTGATTTTAATATATATCAGACCAATGTATTTATTGTACCGCAATACTAGATAATGGCCTCAAGGATTTTTTGACAGAGGAAACTCGAAAAAACTGATTCTTCCTTTTTTTTTACAATTCCAACCGACGTAAGTGATTATTTTTTCACAAATGGCTTATTACAATGTAACATCTCAGTCGTATTTATATTTTAGTCCTTTTGTTGCTTGCTTACTGGTCGAGCAGATATTTCCGAACTGAGGATATTTCCGAATTATTCGCTAGTTCGGTAACTTGGAGGTACTTTTTTCACAATATCGGTGATACAGGCGTTAAGGTATTCAGAAAAATAACCTACATGCAAAAGGAAATCTCAAAATATTTTCATTTGGTATGTTTTTTGCGTTTGTTTTCTCGCAGTTTGTAAGTTTCATCTGTTTAAGAGCTGGGGAAAGTGACGTCATTGAGTTCTGCATGAACAGATCTTGACCTAGTTTCGCAGTAACACATTTTTCAAAAATTTATTCTTGTCAACAAATTGATATAAACATGCATTAAGAGGGACCAAGGCAGGATATTTACGACTCGGTAAAGATAATGTGACAGAATACAAATAACATTTGAAATAATTCGGAATTAACCGTATCTCATCATGGTAAAGAAAGGCGCTTTAATACTAACTTTGGTAATTTGTTTTACGTTTTATGGTGACATAGAATTCTTCATTAAGGTCATAAGGTAAATATCAAAAAGTTTTGAAACATTTGATCCATATTTGACCCCATGAGAGGTGAAAATTAAAATCGTTCGGAAATACCTTTAGTACATGCGTGAAATGGCCTTTTAAGGGGGTATTTAAATACCCTCAAATCAGCATTTGTAGATCGATTTTCAAAATTATTTTTACATAGGCATCTGTATACAGGGTGAAGCATTATTTGTACCAAGTTTCACAGGAAATGGACATAAAGAAGCTGAGTTATTGACAAAAAACTGGAAAATCGTTCGGAATTTGTCTGCTCGACCAGTAGATTTCCATATTTTCAATTCTTTTTTTGTGAATGTTCAGGGAGGGGGCATAGTTCTAGGATACAAGTGTGATACATGTGTGGAGTATAAGAAAGACAAGTACAATTAAGGAAAAATGATAAATAGTGCATTCGGAAAAGGAAAAATTTAAAGGAAATTAAAGCATATACCGTAATGGCACTCATTGTGCAATTTGTGAGCTCCCCAGTTTCTGTAAACTAGTTTTATTAAAACTAGTTGTATTGAAACTAATTGAAGAAGGCTTAAGTTGCATCCTCCAAGGTTACACAACAAACCTTATACATCTTATTTGTCCAGCTCCTTGTATTGCCTATTGTGTTTACTCTGTCTTCTCAACAGAGTATAAACCATGTCTTAAGCTTATACTGTAATGTACCTTTGTACATGTATGCTACACCCCTGCATGTCTGGGTCTGCACCCTGTCAATGTCCCAGACTGAGGTAGCTAAGTATTTTACACACACAAAGTAGAGATACTGCATGAACCAAACTAGTACATGTGATTCATCCTGGGATACCAAGATGGACCCATCAATGGGATGCCACATGTGACCTACTTCTTCCACTTGAGTGCCTTGTTGAAGAAGTTTGGGATAACTCAAAAGTTGACAAAGTACTGCTACTGATGCTACAGTAACCAAACTTGATCTTGAATGTGATTTATCAATGATTCCTGGGATACTGAAATAGACCCATGCATCAGATAATCTGACCTACCGTTACTTCAAGTATCTGACTCACATGAACAGGCATCAAAATTAAGAGGAAATACTTGCAAAATGCATACATGTATTATAAGGAGGGACGATATTTGGATATTGTGAGTTCAAAACTAAACCATTGGAAAAAAATTTATTACGTTTCATGATCTCCACTAAGTTTTTGTGTCGCCTGCGAAGCACAGCGACACTTAGGGATCACTTTGTCCGTTGTCCGTCTGTCCGTCTGTCCGTCCGTCTGTCTGTCTGTCTGTCTGTCTGTCTGTCTGTCCGTCTGTCTGTCACACTTGGGTGTCACACCCCATAACTTTTGATTGGTAAGTGATAGGGCTTTGAAATTTCACATGTGTATTCCTTGTGACAAGACCTTTCTACACATGTCATAATTTTTGACCTTGTGACCTTGACCTAGATATTTGACCTACTTTTCTAAAAATCTAATATTGGCTATATCTCTTGATTGGTTAGTGATAGGGCTTTGATATTTCACATGTGTATTCCTTGTGACAAGACCTTTCTACACATATCATAATTTTTGACCTCGTGAGCTTGACCAAGATATTTGACCTACTTTTCAAAAAATCTAAGATTAGCTATATCTTTTGATTGGTAAGTGATAGGGCTTTGATATTTCACATGTGTATTTCTTGTGACAAACCCTTTCTTCACATACTATATTATTTTACCTTACGACCTTGACCTAGATATTTGACCTACTTTAAAAAAAAATCCAAGATTGGCTATATCTTTTGATTGGCAAGTGATAGGGCTTTGATATTTCTCTTGTGTATTCCTTTTGACAATACCATTCTACACATACCTTAATTTTGACCTTGTGACATTGACCTAGATATTTGACCTACTTTTCAAAAAATTAAGATTTGCTATATCTTTTGATTGGTAAGTGATAGGGCTTTGATATTTCATATGTGTATTCCTCCTTGTGACAAGGCCTTTCTAAACATATCATAACTTTTGACCTCATGACCTTGACCTAGATATTTGACCTACTTTTCAAAAAATCTTAGATTGGCTATTTCTTTTGATTGCTGAGTGATAGGCTTTGATATTTCACATGTGCATTCCATGTGACAAGACCTTTCTTCACATACCATCATTTTTTACCTCGTGCACTTGCCCTATATATTTGACCTACTTTTCAACAAATCGACAAATTGGCTGTATCTTTTGAGTGGTAAGTGATAGGGCTTTGATATTTCACATTTGTATTCCTTATGAAAAGACCTTTCTAAACATTCCATAATTTTTGACCTAGTGACCTTGCCCTTGATATTTGACCTATTTTCAATAAAAAAAAAAATCCGCTTCGCAGGCGACACAAGCATTCCTTGGATTGCTATTTTTAGCTCACCTCGACGAAGTTGAGTGAGCTTATGCTATAACCCCACGCGTCCGCGTCCGCGTCCGGTTAAGAAGTTTGGGGTAGCTCAGTATCTGACAAAGTACTAATGCTACAGTAACCAAACTTGCACAAGTGATTCATCTTTGGATGCTGAGGTGAACCCATGCATCGGATGCAGCATCTGACCTACATTTTCCGCTTGAGTGACTTGGTTAAGAAGTTTGGGGTAGCTCAGTATCTGACAAAGTACTAATGCTACAGTAACCAAACTGGCACAAGTGATTCATCTTTGGATGCTGAGGTGAACCCATGCATCGTATGCAGCATCTGACCTACATTTTCCGCTTGAGTGACTCGGTTAAGAAGTTTGGGGTAGCTCAGTATCTGACAAAGTACTAATGCTACAGTAACCAAACTGGCACAAGTGATTCATCTTTGGATGCTGAGGTGAACCCATGCATTGTATGCAGCATCTGACCTACATTTTCCGCTTGAGTGACTCGGTTAAGAAGTTTGGGGTAGCTCAGTATCTGACAAAGTACTGATGCTACAGTAACCAAACTTGCACAAGTGATTCATCTTTGGATGCTGAGGTGAACCCATGCATTGGATGCTGCATCTGACCTACATTTTCCGCTTGAGTGACTTGGTTAAGAAGTTTGGGGTAGCTCAGTATCTGACAAAGTACTGATGCTACATTAACCAAACTTGCACAAGTGATTCATCTTTGGATGCTGAGGTGAACCCATGCATCGGATGCAGCATCTGACCTACTTTTTCCACTTGAGTGATTTGGATAAGAAGTTTGGGGTAGCTCAGTATCTGACAAAGTAGTAATGCTACAGTAACCAAACTTGCACAAGTGATTCATCTTTGGATGCCGAGATGGATCCATGCATCGGATAAAGCATCTGACCTACTTTTTCCACTTGAGTGATTTTGCTTTTAAAAGCCAATATTGAGCAAAGTATAAGTGCTACATGTACCAACTTGCATATTGGATGTATCTTTGATCAAACTTTCATATAATGACCTTGACCTACTTTTTCCGCTTGAGTGATTTTGCCTTTAAAAGCCATTATTGAGCAAAGTATAAGTGCTACATGTACCAAACTTGCTTATTGGATGTATCATTGATCAAACTTTCATGTAATGACCTTGACCTACTTTTTCCGCTTGAATGATTTTGTCTTTAAAAGCCAATATTGAGCAAAGTATAAGTGCTACATGTACCAAACTTGCATATATGATTTATTTTTGATCAAACTTTCATAAAATGGCCTTGACCTACTTTTTCTGCTTGAGTGATTTTGCCTTTAAAAGCCAATATTGAGCAAAGTATAAGTGCTACATGTACCAAACTTACATATTGGATGTATCTTTGATCATTCTTTCATAAAATGACCTTGACCTACTTTTTCCGCTTGAATAATTTTGCCTTTAAAAGCCAATATTGAGCAAAGTATAAGTGCTACATGTACCAAACTTACATATTGGATGTATCTTTGATTATTCTTTCATAAAATGACCTTGACCTACTATTTCCGCTTGAGTAATTTTGCCTTTAAAAGCCAATATTGAGCAAAGTATAAGTGCTTCATGTACGAAACTTACATATTGGATGTATCTTTGATAATTCTTTCATAAAATGACCTTGACCTACTTTTTCCGCTTGAGTTATTTTGCCTTTAAAAGCCAATATTGAGCAAAGTATAAGTGCTACATGTACCAAACTTACATATTGGATGTATCTTTGATCATTCTTTCATAAAATGACCTTGACCTACTTTTTCCGCTTGAGTAATTTTGCCTTTAAAAGCCAATATACATGTATTTAGAAATATGTTTGAATTGAATTTTGCTGCCACGAGGTGAGCTTCGTAATCTGTGATTACCTATGTTTAAATCTATATTTGATTGTCGAAAATTATATAATTTTCATACCCTATCAACGTTTACGTAAACGCCTAAATTATCAACTTGTACAGTCTTTCTATACATAAAACCTTTAACTATGTTCATGACAATCATAACCATTCACATGTTCTGAATAGATAGTTACTAATTCACCATAACAGATCAAAGATTTATACTTTTTTCTTAATTTTGAAATTAGCTTTAACATTTATTGTAGTTGATGCATTTGATGACAAAGTGACTCCTTATTTACAAAAACAACAACGACCAAAAAATACCAACCTTATTTTTTTTAGCTCACCTCGACGAAGTTGAGTGAGCTTATGCTATAACCCCACGCGTCCGTGTCCGTGTCCGCGTCCGCGTCCGGTTAAGAAGTTTGGGGTAGCTCAGTATCTGACAAAGTACTAATGCTACAGTAACCAAACTTGCACAAGTGATTCATCTTTGGATGCTGAGGTGAACCCATGCATCGGATGCAGCATCTGACCTACATTTTCCGCTTGAGTGACTTGGTTAAGAAGTTTGGGGTAGCTCAGTATCTGACAAAGTACTAATGCTACAGTAACCAAACTTGCACAAGTGATTCATCTTTGGATGCTGAGGTGAACCCATGCATCGGATGCAGCATCTGACCTACATTTTCCGCTTGAGTGACTTGGTTAAGAAGTTTGGGGTAGCTCAGTATCTGACAAAGTACTAATGCTACAGTAACCAAACTTCCACAAGTGATTCATCTTTGGATGCTGAGGTGAACCCATGCATCGTATGCAGCATCTGACCTACATTTTCTGCTTGAGTGACTTGGTTAAGAAGTTTGGGGTAGCTCAGTATCTGACAAAGTACTGATGCTACAGTAACCAAACTTGCACAAGTGATTCATCTTTGGATGCTGAGGTGAACCCATGCATCGGATGCAGCATCTGACCTACATTTTCCACTTGAGTGACTTGGTTAAGAAGTTTGGGGTAGCTCAGTATCTGACAAAGTACTGATGCTACAGTAACCAAACTTGCACAAGTGATTCATCTTTGGATGCTGAGGTGAACCCATGCATCGGATGCAGCATCTGACCTACATTTTCCGCTTGAGTGATTTGGATAAGAAGTTTGGGGTAGCTCAGTATCTGACAAAGTACTAATGCTACAGTAACCAAACTTGCACAAGTGATTCATCTTTGGATGCCGAGATGGACCAATGCATCGGATGCAGCATCTGACCTACTTTTTCCACTTGAGTGATTTCTCTTTTAAAAGCGAATATTGAGCAAAGTTTAAGTGCTACATGTACCAAACTTGCATATTGGATGTATCTTTGATCAAACTTTCATAAAATGACCTTGACCTACTTTTTCCGCTTGAGTGATTTTGCCTTTAAAAGCCAATATTGAGCAAAGTATAAGTGCTAGATGTTCCAAACTTGCATATTAGATGTATCTTTGATCAAACTTTCATAAAATGATCTCGACCTACTTTTTCCGCTTGAGTGATTTTGCCTTTAAAAGCCAATATTGAGCAAAGTATAAGTGATACATGTACCAAACTTGCATATTGGATGTATCTTTGATCAATCTTTCATAAAATGACCTTGACCTACTTTTTCCGCTTGAGTGATTTTGCTCTATAAAGCCAATATTGAGCAAAGTATAACTGCTACATGTACCAAACTTGCATATTGGATGTATCTTTGATCAAACTTTCATAAAATGACCTTGACCTACTTTTTCTGCTTGAGTGGTTTTGCCTTTAAAAGCCAATATACATGTACTAAGAAATATGTTTGAATTGAATTTTGCTGTCACGAGGTGAGCTTCGTAATCTGTGATTACCTTTGTTTCAGGATGTGACTGTAAACTCGGCTTTTTAGCTCACCTCACGAAGTGAGAGGGAGCTTATGCTATCACCCTGTCGTCAGCGTCGGCGTCCGCACTAGTACGTTAAGAAGTTTTATTTCTCTATTATAAGTGCTAGGAAGTCCAAGCTTGCACAGATAATGCGTCTTTAAAAGTAGATCACGAATCTACGTTCAAATGTAGGTCATGACCTATATTTTCCGCTTGAGTGCACATGTTAGGAAGATTTGGGTATCAATGTTAAGAAGTTTTATCTCTCTATTATAAGTGCTAGGAAGTTCAAACTTGCACAGATGTGCGTCTTTATGAGTAGATCACAAATCTACATTCAAATATAGGTCATGACCTATATTTTCCGCTTGAGTGCACATGTTAGGAAGATTTGGGTATCAATGTTAAGAAGTTTTATTCCTTTATTGTAAGTGCTAGGAAGTCCAAACTTGCACAGATGATGCATCTTTAAGAGTAGATCATGAATCTACGTTCAAATGTAGGTAATGACCTACATTTTCTGCTTGAGTGCATATGGTAGGGAGATTTGGGTATCAATAGAGTACACCCATTCAGGCAAAATTTGGGTCAATAAATGAAATTCTCTACTTCCCTTTTCTGTTTTGTTTTTGTGTGGTATCATTTTTGTATGTTCTCAGAAGGACAGGTTTTCAAATTCAAAACTGTATATTCTTCGACTCCTGTCATGATAGAATGCTGCCATGAGGTGAGCTTTGTAATCTTTGATTACACTATGTTTTTTTCTGCCTGGATGTTAGCTTGAGGACTTTCTTCCACAAGCTAATTTTAGCTTGCGGCAATAAAAGTTAATTTCAATTCCTGTTGAGTGATTTTGTTTTCAAAAGCCAATATGTACCAAACTTGCATCTTTGGTCAAACTTTCATCAATGGACCTTGACCTACTATTTCCGTTTAAGTAATTTTGATTTGATCAAAATGGGTATTTATGGGCATTGTTTGACTTGTACATGTTTAAGACTTTTACATTTGATACATGTACCTGTACAACTTTGATCAAATTTTCATAAATTGACTTACTTCTTCTCTTGAATGATTTAGCAGTTATTTTCAAATGTTTGAGCATGTAGAATACAAGTCAGTTTACAGGATTTATGTTGTGCAAAACTCTCACAAGTTTACCTTCATTCTTAATTGCTTCAAAAGTAGTTAATTTAATTTTACTGTCATGATAACATGCTGCCACGAGGTGAGCTTTATGATCTGTGATTATGATGTGTTTTTGTTCATGGAATTTCTTAAATATTTTGAAAAAAAAAAAATTGTGCAATATCAATTGTATCATGCAATACTTAGCCTTATTTGAGTCACTTCTGTCTTTTTTCCACTGGCAACCAGGGGATGTTAAGAAAATGAGAAATAAATATTTATTTCCACCTTTTCCAAAGTCATTTGTACATGTTTAATCCAAATTAATGATATGAATTATCTTCACATTACAGATTTTCACGGCCCTCAGTTATGTCTGGCCAGGAAAAAACATCAGGTATTTTGTCATTTATTAAAATATTACATTTTGATGATATTTCATGGCTGATGTGTTTGAAACATGAGACCAGAAGGTCTCCAGAAGAATAATTTTTTAACAGCACACAATATGAACTTCACCAATTTTTAACACTACACTGACGCGCACACTGCACATAATACTCGTAAGAGGGTGATGCAGTATGAAGAGAGAGAGAGAGAGAGAGAGAGAGAGAGAGAGAGAGAGAGAGAGAGAGAGAGAGAGAGAGAGAGAGAGAGAGAGATAAGCAGAAGTATGATGTAGGCTATGTGAACTGTGCATTATTGGTGTTTCTATGTATTACCGTTTCTGACATACTAAGGTACATGTACTACAGAGGCCTTTGTTTGGTTCGTGGGACAGATAAGCATTGAAACAATACTAGCCACATTCATTTCCTTATCATCTGAGCTTATCTGTCTTAGCCTAAATGTCATCAATAAAATTTGATTTATAAATCTTCTTGATATAGAATATAGTAGTAGACTATTATGTTGTATGTATATGTTATTATTGTAGGGTAATAACTTTAATGTTTGCTCTGCATAGTTTTTATTGCTTACTCTAATAATACTGAACTCAGGATACAGGATGAAATGTAATATACTATGTCTAAGTACAATGTATACATGTATTCAGGAGTTTTTCAGTGGAAGCAAGTGTTTTTGTCATCTTTTCTTCTTGCTGCCATCTTTCCTGTTACATGAACTTGACAGAGGCATTGTATGCCAATGAATAACTTGTAATATGTGTGCTTCTCAATACAGGAAATGAAAAGAAAGCAAGGACATTTGATTTTATGGCCATGTTCCAAGAGGCAAGGCAAACAGCAATAGACAGAACACAAGGTAATCTACTGATGTTTGATTATGATTCACTTTTAAAAAAGTTAAATAAAGTGCATGTTTTTATGCCCCTGGAATCAAAAGATTCAGGGGCATGTAGTTTTTGGCCTGTCCGTCTGTTTGTCCGTGGCAAAAACTTTAACATTGGGCATAACTTTGGAATGGTAAGTGATAGGGCTTTGACATTTCACATGTGTATTCCTTGTGACAAGACCTTTCCATGGGGAACAATATTTTTGACCTTGATCTTTGACCTACTTTTCAAAAACTTTAACATTGGGCATAAATTTTGAATGATTCAAAAGATTCAGGGGCATGTAGTTTTTGGCCTGTCCGTCTGTTTGTCCGTGGCAAAAACTTTAACATTGGGCATAACTTTGGAATGGTAAGTGATAGGGCATTGATATTTTACATGTGTATTCCTTGTGACCAGACCTTTCCATTGGTACCAATTTTTTTTACCATGCGACCTTGACCTTTCACCAGCTGAACAGAAAATGGTGTTAATACTAACAATGATGCCGACGGGGCATTCATGTTTCACAAACACTGCTTTTTTTAAAGTATGTAATACAAAATTTAGTATTTTAGAGAAAAAGGAAGTTTGCATTTAAATATGTTTTTCTCTATTATATCGTATCATAACTTTGTCCAGTATTGTATGACTTTTTTACAGTGTAAAAAATATTAAGATAAAGGGTCAAGACAAAAGTCAAAGTCAAATCCATCGTAGGCAACATACATCTGTTGTCTTAAATCCTTATGTATTATACACTGTCCTCTCTGTGTAGGTGCATTTGATGTGGTAACTGAAGGTGAAAACGGCAAGTCAGATTCACCATCAAATCAAACATCAGATATCAAATCTGATTCCACAACAGCAAAGCTGCATATGAAAGAGAAAAGTAAAGGCAATGAAGTGGAGGAGGATGATTTGATTGGTCCTCCTTTACCCTCGGCAACAAAAGAGGAGGAGGAGGATGACATGATAGGACCTCCCCTTCCTCCGGGTATGCTTACCGCTACACCAACAATAAAGGGAGATCACTCTGATGACGATGAGGAGGAGGAGGAAGAAGAGGTGTGGTTAAACTCTGATACTTATTAACAAAGTTTTTTTATCGTAGATATGTTCAAATTTAAATATCACAATACTGTAAAGAATGAGTATGCATTCCTACATGTATGTATTGGTCATTTTCTCTCTTCTTTTACAGAGTTTAGAGAAGAAAATTCCCAGCAGTCATGAAATAACATTGAACCATGGATCTAAGCTTGTAAGCTATATTATTCTTTGTATATCCAAATACAGAAATATGTATCTATAGAACAATATGTATCTATAGAACAGTTTAACGTATCCATTGTACAAATGGAGATCTCCCTGACATCTCATCCATTTAAACAGTGTTAAAATTATCTTGGTAATCTTCGGCAGTGTCTCGATAGTTTCCGTGGCTTAGTTAGCGGTTGGCATGTTGACCTTTGATGTTGGATACCAACTTTTATGTTGCATTATGATATATTTAGGTAAAGATATGCCATAATTCTAAGTATATAATACACTTGATAATTTATTTGTACAATGGATACCTTAAGATCACAATGTTTTGCCAAATTTTCATTTTTAAAAGGTACATCCATCTATTCAGAATTTTTAGAATGGATAAAAATGACTGTGTTTACTAAGGAAAATTCTTTATTGGTTGCTTGAAGCCCCACTGGTAATCTTTTCTGAATAGGTTACATCCTGTTTTTTAGGATTAATCTGTGGATATGGCAAAAATGATCTATGTTGGCATCTCCTCCAATACATGTACTGGGTTTCCATACATCATGGACCCTTAAATAAGAACAATTTTATGGTTGATACACAACATTTTACAGGTTTCAGCTTTAGCTCTGGATCCAGCAGGTGCCAGGCTTGTCACAGGGGGACATGATTTTGAGGTGCGTTTCTTCGACTTTGCAGGAATGGATGCTTCCTTACAGTCATTCAGATCTATAAGGCCATGCGAGAGGTTAGATTTCTGCCTTAAAGGCAGATAGACTGAGCATTGGGTGCTTATTCACAGACCTTTAGGGTTTGGATCTATTCATCTGTAAAAATTGTCTTCTAGCAAGAATTCATATGAATATTTTACTGTAAACAACACCCCTTTTATATGCAAAGTGACATATCTAGGATTATTCCAAGTGGTGTTTTTCTTCTGTCTCTAAATCTATATCTATCAGTTTAAGGCACTTGTGACTATTTCTTTGTTATTATACATGATCATACATGTCGAAGGAGTAGGTGCGGTAACCTGCCATTTCGGCCCTATTTTCAAAGTTGATCATATATCAATAATATTCTAGTTCATTTAATGTCAAATGTATAGTGAATCCAAAATAGGAAAGCCTGTCTTGATTTCACAGTCCTATACCGAATAATATGTTGCTCAGAACGTCTAAAACGTCGAGTTCTTGGAAAATTTCAATAACTGAGCAAAATTTCGACACAAATTTATGAAATTAAGTAATGATCCAGGCCTTGCCCATGATAATTTTTGTACCAATCAATGGATTTTTGATTGGCCTTTTAATTTGCTTTAAATATTTCATGGGCAAGGCCTACAGCGAGATGAATTTTGAAGATTTGTGTGTAAAATACGATGTTTTTCCTTTGTTTTGCGTCATTCAGGGAAAAATGGCGTCAGATCATGAAGCATACACCACGCTGGTGACGTTACGAGGGCTCAGAATTAAGACGCTGTATTTTCTCAGACATTCATTGCAAAACATAATTAAAAATTTGTTTGTCAAAAACATTTTTTTCGAAAGTAAAGGGCCGATATGAGAGGTTAGCACACCTAGTCCTTTGCATGGAATATTAGTCACAAAAATACTTACCTCAGAGAATATTATTAAGATTATGATCAAGTTCAATGTAACAAATTTAAAAAGTCAAAATTTATGTGAAAATTAAAAAGAACAAAATATTGCAATTACTGTATTAAATTTTCATTGTCAAAGTAAAATGACTTCAAACATAATTTTCTTTAAAAGAAAAAACCTTTTTTATACAGTATCTGTGTTTCAGTCATCACATAAAACAACTGCAGTATAGCTCCACAGGAGACAAAATTCTTGTTGTTGCTGGCAATGCCAAAGCCAAAGTACTGGACAGAGATGGTCATGAGGTGTTAGAATGTGCCAAAGGAGACCCATATCTGGTAGACATGGCCAGTACTAAGGTGAGATAGTAATGTCACAATATGTGGTGATAGAATATGCCAAAGGTAAACCATATCTGGTAGACATGGCCATCACTAAGGTAAGATTGTTATGCGGTGTTAGAATGTACCAAAGGAGACCCATATCTGGTAGACATGGCCAGTACTAAGGTGAGATAGTCATGCGGTGTTAGAATGTGCCAAGGAGACCTATAACTGGTAGACATGGCCAGTACTAGGGTAAGATAGTCATGTGGTCATAGAATTGCCAAAGGAGACCGTATCTGGTAGACATTGCCAGTGCTAAGGTGAGATAGTAATGTCACAATATGTGGTGATAGAATATGCCAAAGGTAAACCATATCTGGTAGACATGGCCATCACTAAGGTAAGATTGTTATGCAGTGTTAGAATGTACCAAAGGAGACCCATATCTGGTAGACATGGCCAGTACTAAGGTGAGATAGTCATGCGGTGTTAGAATGTGCCAAGGAGACCCATAACTGGTAGACATGGCCAGTACTAGGGTAAGATAGTCATGTGGTCATAGAATTGCCAAAGGAGACCGTATATGGTAGACATTGCCAGTGCTAAGGTGAGATAGTTATGTGGTCTAGAATGTGCCAAAGGAGACCATATCTGGGAGTCATGGCCATTACTATGATTAAGCTACTTATATGGTGTTAGAATGTGCCAAAGGAGACCCATATCTGGTAGACATGGCCAGTACTAAGGTGAGATAGTAATGTCACAATATGTGGTGATAGAATATGCCAAAGGTAAATCATATCTGGTAGACATGGCCATCACTAAGGTAAGATTGTTATGCGGTGTTAGAATGTACCAAAGGAGACCCATATCTGGTAGACATGGCCAGTACTAAGGTGAGATAGTCATGCGGTGTTAGAATGTGCCAAGGAGACCCATAACTGCTAGACATGGCCAGTACTAGGGTAAGATAGTCATGTGGTCATATAATTGCCAAAGGAGACCGTATCTGGTAGACATTGCCAGTGCTAAGGTGAGATAGTTATGTGGTCAAGAATGTGCCAAAGGAGACCATATCTGGGAGTCATGGCCATTACTACGATTAAGTTACTTATGTGGTGATAGAATGTGCCAAAGGAGACCATATCTGGTAGACATAGCCAGTACTAAGGTGAGATGGTTATGTGGTGTTAGAATGTGGCAAGGAGACTCATATCTTGTAGACATAGCAAGTACTGGAGGGATGGCCATGTGGTGTTAGAAAGTGCCAAAGGAGACCCATATCTGGTAGACATAGCCAGTACTAAGGTGAGATGGTCATTTGGTGTTAGAATGTGCCAAAGGAGACTCATTTCTGGTAGACATAGCCAGTACTAAGGTGAGATGATCATGTGGTGTTAGAATGTGCCTAACGTGAACCATATCTGGTAGACATAGCAAGTACTAAGGTGAGATGGTCATGCCATGTTAGAGTGTACCAAAGGAGACTCATTTCTGGTGGACATAGCCAGAACTAAGGTGAGATGGTTATGTGATGTTAGAATGTGCCAAAGGAGACTCATATCTGGTAGACATAGCCAGTACTAAGATGAGATGGTTATGTGATGTTAGAATGTGCCAAAGGAGACTCATATCTGGTAGACATAGCCAGTACTAAGATGAAATGGTTATGTGATGTTAGAATGTGCCAAAGGAGACTCATTTCTGGTAGACATAGCCAGTACTAATGTGAGATGGTCATGCCATGTTAGAATGTGCCAAAGATGAACCATATCTGGTAGACATAGCCAGTACTAAGGTGAGATGGTTATGTGATGTTAGAATGTGCCAAAGGAGACTCATATCTGGTAGACATAGCCAATACTAAGGTGAAATGGTCATGCCATGTTAGAGTGTGCCAAAGGTGAACCATATCTGGTAGACATAGCCAGTTTCGGGTGAGATGGTTATGTGGTGTTAGAATGTTCCAAAGGTTAACCATTTTAGGTAGACATGGCCAGTATTAAAGGAAGATTGTTATGAGTTGATAGTACATCAGTATGAAATGTCATAGTGTACAAGACAAGTACATGGAATATTTAAGAATGTTATAAGGTGAATATTACATCTAATACTTGTACTTTTTTTCAGGGTCATACTGCAATGTTAAACTGTGGAGGATGGAATCCTAAAGTTAGAGAGGAGTTCATGACATGTTCTAATGATGGGTGAGAAGGCGTATTTGTACAGTCTGATATCCTTGAATGATAAACATTTTTGGAGACAGGTTTAAAAGTTGTACAGAATTTCTCATATATTCTCATCCTTTTGAATCAAATTTGTATTAAATTAATGTTTAAAAAAAAGGACAGACCTTTAAAAAGAAGGACGGACTCTGTTATTAGTTAATTTCTCAGTACATTTTAGACAGTTGAAGACATGTATCATGACATTTGTGAAGTTGATTCTGAAGTTGACCTTGTAGATAGAATTCTTCTATAAATAATAGATAGGAAGTAAATGATCATTGAGATGCAGCATGGGAATTCAAGTAAAGTTAATATCAAAAGACCAACTTTACAGTTTAAAATAATAAATGATCATCATACTGCTTTTCTTTTTCCTTTTTATAGAACTGTAAGGTTATGGGATGTCAACATGGAAGGTAAAAAGCACAAAAATATAATGAAACCTCGGTCACAACAAGGAAGAAAGATAACTCCTACAACCTGTGCATACAGTTACGATGGGAGATGGTGTGCATGTGCTTGTGAGGATGGGTCAATACAAATCTGGGATCATAA
Organism: Pinctada imbricata; assembly: GCA_033119305.1. Classification (NCBI taxonomy): domain Eukaryota; kingdom Metazoa; phylum Mollusca; class Bivalvia; order Pterioida; family Pteriidae; genus Pinctada; species Pinctada imbricata. The sequence continues at coordinate 11,682,472 of VSWD01000010.1, read as the reverse complement.
TAAAATGTTTGTGAGTAGATACACACAATTCTCAAGCAATTTTCTCAAATAAAAAAATTGCTGTAAATAATTTTGATTTCATATTAAGTCAATCCTGGGGAATCTATGACAGATATTGATTTAATTATAAAAAAAGAGAACTTATCTTTCACATCTGATTACTTGAGACACAGTTTTTGAAAAAATCTGGAATTATCACTGGCACATACTGATGGATTTTCTCCTATCTCTTGTACTTAGGTATAGCAGTGTATAGAGATGATAATATAATTATTTCTTCCAGGTAAATGTAGCGATGCTGAACAGGAATTGTCACATGAATGGTAGTGATACGTCATGTTTATGTTTCTCATATGATGGAAGAATTCTGGCATCAAGAGGTGGTAAGTATCATACATCTCTTTCTTTTGTGCTTTCATGTAAACCTTTTTTTCTTATGGTACTTGTACCTGAGAAATGTTTTTTTTCAATAAAAATTTGTCAAATATAAATTAAAGTACATTGTATCTGTGATTTATTCCAGGTGATGATACACTAAAGCTTTGGGATTTGAGGAATTTTAAAAAGCCATTAAATGTCAAAGAAAATTTGACAAATTTCTTCCCAGTGTAAGTAGTCAGATAAACGTATGATCTTTTTCTTCCCTGTAATAAACCAATCATTCTTTACTTTAAAATTGAAGCAACCTGCTGAAACCTTATTGCTTCTGTATAGATTTAAATTTTGAATGTACGTTATGCGGTAGTTTTCTATAACAGTTTTAGGCAAGCTAGAAACTAAACATTGCACGATTAATAAATTTTTAAGGAAACAGTCTTGACAACAGTAATTCAAATTAAATGATTTGTCATATATTTGGTTTTTGGTATCAAGTCTACCTTACAGTCTTTTACAGGATTTTTTTCTGATTTCAGAACTGACTGTGTATTTAGTCCAGATGATAGGATGATCATTACAGGTACATCTGTTAAAAAAGGCGGAAACGGAAAATTGTACTTCCTGGATAGAGAAACCCTTAACACCGTGTCAACTATGGAGTTCAGTGACACCGTAAGAATTGACATTTATGAACAGATGTAGGAAATTTAAAGATTTAGTGGAGAATACAAAGATGGAAACCTTAGATTGGGACATTAATGTTTCATAGACTTGTTTTAAGTTAAGATTTTTTATACCATTCCTCCTATTGCTACACTTACAGTAAGTTCAGATTACATGTTTACTTTCATTTTATTAAGATAATTTTCTCAATCAAGACTCTTCTAATTGTCCATATTTACATGCAAGTTGTCATTCAATATTTACACCAGTTTTGGTATCTTTGTAGAGTGTGGTAAGAACATTGTGGCATCCCAAGCTAAATCAAATAGTGGTGGGATGTGGTGATGGTCAGGCCAAATTGTTCTACGACCCGGACAAAAGTCAGAGGTAATAAATAGTGTACATCACAGGTCGTTATAGATATGAACACCGTCATTAAGTCTTATAATGTGACAATTGCTGTTAAGAACAGTTTTAAAGTAAAATATACCAGGGCTTTTGTGAGCCCAAATAGATCTACACAGTGAAATAGCTGAATAGATATGAAGTACTTTATTTTAAAATAATTGCTGATCATACATGTATTTCTCATTCATAGGGGTGCTTTACTGTGTGTTGTTAAACAAAAGAGAAAGGCTAAACAAGACTTTGCTGTGGCAGATCAACAAATTATTACTCGTAAGTAAACCATTTACTCAGTCTTGTTCTACTCATTTATTCATCATTACATGCTTTCTATGGAGAAATGTAATAACTAATATCATGTTGCACCACCAACTCAGAGTTCCTGAAGAGTATCAGTTATATCGGATTTGCTGATAAATATTTGTAAAAATCCAATGAAATCTCACACTATAACTATTATTTGGACCGATGAAAATCCCCAAATGTCTGATATTCCATGGACACTTTTAAGCTCACCGGGACGAAAAAGTCCGGAGAGCTAATGCCATACCCTCGGCCTCATCGTCCGTAGACAAAACTTTAACCTGGGCTATATCTCTTGAACTGTAAGGGGTAGGGCTTTGATATTTCACATGTAGATACCTTGTAATGAGACCTTTCATTTGAGACCATGACCTTTGACCTAGTGACCTTGACCTTGGACTTTGACCTACTTTTCAAAAAACTTTAACCTGGTTTCTGACAAAAACCTGTGTAGGCGAGCTATGTAATCTTTGATTACCCTATGTTTCATATCATGTGATACGCAAATCATTTAATTTCCATTGTTATTATCAAGAAATGATGATTCTGATTGGCAGAGAAATTTTGTTGATACCTGTATCAACACAAAACGGAAGTACACACTTAGCAATGTTATAATCAATGTCGTTAGCAACACGATTTCATAGTAGAAAATAAACATTGAAAAGCCACGAAATTGAAATGGTAAGTAATCAATGTAATATTTTTTTGGTTGATGGAGGTATCAACACCAAAAAAACGCGCATGATGCAGTTTTCCCTCAATTTTTGGAGTTGATACCTCGATCAACCAAAAAAACATTACAAAGATTCCTTAAATGATATTTTCCACGGGAATCCCCTTTGATTAAACCAGATACATGTAAATACTGTCTAAATCTACTTTATATGAATGTATTTACATATAAGGCCTATCTTATGACCATCATTATCAGATATATCATGGTAATCTATTCTGATCAGGAATATTCAGAGAACACTTAAACAGAAAATTTTGTATCTGTCGTGCACCATATCATATTGTGGTGAGCACCGAAAATTTTCTGCTTTAGCGTTCTCTGAATATAACTCTATTCTTGATCAGAATAGATTACCATCATATAATTTATAATGATGGTCATGTGATAGGCCTAAAATAAATTCATATAAAGTAGATTTAGAGAGTATTTACCTGGTTTAATCCATGGGGATTCCGTGGAACATATCATTTGCGTATCATGTGATATGCAACAGTGATGGAAGTTTTCACAAACTCTGCTAACTCATATAACACACATTCTCAGGTACTTTATCTAGAGTCTATTACAATGTGGTGTAATAGGGATTTTTAGCTCACCTCGACGAAGTTGAGTGAGCTTATGCTATATCCCCGCGCATCTGCATCCCCGTCCGGTTTAGAGGTTTGGGGTAGCTCAGTATTTGGCAAAGTAACCCATGCATCGGATGCTGCATCTGACCTACATTTTCTGCTCAAGTGGCTTGGTTAAGAAGTTGCATATTGGATGTATCTTTGATCAAACTTTTATAAAATGACCTTGACCTACTTTTTCTGCTTGAGTGATTTTGCCTTTAAAAGCCAATATTGAGCAAAGTATAAGTGCTACATGTACCAAACTTGCATATTGGATGTATCTTTGATCAAACTTTCATAAAATGACCTTGACCTATTTTTTCCACTTGAATAGTTCTGCCTTTAAAAGCCAATATACATGTACTTAGAAATATGTTTGAATTGAATTTTGCTGCCATGAGGTGAGCTTCATAATCTGTGATTACCTATGTTTATTTCTACAGATGGTCTTCAGAGTCAGACATTTAGTAATAAAATGTCTTAATACTTGTAACAAATACACAATCATCCTACATGTACTTTTACCCATAAATGTTTTACTTTATTTCAGCATATGCATTACCCATGTTTCGACAAGGTCGTCCAAGTAGTACTAAAACACATGAGGAGAAGATAAGAAAAGATCCAGTCAAGTCTAAAAGGCCGGATCTTCCCATATACGGACCTGGTAAGTATGAAATGGCCTTGACCTTCAAAAAACTGTCATAATATCAACATTTACATTTGCATATTCACCAATTGAACTTTAAATGTTTGACGACAACCCCCCCCCCCCCCTCCAAAAAAAAAGAGGCAAAATAAATTTTTCTTCTTCTTGATTTGAAAATTTAAAGCTTATGGCCTTTCAAAACCTATATCCAAAATGGAAATAACTGTAAAAAAAAATTAAAAATTGGAAAACTCTTCTTTGGACATTTTTGTGTGACTTCATGTAGGTGAGGGTGGCAGAGTTGGTGCCAAAGGTGCTACACTTTCTCAGTATGTCGCTCAGAGCTTAGTGAAGAGGAAGCCTGACAAATACGAAAATGATCCAAGAACAGCCATCTTACGACATGCAAAGGCTGCGGCAGAGAATCCCTTCTACATAGACAGAGCATACAACAAAGGGTATAAATTCTCAGTACTTTACTAGGAAGCTTATTGTAGAACTCCCTGTGACATTCAATCACAAGAATTTATTAAACTTGTATAATAAAACATTTAACTAACAATTCCAACACAGTACACATTTCAGTACTCACTCATTAGTACGGAGTAAAGTACTAAGTTAGTTTTGATCTATTTTTAGCACACATCCTACGATACTGAGAGAGGAGGTGGAGGAAAAGGAGGAGGAAGATGAGGAACCAGAGTGGAAGAAAACAAAGATCGGATAACTCTTGTCGACCTTGTTTTTAGTATACACCTTATAATACTGAGGGAGGAGAAAGAGGAAGAGGAGAAGAGGAACCAGAATGGAAGAAAGTAAAGATTGGATAACTCTTACTGACCTCATATTTAACATACAATTTACAATACGGAGGGAGAGGGAGGAGGCAGAACCAGAGTGGAAGAAAACAAAGATCAGATAACTCTTACTGGTCTTGCCATGTCTTTCATTTCATTATGTAAATAATCATCAATAAATCAAATCATTCTGAATGTTTTCAGTTTTAATTTGTTAAGGTCTTTGAAGAATACTAAATGTGAAATATACAAGTAGTTCTATCAAAGTTTTATGACATAATGTAAGCAGATCCTATATGACATACTGTAACTTACTAAGCAGATCTATACTTTTGGTGGATGCAAAAGGAACATGTTCAATGCAAAGTGGCTAATGCTACATCATTACATGCTGTCCAAAAATAGAGAGTGTACATAAGTTTGATTACAATTTCATGTAAATATCATGCAAGAATATCCTTTTCTAAGTGGTATTGAAAACGGGTAAAGTGAAAACAAGAAGTATTCCAATAATAGCAAGAAAAGAAAGTAACCACATTACGGAGTAGCCACTTGATGCATGTGAAGTCCTGCCAAGGTCACTCACTATGCCGTCTAACTGATCAGTGAAAGCCACAAAGGAAAACTTCTCTATAACATGAGATCTGCCATTGGCACCCAGCTTCTTACTAAGATTTTTGTCTCTGGTAAACTTTATCATTGCTGTAGAAAAATGCTCCGCTTTGGGGTCGCAAAGGAATCCGGTCTCATTATTCACAACTGTTTCCAGTGGACCTCCACTGTTGGCCGCTATTACGGGACATTTCATGTACATAGCTTCTATGGGTACGATACCAAAATGCTCGTTCTGTGGAGTGTATAACAAACAGCTGACGTTTTTCAGGAGAGTCCTCTTTTGACTGTCAGAGAATGATCTCAGGAACGTGACATTATCACTACATTGTAAATTTTCTGCTAGTTGTTGTAGCTCTTTATAATATTCCTTGTTTTCTACAACTCTCTCGTCGTAACCCCCGGCCATAACTAAGTGTACACTTTCTTCAGGGTTATCCTTCTTTACTTTTGCTGTAAAATAATGTATTTGATAAGAAACATTTGTGCTACAGATGGAGGAAATCAAAATACAAACATTTATTTAACCAAATAGGCCAAACTTTTATGAAACTGGGCTATTTTAAAGGTACAAAATGTATTCATTTATAATTGCAATATTGAAAAGGACGCAAAACTGCATGGATATTTGTTGATTTCAGAATATATTGATGTACATTACACTGCATCAGCAGAGAACAGGGTTTTTTTTTAGCTATTTGTGATTGCTGACTGTTTAAAATTCCATCATATAAAGAGTGATTGGGAAGGACAGGGGTCATGCACCGAATTTGGAAGATGGCCCATTGAAGTCTATGTGCTTTCTGATGAAATGACCCATTCAAATTGTAGAAAATCATGGAAAATGGACCATTCTCAAAACTTCCTTCCCAATCGCTGTATAAATGGTATTTCTTTACAATCATTTGTAAAATTCTGCAGAATCTAGATACATACACTGCAACCTCATAAGAACTACATGTATAAGAATATCAAGGTCAAGGTTATGATGTTATACATATATAAGCTCTACAATGCATTAAATATGGATAAAACCTTGCAGACATGTATGTAACCCAAACAAAAGTCTGTTACATAAAGTAATGTCAGATACAACATTGAGTGATTGTATATTATATTATGATGCTATTGAATTTGAAGACGTTTTACATTATGATGATTATATTACCGAGAGCTTGTATAGCCAGGGCAAGATTCTTCTTCCTCTCATATCTGTTGATAGACAAAAAAACGATCTCCTTGTTTTGAGGAATCAAGTCATCTGAGGGAGGATCCACAGGTTTGTCAAGGGTGGAGAAGTCCGGTATTGGATACAGTACTTGAGGACTGATGTGACCGAGACTGGTGAATGTCTGACGAAAGATTCCCGCTGGTAAAGAAGATTTATACTTCATTTGAATCATTTAAAAGATCAATGTACATAGCAAGAAATAATTGCATGTCCAAAGCAAATGAAATTTGCTGTCAAACTTGAAAATTTCAAACATGACGTATATTTTTACACATGCTTAAAAACAAAATTTCATGTACCTGTAAATTTGCTATTAACAAGGACACAGTCTGCCATCCCTGTTGTTTTCTCCTCTAGCCAATCTAGAGGTCGTCTGTATAACGATTTCATTAAGGTTTCCCTCTTTGTTAACAGCATATCCGGAAAGTGGCAATAGAAGATGACTTTAGCCAATGATAGACGCAGGATTGGTATGCAGGCAGATATCTGATCACAGAAAACAACATCATAGCTCAGAGTGCTGAAGTAAACAAGGTATAAAGCAGCATAGATCATTCTGATATAGGCACAGAGTGCATAACATCTACCCAGAATACTCCTTGGCAGCCAGTCTCCTACTGATGTTACAGTAAGGGTGCCGTCTTTAGTCTCTGTAAAGCAGTGAGAACGATCATGATGTGCCGTGACAAACTGCACTTCATGTCCTTTTGACTTCAGGGCTAAAGCAGCATCAATCACAGCCCGCTCTGCTCCTCCAATGCCCAGGTCAGGATGCAGAAACAATACCCTCATTCTGGGAACTATTCTAAAGGAAAGAAATATTCATTCTTGAATTGATATAATTTTTCAACTTTACATGTTTTGTTTATCAATAAATTGCAGTCGAAAAAACAATCAAATCTTTATTCTAACATTTTTTTTTTGTATTCTATCAAATTTTCCTGTAAAACATTACTAGTCATTAGGTTTTTTTCAGATTTGGACATCCAAAAAATGGATCAAAAGAAGACAGGCAAGTACATTTTTACGATACATATAGAATACACAGGTGATTTTAGGTACATACATACATAGGTCCACACAAGGTCAGTTTAGTGTTGCAACTATATGACTTTCAAAGACTGATTTCAAAAGCTTTCAATGACAAGCTTACATTCCCCTGACCCATGTAAATAACAGTAAAGGTTAAAAAATACAGTTTAAAAAACAATTTTTGATTCTGGACCTTGTTTTCTAAACAATGTTTTATATCATACTTTTTCTTCAAACACTATACTCTGTACATAGAATCATTTGTGGTGTATTAACTTTCGCTACTTTCATGGTTAGATTTGAACTGCAAATGTTTGTCTCAATAATTTTGAATACCAAATGTATAATTCAATACTAGTCAATACTAGCAAGAGGCGGAGCCGCGTATCATTTTCCATGTGAAATGGTAACTAATTGGTGTACTTTTAGAGAACAGCAAAAGAAATTACCAGCAAATGATTCTTCTCATAAAGTAAATGAAATTCAAAGATTTGTAAGCTGTGGCATGGTAAATTATTAATTATCATACAAAGAATTCATTTCAAACTTCTAAAGCAGTATGCAACATGTACAATTACCTTGTATTTTTTTCAAAACCTTTGTTTAAGGCCACACAATTACATATACATGATGATGGTGTTATTCATTGATTTGTAACATCTGTTTACAAAGTATTTGACATTTGCTTTAACAGTATCTTATTGTACAATTTAGATGTATGATGTGTCTGGAATTTGTTTATCATGTAACAAAACCTTTCTATTTGTATGAAGCAATTGCATCATTAGACTGAATAATCCCAGCAGTCCAAGGGACGGGACTATTCCATCTGTTGCATCATGTGGTCTTAATTTTCTTGAACCAACATTTGAAGAAATTTGACATTGTCCTTAAATGATTTTGCATTTAGTATGAGAGATGGTTCTAATACTTGGCAATTTTATAAAAACTTGCAACATCTCCTTTTTGGCTGTAATGTTTCGACCTAGTCTGACTTGCAGACCTACAACAGTGTTGGTCTGCAAGTCGGACTAGTTTCGACCCATCACAAAATTTAGTACTGGTCATAGTTATTTTACTCATGAATTCATGCATTGTTTAATCTTGGCCAATTATTTCTTCTTTGCAGTTTAACCACATTCTGATTAATTTGTATGCAAGGTCACATAAAGAATACGAAAGAAATTGTAACAGATCAAAACCGAAAGTACAACCGTATGATGCAATTTGCAATGGTATATCATACTGTGTCTCCTGACTAAATATAGATAGTATAAATGTCGAATTAACATAAGTATTTACGCACCCTTTTTTCACACTCCTCTGGATTCTAAACCAAAGGTTCGGTCTATGTTTAAAACGAAGTTAACAGATTGGGCAGGTGCCACATCGCCGGTAGTAAACAAAAGTTTTCATTTCGCATTAAACACTGAGCCCGAAGAAAAAAATCTTTTAAAAAAACTACAGAGAGTACAGTCTCGGGTTTTAGATGTGTCCAGGGCACTGGGATTTATAATATTAAACGATGTCATTGAACAGTAGAGCAGATATGTCAGACGAAATATGCCTGATTAACTAAAAAAAACCCGAAATAATCTTTCAAAGTCACCGTATACAACGTCACATCACAGGAACCTGTCGTTTTATTCGAGAAAATAAAATATTGTTCACTACCACACGACTCTGTTATTCTTATAGAAAATACTTTCTATAAGAATAACAGAGTCGTGTGGTAGTGAATATGATATTTTATTTTCTCGAATAAAACGACAGGTTCCTGTGGTCACATTAGGGGAGTCAGCCATGTGCGACACGGGGAGTCGACCCCGAAGCGGACGCACGACAAGATCGGCGAGTATTTCTTCAAATTTCTCGGATATTATACCATATTTCTCCAAATTGCATAGAGTGTGACAAACATTTCTTGATCTATCACGTTTGTCACTGGACTTCAGATACATCTACATACCTCAAACACTTCGTCCGCGTTTTACGAGTAGACCTAAATCATGGAAATCAACGATTTCGATCAGTCTTTTTCGCATATTTCTCTTCCATACTCACCTAATGTGCTGTGCTAGGAATGAAAATAGTATCCTGATACTGTTTTGAATGTGTATTGAGTATGTTTTGTCTGTTTAATGCATGGATTTTGATAAAACATCTCAAATTGTAATGTGTCACACGGGGAGTCGTTTTCAAGTATGCCGCGGGGAGTATTCTCAAAATATGATGTGTTGAAATAAGCCAAAGAAACGATTGGTATAGCATTTATATGGATAACAGTGACTGTCTGAATGTCCGTCTGTAATGGTGTGGAAAGGGGATAACACTTTCATCCCTTCTTCCCCATATTATCCACATCCCATCCCACTTTTTAGACACATTTGATGGTTAACTAGCTAGCCGTGGTTTATTGCCAAGTAATTCCCCGAGTCACACGAACCAATCAAATTATCATCACCCCGCGAAGCGGCTAATTTGTTCTGCAGACGACAATGGGCGGAGCTTCGCTGACTTTAAGTTTTTTGGAGATTTTACACCAGGCGAGTTCTATATCACATATAGGGAGGAATTTCAAGTCATGTCGGGATAAATGCCTAGCTCTGATGAAAAAAAGAGGCAGGGGCTTCTGACTATCGTTAAACAAAAATGAAATAATAATATAGATGTATCTATATATTAAGATAAAATAAGATCAAGTAAGTAAAAGAAACGACAGGGTTTTATTCATGGCTTATTGTTCTTTTGCTGGGTAATAATCTACCTGCCATCTATAGACATATCTAAAAGAGCGATATACCCGATAGCTTATCATCCGTAGTTCGTTCGTCCGTCCGTTGACTTACCACATTATTTTAAAAAAGTACTTCTAGATTATTTACCAATCGCCGATCGTGGTCGATGTGTATTCAAGTTCGATTCTGTAACTGCTGCAGAATTTCAAGAAACCTTACTGTTCAGGAATTAGGTAATTACTCAAGGTCCCCTAGCTTCGGCACACTACTTAATTCATAATTGCCCGTTTATTGATATTTTCAATGATTTTACCGTTTTAGACGTTTTGAACCTCTTAGTATACAATGTAGGGCTTTGAAATCAAACCAATCTTTTATCATTTCGATTTATTTACCTTTGACTTTATGTAAACTATTTTAAGGAATATCTGATCGTCTTTAAAATAGGGCCAAAATTGCAGGCATGTGTAAACACGCGTTGGTGCAGTGTAAGGGTGTGCGTTCGTGTGTTTTCATCCTGTTGAGATAATTTGAACCGAGAGGATATCTTCTATATAAGGACTTTTTGTGTCAGAACAACCAAAACATATCAACTCGCTTAAAAACCTTTATTCACCATAAAAAGAATTACATTCAAGGATGGTTCCAGTATTTCAAGGAGATAAAGAAGATCCTGATGACAATCTCAACAGCACTCAGAATAGAGCACCAAGTTGAACATTGACGGACCAATAGCAAGCAAGAGGTGAGACCAGTTGCCCGGAAGGAGCAAACATCCCCCGTTTGGCCAGCCGCACCCGCCGTCGAATATGAAAACAATATCCACAAACATATACTGTCCGAGGTTTAATGTCTATATAGTGCTATGGCGGCCATGTCAGGGTAAAACATGTAAAACACTTACTGTCAAACCCCTCGCCTAATTCTTTAAGTTAGATAGGGTGGGCGTTCTCAATATCCAAAATAAAAAATCCAAACAAACAAAAAAAAAAAAAAAAAAAGAAAGAAAACCGCGAGTTCTCGGGGAAAGGGGGGATAGACCACCAGTATTTACAGGACAGAACCTTAAGTTTGGTAGTATGGGCAATTGTTAGCAAAGATCCAAGACGCAAAATGAAACCTAAAATCTATTGCGAAACGGCTATCAATTATATCGCTACATATCTGTTTTAACCAATGGTAGTCAGACTGGAAATATTCCGCAACTTCCAGTCCGCAAAGCTCCGCACATTGTCTTCTGCAGAACAGGCTAGCCGCTTCGCGGCTTGATGATAATTTGATTGGTACATGCGACTCGGGGAGTAACTGGACAATAAACCACGGCTAGCTAGTTAAACCTAAAATGTGTCTAAACAGCTTATTGAAAACAAAGGAGGTGGATAATATGGGGAAGATGGGATAAAAGTGTTCTCCCCCTTTCCGCACCATTACAGACGGACAATCAGACAGTCACTATGATCCATATAAACGCTATAACCATCGTTTCCTATGCTTATTTCAACACATTATATTTTGAGAACACTCCCCGCGGCATACTTGAAAACGACTCCCCGTGTGACACATTACAATTTGCGATATTTTATCAAAATTCATGCATTAAACAGACAAAACATACACAATATACATTCAAAACAGTATCAGGATGCTATAGTCAATCCTAAAACAGCAAATTAGGTAAGTATGGAAGAGAAATATGCGGAAAAGACTGATCGAAATCGTTGATTTCCATGATTTAGGTCTACTCGTAAAACGCGGACGAAGTGTTTGAGGTATGTAGATGTATCTGAAGTCCAGTGACAAACGTGATAGATCAAGAAATGTTTGTCACACTCTGCAATTTGAATTTTGGAGAAATATGGTAAAGTATCCGAGAAATTTGAAGAAATACTCGTCGATCTTGTCAAGCGTCCGCTGCGGAACTGACTCCCCGTGCCGCACATGGCTGACTCCCCTAATGTGACGTTGTATACGGTGAAAGTGCCCGATTCGAATGTCCGATTTATTGCACAGAAATGGGTAAATCGATCGAATATACATTTGAGGGAACTCAATGAAATAGGTTCTGTACCTTTCTCAAGTCAAACTGCTTGCTCTGAGCCTCATCTCATACAAGAGATACCCGTTTTTTCAGTATAGAGAGTACAATGCAATTTTTTAATGGCAACTTAAGATTCTGTTTGACTTTTCAGTCCATAATTGTGTAAACATTATAATATTGTAAATAAAATAAAAAAACCCCATTGCCGACTACGCGAATCAAAAGAGAGGAATCTTATGATTGTTTTTTTCTTTTGTAAAATATTGAAAATATGATCAAATGTAAAATTGTATTTGGCCCTGCATCACAGTATTCATCATACAAAGTTTGTAAGGAACGTGGAAAAGGTTTCTGACGTCTCTGCTAGATGAAACGTAAAAGAAAGTAAGTTTTACTTTTTATGGGTAAGCGCATTTTAAGAAGTGTGTGTGTGAAAGGGGGTGTGTGTTCAATTACAGCACAGAAAGTAAAGTTGCGTAATCTAATGGAACTTTTTCCATTTGTTCTAGGGAAAATACTAAAAAATCACATTAAATCTATTTCTCTCTGAAACACCTTCAAAATTTGTAAAGTTCAAGTGATACATATGTAATGCTATATACATAACAGGTTTTTAGACATTTTCTCACGTTTTCGAGAGATCTCAGCCGAAGGAAGGGGATGCAAACTAATAATTTTAAATCATGGCTGCATATCTCCTGAGCCATAAGTGGTAATTTCACAAGTAGATTACTTATGACAAGACAATTCATCTTAAATTATGACCTTTGACCATGTGACCTTGACCTCGAAAATTGACCTACTTTTCTCAAACTTTAGATTTGATCATATGAACTTTTAAATGGTAAGTGATATGGCCTTTATATTTGATATATACATTCCTTTCAGAATAACCTTGACATAAATATCAAAAGTACGACTTTGTGACTTTAGCGTATGATTTTGATCGTCTTCTGTTTGAATAACAGGTTTTATATTCTCAAAGCTGTCACCCGGGGGGGGGGGGGGGGGGGGGATTTGTGTTTCACAAACATAGAGCTTCTTTAATCAAGTCATTACTTTGATCAACTACTTGATAGAATTTAGAAAAAAAATCGTGTTCCATTGTCACTGAATGGATTCTATATATACATATATATAGAATCCATTCAGTGACAATGGAACACGATTTTTTTTCAACCAAGGCAAGCGAATAAAAATGAAGAAGAAAACAATGACAGCGTAAATATCGATAAATCATCACATAATATACAAACTGCTAGTGGTTGATTAATTAAACTCATTCACTGAACTGGAAAGGGAGGGGTTGCATAGGCTTCTTTCTTTTTCTATCCTATTCTTTCGTGTATATCTTTCATTTGATCAGACACTTATTCAGTGCGGTAATACCAATTTTTAAGTTGCCATAGCAATCTAATTTTGTTTTTGTGCCAAATTTGATTTTGTGCCTAAGAGACATCATTTGTATTGACGTGGCCAGTGCGTCGCCTTTCTCGTCTTGAGGCAGATTCCCAGTAATTGTGACTTGTAACAGGAACAATCTCTCTGTATCATCTTAGATTCTTGTATGCATAGACAGGAAAAAGTCACAGCTAGGTGTTCTCCATTTTACCTTCATTTACATTTAGTATCCATTAACTTAGGTAGTGTCCTTGTGAGGGCCGGTCGATGTTTGTATTATTAATTGATTACGGTCACCTTTTCCTACTTTCAGCAATGTAACATAGATAAACTGAGCGCTACTGAAGGGGACGCATCAACAAGTTCAAAGTAGGATTCGCACGGCCACGCGTCGTCCGGAAGAATCCTGTTTATTATACAGTAAGACTTTGTTATGGATGAATCGTCGTACTGAGGGGGACCTACTGTGGGAAGAAAGGACACCTGTACTTACATAGATACATAGCCAAGGTATGTACATTCTGACATTTTATGTGTATACTTATTCTGTGTGTTTATTTATATTTGCCGTACATCCGTCACCTTCCGTGTAATTTCCTGTTCTCATTCTTAGGGCCCACATCAGGCTACTAAATAAAGTATGTAAACAATTTTCTTATACCTTCTTTCCTTCTTAATTACATTCTTTCTTTCTTTTCTGGTATTGTTTAACAAATTGACGGAGACCCAATTTCGGCAAATAGTTTAATATTGAGGACTGATCTTAACATCATACTTATGAATATTTCACATGAGCTGTGACTTAGCATATATGACATGCATAATTATCTCTTTGTTGAGCTTTTCATTTATAGGCAACTTTTGATGCGTCAGTGGGTATTTATAACAAATATTTGGAAAGGTAGAAAATAAAAAAAAACACCTCGTAATTCATATTATGCATCGGCACCAGCTGTAACTTTATTATTGACGATATCCTTCTATAAATATAACTAAATATTGTGGTATCTAGTGGATGACCATTAGACGGCATCATCACCGAAAACAAAATTTATGAAATCATTTTGGAAAATAGGGGTGACCGAAAATTTCCTTGTAAAGTTATCAGCAAATAACTTGTGAGTAAACGCATTAAGCGTCATTAATCTTGTCCCTTTGAAAGAGTTCGATATTTTAAAGAGTTATAATTGAAAGAAAATAGATAAATGAAAAGGTAAGCAGAAAGTTGGTGTCACAGGTTTTGATTTACAAGTGACAATGTCTTGCACGAGAGAATGTATATGATACAGAGATTTTTTTTTTTCATAATTTAAAAAAAAAATCCATCTTAATCTAAAAGATGAGGCGAATTTTTGAAACGATGGACGTTAATATTTAGGGTATCACTGTGATATCTATGTTTACGGCTGTTAGATGCTGGTTTTGTGGTTGAAACCAGGAAAACCGATATTCCGCATTTACCTGACGCAAATAAACTACAGAATCTAGTTGTTCCCACTCGAGGTCGAAATGAATGTTGTAGCTTTTTGTCGTATGGAGGGAGCAAACAATACATGCAATTCGACGTATTTGACCATGTTGACGTTGTATTTTGAACAAAAAAAAAAAAACTTACGAGAAAAGGGGTTTTCTTTGGTTCCTATTGTAACCGAACAACAAATTATTCACGTAGAATTTCTAGGGAACAAATGATGATGTAAAGCGAAAGAGGAAGAAGAAGAAGTATGACCCCAACCCTTTTGATCGTTAAATGCGGAATTCGAATTGCGGTTTTCTTACAGGTTTACTTCAAATTTTGATCAATACATCGTTTTGGTGCATAGTATAGATGAAATGTAAAAGCAATTTACATCTTAAAGCTCATACATAATTAGTTTTAACGGCAGCCACATCTATAAATGACTTAATCTTGACAGGTTATCGTTAATATTGCGTGATTTATAATCGTTTTTGTAACAGAACACGTGGAGAATTGTGGTACACGTGATCAAAATAAGGCGTATTTTGATTAGAATAAAGACTATGTGAAAAGGGAGTTTTCTGTAATCTGTGTCGTAAGTACTTACATATCACACAAATAAATAACTTACTTGTCACATATACAATCTCTTCTCTACGTCTTTACACTGGCTTTTCGAAAGAAAAAAAACAATTAGAGAACTTTCGTCTCTCCTAACAAACTAATTAATTACTTACATATGACTGATATTTTTGTAGGAAAAAAAGTAGTGGAGGAAGGGCTAAAGGGAGGGGGTTAAGATTAAACAGAGCGCATTGTGAAATTGGGTGTACTCCACTTCCATTAAAGAGGATGTTTTTTCCCCAATATTTTTGGTTCTTCTGAAAGGATGATGCTATTGTTACTGTGAGGTTGCGTCTCAAGATTACTCAATTTTAAAATGTATTCCTTCTGCATCCATACACGGAAATGTTTCCATTTCCTTACTTGAGCACTCAGCGGCACGGCTCGCATAATGTCTCCGTCAATCAACCTAGGATACGTATTGATCAAAACGTAAAATATTTCGGTCGTTCCTACAAGTTGAAAGAGTTAATTAGAACTGGTTAACGTTCCATCTCACACGATAAGATGTCCATAAAGATAATGTATATTAGAGGTTAATCCTCTAAGCTTGACTTTGTAAGATGACGGTGAGGCTGGTTGTTTGTCAGCACGTGTTGCCCTCCCTTGGGAGATCCGGACATCGCTATATACTGTCGTAAGACATATGTGACATTAACAATAGACTAGAGATAAATCTAGAGTCAAATGACATTGTAGGGGAACTGACTTGAATTTGTAGCTTAGCAATTATAAGGCATCTTTGATGTGGAGCTTTTGGCTAGCATTACAAGTAAAAAGAAGCTTAGGGTGTTGCACTTCTGCAGTCTATTTCCAGGCCTTTTCCTCCTGTCGCAAGGCCATGTAAAGTTGTGTGATACATTAAATGTTCAGAGATGTATCTTTTATCTGATAGACAGATTGAATAAAAGGATCAAGTTCTGGATTTAGATGATGACCGTTTGATGACCGTGCAGTTGTTTATGAATTGTTATAATACAGTCTTGTCTGTTAAGGGAAAAGCTAGTTACCAAATCCTTACATGTCAACAGAACAGTCACCAGCAAATTCTTTTAAAATAGCAACATACTAGTAGCTGCAAGACAGATTATGACAACCATCGTCAACGTATAGTCAACAAAACCGAATCTACATAAAAATTCGAGAGTAGCTTATGATGACCATCATCAACAAAGTCTTAAATAGCAAAGATGCTAAAGTGATCCTTATTAACAAAACAATAACAACAACTTGTGTCTAACGAGTAGCAAAGTCTACACAAGGAAGGCTTATAAAAAACGTCGCCAACTAAGCCTAAACAAAGTTGCTAGAGAAGCTGATGGTAACCTAAAGATCTAACAGTTGCAAAAGAATCTTAAGTAAAACGTCTTTTACAAATTCTTAACAACAACAACAGAAAACCGTTATCAACACAAATTTAGATGGTAACATTTGAGCTAAGCCAATCACAGGATCTGATATGGCTCTTCTTATTTGTGAAGAATCTGTGAAGAAACCGTCTTCATGGTCGTCATGGATTCAGCATCCTACAAAAAATATGTTGCTAGAGCACGGTTCGAACCCAGTCTTTCAGCATGCCATCTAGCACGCTACCGGGATAGTTGCCATCTTAGACGGTTAGAAGGTAATTTGAAGTTTCTTCATGAATAAGAAGGGGCTTCGCTGACGCTCCGCTCACTTATTATTCATGTAGTAACTTCAAATTACCTTCTAACCTATACATAGGGCACAAATAAGTGATCATAACTGACATCTCATTATATCATTAAACAACAAGCGAAAACAACTGACATCTTCTGATATTCTTAAAAACAACTGAATATCGTGGGCATCTTACAATATCCTTAAGAAAAACAACTAAACATCGTGGACATCTGAATATCGCGAACATCTTATGATATCCTTAAGAAAAACATCTGAATATCGTGAACATCTTATGATATCCTTAAGAAAAACATCTGAATATCGTGAACATCTTCTGATATCCTTAAGAAAAACATCTGAATATCGTGAACATCTTATGATATCCTTAAGAAAAACATCTGAATATCGTGAACTTCTTATGATATCCGTAAGAAAAACATCTGAATATCGTGAACATCTTATGATATCCGTAAGAAAAACAACTGAACATCGTGACGTCTCATGGTGTCCTTAAGAAAAACAACTGAACATCCTGAACATCTTAATATGATATCCTTAAACAACAACAACAACTGAACTTCGTGGACATCTTAATATGATATCCTTAAACAACAACAACTGAACATCGTGGACATCTTATGGTATCCGTAAGAAAAACAAATGAACATCGTGAACATCTTATGATATCCTTAAACAACAACAAGTGAACATCGTGAACATCTTATGATATCCTTAAGAAAAACAACTGAACATCGTGAACATCTTAAGTAGATATCCTTAAGAAAAACAACTGATTATCATGGACATATTATGATATCATTAAGAAGAACAACTGAACATCGTGAACATCTTATGATATCCTTAAGAAAAACGAATGAACATCGTGAACATCTTATGATATCCTTCAACCAGCGAACATCGTGGAAATCTTACGATGTCCTTAAACAACAAGTGAACATCGTGAACATCTTTTGATATCATTAAACAGCAACTGGATACGTGGATATTTTATGATATCCTCAAGAACAACTAAACATCATTGACCATCGCGTACGCAACAAAGCAAAATAGGAAGAACGTATATCATATTTATATGTATAGAATTGGTTTTAATCAAATTAATATTTGGCTAGATGACATGACAACTATGAACAACTTAGTTATATTCTGTAAGGCATTTCGTTAACGAAGTATAAGTGATAATAGAACCTTTATCGATGAATTTTGATTGGATGGACAAAATTAACATTGACTGATATTATCATTTATACATACATACGGGCAAGCCGTCGACTCTCATAACAATTTCCTTGATTTCCTTATTTCCCATTCGTATGAAATCAATATGATATACATATTATCAGTGTTTATAACGGCTTGTTTACAGAGAGAGAGAGAGAGAGAGAGAGAGAGAGAGAGAGAGAGAGAGAGAGAGAGAGAAGTTTGTGTAGGGGCTGAATAACATTGTATCTACTTGTTGGAAACAAGCTGCGAATCAATCACCTTCTTCTGTGAAGTTGATTAAGCGTCCCTTGGGAAAAGCCAGTTTTCCGTTGTCCGTAGTCAATTACTTCCCCTGTCCCATTAGTAATTCGCATCTTTTGTGAAAAAGAAATATTCGTATTGATTTCACAGTGTTTTGTGTATAGAGTGAAATGACTTGTAAATAGGCACCGGACAGCAGCTCACGGAGAACGGTCCGGACCATTGTAACGTTCTCACTTGTGATTATTTATAAGGAAATTTACCATCAACAGGCGGAGAATATTGGACTCTTATTGTGCTGGAATCCTAAATGTTTCAATAAACGACTCGCACAAAACGGATTTCACACAAATTAAACCTGATCATTTTCTCCAAGGATCTGATAAAGCTACTATATTGTCTTGAAACAAGACGCCACAGGAAGCCAATTTTTACTAACCCAATATACAAGATACAATACACTTGTAAATTTTTATTGCACATATTTTTTGTTCTATGACGAAGATTCATCTTGATAAGTTTGTAAATGTTGTTTGGAAAATTATTTTATTTAAGGATCAGTAACCTACAACAGGACTTCTGGCGGGGGAGGAGGTACTAAATTTAGAAACACGCATATTTTGAATTCTCAAATTGAACTTTATAACCATGATAACCGAAAATGATCCATGAGTATTGGAGTACAATGATGTATCATTTAACATGCATACCAAATGCATTATTTACATAATAAAATCGGTCAAATTATATCTGTATTGATCTTTAAATAATGTCTGAAGGTCGTCCCCTATAGAGTTAGAAGTCAAAGAACGCTGTATGGTTATAATGTTATAAAACATGTTATCCCAAAACAACCCGTCATTTCGTCACACAATGAACTGTTTTATCTCTGATATACAGTAAATTTACATAATCTACAAGAATTTGTTGGCAGAGAATGGCGGGAAATGTCACGTTTATAACCTATGTAGGCATCTCTCTCAGATCCTGAGTATGAGGTATCAGTCGCCGCTTTGCATTCCTCTAACTACTTTATAAACTTTGGGTACGTCTATATAATAACTGGGAGTATATATAAGTAAAAAATACCGGTATTTTTGGGGTGTTTTATTATTTTATGAACAAATAAGAAGGATTTTATGGACATAGTAAGTATCTGTCAGAGGTAGGTTTTATTTTCATACAGGGCTTAACTATATACAATTGTACTTATAACTGTTTTCAACAATCTAATTATAGCAAATTATTCTGAAATAAACTACAGTAAACAAATCGGAGGTTACATAAGAACTAAGTATCTTTCAATAAGATGTATTTATAATAACAGAATTCTGATAATTTATTCCTTCTTCCTATTCAATTTTACTGTAAAAATATGGTACATTTATTCATTCCTTTGTACAATGGAGCCTGAGCAAACTGTCGGAACATATCACACCAAAGTCATTTCCTCACATCTGACCATTATACCTCGTTCATATGAGTGCACCGTATGGGACTCCTTTTCGACTTGGGTCAGTCCCTGAAAATATCTGACTGAAAACAAAGCCCATGAATTATTAAGTTTCACAAAATCTCCTTAATATTCTCAAAGGAAATTATCGGTGTAACAGAATTTCCCTGTCTCAAAGAATAATGACGGTCCACACAGAAAGGGCGGTATAGAAAAATAACGTAGAAATTGTTTGTATCCATTTTAGAAGGTCTATTTCATTAACTTACCAAGAACATGAAATAATACATATGACGAAAACATAATATGAATATATAGTTCGGTGCTGAACAGAAAATATTTTCTTTGCTTAGCTCGTGCTTAAGATGCAAAAAAGGTGTAAAATCATTTGATCGTACATCACACAATATGCAGGAAGTAAGTAAGGCTTTTCGATCAAACGTTACTTCCGATTTGACAATCCGTGAGTAGGACTTAAGACGTGTGTATCAAACCGTTGCTGAGGTTTATATTACATTTCTCACAATACAGGAAGTGGGATTTCTGAAAGGTGAAGGTCAGTACTTCTTTAGATAAGATTTATCATGTCAAAATAAATAGTATCTCATCAAGTTGGTCATTTATGTAAATGTACTTCACGCAATGCTAATGTTGGAAGTGACCTTTCGAACAATGTTAGTTCAAGGTCATTTTTGACAGATCAAGGTCACCTGATACACCAATATGACTAATATATTCTAAATAGTCATCAAATACAACCAAGTTGTCATAGGTCTATTTAGATCATTACAAAGTCTTATATTCTTGCAGTCGCTGGAAATACGGGTGAATATGTTTTACAGACAGAGGGAGGATGTTTATTTGATTGTTTAGTTAAATGTTCTTCTCTGAAATATTTGTGTAAGAAATCGCCAGCTTTTGCAACTCTTTTTTAGTCATTAAAAATACGATGTACCACTTTCTTTGATGCAGCACTGTGAAACGAAAATTGGTAACTCGAGATTCCATTGGTAGAACAATTTGTATGTCGAAATACGATTGGTTAAGCGATGTGAACTAAATTAATCGACTCAGCATAGCGAAAAGAAGATAGGATTTCAATTAGAGTGCAAATATCACATATTATGTTATTCTGCTAAAAAAATTAGACAAAATGAAAAATTCACTTTTGATCGCCGATTTACCGATCATGAGACATATAATGTTTTGTACATGTTTTTGTCCGTCCATCTGCCTGTCTCCGTCCGTCATTTAGTAGAATTGTCGATGCAGGTGTGTATTGACCTTTACTAAAAAGTATCATTGGAAAAAAAATTATTAACATGTTTTAAAAATGATATGACTTTCGTATTTAAGGACACACTGGGACGCTGGTGTTTCACCTAACACATCTTGTTAGGTCATGCAGTGTAACACCAGTAAGCACAGATTTGTTCAACAAGACAGTCTCACTAACAGAAGACATTTATAAACAGTAAAAATTCTGGGTTCATATTCAAAATAATTCCACTTCAGAAAGTTTAGACACAGTCGTCTGTCATGTGTCGTTTGGTTTGCTGTGGCGATAGCATATGAAACATATTACGTTTTTTCATATACACGTCCGGGTCGGATGTTAAATTTTGTGAAAAGTTTTATATCATACCACAAACATAGCAGTGTTTTAATGAAAAATTGTGTAGAAAAACGGGAGGACAGAGAAGTAGTTCAAGGATAAGAAAGCTGTTTGTTTTCCAAGAACACTACTTATTATAAACCTCTTAAATGATACTTTATTCTTCTATAAATACAAAGCCCAACTTGAAGAGAAACTGACGGATCATTGAATCACGAATTCATCACACAACTAATGTTTGTTGTCTGGAACATCCCAGCCCCCACAAAACGAGAACGTATTCAAATCGACCGAACCTCATAATCTCCGAGAAATATAAATATATGTAAAAGCTAGAAACGAACTAGATGAAAGGACGAAACTAAAACAAGTCAACAAACTGTAAGAAAACCAATAACATGTACCACGCAACAAAACTACCCATTAGAAAACTATAACCGTGCAACAAAATGAACAAGACAAACCATAAACATGCAACAAAATGAATCACGACAAACTACAACCATACATAAAAATTAACCATGACAAAGTATAACCATGTATCAAACGAACCATGGTAAACTATAACCATGCAACAAAACGACCCAGGAAAAACTATGACCATGCAACTAACGAATCACGACAAACTACCGGTATAACCATGCAACGAAAAGGACTATGACAAACTATAGCCATGCATCAAAACGACCCATGGCAAACTATAACCATGCAACAAAATGAACCATGACAAAATATAGTTATGCAAAAAAAAAAAACAAAAAAAAAACACGAACCTTGACATACTGTAATCATGCAACAAAACGAACCACGACAATCTACATGTATAACCATTCCACAAAACGAACCATGACAAACTATGACCATGCAACTAACGAATCACGACAAACTACCGGTATAACCATGCAACGAAAAGGACTATGACAAACTATAGCCATGCATCAAACGAACCATGGTAAACTATAACCATGCAACAAAACGACCCAGGACAAGCTATGACCATGCAACTAACGAATCACGACAAACTACCGGTATAACCATGCAACGAAAAGGACTATGACAAACTATAGCCATGCATCAAAACGACCCATGGCAAACTATAACCATGCAACAAAATGAACCATGACAAAATATAGTTATGCAAAAAAAAAAAAAAAAAAAAAACCACGAACCTTGACATACTGTAATCATGCAACAAAACGAACCACGACAATCTACATGTATAACCATTCCACAAAACGAACCATGACAAACTATGACCATGCAACTAACGAACCATGACAAACTACCGGTATAACCATGCAACAAAAGGAACTATGACAAACTATATCTATACAACAAAACAAATCATGACAAACTGTAATCATGTAACAAAATGAACCATGACAAATATTATCAAATATAACCATCCAATAAAACGAATAATGACAAACTATAACCATCAAACAAAACGAATCATCACAAACTATTGCCATACAACAAAACGAACCATGACAAACTATAGTCATACAACAAAACGAATCATGACAAATTATAACCATGTATCAAAACGAACTATGACAAACTATAACCATGTATCAAAACGAAGTATGACAAACTATAACCATGCATCAAAACGAACAATGATAAACTTTGACCATCGAACAAATCGAATCATGACAAACTTTAACCATCCAACAAAACGAATCATGACAAAATATAGCTATGCAACAACAACAAAAACCGTAAATTATCATATTATTATATAATAACAATGAAACACATCGAACAATAATAAACTGTGACCATGCAACAAAACGAACCATGACAAACTATAACCATACAACAAAACGAACCATGACAAACTATAACCATACAACAAAACGAACCATGACAAACTATAACCATACAACAAAACGACTCATGACAAACTATAACCATACAACAAAACGAACCATGACAAACTATAACCATACAACAAAACGACTCATGACAAACTATAACCATACAACAAAACGACTCATGACAAACTATAACCATACAACAAAACGTACCATGACAAACTATATAATAACAATGAAACACATCGAACAATGATAAATTGTGACCATGCAACAAAACGAACCATGACAAACTATAACCATACAACAAAACGAACCATGACAAAATATAATTATGCAACAAAAACGAACCATGAAAAATTACAACCATACAACAAAACGAACCATGACAAACTATAACCATACAACAAAACGACTCATGACAAACTATAACCATACAACAAAACGTACCATGACAAACTATATAATAACAATGAAACACACAGGCTTTCTACTGTTCTTACTTTTTCCTACTATTTCCTACTTTTCCTACTTCTTTATTTTGATCCTATTTTTTTCCTACTTTTTCTTCAAAACCTCCTACTATTCCTACTTTTTCATTTCAAAAGTAAAAAATTACTTGCTTCACTTGTCATCGACATCTGATTAAAAGTTTTTGAAAATTTCGGGCTCGCTTCGCTCGCCCATCCTGTATATTTTACATGAAAAATCAATCTGCTTTTATTTCTCTCTGTGATTTCCTCAAAGATGAACATTACCGTCTACAATCATTGCTTACTGTGATTTGTGTGTCATACTTACTGAAAATTTTCACTAAAAGTGATGGAAAATTTCCTACTTTTCCCCTATTAATTCCAACTTTTTCCTATTTTTCTCCTACTTTTTTTCATTGACTACTCCTACTTTTTTCCTACTTTTTCATCAAGGTAGAGTAGAAAGCCTGAACACATCGAACAATGATAAATTGTGACCATGCAACAAAACGAACCATGACAAACTATAACCATACAACAAAACGAACCATGACAAAATATAACCATACAACAAAACGAACCATGACAAACTATAACCATACAACAAAACGAACCATGACAAGCTATAACCATACAACAAAACGAACCATGACAAACTATAACCATACAACAAAACGAACCATGACAAACTATAACCATACAACAAAACGAACCATGACAAGCTATAACCATACAACAAAACGAACCATGAAAAATTAAAACCATACAACAAAACAAACCATTACAAACTATAGCAATGTAACAAAACGAGCCATGATAAAAAGAGGAAACTTGTTGTGTCGCCTGCGAAGCATAGCGACACTTAGTGATAACTTTGTCTGTTGTCCGTCTGTCCGTCTGTCTGTCTGTCACTCTTTGGGTTTCACAGCTCATAACTTTTAATTTGTAAGTGATAAGGCTTTGATATTTCAAATGTGTATTCCTTGTGACAAGATCTTTCTACAAATACCATAATTTTTGACCTAGTGACCTTGACCTGGATATATGACTTACTTTTCAAAAAAGTTAAGACTGGCTATATTTTTTGATTGGTAAGTGTTAGGGCTTTGAAATTTCACATGTGTATTCCTTGTGACTAGACCGTTCTAAACATTCCATTAGTTTTTAACCTTTTGACCTTGACCTAGATATCTGACCTACTTATCAAAAAAGTTCAGAATGGCTGTATCTTGTGCTTTGTAAGTGATGGGCTTTGAGATTTCACACGTGTATTCCTAGACCTTTCTACACATACCATAATTTTTTACCTTTTGACTTTGACCTCGATATTTGACCTACATTTCATGAAAGTTAAGATTGGCTATATATCTTTTGATTGGTACGTGATAGGGCTTTGATATTTCACATGTTTCTTCCTTGTAACAAGACCTTTCTAAACATACCATAAGTTTTGATTAGTAACCTTGAACCTAGATATTTGACCTGCTTTTCAAGAAATTAAGAATATCTTAATCTCTTGATTGGTAAGTGATACAGCTTTATTATTTTATTTACACATGTATTTCTTATGATGAGACCTTTGCTTTGTAACCAAATTTGTTTACTTAGTTGCCTTGACATAGACGATTGACCCTCTTTTCTGAAATTTGAGATTGACTATATCTTTTAGGTCTGATATTTCAAATATCAATTTCTTTTGACAAGACTTTCCTACTGATACCAATGGTTTTGAACAAAGTGACCTTGACCTACATATTTATCCACTTTTTAAAAATATGCCGCCTTGCAGGCGACACAAGCATTCCTTGGATTGATATTTTTAACATATGCAACGATACGAGTTACAAGAAGGCAAGCCATGATAGAACCGAAAATAGCCATAAAAAGAGAGTTGTTTCCCTTGACTATGGGAGTTCGAACTCCTAGGTCAAAGGGCGCAAGGTCCAAAGTTTAAGTATCAAATGAAATATCCGTTGTCACAAAGAATTATATATGTAAGATACGAGAGCCCTAAGGAGGTATGCTCTAGTCTAAAGTTGAGATTATTTTTTTTGTGTGTGTCAGACAGACGGACGGACAAGTTTTAAATCTCGCGCACTTTCGTGAAAGCAGGGGACAAGTACGATAAATAATAACGAGTCAATAATGACAGATCATCATACTAGGTACAAAAGTAGAACATAACTTAACAAAATTTTTACGTCCGTTTTGTATGGTCACAATGTATTTATCCGAGATATGTTAACATCGAATCCGGAAAGAAAATAGTTTCCGAGAGATGTGGTTTTATGGTCGGTGTAGAAGAAATACTCATTATATAAATAACAAGTGTTTTATGGCAGTGAGAAAGGAACCGTCAACTTCCATGTGACACATTTTATAAATGAAAGCATTTAATGCTCGATAATTTATTCGAGTTTCTTCGCTTAATGTTGGTTCAAATTAAATGGTCTTAGTTTTGGAATTAAGGAATTACTTTTAAGAGCTTTAAAAATAGTTTTAATACCAGTTTGTGTTATTTTGATTCCGCTTGTGTGACATTACGGACATTTGTTCATTTTAGAAAGGAGAAAGATTACTTCATTTGATATTCAGGTTTGTTAAAATATCTTTATTACATTTTAAGTCAATTTCGCTGATATTATATTTAACGTCAATTTCGTTGTCTGTACTGTAGGCATATTTATGATTAGGTTAGTTGTTTGTGCACTATTTCTGTTCCTTTCTTTTGTTTAAATAACATTCATTGGTGTACAAGGGCATTCAACGTAAAGTCAGATGGTGACGATAAAGTTTTCTTTTTTCTAGGTTATGTTTGAAATGATTTTAAACGGAGGGTTTGACATCTTCACAGACATAAAGGGTTACATGACAGCGAAATGTCTATCTAGAATGGAATTGCATCAAGCAAATGATATTTTTCACAGAACATTATTGTATATGATACAATCGAATGAACAGAAATCCGGTAAATCTTTATATAAGAGAGATATAGCAGGAAAAACTTGATTTTAATGATATGTTGTATAATTTCCTAACTGATCGACTGATAAAAAAAATCCTTTGCATAACAATTATGTAAGAAAGAAAGAAAAAAGTCGCGCAGTTAACAAAAGTGAGGTATTTCGTAAGAAGTACAGTTTATGCTGTTGTTGTTTAACGGACGGCAGAGGTAAATATATTTACTTATTAGATTTGGATTTGATCACGTAGGTGTCTCCTTGTGTATTCCTATCAGGATTAAATGGTCAGTTGATAGCCCAGAGTGGACATTGACCCATAGTCCGTGTCCAGCCAAGCATGCAGACGTACGAAAGCGTCTCGCCATATTTAGACAAAACTTAGCTTCATAGTGTAAAATCAACATGATCAGGAAATATGAGCTATATTTACACAACATGTACAGTGGCGGATCCAGCGCCCCCTTTGCCGGGGGTCGAGGGGCGAATTTTGCCGATTTTTACTGAAAATGGGCAAAAATATACCTGTTTTTGGAAAATTTGGGGTCAGTGCCGGGGGGAGGGGCGCCCCTCCGCACCCCCTGAATCCGCCACTGATGTATGTAGGTAGACGAACAAAAACTTTATTCGAAAACCTAGTAATAGTTGCGCGACTTTGTATAAAAGAGCGTGACAGATTGAATAAAAAACATCCAAACAGGTTGTTGAAGCAAAGGATAAAAAACACCAGTATTTTAAAATCTCTAAAACACTGTTTTTTTTTAATGAATTTACGTGTACCCGAAGAAAAGGTACGACAGATTGGCATAACACTTTCAAGTTTTGAAATGTTTTTATTTCATTTTCTATGCCCCTGTTTCAGAAATCGCCGGGCATATAGGCTATGTTTGTATGTTTGTCTGTCTGTCTATTCAAAACTTTTACTTGAGTTTAATTTTTTAAACTCTTCTTTTTAACTCCTTACACGTCTCTTCTATGTCATCATACACGTATCGCTTATGTCAATTTTAATCTTACTTTGACTTGACCGGTACACGTAAGAAATCTACCAACGCCAACGGGGGCATGGTATTTGACAAACACATCTTGTTCCTTCCCTCTTGATTTTCAGTTGGTAAGTCAGTTACACGTCTTCCACTCTTCTACGTCATTCTAAACGTATCGCTTGACTACAGATTACAGAGTACTTTGTAGAGTTAAGCGCGATAGTAATCTGGCTAACCACACCTTTTATAAGTTCTGTTCATCTCCATGGATTCTCGTCGAACGAGTAGTACTTAAGGGTGCCGACGGTCGCGCTTCCTCCCATTGATTTTGAGTTTATACAGAGGGCGTTGCGCGGTTCTACGCGAAAAGGATTATTCAGTATTTGGAGATAGATTGAAGTTTATATCAATTTTAATTAAAATTTTAAAACAAGTTAAATCTGCCCAGTGAGGTCGCGTCATGATCATCGAGAGGATCTGAACCCTTATTTTAATTAGATTTGTTGCTGGTCCATTTACATTATGTGAAAAACGAAAAATCATTTTCAGTGTCAGATATAACGCATGATGCACTTAGAAAGCATGGAGTAAAAACATTACATATTTTCCTTCCTGGAGTTTCTATCACTTACACAACAAGATAGTTAAGTTTTAACCATGTACGTCAATTCATCAAATTTATGCCAAGAAGGGAAACAGATGCGATATAGAGACATCAGATAGACAAAATAGATAATACTGTACCTTATACATACATGTATTAGACTGATTTGAGTCTTTACACATGTAAGTAAAAAGTACAGTTTTTTTGCAAGGGCGGATTTCGAGGGGTTAAAAGCACAGGAGCTCGATGTCAACGATCTACAAGAATATCCACCTCTACTCCTGTGGTAAAAAGTCGTGATTTCCCCATATTTTTTACGTATAGGCAAACACCCCCTTCCCCGGAAAAAAATTCTAGATCCATCCCTTTTTCTGTCTCCATCAATTGCCATGATTTGCTGTTTTCGGAGTACAGTTTTTGTCGGGTAGATCGCTTTTGTTGTCATAGAATGTACCCGGATACATAGTAAACTCGGTGTCTTTATGACGTCATATAGCATCTGATATTTATCTTAGCACGAAGGAGGCAATAAAACGGATCATTTATAATAAAGTCTCATATTTCACGCTTTTGAACTAGGGTGGTGATAAAAATAGTAAAATACAAAAATAATAATCATTGATGCACCAAATTTTGCGTATTAGAATTATAGTGAACAAAACCACGTGGCCTTTCAGACAGCTAAATTTTGCTGGAGAGAAAATTTTCTCCTTTTTCTCTCCAGCAAAATTTCGCTCTCTGAAAGGCCCTGTGAACTAAACTTGTGCGAACGCGGAACATCTTTGTACAGTAATGTAACACCTAGTTATAAGCTTGATTGGTCGGACGTATTTTCGACTTCTTGATGACTGAATAGATTTCTAAGGACCATCACGGCATCAGACCAAACCTCAAAGGAAGCATTTTCATAAACCTCTGCGAGGTTTGGATATATGTTCTAGATCCAGAATTCTATTGTCAAAACTGATCGATAAATACCCATCTTGACCTTTTGTTTTACGTAAAGACATATCAGCTTATTTACCCGAATTTTCGATAATTTGCCAATGAGGACTCTTATACCGATGTAGTGTACGTATTTTCTCAGTTGACGTAAATCGAAGACTCTTGACGTACAGTTTAAATTTGGATCAAGATGACTTCTATCAAATATTTTGCTCGGAATGCCATGCGATTTAACCTGTTTCCAAAGGTGATTTCCCATAAAGATATCACGGTCTGTGAATAGGTCGGCATGTCCTTCGGTCCATGTCTGTCCATGATCTAAGAAATGCTATTATAGATTCTGGAGTCATGATGTTAATTAAGGTCACATTGAAAATGTTAAAATTAGTTTGTGAATCAATGTTTGTTAACTTTGTAGCCTGTGAATATTCATCTTCGCAAACCCAGATTATGTTTACTAAGTATTTTCAACTGAAGGGAATAGGAATCTTTGCTCGCGGAGATGACGAACATTTTTGGGCTGTCCGAGGAATTTGAATGTCAAAGGCTTGGCATTTGGATATTTCGGACTAATATTTGGGGCTGTCAGAAGGATTTGAATTATAATTGACCATACTGTCCAGCTCGCCTAGTTCTCACAACCTACATATATGGTAATCTGTTACAATATGACAAGCAGTACGTGTTATCTATATAATGTCCGACCTCTCCGGTGGTCGTCAGAATGTAACTCACGTGCTTTGGGATCTTATGTTTGGTCTGGTTTATAATTGTGTCACGTGATTAACCGTGACACCTTTGGTAATTTTTGGCATAGAAACACAAGATCATGATTGAAAGTTAAGATCTTGGACAGTATTAGATTTTTGAACCTTGACAATGTACTGTTGTTTTGTGTCGCATGAGAGGTTCGATGTTCTAGACTGTTACACTGTTGTGTGAACAATGGTGCCCTGATATGAAAATACATGTACTATTTTCCTTTTTGCAGAAACTTTATATTGTTTCAGGGAAAATCCCCGGACGATGCTATAAAACTGTAAATTACCACAGCTTTAGTGGTTTATGTAGCACTCACATTTAGCTGAGTGATTGTTCATTTTATGGCCCAGCGTGGAAATGCACACCTGGACAGTGCAGTATCAGTATAAAGGTGAACAGGTCTGTCTTTCTGATGAATAGATTGTGTCTGTATATACATAGTATATAGTCATTACATAAAATGAAGCACCGTTATTAAGACTGGTATATACATTCTATTCCAGATAATTATATTGGAGGGGATCTGGTGGTATGGCGGACATTATACATAAGATATTTGGTCCCAAACACAAGGAAGGGAAGCATCACGATGCCTCGGGTAGTAAGGCCGATACAGAGGCCCTGGCCAAGCAGCAAACAGAATTCTGTGAGTATTCTATGATGTTCTTTGTATGCAGCATAATTGTTTTCAAGCTTCCAAGGAGACTATATATTTTTCATGTATCACGACAAAGTATCTACTGTTTGTCTCTTTCACGGGGACTTACTAGTATAGCGCCAGAGTCGTCCGTCTGTCCGTCATACGTCACGCTTTCTATAAAGCAGTAAAAATAAAGGTGCGTAGAAAGTACGGCATTAACACAATTGAAAACAAAATAATAAAATATTCTCAGAAGTTTACCAATGGGGAGAGGATTTCCGATATGAGAGGCTCAAAGTCAAAGGTCATAAACGACGTAGGTATATCGTGAACCTATATGCTAATGGAGATAACACACAAAGTTTTTTTTTAATTGTAAGGAAATCAAAGTGTCACTTGGAGATGGTATACCACATCAGTTCTAAACATAAGAAGTTGAGAATTATATTAGACGAGCGAAATAATGATTCAAGTTTGATTAGGGACTTTGTGATTTCTTAATTCACATTGACATACACTTGTAAGAAAACGTTTCTTGTGGTGCAGGTACCAAAATTTTGTGATAAAGTTACCTTGAGTCCTTGACTGTGCGGAACATTGACCTACAGTTGAAAAAAAAAATCCAATATTAATCATTATATTACTATTACATAAGCAGAGATAGAACCCCCATGCAATCATATTCTATATATAATCAATGAAAAATAATATATCATATATATGACCTTCGACAGTAATCTCTGGCTTTTAAAACATAATTCTGATGTTATCAGTGCTGTAGTTCTTTACACATATACTTTACATAAGTCTTATAGATAAGGGTTTTTTTTAAACATACTTAGCGTTATTATATCAAAGCAGCCTCTCTCGCATATCTCGCATTATAAAGTAAAGGCAAGAGAGATAACTCAAAGTTCTAATTCAATATCGTCGTACGCGGTTTCTAAAATAGGCGATCTTTTCATCATCATGATCTATTTTTATGATGTTTCAGATATTGATTTTATTTCATTTTATCATAGATTATTTCTCTTGTTTTTTTTTTGTTTATTTGTTTGTTTGTTTGTTTTTTTTGTTTTTTTTTTACTTTTCCATTTTTTTTCTTAAGGGAAATTATTGGGATGTTCGTGCCATGGATACCCAAGATTATTTTCTTTGCTCATTTGGATGATTTTTTCATGTTCCGATATCCTTCCTCAGCTATATCGTATTTAGACATCCAGGTAAAAGTATGTACATATATTAGAACATGTGTACCAACATAATCATCAATGCTTTGAATGTTGAAATTAAAGCTTACTCCTTCTCCTTTGAATGTCTGTTGCTTCATGTTGATTACTGGTTCGTATAAAGCTTCTGTACATTTGTCCTCTTTTATACTGCTTAAAGTGGGAATTGTCTATGTCCATTTGTGTTTTCCGTCAATTATGTTTGCATCACTGAGGTAGATTTAATACTGTACATACCTTCTCTATCTTAATCTTATTCTTGACTTAAGGCAACATATCAACAGGACCCTTGTCGTCCTTCTGAATTTGTTCTCTGAATGCATACACCCCTCCTGCTCGTCGGGGATTTCATTTATGTACGTGATAAGGGCACGGCCAAATGGCAATATGCCTGAAAGCAATCACCGTGTACATCCGTTCGACCGTCAAAAAAAAAAAACCCTCTAACATTTGTCATAACTTCTTTGCATTAAGAGATATGGCTATCATATTTGGCATATGTGTTCCTTGTGACATGAGCGTTCTTTTGGAAACAATTAAGATATTTGATAGTGTGCCCTTGGCCCTGACCTTTGAACTACTTTTAGAAATTATCATTGGCCGGATCAAAATGTCAAGGTCAAATCTTCAATGAAAAAAGTCAACAAATGATAGGCTACTGACTGGTTTTCTCTTTTTCTATAATTTTGTTATGCGTGTACTTACATCTGTCATTCAACCAAAAATATGATCATGATACATATAGGTGTCTTATATAGATCATAGATAGATTTATCGATTGTATTCAAAGAACGCATTTTCTTTTTACTTTATTTATAATACACGCTTCAGAATTTCGTGTTGGCATGTTATAAAGTAAGTTTTCTTCAAGCTATTGGGATGGATCATAAATTCTAAAACTGAACAGTCTATCTCAGCAGGAACCCCCTGATAAACGATTATTTTTGGAAGCAGTTGACTTCATCGTTTACTTTAGACGTTTGGCGGCAACAAGTAAACCAAACCTAGGATGAATAGAAAGGTAGAGAACTGAAGTCTAAACCCCCATTCAACTCACTGTAAAGCAAATATAGATACAGACTTAATAACTCGTATAAACGTTCATTCACAACGGAAGAATCAACTTATGTTTATATACACATAAATATGTATTAAAACTTTAAAATCACTCGAGTCTCGACTTATTCGTTAGATTCTAACTCTTACTGAAATATTTAACCAGCACAAATAGAAATCATAGTTTAACAGTGTGAACAATTGTTGAGATTACAAATTTAGTGTGAGTGCTTTCATTTGAGGATTAATTTCTTTAAATCTAAAGTTAAGTTTTTGTGCCTCCTCGATACCGTGGAATCCCGGTAACGTTCCTGGGGGGAGAGTGTGGTGATACCTGGTGAAGAAACTCACTGAAAACGAGAGTTCCGGTCTCTAAATCAAAGTTATTACGGGCGGTTAATACTGAGAGTGTCTACAAGATAGTGTGGAATGATGCTTGATGTTTTTAGCGTGTGATACCTGCAGAAAAATAATTGTAGTGCTCTAAGTTCCGCAGTTTTGAAGGTCAGAAACTTATCTAAGGAGAATTTTTCCTGACTTTTACGGATCGCCTTAAACATACAGAATGTCTGAAAAGGATAAAGATAAATTCTGTGAGTACGCATTCAAGGCTATTCATTTATTTTTATCAATTAAATTGGCTTTTGATGCAAATTTGACTACTGCATCATATGACGAATCAAAATATATACTGAATTCACTAGGACGTTTATTAATGGTTTGTATTGAGAAAATGACATTTTTTGTCACGCTATGCGACGTTTGTAAAATGAATATACACTAGACGTTCCGTGAAGTTAAGATTCGGCTGAGAAAAAAAATATTATGTGGAAAGTTTCTAAAAAAAAAAGAAAGAAATTTTTTGATAAATTTCAATGCCGAAATGTAGAACATTCTTTTTCTGAGCGCATGCTGTTGTTTTGCATTTATACCTTTTTCTAATCTAAGTCTTGAACATGTTGAGGAGAGGCAAAGCATTTATCTGGAATTCATTTTTTTTCTATCATGTTCAGAACAAATAGATAATGCCATTCGTTGGTCGCAGGCGTTTCCAAAAGTAAATATTTAGCTTTGTAGACCTAAAAACTGATCAAAGATTTCCTCTCAATAGCTGTTTTATCAGAGTGTTAATATAGGCTATAGAAACAGACGCTTAATGTAAATATGTATGTCTATCAGGAAATAATAGTTCTCAGGCATACTCTCTGTTTTATGCACTAAATGTACGTAACAACGAGATAGAATTATATTTACCAAACGTCAGTTTCCTGAATTATAAACTGACCTCATTTTTAAGGACATTGTGTATTAAACTGCATTACTTTACAGTCAGACATATATGCAGTTTGTCTTTTTACGTGTTACACGCTGTCTGACTGTGAGACTAGGACTCTATGACATACTCAGTGGCGGATCCAAGTTTTGAGTTAGAGGCGGCGTAAAAATGTCGAGGAGGTAGGGGAGCAGGGGGGCGAAGCCCCCCGGAAGCTAACGAATTTAAGCCTTTTCGGACCCATTTTCCTGACTGAAATTGATTAATGAATTGAAATTGATGCATTTGACAATTATATTAACTAACAGGTAGTTAATATTTACCAATATTTACTCTTTTTATATGGAAAATGATCGTTTTACCTATGATTTGCAATTTCGGGGGGGGGGGGGGGGGGTACGCCGCCTGCCCCCCCCCCCCCCCCCCCTTGAATCCGCCACTGATACTGTAGATAACCTGTCTAACGTGAAAGCACTCGAGTAGGAACTACTTTGACTTCAATCTTGCTTCAATTAGCAGAACATAAATGATCGAATTTCAATAACGCATTTCTTTTTCATTATTTTACACACTCATTATATCTTCGGTTCTGGATCCTTTCTCTGAAGTTATCCGTAGTTGTGATACTTTTCCTGGACTCGGAGACTTAATCATACTCAAAGAAATACCAGTACAGAGACATTTTACATGGGCTGTCTATAAGAATGTGAAAGATCTTTTACTTTTTTGCCTTTTGTTTCCCATTTACGTTCTCAAAACATTCAAAAGTGGCCTTGAACACTTCTACTTTTAAATCTGGTATTTGTATTGCATCGCTGTCATTGGGATAGTTCCTTGTTTGAAACCATCATTAATCAAAAAAATTAACAAAGACAAAGACAGTTGATGTCTCACTGCCATTTGCTTCCCATGCCATGTAATGACGTATACACATAAAAGAGTTGCATTGTCCTTCCGTCACATTTTTAATTCCAGATGATAATCAAAAACCCTTTTAACTACCCATGCTTTGGAATAAATAGTAACGTCTTTTACTTATCAAAACCAAATTTGGAAATGTTGGAGAAAGAGTACCTTTTGGCTTTGAGGTCAATTGGTAAAAGATTGAGCTCACAGAAAGGAAAATGGTTTAGAATTTTGGTTTCTTGATTTACTGTTCGCCTATCATTTTTGATATTTGGATACTTATTGATCACGAGGGTAAGGTAAATATTATGGCCTGAAGTCCGAAAAGTCAAAGGTAAAGGTAACTTTTTGAGAATTATTAATATCAAAGATATTGGTTTCCATATTATAAACAGAATATGACAATGAATATTTTTACTTGTTTTAAAGGGGAAGGTCAATAGGTCAAAGTTATATTCACACTCACTTTCATTGATTGTTGATGCAAGAATCAGACTGCTTCAGTTTTGGCAAATGTTTTGTAAATATTTTTTAGTTTACCTTCTTTCTGTTGACGTTAGAAAACCTCTGGATTTCACCAAACATTACATCAAGCTAGTACTCGAGGTCGCCTCCTGATTGTCTGCCCTTTGAACCTGAATTTTGCCCGATATCAAGACAACTAAATTGCCAGGAGCTACTCAAGACGAGGCATCATTTACTACGAGGTTCAAACGTTGTGACAGGAGAACTACCTCATTGATCACAGTAATACAAATTAACTACTAGTACTTTTAATGAAAGAAAAAGTATATTTGATAAAAATACCGGTATATGGTCGAAGAATATCAAGGAGGGACGAAGACTTTCGTTTTGTGTCCTAGGATCTTTTTTTTTCTTACATGTCTCCTCGTTCAGACAATGCTAGATTTCCAGTAGGAGTACCCATCTTTTGATTTTTTTTTCGTACAACAGGATTTTAATGAAGTGGATCGTATAAATATGTTATAATCGCACACTGTGGGTTCTTTTGCTAAATAAAGTTTATTTTGTCATATTTGTCACGGACTTCGCCATTTCCCGAGTCGAAATGTTCACTGCTCTGCATCGATGTATGGTGTGAAAAGTTGAAATACAGATCTATTGCAAAATGTGGAATCCTACAAAAGGAAACGTCTGTCCATGAACCTTTATAATGCATAATGTAAAACATTCAGTGCCAAAGTCCTAAGTCTGAGGTTTGTATCGAGTGACTGGGTTCAAGACAAAAGCATAGGCATTGATACATACATAATCACGTTTATTCTCATAATCTGCTCAGCCTGTTGTTGTTGAACATTTACGATCGTTGATCGGTACAAGGAGTATTACCTATATAAAGGTAATATGCAGTTTTAATATTGACCGAGGCAGTGTTTATTCGTTTTGGAAGTAAACAAAACCAACATAAATTCAAATCGATTGTCACCTGTGCTTTTAAAAATCCTAATATTCCTTAACTAATGGATTCTTAGTAACTGGATATAACAAGCGATCTCAATAATGGGCAGTAAGAAAGAAAAGGAATTTTGTAAGTACCATTGTTATGTTATGTAAATTGTCTATTTATTCTTTCCTTTCTTTTTCAAGTCAAACACTTTCCGAAAGAGTTTTCTATAGAATGACAAGCGCAAGTTCATTTGCACCTGACAACTTTCTTCACTGTATTAGCAATGACATAACACTATTCTTTGAAAGAAATAAATACCTTCTATATTACTAGTAAGTGGAGGGAAGAGATATGATTAATTATCCTGATGATCAAAGATAGTTTCTTTCTACCATTGTATTGCCACCCGCTTTGCAAAGTTACAAGATCGTTGTCTCCGTTAAAGCCAGAAACACGAATGGGTCTTTGTTATAAATCTAAAGATAAGTATCATATTTGAAACAATATTGAAGACAAATAAAAATTAATTATCAATATTTGATAGGATAACGGATTATATACGATTTCCTTAACTTGTAATTTTTTCCTATAAGTATCGGTTGGAAATGAGTGGAAATGAGTGGTTTCCCGTGGACTTGCAGCGACCTGTTGAAATTGATTTTTTGCCAGAGTTCCTGATTGCACAAACTTGCTCAGTTTCACAATGAACTTTAAACATCTTACACGGTTATTTTTCACGGATCAAATACCATTTAGAGTCTATTCTATATATTTTGGAGGGGGAATAAATGTCTACATTAACATTTTGAAGAATATCTTAAGCACCCAGTCAAGGGTAACATGTGAACCAGAGTTCATTTGATCCGTGTTTAAAATGTCGAATTAGTAGAGCTTTTCCTCTTTACATGGTTTCTGAACCAGAGTTCATAAATAATGCTTTCTAACGCGGATGAGCATATTGTTTTGTTTTATTTATTTTTGTCCCATCTATCTGCTCCGAAACTTTTGCGCAAATAATTGTTCCAATATTTCATATGCACATTCCTCCCGAAAAGACCTATATGAATCAACCCTTGGCATTTGACCTGCTTTTGTAAAATATTGAAGCATTGGACATCGCTTTTGACGCTGGGTATATTGGCATGATTTCCTTCGGTGGCAAGATATTTATATATAGCCCTATACGAATGATAAAACTTTCGAATGTTTAGCTCTCATACTCTTAACTAGTCTTCATTTCAATACTGAAATTATTGACCCTGACCTTGACCTTTGTGAAGGATATTCCCTATCTTTGTAGAATAAGTTTTGACGTCATCGGCTGTCTTGCACCACAACGTCATAGGTTCTTTCCACTACTTTTTTCATATTACAGTGAAGCGTCTAGCGGAATGCAATAAAACCCTTGGTGCACAAAGATGGGACCATGGGCTTGACCTTGGCGTTTGGCCTAGCTATTAGAAAGTTCAAAACATTTTGCATGTCTTTAGGGAAAACCATAATGTCGATCTTGGATAAAGTTGTCCAGACCTTACAAAGGCCACAATCCCCGCTAAATCAATAAGTTAAACGCGTTTTGTGTCTATTATTTTGTTGTTTTATAAAGAAGGTTTCAACAACAAACAGATAAAATATTTTAATGAAATATTTGATTTGTATCTGGTCCTGCAAGATATATAATGAATACACACCTTCCACTGTAAAGTTAAGATTAATTTAAACATACAATTTTCTTATGCATCTCTAATCGATTAGAATCAAAGTTTCAAACAAGTTGCATACTTGCCGTAGGAAAGTTTTTCTTACTATAGATTTTGATGTTATATATATATATAAGTTTTCTGGACGACTGAGTTTCACAGCCAGCGTTATCGGTAGTGGAAAGGCTCAAATTACCATCTGCTGTTCTATTTAAAGCTCGCAAAGAAAATGATCATCTTAACTTCCGGTGAAATATATGTGTGTATGTGTGCCATGGATACCCAAGATTATTTTCTTTGCTCATTTGGATGATTTTTTCATGTTCCGATATCCTTCCTCAGCTATATCGTATTTAGACATCCAGGTAAAAGTATGTACATATATTAGAACATGTGTACCAACATAATCATCAATGCTTTGAATGTTGAAATTAAAGCTTACTCCTTCTCCTTTGAATGTCTGTTGCTTCATGTTGATTACTGGTTCGTATAAAGCTTCTGTACATTTGTCCTCTTTTATACTGCTTAAAGTGGGAATTGTCTATGTCCATTTGTGTTTTCCGTCAATTATGTTTGCATCACTGAGGTAGATTTAATACTGTACATACCTTCTCTATCTTAATCTTATTCTTGACTTAAGGCAACATATCAACAGGACCCTTGTCGTCCTTCTGAATTTGTTCTCTGAATGCAGACACCCCTCCTGCTCGTCGGGGATTTCATTTATGTACGTGATAAGGGCACGGCCAAATGGCAATATGCCTGAAAGCAATCACCGTGTCCATCCGTTCGACCGTCAAAAAAAAAAACCCTCTAACATTTGTTCTTTGCATTAAGAGATATGGCTATCATATTTGGCATATGTGTTCCTTGTGACATGAGCGTTCTTTTGGAAACAATTAAGATATTTGATAGTGTGCCCTTGGCCCTGACCTTTGAACTACTTTTAGAAATTATCATTGGCCGGATCAAAATGTCAAGGTCAAATCTTCAATGAAAAAAGTCAACAAATGATAGGCTACTGACTGGTTTTCTCTTTTTCTATAATTTTGTTATGCGTGTACTTACATCTGTCATTCAACCAAAAATATGATCATGATACATATAGGTGTCTTATATAGATCATAGATAGATTTATCGATTGTATTCAAAGAACGCATTTTCTTTTTACTTTATTTATAATACACGCTTCAGAATTTCGTGTTGGCATGTTATAAAGTAAGTTTTCTTCAAGCTATTGGGATGGATCATAAATTCTAAAACTGAACAGTCTATCTCAGCAGGAACCCCCTGATAAACGATTATTTTTGGAAGCAGTTGACTTCATCGTTTACTTTAGACGTTTGGCGGCAACAAGTAAACCAAACCTAGGATGAATAGAAAGGTAGAGAACTGAAGTCTAAACCCCCATTCAACTCACTGTAAAGCAAATATAGATACAGACTTAATAACTCGTATAAACGTTCATTCACAACGGAAGAATCAACTTATGTTTATATACACATAAATATGTATTAAAACTTTAAAATCACTCGAGTCTCGACTTATTCGTTAGATTCTAACTCTTACTGAAATATTTAACCAGCACAAATAGAAATCATAGTTTAACAGTGTGAACAATTGTTGAGATTACAAATTTAGTGTGAGTGCTTTCATTTGAGGATTAATTTCTTTAAATCTAAAGTTAAGTTTTTGTGCCTCCTCGATACCGTGGAATCCCGGTAACGTTCCTGGGGGGAGAGTGTGGTGATACCTGGTGAAGAAACTCACTGAAAACGAGAGTTCCGGTCTCTAAATCAAAGTTATTACGGGCGGTTAATACTGAGAGTGTCTACAAGATAGTGTGGAATGATGCTTGATGTTTTTAGCGTGTGATACCTGCAGAAAAATAATTGTAGTGCTCTAAGTTCCGCAGTTTTGAAGGTCAGAAACTTATCTAAGGAGAATTTTTCCTGACTTTTACGGATCGCCTTAAACATACAGAATGTCTGAAAAGGATAAAGATAAATTCTGTGAGTACGCATTCAAGGCTATTCATTTATTTTTATCAATTAAATTGGCTTTTGATGCAAATTTGACTACTGCATCATATGACGAATCAAAATATATACTGAATTCACTAGGACGTTTATTAATGGTTTGTATTGAGAAAATGACATTTTTTGTCACGCTATGCGACGTTTGTAAAATGAATATACACTAGACGTTCCGTGAAGTTAAGATTCGGCTGAGAAAAAAAATATTATGTGGAAAGTTTCTAAAAAAAAAAGAAAGAAATTTTTTGATAAATTTCAATGCCGAAATGTAGAACATTCTTTTTCTGAGCGCATGCTGTTGTTTTGCATTTATACCTTTTTCTAATCTAAGTCTTGAACATGTTGAGGAGAGGCAAAGCATTTATCTGGAATTCATTTTTTTTCTATCATGTTCAGAACAAATAGATAATGCCATTCGTTGGTCGCAGGCGTTTCCAAAAGTAAATATTTAGCTTTGTAGACCTAAAAACTGATCAAAGATTTCCTCTCAATAGCTGTTTTATCAGAGTGTTAATATAGGCTATAGAAACAGACGCTTAATGTAAATATGTATGTCTATCAGGAAATAATAGTTCTCAGGCATACTCTCTGTTTTATGCACTAAATGTACGTAACAACGAGATAGAATTATATTTACCAAACGTCAGTTTCCTGAATTATAAACTGACCTCATTTTTAAGGACAT
Organism: Pinctada imbricata; assembly: GCA_033119305.1. Taxonomy (NCBI): domain Eukaryota; kingdom Metazoa; phylum Mollusca; class Bivalvia; order Pterioida; family Pteriidae; genus Pinctada; species Pinctada imbricata. Next base: position 11,641,115 of record VSWD01000010.1, on the reverse strand, counting down.
TGTGTATTAAACTGCATTACTTTACAGTCAGACATATATGCAGTTTGTCTTTTTACGTGTTACACGCTGTCTGACTGTGAGACTAGGACTCTATGACATACTCAGTGGCGGATCCAAGTTTTGAGTTAGAGGCGGCGTAAAAATGTCGAGGAGGTAGGGGAGCAGGGGGGCGAAGCCCCCCGGAAGCTAACGAATTTAAGCCTTTTCGGACCCATTTTCCTGACTGAAATTGATTAATGAATTGAAATTGATGCATTTGACAATTATATTAACTAACAGGTAGTTAATATTTACCAATATTTACTCTTTTTTATATGGAAAATGATCGTTTTACCTATGATTTGCAATTTCGGGGGGGGGGGGGGGGGTACGCCGCCTGCCCCCCCCCCCCCCCCCCCCTTGAATCCGCCACTGATACTGTAGATAACCTGTCTAACGTGAAAGCACTCGAGTAGGAACTACTTTGACTTCAATCTTGCTTCAATTAGCAGAACATAAATGATCGAATTTCAATAACGCATTTCTTTTTCATTATTTTACACACTCATTATATCTTCGGTTCTGGATCCTTTCTCTGAAGTTATCCGTAGTTGTGATACTTTTCCTGGACTCGGAGACTTAATCATACTCAAAGAAATACCAGTACAGAGACATTTTACATGGGCTGTCTATAAGAATGTGAAAGATCTTTTACTTTTTTGCCTTTTGTTTCCCATTTACGTTCTCAAAACATTCAAAAGTGGCCTTGAACACTTCTACTTTTAAATCTGGTATTTGTATTGCATCGCTGTCATTGGGATAGTTCCTTGTTTGAAACCATCATTAATCAAAAAAATTAACAAAGACAAAGACAGTTGATGTCTCACTGCCATTTGCTTCCCATGCCATGTAATGACGTATACACATAAAAGAGTTGCATTGTCCTTCCGTCACATTTTTAATTCCAGATGATAATCAAAAACCCTTTTAACTACCCATGCTTTGGAATAAATAGTAACGTCTTTTACTTATCAAAACCAAATTTGGAAATGTTGGAGAAAGAGTACCTTTTGGCTTTGAGGTCAATTGGTAAAAGATTGAGCTCACAGAAAGGAAAATGGTTTAGAATTTTGGTTTCTTGATTTACTGTTCGCCTATCATTTTTGATATTTGGATACTTATTGATCACGAGGGTAAGGTAAATATTATGGCCTGAAGTCCGAAAAGTCAAAGGTAAAGGTAACTTTTTGAGAATTATTAATATCAAAGATATTGGTTTCCATATTATAAACAGAATATGACAATGAATATTTTTACTTGTTTTAAAGGGGAAGGTCAATAGGTCAAAGTTATATTCACACTCACTTTCATTGATTGTTGATGCAAGAATCAGACTGCTTCAGTTTTGGCAAATGTTTTGTAAATATTTTTTAGTTTACCTTCTTTCTGTTGACGTTAGAAAACCTCTGGATTTCACCAAACATTACATCAAGCTAGTACTCGAGGTCGCCTCCTGATTGTCTGCCCTTTGAACCTGAATTTTGCCCGATATCAAGACAACTAAATTGCCAGGAGCTACTCAAGACGAGGCATCATTTACTACGAGGTTCAAACGTTGTGACAGGAGAACTACCTCATTGATCACAGTAATACAAATTAACTACTAGTACTTTTAATGAAAGAAAAAGTATATTTGATAAAAATACCGGTATATGGTCGAAGAATATCAAGGAGGGACGAAGACTTTCGTTTTGTGTCCTAGGATCTTTTTTTTTCTTACATGTCTCCTCGTTCAGACAATGCTAGATTTCCAGTAGGAGTACCCATCTTTTGATTTTTTTTTCGTACAACAGGATTTTAATGAAGTGGATCGTATAAATATGTTATAATCGCACACTGTGGGTTCTTTTGCTAAATAAAGTTTATTTTGTCATATTTGTCACGGACTTCGCCATTTCCCGAGTCGAAATGTTCACTGCTCTGCATCGATGTATGGTGTGAAAAGTTGAAATACAGATCTATTGCAAAATGTGGAATCCTACAAAAGGAAACGTCTGTCCATGAACCTTTATAATGCATAATGTAAAACATTCAGTGCCAAAGTCCTAAGTCTGAGGTTTGTATCGAGTGACTGGGTTCAAGACAAAAGCATAGGCATTGATACATACATAATCACGTTTATTCTCATAATCTGCTCAGCCTGTTGTTGTTGAACATTTACGATCGTTGATCGGTACAAGGAGTATTACCTATATAAAGGTAATATGCAGTTTTAATATTGACCGAGGCAGTGTTTATTCGTTTTGGAAGTAAACAAAACCAACATAAATTCAAATCGATTGTCACCTGTGCTTTTAAAAATCCTAATATTCCTTAACTAATGGATTCTTAGTAACTGGATATAACAAGCGATCTCAATAATGGGCAGTAAGAAAGAAAAGGAATTTTGTAAGTACCATTGTTATGTTATGTAAATTGTCTATTTATTCTTTCCTTTCTTTTTCAAGTCAAACACTTTCCGAAAGAGTTTTCTATAGAATGACAAGCGCAAGTTCATTTGCACCTGACAACTTTCTTCACTGTATTAGCAATGACATAACACTATTCTTTGAAAGAAATAAATACCTTCTATATTACTAGTAAGTGGAGGGAAGAGATATGATTAATTATCCTGATGATCAAAGATAGTTTCTTTCTACCATTGTATTGCCACCCGCTTTGCAAAGTTACAAGATCGTTGTCTCCGTTAAAGCCAGAAACACGAATGGGTCTTTGTTATAAATCTAAAGATAAGTATCATATTTGAAACAATATTGAAGACAAATAAAAATTAATTATCAATATTTGATAGGATAACGGATTATATACGATTTCCTTAACTTGTAATTTTTTCCTATAAGTATCGGTTGGAAATGAGTGGAAATGAGTGGTTTCCCGTGGACTTGCAGCGACCTGTTGAAATTGATTTTTTGCCAGAGTTCCTGATTGCACAAACTTGCTCAGTTTCACAATGAACTTTAAACATCTTACACGGTTATTTTTCACGGATCAAATACCATTTAGAGTCTATTCTATATATTTTGGAGGGGGAATAAATGTCTACATTAACATTTTGAAGAATATCTTAAGCACCCAGTCAAGGGTAACATGTGAACCAGAGTTCATTTGATCCGTGTTTAAAATGTCGAATTAGTAGAGCTTTTCCTCTTTACATGGTTTCTGAACCAGAGTTCATAAATAATGCTTTCTAACGCGGATGAGCATATTGTTTTGTTTTATTTATTTTTGTCCCATCTATCTGCTCCGAAACTTTTGCGCAAATAATTGTTCCAATATTTCATATGCACATTCCTCCCGAAAAGACCTATATGAATCAACCCTTGGCATTTGACCTGCTTTTGTAAAATATTGAAGCATTGGACATCGCTTTTGACGCTGGGTATATTGGCATGATTTCCTTCGGTGGCAAGATATTTATATATAGCCCTATACGAATGATAAAACTTTCGAATGTTTAGCTCTCATACTCTTAACTAGTCTTCATTTCAATACTGAAATTATTGACCCTGACCTTGACCTTTGTGAAGGATATTCCCTATCTTTGTAGAATAAGTTTTGACGTCATCGGCTGTCTTGCACCACAACGTCATAGGTTCTTTCCACTACTTTTTTCATATTACAGTGAAGCGTCTAGCGGAATGCAATAAAACCCTTGGTGCACAAAGATGGGACCATGGGCTTGACCTTGGCGTTTGGCCTAGCTATTAGAAAGTTCAAAACATTTTGCATGTCTTTAGGGAAAACCATAATGTCGATCTTGGATAAAGTTGTCCAGACCTTACAAAGGCCACAATCCCCGCCACATCAATAAGTTAAACGCGTTTTGTGTCTATTGTTTTGTTGTTTTATAAAGAAGGTTTCAACAACAAACAGATAAAATATTTTAATGAAATATTTGATTTGTATCTGGTCCTGCAAGATATATAATGAATACACACCTTCCACTGTAAAGTTAAGATTAATTTAAACATACAATTTTCTTATGCATCTCTAATCGATTAGAATCAAAGTTTCAAACAAGTTGCATACTTGCCGTAGGAAAGTTTTTCTTACTATAGATTTTGATGTTATATATATATAAGTTTTCTGGACGACTGAGTTTCACAGCCAGCGTTATCGGTAGTGGAAAGGCTCAAATTACCATCTGCTGTTCTATTTAAAGCTCGCAAAGAAAATGATCATCTTAACTTCCGGTGAAATATATGTGTGTATAGTCTAAATCTGAGCTCCACCATCCATCATCTTGTCGTATTTAGCTGTCCAACTTAACATTTGTCACACATGGACGCAGATATAATAAGACCTTTATAGTACACGCGTTCTCCATTCAGAAATACGCTGAAAACCAAGTATTGTAAACTTGCTTAAACTTTTGGGGATTTTGATCCTTTGTGTTTAACGTTAAAATGGTGTTGTACGGAGAATGTGTAAACAATCGGATCTTTGTGCTTGTGAATTAGGAACTCTTAAAGGATAACATTTTAAAAAGTTACCTAGAAGTTTTTATTCTTTATTACTCTATCAAAAACTTGTTCTTACGTCAAAAATTATGGATTTCTTCTTCGATTTGTTTGACTCTGAAAAGAAGCGCAGGGCTGCGTCAGACCCTCGCCATAGGACGGGGAGTGGAGGGGAACTACCCCCTCTCCGGCGTGAAAGGGGACATCATATTATCAGTTTTAGGAAGCACGAGAGTCTGAGGGAAACTAATAGAGCAAGGGAGGAGAGGATCCGACGGGAATTACACCGTCTATACCTGTGGGATGGTAGGTCCATATGTTTTATGGGTTTATCCATTGAAAAATGAAAATAGTATAGATATGGTACGAACCAATATATGTCAACCGATGTTCATTGTTTATATGTATCGAGGGGACAACTGTCTTTTTGCTATAATTCAGTCGTCGATGGTTGTTCAAATTGATGTGTTCGTGCCTAGGGGTACCTCCAAAAGTTGACGACAATACATGTCATCCATGATTTATTATCTACCAAAGTCACTCAAACATGTATTTTTCTTATTCAGATAAATAGGAAGGGCTGACATTGTTATTGCCAGAAATACGTCGTAAGTCCCTGAGTTGCCCACTCAGCTGAAAAAAAAGAACAATTTGACTGTCTATTGAATGACTTTTAGACTTGTGCAATCATACACATAGAATTGATCGTGAAGTTTAAAATACTTCTATGTGACAATTAGATTAAAAACAGTAGAATCCGACAATATGTCTACCCAGGCACTATGTCAGCAGTTTGGTTGGGAATAAGGGGGGGGGGGGGGTTACTTCTTTTGTCTGTTGTCGGGTCCATTGTCATTGGTCATCTGCGGCATCTTGACAAAATTTGCTTCCCCAAGAGCACTGAATGTTCTTTTTTTTTTTTATATTTTCCCAACAGTAAATCGAAGAAGAAAGATACTTTTGCAGATAGCCGTATAACCCTATCTGAAAGATTATAAAGGGGATTAGAATGACCCAGTCTCTGTTTGCTGAACTCGGCTCCTGTTGATGTCCAGCGACAAAACACCAATGGTGAAAGCTGAGCATTTGTCACTATTTTGTTTTATAATTCTATACGATTTCCCCCATATTTGTGTTCATGACGATTTTGTTTCCCATACTTGTACTATGTATCGAGAATCTATAAATATAGATTAAAAAAACATGTGTTTAGTGAAACATGAATGCCCCCGTCGGCATCTTTGTCAGCAAAACAGCTGTAATGAAAGAAGTAGGTCCAATCCTCCAAGACCATGGTCAGATGGTCAAAAATTGGATATCAACGAGAAGGTCTTGTAACAATGAATACACACATGTGAAATATGAAAGTCCTATCACTTACTATTCAAACGTTTTGGCCAAAGTCAAAGTTTTTCAAAAGTAGGTCAAACTCCAAGGTCAAAGTCACAAGATAAAATAAATTGTATCCATGTGTCAATTGCTAACTTTCTGTCTAATAGTTTAAAGTAAGCATATAACTACTAGCAAATGTCTTGTGCCAAGGAATACACATGTAAAACACGAAATTCCTATTGGCCAAGGTTAAATTTTTTACAGACAGGCAGACAGACAGACAGACAGACTAAAACCGAATCACCGATAACGGGGACATTTAAGTGTTCCTGTAGATTTAAATTAATCATATTATATTTCAAATAATAGAAAAAGTATGACAAAAGTTTCCACATGTAGATTGTCAATTTGAATATCGGGACCACTCCAACACACCAACATCTGGTAATGGGGAACTGTTGATGTCTATCAAGGGGCCTAGGGTACGAGGCAACTAAAAGTCCTTCAATTTCATTACGTTATAAAAGATATCTCTATATTTTATAATAAAATTAGAACTTTTGAAAAAAAGATTGGTGTGCGTCGGATCCACTTTTGTTTTTAATCCGCGAGAGAGGAAAATATTTCATTATTCAAGGAATATTTTCGCGCATTACATGGCTAGGAAGGCGCACTTCCCCGCCTGGAAACTTTTGAAGTTTAGTAGGCACTAGATGTCATTTCATGCCTTTTTGTCTCTGAATTTCAAGATTAAAATTGATTGTGATCTATTCTATTAGAATGTAAATGTTTTGTATTCAATATTTTCATTACCTTTTGTACTTTTCAAAAATAAGTTCATATTTAAATGTTTCGTTTTATGTCCCGATCATTATCTGAGAGGTACTCCCCCATCGGGCAAGAGAATACACACATTACACACACCCTCACTAGAATTTCCGAAAGGAAATGTTGAAATGAAAAATGGATTTTTTCCCAAATGATCTGGATAATGTTAATTTTAAATATTTTTAAATATATTGAGGTGAATTTATAAAATTCTGATTTCATAAAGGATTTTATTTGATTTGAAATTACTGTATATGTTTGAGTTTTTTTTTTCTCGATAGCAAAATGGATGTTCTGTACAATTCTCTGAAAATCCATCAAGGGACGTAAAACCATAAAAAAAAAGATCTATTGCCAAAGGACACTTTTGACTGGATAAGTTTAGCTGTACCAAATCTTTACATTATATTTACAGCAGTACCAAATCTTTGCATTTGTATTACTTGAAATTTTCCTCGTTATGAGCACCTCAGTCACGGTCACTCACTGGGATTTTTAACGCTCTTCAAGTTAAACTTTTCGTCAACCCCCCCCCCCCCCCCTCCTCCAAAGGAACATCCACGTGTAATAGACAAACATTGCAATTGAAAATACAAAATATTATAACATAATAAAGCCATTTCTTGTTTTTATTCTGTTTTGCGTCCTTTTGAAATTGAGAAACCTACCAGCCAGCCAGGAAGAAAAACAAACAAGCATATAAAACAAAGTTGCAATTTCATATTATGTGACTGTGTGAAATCTGACAGAAACTTGTTTCATTTGACCTTCTTGACATACAGGTATTTTAGTCAACAAAAGAATGATAGACAATGAGTCATTGCAGCTATATATATATATTTTTTCATTTTTACATTAAATATAAAAATTTATACAATTTTTCTTAAATTTTTGTATGAACACATTTAATTTGCTTAAGATCTTTCTATTTTAATTTTGTTTTGTTTTATGACTTTGGGCTCAAAACCCACCAGCACGAGGACGCAAAACAGAAAATAACAAAGAAATGGCCTAACAACGTAGTACAAGAAAGTTTCAAGAGACGCCGATATGTCACTGGAAAAAAAAACGGATATCAGAGACAAACAGACTGAACAGATATCCGTTTGCATCGACCATTGGATTATGTTTTGCTATGAAACTGTATTAAAATACTTAGTCTTGCTCTTGACATACAACAATGTATTGGAAAGAAAGTACTATAATTATTATGTAGAACTACTTTTCAAAACCCAGATCCGTAAAATAACGTGTGTTCTATGTCGCTTTTTAGATCTTTTTAATTTTGCACTTCTCTGAAGTTGATGGCGGCAAATATTTGTCTGATTCTGCAGTTCTGTGATTTGAAAGCGAAATATAAGGTCAAATGCCGAAGAAAAACACAGAAGGATCGGAACCAGATTACGAGCCCCTTCCAGAGGGTATAATTATTTTACGAACAATGTCTGGGTATTAACACAATGACTAAGATCTACATGTCTTGATTGCACAGCTCAGTACAAAATACAAAAGTACAGTACTGTAAATGTAATGCAGTACTGGTGTCAGAACAGTTTCCGGACAGTAACATTTTCCGGACAGTCGCCCTTTTCAAGTACTTTGAAGGAAATTATTTTCAAAATTTTGTGACAATTTTGTAGATTTTAAAATGCAGAATTCAAATCACGAATCATTCAAACAAAATTTTGCATCTAAATTGCTTTAATCACACCACCTTTTTAGCCCTTTCTGCCCCGTTTAATATCGCGCACCTTGGGAAGTCGCCGAAAACCAGTACTATTTTAATCTACGCGATTTGAGAAGTTTCGGTTTTATTTTCAAAATTGTTTTTACAAAATCATTTGTAGGAAATATTGAAGAAAACAATAATAAAAAATAATCCAGTTTGAGCTTAAATTGATCGAGATTGACAGCTTTAAAATCAGGTGTCCGGAAACTGTTCCAGTGATTTGCGAAAAATGGCCAAAATATAGGGTCATAAAATCGGTCTAGAAACCATATTTCTTGAGAGATTAAATATTTTCTTTCAACATGAGTATCTGTGGGAAGGGCATAGCATTATTTGAGAGAAATTTGAATGTTTTCCATTTATGGACGGAGGAGTTCTCCCCGAAAAACCTTCAAAATCGTCCGGAAACTGTTCCGACACCAGTACCCTACTGCACAGGCGCCAGATTCCTAGAAAAAAAATTAGAACCACATCTTAAACTCCCGTTTCTCTTCTCTTTACTCGTTCCGTAAAAGGATAAAGAGAAGAGAAAGGTTTCTAGACCGATTTTATTACCATATATTTTGGCCATTTATCCACAGGCGATTGTTTCATGCGAGCTCACACCCTCCTACATACACCCACACACAGTGTGTGGGTGTATGTAGGAGGGTGTGAGCTCGCATGAAACAATCGCCTGTGCATTTATCGCTAATCACTGTAACAGTTTCCGGACACCTGATTTTAAATCTGTCAATCTCGATCAATTTCAGCCCAAATTGGATGATTTTTGGATATTGTTTTCTTCAATCTATTCTACAAATGATTGTATAGGAATTATTTTGAAAATAGAAGCGAAACTTCTCGAACCACGTAGATTAAAATAGTATGGTTCTCGGCGACTTCCCCCGGTGCGCGAAATTAAACGGGGCAGAAAGGGGTAAAAAGGTGGTGAGATAAAGCAACTTAGATGCAAAGTTTTGTTTATATGATTCCTGATTTGAATTCTGCATTTAAAAATCTACAAAATTGTCACAAAATTTTGGAAATAATTTCCTTCAAAGTATCTGAAAAGGGCGGCTGTCCGGAAACTTTTACTGTCCGGAAACTGTTCTGACACCAGTAAAGTATCGTTGCTAATCCATTGATTTGCTTGAATTGAATGTGGGATGAAAAAACTTAAAATTGCACTTAGAATTAGGACATTTTGTGCCGAGTTCCAGGTTTTAAGTCTTATTTTCTCATGGGATTTTTTTCATAATTCCTCTTTGGGAATTTCAGAGAGATTTTTGGAGGAAAATAGAGTAAGTTTGGAAGGGGCCGATTTCCCAAAACAAGGGGAAAAACACCGTTCCAATAACATCTGGTGAGGGACAACGGGGTCAACTCATTGATTCACGTATCCCTAATTCTCATGTTATGATGTATATTAAATCTCATTATACATGTAGAAGAAGGGACGGTATTTTCCTCCTCTGGTAAGGTTCAAGGTGATACTGTATTAATTTACATTTTAAAACAATTCTGACGATGAAAAAAAATCTCGCACTGTCCCAAACCAAGTGTGCTGATACTGCTGGTCCAGACTCATGTGTGTATTAATGATGAAAAGTGCCAGTCCGAAGGATTTGACAGGCAAACTTCCATTCGGACTGGCAAAAAGTTTATAAAGTTTTGCTACAAAGTTCTTTACTTGACTGGCAACATTTTCGAAATGACTTGCATGCCTAAACAAGTTTGCAACATCTCTGCTGTAAAGCTGCCTCTGTATTTGTATGCTCACCGAAAAAAATTCGATGTCTGTCCATTACACAGGCACCAGATTCCTAGGAAGAAAAATTAAAACCCTATCTTAAACGTCCTTAGAGAGAGAGGAGAAACGGCCGTTGAAGATTGAGTTTTAATTTTATTTCTTGGAATCTGGTTCCTATGTGACCCTTTGTCCATTACTCCATCCGATGTCTGGTCCATACCTCATAGTTCAAGCACGGTGTCACACCTTTCATTTGACCATGCTTCATCATTTGAAATTTTACATTCCCGAGAAAGGTCATGATTTTCTCAGCTCTAGACGCCCTGCAGTTTATTTCACTCATTTTATTTCGTATACAGCAAGAAGTAAGAGAGTTATCTTTCTTTTCCCAAATGTCTACTTATCTCCTTTCTTGAACGTAGCCTATGATATCATCATAAGCTAGGATAACACCCGACTGCACCCCCTCCCCGAATTATTTAAAAGTGTCAGACAAAAGGAAATGTCTGACAAAAATTCTTTTGATGTCTCGAATTAGATTTCAATAACACCCCCCCCCCCCCCCACCCCTTTGTGGTGCACGTACGTGTTGTTTAAACCCTCCAGCTTCCAACCTTCATTTCATTTGCAAGTTACAGAAAAATAATAACATATGTTGGTGCTAAAAATGTGTAATTTATTACCTTGAAGTTTGACCCGCTTTAAAAGAACTTGCCACTGTCTTTGTACTGGTATTTTCATTACATGCGGAGGATCTAGACATTTTTAGAGGGTGGGGGTGTTCATTCAGTCTATGGTTTTGAATCGAAAAGGGAGAAAGACAGGACTTGCGGTCAAATCCCGACATCACCTTTGGTCAAATCCCGACACGACGTCTCCCCGCCTTCTCAATTTAGATCCACCCTTTCACTGTTAGTAAATCTGAAATCATTTGGCCCCGTAACCTTGATGACATACATGGGCATAATAATTTCAGACATCAAGGGCTTATATATATTTTATTCCTTGAAGAAACTCATCATTGTACAGTTGTAAATCGAGAAAAAAAAAGACTTTGATAACGATCATAAAGACAGATCCATCGTCAGTGGCGGATCCAGAGTGGCAAGCGGGGGGGTTTTGTATCGACCCAAAGGGTGGATTCGAGGCACGAAGTGCTGAGTGGGGGAGGGGGTTGCCCCCTCCTGTAGGTGGGGGTCCGGGGGGCCTCCCCCGGAAAATTTTTGAAAAAATGGAATAAAATGGTGCATTCTGGAGCACATTTTCTGCTTACCTTCTCGAATATTCAGACCATTTTTTCCACTCAATTTATGTGGTTAATAAAGATTTCTAAATAAAATAATTTCTCCTTTACTGCTGGCAGGGGCGTAGCCATGGTGTTTTCGATGTGGACGTCTATAAAGAAGGGTTGGACCAAGAACTTCAGCTGTCCGGGGGCACAGGCACTTTTTGGGGGATGACTTGCGAGGCCCGAAGGGTCAAGTGGGGACAGTATGGAAATATATTACCCATCCCCTTGAAGGGGGTCCCCCGTGAAAATTTAGAGAAAAAAAATGAAGCAAATTTCTGACCTCTGGAGCGTATTTGAGCTGAATTTAGATGGGATAACGCATATGATTCGATGTCAGCAGATGATGAACCGTATCTAAGATGAAGAAAACTTGAGATGTGAACATGACATTCCCTAAATACTTATATATGTACGTCCACATAAAGTCTTTCCAATCGACCGCTCGCACTTTGTTAGCGATCGTTGTATCATGCGCGGCTACAGCATTTTTGGTCAGAGGGGGTCCAAATTTTAAGGAAGTCTACCTATCATGTAGGTACATATATATCGGTGCTCATGATGGGGAGAGGGCAATTTTATTAGCTTTCCTTTCACGTTTATTTTTATGAAGAATTGGCGAGCGAAGCGAGCCAGAAAATTTTTTAGATATGAAATATTAATTTGTTTTGATTCGATCGAGATGATTATTTATAACATTGAATATTTCACTCCTTATATCGGCGAGCGGAGCGAATTTCATGAGAATAAATAGATAAGAGATGTGTCATTTTCCAAAATGACAAAACATTGAAAAAGATGAAGTAGGTTACATCCTATGAAGTAAGGGACTGTTCAAAATATGAGTTCCTGAGACCCAAGACAATTATATAAAATCACTTAGTATGAACGATTGATAATAATTAAGGAATTTTGCAGAAAAAATAGTTTTGTATTTGTAAATGGCGAGCGAAGCGAGCCGATCGAAATTTTAGGTTACAAAGCCCTTTCATGCATTTTAGACCCATTTCAGTTAGAAATGGGCCAAAGCTGAACCCCACCTCCGAAAATCTCGGGGGGGTCCAGACCCCCGGTCCCCCCTCTGGATCCGCGCATGGTTGTATTGAGTTCTAATGAAACACAAGAAAATTACGAAATATGCATTCAAATCGGTGGTTTCTGGAGTGTCTTTGATCTATTTCTGAACAGTAGTTTGCTTTAAATACTATTTCAAAAGACCCTCCCCCTTCTTTTTGGCAACTGGGGGAGGCGCTCTCCTTTTTTTTTTTCGCGAGACGATGTGGACGTTTTTGCGTACAAATGTACGCCTGGCTTCGCCCCTGGCTTGTTGATTTGTCCTTGCTGTTACATGTACTTAGAATATTGGTACGATATCGAGTAAAAAATGTTGAGTATCATTGGGTTTTGGCTTTGAAAAATTGAATGCTTAATTATAGGCCCCTGGAGCATATTCGAGCTATATACAATGTTAAATATTTGCCCATTTTCCCGGTTATTTCAAAGTATGAATTTAACAAAATTTGTTGATGACAAAAATACTCGTACCGGGTATTTGAGGACAGAAACGTGTACGTTTCGATCCCCGTACCATTTACATTGATTGTTTGACACACGTACGTGTTTTGCAAATTATTTGAACATGTTCATATTATAGTATTTGTTAATGTACAGAAAACCCCCTCTGCGACGTACATTACAAAAACTTCGCGATTGTCTGTACGAATCCACAAATACATGTACGCCAATTGATACGGTATCGAATCGATATGAGATAGAATGTATCAGAAAATTTTTGTAAATTTTGTTTCAAAATAGTGAATTCTGGTGGACATTAAGCAATCTTTTATTACTCAGTTTGCAGGGTTTTTTCCGAGTGCTAATGTTACCACAAAAAAAAAAAAAAAAAAAAAAAAAAAAAAAAAAAAAATTGGGAAACCGGGGGGGTTTTCCCGAACCCCCCCAAACCCCCCTAAATCCGCCCTTGATCGTAATGAAAAGTCTATGACTTAGGATTTGAGAATATTTTAAGATCTCCGACTCGGGGCGTTTCCCATCTAGTCTGTAGATTATTTATTTTGTATTTATATTATTAAAGTACAAGAAAAGAGGAATGGTAACTTCGGAGTTTGACAATTAAATGAACGTAACTTCAAGTAGATTAGTCCTTTCAGTAAAAGACACCCCCCTTACCCGCCTTCTCTTTGGATTTCCATGCCAATAAACTAATTGAAGTTTAAATTCTGTTGAGCATGATTCTGCTGAGCAATTGTACTTAGCTGAGCTCGACTTGTGTATATCGCGTAAATATATCGTGCTACTCCCCCAATATATTGGATGCTTTATGCAACGGCAAAACATTCCGCCGCGCAAAATAGTGCCGATGCTATTTTATTATTGCGTATACCTAGCTTGGGTGCTAACATTGAGAATAGAATAAGGATCATAAGTATATTATTCATTGATTTTATTTATGCCAAATATTTATCATTATCTGATGAAATAAAGAGTAGGTAATTTGTACGTATGAATATATTGGTCCGTGTTTGTTGATGGCAGAGAGACTGTATCTCGGCTCTCCATCAAATTTAGGATTTGGCTTTCTGAACAGGGAACATAAGTGTTTTTGTTCAGTGACTTCATTTATACTGTGACATGGGAAATGCTGCGACAGCCAAAAAGGGAGACCCTGCTGAAAATGGTAGGTTTGCTGTATAAGACTGTAGGGCAGGAGAGCTATAAATAACAGTTGTTACTAAATATAGGAACATAGTGTTGTACGTGTGGTCCGAAATTTGTGGCAATACACAAGGAATGTGTATTCCTTGTATTCACTATTGATACGGAATCTTCTGCTATAACACTCTGATTTGTGTTAAATTTAGGAAGATTTTTCTGTGTTTGTATTGAATGAATCTAACTCTGAAATTGTGGATGAATTTATTATTATAATTATGTATGTAGAACAAAAACTCCTCCTTTGGCCTTTACTATAAAAACCCATCATTTCTTTGCAACATCAAAGTAACAAAACTATGGTAACATAAACAAAATAGGTTTTATACAACAATGTAAACGATTTACATGTAATACTGGTAATTATACATAGATCACTTACAATTACTGAATTAGATCACTTACAGTTACAATTACTGAAATTTATGTCCCATGGCAAACAGAGAGGGGGTGTATAGGAATCCTCTTGTCTGTCTGTCTGTCCAATTATCCATTTTTGTGTCAGGTTCATAATTTTTTTAACCCCTGTATGATTTTCAAAAGAAAGTTTGTCAAGATCAAAGCACCTCAGGTCAAGGTAATATCTTCAAGGTCGTAGAGCACATAAAAGTTTTAACCTTGTCTCTACCTAATTATTTCACTCCACTTTTGATTTAAAACATTAAGCTTTTAGCGCCTGCATGGGTTTGAATGATACCTCACAGAATAATCAATTGTTACCCAAGACCCAGACCCAAGGGACATGTAGAGCCATGATAATAAAGTAAGGTCAAGGTTACAGTAGAGAGATGCAGTATATTTTGTCCTTGCTGTAACTTATATATATGTATGGCTTTGAATGAAAAAAATATAAAGTCATTGCCTTGAACATGTTGAACTGAGGATGTCATGAACTTGAACCCAAGGACATGTTTATAATGTAAAGGTCACAGTCAAAAGGAATGGATAGATCTTGTCTTGGTTATGATTTAACCTGCAGTTGAATAGAGCCCTTTGTTCTAAACATTGAACCAATTATTCCTTGTGAAAATACCTTTTAACATATACCAATTTCTTTTAAACTGTTGATTGTGACCTACTTTTCTTTAAAAAAAAATTGAGCCACATTTGAGCACATGCATTTCTTGGAATGATTAATTGTTGACATTATAAGTCAACAACATTTTTGTTGAGGCAAGTTGACTTTACATACTGGTAACATCAGAGATGTATGTTGATTTAAGCCAATGTCAATTTGTTGTGACATAACTCTAGGGAATTTTGTTTAAGTCCACCTGTCCATTACAGTTGTTGTGGAGATCATGTCTTAATTATTTATAAGGTTATAAACTTTTACGACTTTGTACTTCCTCTCGAGTGTCATGGATGTATATGATACACTGTCATTGTATACAATCACAGTGTCTTAACAGGCTAATAACAGGTGAAATAAATAAAGCCAAGGTTAAAGGTCCTATCTTTAATGATCATGAAATATAAACATGTAACACTTTTATTATTCTTTTGGGAAATGTAAACAAGATAATCTGTGTATAGGTATTTAATTGGTTTTGTCACAGCATATAACCGTAAAAGAATATGAATACGTTTAGACAGCACATGAACAAGCATTACATGTATGTGCAGTGTACAGTATCTGTAGGAGAAAGATATCTATGATGTAATTTACATGTATTTACTTTCATTAAGTAAAACTTTTGCAAAGGACATAAAATAAAAAAAGTGAAAGAAATTTAGGACACATATTCCCAATTCCTATTTTCGATGTGTTAGAAAAAGACATTTTCTTTTCAGAAGTATTGCAATGCTTAATCAGTTGCAAATGTATGAAAGGATATTTTTACATCTCATGTGCAGACAAACTTGGTGCATTTTAATATCGTTAATCTTGTACATGTATTCCAATGTCCTTGTAAGAGTTGTTGAACTTGGCTACATATGTATGCCTCTAGCATAACATATTGTAGAATATCAGATTGGAAAAAAAACTAATGCATATATAATGATTAGATTATTATAAAAAATGATTAATCTGTGTCATACATGTATTGATGTAGATTTCAGACAGAAGATAAAAGTGACTTCATGCCAGGTTCATAGGTTGCCTCCTTTGTTATCTAGATATATTTCATAACTAGAATTGGAGATTTTATTATAAATTTTATCTTCATCTTTTTCAGTCAAGGAATTCTTGGCGAAAGCTAAAGAGGAGTTTTCAGGGAAATGGGATCATCCTGCACAGGTAATGCACAGCATATTAAACTTTTCATCAAATATTTAATTTATACCGGTATGGTAAGGGATAGCATGCTCTTTGAAAGTAAAAAAAAGTCAAATGTGCTGATTTTCATTAATTACCTATTGTCAAGAGAAAGTGACATGTGAACATAATGTCATATCTTAATATTGTTTATTGTATTATCATACACCATGTTATCAAGGAAAGGAATTGTCTGTCTGTCCCAAAACCATCATATTAGATGGTATATAAAATAAACTTCTAGTCCTACCATAGGAACTTCATATCACCATAAAAAGAGAAGGACCTGTGTAGCTTCAATGTCACAGTACTCTTGTTCAAAGTTGTTGTGTATACCAGTACAATGATGAAACTTTAGCTCACACATAGTTTGACCTTGTAAACAATTACCTTAGAACTTGGGGTCTCAAGGTCAATATCAAAGTGGAATCTGATTATCTGAATGTCTGTAGCACTAGCATTTGATACCTCATCTAGGTTCTTACAGACATCTGAAAAGAGTTTACTGTATCCACATCTTTGTGTCATTCTGTCTATTTCCAGACTAAGAAAAAATTATATGATAAATCAAGAATGTATATCAAGAGGAGAATCTGTAATTTTTAGGTCAGTTTAATAAGTCCAAGGACTTCTAAACTTGTTTATACATGTACATGGTCATAGAAATTTACCGGTAGGCAAAATACTTTGGAAATAATTGTTGGCAGATATAACTAGAAAACCTTTTTGGCCAGAATGCAAAGCAATTCTGGTCTATAGATTGACGATGTCCGTTTGTCTGCCATCACCATTTTGGTTAAAGTTTCTGGCTGAGGCAAAAACTAAGTCTAAGGAACTATATTCAGTAGAAACTTTATATTATACATGAAGCTTGCCCACCACAAGACCTTTCAATTTATGCCGTAACATTTGACCTAGTGATCTTGACCTTGGACTTTGACCTAGTTAAAGATTTTGGTTAAAGTTCTTGGTTCAAGCAAAATCTATGGAACTGTATGCAGTAGAAACTTTATATTATACATGGTGCTTGCCCATGACAAGACCTTTCAATTTATGCCGTAACATTTGACCTAGTGACCTTGAACTTGGACTTTGATCTAGTTAAAGATTTTGGTTAAAGTTCCTGGTTTAATAAATCTATGGAACTGTATGCAGTAGAAACTTTATATTATACATGTAGGTTGCCCATGACAAGACTTTTCAATTAATTAACATTTCAATCAATTAACATTTGACCTAGTGACCTTGACCTTGGACTTTGATCTAGTTAAAGATTTTGGTTAAAGTTTCTGGTTGAAGCAAAATCTATGGAACTGTATGCAGTAGAAACTTTGTATTATACATGTAGGTTGCCTCTGACAAAACCTTTCAATTTATGCCATATTATTTGACCTATTGACCTTGACCAGATAGTGACAAAAATTTACTTTGCAATCGGGCCATACCGTCTTTAGCATTGTTTTATTACCTATCAAATCAAATTTGTATAAATACATGGATACTTATCAGGAAGGGTAGACACCTTGTATTCTATATATTAAGCATTAAGCTGTCTGTTTATTTTTGGGTGGTCACTGTATGGAAACAAAGGTTATAAATCAAGATGAATACTTATACACAGGTAACATGCAAACAGGGAAACATTGTTTTGGTATGTAAAAAATACTTATAATTCAGGATTGGGAGAGAACCTATGGAATTTGAGGTGAGATAGGTAGAAGGTCAAGGTCACACTTCTTTCTTTGATTTATGTTGGCAAAATCTCACTAGTCTACCATAGGCTGTCAAGAAATTCAGCGGAGCTTGTAGAAATTGTCCCACAAACTACATTGTATGTATTGGCCAGCAAACTTAGTCTTCAGGCTAGTGGTTCAGAAAAGTTTTCATGATGACTGTAAAGTCAAAATGAAGTTACAGAGACTTATGATTTACAAACAATTTCAGATCTCAAGTTATAAAGTAACTTTTTATGTAGAGAATACTGCAGTAACTTATGGGGCATATATCATATTATCCTGATGAATGAGTTACTCAGATTAACTATTGTAATAGAAGCTTGAAATGATCAGAGATTGAGAAATTGAGACTAACAATGAGGTTCCACATTTCAACACAGAAACTTGCTAATTGTTCTGAGATTTTCTACATTTAATATGTGACATACATGAATTTGGAGTGTTATATGAGATTTGTAACATGAATTTGGAGTGTTATATGGGATTTGTTACATGAATATGGAGTGTTATATGGGATTTGTTCAGATATGTGTACCTGTAAATTATTTACAGGTCAGAATTTCAAATGTCAAAATAAATTACTTTGTATTTAATCAAAGAACAGATGTGGCTCCACACTGGTTATCCATATAGGGTACATCATGTAACACAATTCCATACATTGTACATCCAAAACACACAAGAGTCACAATATTTCATACATGCGTTTTGATCCTAGGTCATTATAAACATGAACAAGCTCTGACGTTAGCTTGTCTATTATTGAGGACACTCGCTAAAGTTTGAATTACATTTTGTGACACGCAGTATCACAGTACAAGTATCGCTAAAGCGCTAAGGCTACATGTACACATGTGTTACATCCTATTAATTTCTAAAACAGATGCAGAATGATATCATCAAGTATCATTCTTCTACAATGTATACTTTCCAAGTTCACACCATTTATACATTCTTAATGTCCTTGTACATAAGTTTAACTTCAGGAGTATTAAGAGTTTCCATGTTTCCAGGGTAGAAAAGGTTATTTGCAAATTATTTTCATTTCTTACATGTTGCCCAGGACTGAAAAGTTGAACCAATTAACTGGTATAGTTTTGAAAAGTCAAAGTAAAAAGAAACTATGAAATTTCGTATGTACAAATGCCATTTTAACCCATTGATTGAAAAAAAAAATTCACAAGATCATTGCCCAGGACCCGATGATTTGTCATGGTCTTGATCCAAGGTTACAGGTATATATAGGTCTGCAAGGTCAAGGTCATGGTAAAAAGAAAATGTAAAATTTTGATCAAGTCTGATTTTTTTCCCACCCCGTATATAGCTGTATGTATTTGACGAAGACTTAACAGAATTCAATTGTAGCTGGGGAGTTTAGGATCCAAGAGTACGTTATGCCCATTGTCATAGCTCTTATGTCAAAGTCACGGTTGTAAGAAAAGTAAAGTCTTGTACGGGCCATAACATAAAGTCCTACGTGGATATGCGTACACAGGCTTTCTACTCTACCTTGATGAAAAAGTAGGAAAAAAGGAGGAGTAGTCAATGAAAAAAAGTAGGAGAAAAATAGGAAAAAGTAGCAATTAATAGCAGAAAAGTAGGAAATTTTCCATCACTTTTAGCGACAATTTTCAGTAAGTACGACACAAAAATCACAGTAAGCAATGTTTGTAGACTGGTAATGTTCATCTTTGAGGAAATAGAAATAAGGACAGATTGATTTTTCATGTAAAATATACAGAATGGGCGAGCGAAGTGAGCCCGAAATTTTTTAATAACTTTGAATCAGATGTTGATGACAAGTGAAGCAAGTAATTTTCTACTTTTGAGATGAAAAAGTAGGAATAGTAGGAGGTTTTGACGAAAAAGTAGGAAAAAATAGGATCAAAATAAAAAAGTAGGAAATAGTAGGAAAAAGTAGGAACAGTAGAAAGCCTGCGTACAATTTATTTACAGGGAGCTCTTCATTATGGTCGAGTCATTGCTTTGCTTGCACTGACCGAATTACTCTTACAAAAAATGGAAGATAAACTCCCATAATAACCAATTACGGCAGTGTAGAATCCTTAACAGACAACGATTACAGCGGCCTTGATATGACAAACTATTGATCGGAGACCGCAAAATACTTCGCTCGTATTCTGAACTACAACCGGACACAACTTTGACTCCAGATCAATATTAGATATGTCATCGGTACAAACCGTACCTTGTTGGTCAAATCTGAACGTGGAGTTACGAAAGTAAAAACATGTTAGAAATCGTCAAATAAATGTTGGCAACGACCTCCTATTTAAAGCATCCAAATACACTGCATAAACATAGACTTCTAAATCTACAATGGAATGTGCTTGATAAAAACATGCCATTTAAGTTAACCTTTAAGTCCACTTTACCCTCATGTCCGTTGTATTCAGTACATTGTAATATGATTACTACTGTTTTCTTTCAGAACACCGCCTGTTTAGATGACTTTGACAGAATCAAGACCCTGGGGACGGGGTCATTTGGTCGGGTTATGCTCGTCCAACACAAAGCCAATAAAGAATTCTATGCCATGAAAATTCTAGATAAACAGAAGGTAAACAAATTATGGAAGAAAATTATTCGCTCTGAGAGCCTGGGAACTATACATTTTCTACAAGATATTTTTTTCAAGTCTACTTCCTTAGGGAAAGCATGTTTGAACGCTAGTATTTATTGTTTTGAGAAGGAGTCGTTTTGCATCAAAGACATAAATGTATGAAATCTATCAAGGATTCAGAGCTGCACATGTATGCAGAAAAAAAGGGAAGTAGAGGAGTACATTATTTCTAAGTTTTTATAGCATGATCATGATAAGCAGCAGTGGCATCGCTCATTGCTTACTATGAGAAAAAATCATCATCATCAGGTCATTAGTATTGTAATCTGTCAAATAGACAATATATGAAACTGTTGACATTAATACAAATCTGTGTAGTAAGAATGCTTGTGCAATAGATATAATGTACACCATGACCTTCCAAAAAGTTGGAAACTGAAAATAAATCTGCAAACATAGTTGTAGGAAAACTTCTAATAGTAATAGTTCATATGATCAGGTGTACAAGAAGTGGTACCACTACTAGGAAAAAGTATTGTAACTTTAAACGAATTCAAATTATCCTATTCACAATCACCACCTTCAGAATAGATCTGATGGTGAAGGAAGAATTAGGATTTCTGTAATACACACAACATTGTCCATTCTATTGTTGTAGTTTATCATATTATTGTGTTATCATTATTGGTTGTCTCAAATTGTAGGTTGTCAAGTCATTGATATCATTCTAGGTTGTCAAATTATCATGTTACAATTGTAGGTTGACAAGTTACCATGTTATCATTGTAGGTTGTCAAGTTACCATGTTATCATTGTAGGTTGTCAAATTATCATGTTGACATTGTAGGTTGTTAGATTATCATGTTGTCATTGTAGATTGTTAGATTTTCATGTTGTCATTGAAGGCTGCCATTGTAGGTTGTCAAGTTATCATTGTAGGTTGTCAAATTATCATGTTGTCATTGAAGATTGTCAAGTTATCATTGTAGGTTGTCAAATTATCATGTTGTCATTGTAGGTTGTTAGATTATCATGTTGTCATTGTAGGTTGTCAAATTATCATTGTTATCATTTTAGGTTGTCCAGTTTTATGCTAACATTGTAGATTGTCAAGTTATCATTGTAGGTTGTCAAGTTATCATTGTAGGTTGTCAAGTTATCATTGTAGGTTGTCAAATGATCATATTATCATTGTAGATTGTCAAGTTATCATTGTAGGTTGTCAAGTTATCATTGTAGGTTGTCAAATTTTCATATTATCATTGTAGGTTGTCAAGTTATCATATTATCATTATAGGTTGTCAAATTAAAACAAGTAGAACATACACTGAATGAGAAGAGAATCCTACAAGCCATCAACTTCCCATTCCTTGTTAGTCTAGAATATCATTTTAAGGTAAGATTTCCATCATGTATAATTTATATTAAAAAACTATAATGACATATAGATTCATATAGAATTTAGGACTATCAAAAGCAGCTTACCAAGAAGAGAAGATGGCTAAATATTTAAAACTCGGTTCAAAATTTTGCAACTTTGATTGGGTATGTGTGCGCAGAGATTTGTATGATTAATGTAATTAATATGAGTTTCCTTTGTGTGATATTTTCCAGGACAATTCAAATCTCTACATGGTGCTCGAGTTTGTAACAGGAGGTGAAATGTTCTCACATTTAAGACGTATTGGCAGATTTAGGTAAGGCAGCCTCACATAGTCTGATTTTGTGACAATTTATGTAAAGGTATCTTCTAATATGGTATGTTAATGATACAGTATGTAAATAATCATTTAATGATGTCAATATAACAACCCTAGTGAAAGCTTTATGGTCTATAAACATTTCCTTTGTTAAACTAATGAATAGATCAGTATTTTAGGATGGTGTTAATTTGAATAAAATATATATGACATAAATCTGATAGATATCTCATTGTCTTAGTAGATCATTTTAGGATTTCTTTGTATCAGTTGTCAAGTCAGTGCTCCATTATTCTTTTTAATAAAAGATAATCTGTACAGATTATGAGATGTATACAATTTGTTATCAAAATTAAGAAAACATTTCCAAAAATCCCATGAAATTGAATTTTTGGCCAGTTTTAGATAATGAGGAAATTAGTTATTTTCCAAAGATCAAAGCTTTGATAATATTGAGATTATAGCTTAATCATGAACAGAAAGTTGTAGAAAATTTAATTGTGAAATTTCTATATGAGATGCACAGAGTATATATCTTAGTTTTGAGACTCAGGTGCAGAATTCTTGGCATAGACTTACTGTTGCTGGGATATTGTTTTTGACAAACTTTTAACTTTCCTTTGGAGAATGCAGGTTTTATGTTAAACAGATACTGGAACGCAGTTACGTGAACTAGAATAAAAATTGAAAGATTAAAGAATCACAGGAATTTGTAAAGTTACATGAGTACATATTCTTGAATGTAATTGTGATCCTATTTGTAGACAAGAACACTAATGTTGTGTAATACAAACGTAATATATTCCCTATTTTCTAGTGCTTTCAATTACATCTATAATTTGTATGGTTTTGAGCGAGCCACAGCTGGTGGTTTCTGATGTTGATTATGTTATGTGTTTCTTTTACGACAGTGAGCCCCACTCCAGATTTTATGCAGCACAAATAGTTTTGGCATTTGAATATCTTCATTATTTAGATCTCATATATAGAGATCTCAAACCAGAGAATTTACTTATAGACTCTCATGGATACCTTAAAGTAAGTATTTGATGACCAGCTATGGTGGCCATCTTGTTTTTGTTACCCTGTATATTACAGTCTCCCCCTTCCATGCACTAGTCAAAACAAAGGAAAACTGTAGACAAATTCTGCAGTTTCAGAGCAGTCTTTAATTGCTAGACTGCATTTAAAGTCAACATTGATACCTATCATGGACCCAGACATAATGAATGGGGAGGCTGTAATGATACTAACTTGTTGATGATGATTGTGAATGAAGATGAACATGTTTTTGTGCTTTTCTTTTTGACAGTGAGCCACATTCACGGTTTTATGCCGCTCAAATAGTATTGGTCTTGGAATACTTGCATCATTTGGATATTATGTACCGAGATTTAAAACCCGAGAATTTACTTGTTGATTCCATGGGCTATTTGAAGGTATGGTGTGGTGTTGTTATGACATCCATGTAGGAGCATTGCTTCTGCAACTTTCTCTCTAACCTAACTCCTGGCTAAGGGTAAGCTTTCTATGTCTGTGCTTCATTGACTATCATAGATGGTTCACACAGGTTACATCATGTCATCACTGATACATTAACCATCAGTCTGTACATGTTACAACTCTGCATGATCTTTGTAATAATGCATTGCTTAGCTCTGTACTCCTGTATATTGCATGGTATATCGCATGTCAAGCTTTTTCTGTGTATGATAGATTGTTGCATTTGTTACTGCATACCAGTATTGCTTTCTGCACCAAGCATGTCGGTATATTATGTATACATGTGCCTTGATATTGCATGGTATAGTTAGTGCATTGTTATAGTTCCTTGTTTATGTAGATATTTTTGTCATGCAATGTATGTAGCTGATACCACTAGGAAATGTTCTGCATTTTGTGCTTTGTGACCTCATTCATAAAGCCTACTTTCCTTTTCCTTTAAAAGCTTAGTATGGTCAATGTCCAATTTCTCCAGCTTTAATGAACTGCTCATGGTCAATGTCCAAACCCTCCTGCTTTATGAATAATAAATTGCTCAATGAACATAACCTCCCTTTAACTTCTATAATGCCAGAATTAGTTTCATCAGTATATAAAGGGTTGCTTCTTTACGAGGACTAAATAGACTGATTATCTTGTAATCAGTGACTGCTTGTGAGCCTATAATGAGCTGTGTATTTGAGACCTCTATTTGACACCAGTATACCATATATTGATCATCTTGGAGTACACTAGGTCTACCGCTTTGTTATCCTGATCCAAACACAGGGGCCAATGACTTGTTGATTTGGCACACCACACAGAATGCATGTTACAACAGATCAGGGTCAATACATTGTGAAGGGGCTTAGTTAATACTCTCTCTTCTCCGTTGATCCTGTTTACTTGCCTTGGCCTTAAGCCTTTAGCATGCTGTAGTTTGATTTAGTCTATTTTTGCTTTCTTTAGTTGATTTTAGTCGGCTTGAGCTGCATCATTCGTGTTCTGTATTACTCAGAGACTGGCTACGGTTTATAGTGTATGCTAGAACCCCGCCTTGATTCCTTGCTTGGTATGCAGCCCCACCCTAGGGCATCTATACATCAGGACATGAATGTAACCCTGTGATTGTACAGGTATAGAGGGTATACATGACTCCGCTCAGGTAGGACGCCGCACGGAGGGGAACAATAGGTGACCTTCACAGCCCAGTAGGCTGACGGCAAACAAATATATCTTATTCTACATGACCGGAAAGAATCACAGATTACTTCAAAGGCAGTATCAAATTTAATTCAAAACGATAGCGTAGTGACGGGAAAAGATCGTCATTATGTAAATTGTAAACTAGTTTAATGTGTGAGAGAGTTAGATCGATTGGTAAGCGGGGTCTTGACGCAATGTATCAACTGTCCTAGAAGTAAATAACATTATATTGTCATAGCCAGTTTGTCTGTTAGGCGCTTTACGTCAATTCTAGTCTAGCAGTACGTAAACACCAACTATTGATCGGTATACTTGAATACTGGGGCTCTAAATGAAATTGCACTCATTCTCGAGTGGTAATATATTGACCCAATGATATCATATCGCGACGATAATTTCTTCGTTCTATACTAATTCACCTCATATTTAATTGATACTATGAAAATTCAAATTCAAATTCAAATTCTTTATTGACTTTCACCATATTGGCATATATCAACATAACACATGATATGCATTAAATGAACAAATGGTAATATTTGGTTCACATGTACATGTACAAAATATAATCAATCAGTCATATAATATACAATGATAAAATATGTTAAACTAGCGGTATATTTTGTACTATGTTTTGATGAAGTCATCTCTTAAGATATAGCATTCTTTCAAAAACTTGCATGTTTTATTCATCATTGTTAAGGTTTGAGGATTCATAAATTTAAGAAGAAAGGTATCATCATTATTAGTATTTTCAAATAAACAATTATATTTAGTTCTGATATTAATATATAGTGGACATTTTAGTATGAAATGCTTTTCATCCTCAATTTCATTCGTACAATATTTACAAAATCTTTCTTCCCTCGAAATCATTATGAAGGGATTAGGAGTCGTTCAGTAGAAAATAGTATATCTTTAGAATCGCTTGATTTGGTTATTTAACCAAATCGGAAGGAAAGGGGCGTCAAATACTATTGATATGATATATAATTTCGCTGATGAATGAAGAACGGATAGATAAGTTGGGTAGGCTAACCTGCTGATGAAATAAAGGTGGATAGGGAATTCTCACTGATAATTAGGTAACGGATGGGTAGGGCATACTCATTGGTAACTTAGGAGGTACGGTTTGGTAGGGACTACACCCCGAGAGGTGACGTACGGAAAGATAGAGGTGTTTAGAGAATGAGGTTACGGATGAGTAAAGGTGGGTGGGGGTCTTTGATGACTTATCTATTGACGTATTTGATTGTTATTACCTGAGCGGAGTTATGAGATAGGTTGGAGGGAAAGTTGTCCTACACGCCAGTATATAAACAACACCACGGCTACAGCGATCTGCCGCTTGTCACACCGATATCTTGGGCACCATTCTCCATATATAATCTACGTATCATGTCACTGTGTTTGATAGTACATTGTATGTCAGCAGCTAGACGTTTACACAAGCCGTCCTGTCTTGGCCAGATTAGCTACATGTTATTATCAATTTATGAATACCTTGTTGAATGTCTTATATGTAAACAATACGTGCACACTTGCCGTATGAACATTGCTAATTGTTGCTTTTCTTTTATGTATGATTTACACAGGTTCTATGTTATGACCCCTAAAAGGGACACGTTACGATTGTTTTGTTACCATAACAAAAATCTGTCAAGATAAAACGTACAATAAGAATTAAATGATAACGTAAGCAAAATAACATCTTGTATATGAATCATTTATTATCAGTATTAAGGATAAACACAACGTCAATCATAGATGTTTACATCTTCAGTGCCAGTAAGAGAAAAAAAAGGGGGGGGGGGGGGTCCCACAATCTCGAAGCCTTTCACTGTAAATTATGTACATATGACATAGTAACTGATACCAAGAGAATGGATTGTGGGGTAGGGTCTATGGTGATCCACCCCTTCTCTAACCATGTTCAGTTGTACTTGCAGCTTCATCTGGATACGTAAAAAGTGTTGCGTTTCAAACTATTAATCCCCCGTCAATCCTGCTTAATGAACTCAAAAATATTTATTTATACCGAGAAATTATGTGAGTTGTGGCATAATTGTTAAGTCTATTGTCAGTGATCTAATGGTTGTGAACCTAGAATATAAAAGTAGAATAAATCAAATGAATGATGACGTAACACATTAGAAATTGAACGTTTGCCATCCCCCTTCCTCACTTATCTTTTCTACCATCGACCTCTTTAACTCTGCCAAATCACCATATGGACACGCATCTACACCTCAAGATAACTTTCCAATCTGGTAAAAACCGCGAGAGTAGAGAAGAAAAGGCGGTGGGTAGCTTAGTATTTTATTGAATCCTAATTATTTTTGTCCATATTCAATACCTTGGCGAGTTGGATCAAATCAAATTGTAAATGTTGACAATGGACAAGTTGCTATGAGCATGTGACCTGACACTGTATCAAGCATGTTCACATTGCCAATTTTATCAGATGTACTCGGTCCCGCATCATATAAAAGGGAAAGGAAAATGGGTTGTTGTTCACTCGATCATTTATGAAATATTTAGTATTCATTCATTCACTTTTGAAATTTTAAGTTTAAGTCTCTCTCTCTCTCTCTCTCTCTCTCTCTCTCTCTCTCTCTCTCTGGGGATATTGATTTTCAAGTTGTAGAGGAAGTCGCTTAATGTTAAGGCTGATGGCATACAAAAATAGAAAATATTTAAGATCGTGAAACATGAAGGCTGCCCATGCGTATGAAGAGATTAACATATAACATGTAGAGGGCGACAGACGTTACGATTTTATAGTTCTATAATATTTCTGTATGATCTAATATTGAGGACATAGGTCCCAGCTTAATTATCCTATCAGAGGATTAACTTGTCCACAAGATATTGATCTGAGTGCCAATACAGGCAAATAGCACGTGAATGTTCCCACGGGCTATCAGTCAGTCTAGGAATAAAACATTTACACAGATCATAATAGCATTATTACCCCCGAGTCAAGGCAAAGTTGTTGGGAAGAATCGCATGGGATGATTACTCGGTCTAAAATATTTGCGCAATAAAAGCTAAGAATTGTCTGATGCTTGGATACAACAAGGGAGATAAACGATACTGAATGATCTCTGAGAGAGAATTCTGCTTTGTAAACCGCCTAGTAATTCATAGGTTGTGGTAGTGTAATGTTCCCTTTTTGTCAAGTCATACCGTAGAAGTCTAGTACCGTACGTAATTACAAAGGCAGAAATAATAGATGATGCTGTTATAGATAGACGTAGGATATGTTTCTTTTTTGTACATGTCTAGCGTCATTACAATTAACCGCGTAAAATTGATACCTATTCTTTAAAAAAAGCTGACAGGAGGATTTTACCATTAACACCCCCATACACACACCCTTACACACACCCTTACACACACTAGCACAATAATGTAAGATTTGCAAGGTAAAACATACAAAGGTTATACACAATTTATTCTAATGCCGATATTACAGTTGTACACCCCGTAATTCTCAAAGCTCTGTTTACCAATCGGAAAGGATGTTATCTTGTAAGTGAATATAGACAATTATTTCTGCCCTATTATAAACTCTGTAATATAATACATCCTGTTGTGAATTTCCAATACAAAGAGAAGGATATCGCGTTGTTTTCAAGTTAAATTAAGGTTAAATTCAGAGAACTCGACATGCGGGAAGCTATATTGAATGCTCTGGCGAATAAAACGTCTAGAATTGATATGGATGTATACAAAATGATTGTATTCATTCAGATGTATTGACAAATCATGTAACATTTGTTTCTGTAATGTATATCGACTTTACGGTCGTTATATTTGAAAATACATCGCGATAAAGGCTTATTGCCATTGTTAATTTCTGTGTAGTTTTTGAATTCGTGAAAGATTTTCGATATTCATTGTTCTAGAAAGTTTAACATAGGTATCAAGTATATTTGTGTCCCCTCCAGCTCGTCTGGTCGTCCGTCATCTGTCTGTCCGTCACAAAGCTTTGATCGTAGCAGTATTTTTTGAATGGTACATGTATGTGATCAGGATTTCATATTTCACACGTAATCATTGTGACATAAACAATTTTTCAGTTGATACAAAATACCAAGATTTTAACCTCTGATTGACATTGGAGTTTTAATTCCTTTTATCACAGCAAACACGCAAAATAGTTTTTGTTGTTCTTAGAATTAAAACTAGTCAGGAAAGGAAATGATCACGGTTGAACTGAATGAATATACAGTTTTAAATATGTATGTAAACATCATTATTATTATGTTCATTTTCAAAATGTCAAGGTTCAGCAAAGCAGATTTAGACCCAAGATTTTTAAAAAGGATCTTTAAAAAAATTCCAATCTATACACAGATATTTTTTAAATGTAAACATGAAGTAAAAAAGAAAAAGGTAAAGAATTTTAGAATGTTTAGAACCTTTTTTTGGTTCAATTGGCGGGAAGGGTTACACATTTCACATTGTCGTCTTTCTAAATGATAAAGGATTTGTCCATGTTCTTAAACATTGGAAATTGCTCATCTGTGAATTCTAGGGCTAAATGTTGTTATTGTTGACCTTCACACGAAAAAGAAAATATTTATCTGTTCAACTACCGAGTGTGTTTGAATTGTTTTCAATAGTATATGTCATTATATTTAGCTAATACATGTGCATTTTGTATGGACGACTTTCAATATTTAATTTTCTTAATGGACTGTCACTGGTGTAACAGTTGGAAATGATGAAATGTGGTTGTAGCTTTTCAATGCGTTTTAGCAGATTGAATAAATGGGATGTGTGACAATAGATTGTATTAATCCTTGCCAGGATATTTTTACGCAGAGTATTAATGATTGACTTAATATATTATAAAATGGTAGATATTGTGACAAAAAACACCAGTGACCTGAGTTTGGGTAATTATTGGGAACTATTTCATCTTCAAGATGTAAAATTTTGTAGAAATCTTAGTTTAGAAAGTCAAACTTGCCCAATAATAATATTCATTAACATTACGTTCTTACTCTCTAAAGGTGACAGATTTTGGATTTGCAAAGAAGGTGAAGGGAAGGACCTGGACTCTATGTGGAACTCCGGAATACCTGGCACCAGAAATCATTCTCAGCAAGGTATGAACTATTTACAGGGACAAAAACCCTTCATAATAATTATCTTCGGATATGAATGTATGAGCATTTTATCTGGGATTCGACTCCAGAGGAGAGTTGCTAATGCAATATTCAAATCGCTTATAGTGAACCAATCATATTTACTGTTATGATCTTGCAGATCTTGGTTTCTAGTGACTGAATGTGACCCAAGTAAAATCCCATGTAAGCTCCTATGTGTTCTCTGGGACTCCAGTGACGGGAGTGGACTTTGGCATCAAGAGTCAAGTTCCAGATAAAAATGCTGTATGACATACAACACATGCTTTCTTTGTGATGTTGTCATAAAACATGTAATGATATTCCAAATCTGATTGTAGGGATACAACAAGGCAGTTGATTGGTGGGCATTAGGTGTATTAGTATATGAGATGGCAGCAGGGTATCCCCCGTTCTTTGCTGATCAACCAATTCAGATATATGAAAAAATTGTCTCTGGAAAGGTAAAATTTTACGAAATTCATTTTCTGATCAGAGAGCTTAAATATTCAGTGTCTTTAAACAATTGTTGTCCATTAGTTTGCAATAACAATATTTACAATTCATGGAATTGATGGTTGACCAGTATCATCCAGTATTATTATGCTCATGAGAGACTATAAATATGAATTTTAAACAAGTACAAGTTTGATGAATTTATATTTCTCTTGTAGGTACGATTTCCCTCTCACTTCAGCCATGACTTAAAAGACCTTCTACGTTACTTACTACAAGTGGACCTCACAAAACGCTATGGCAATCTCAAAAATGGAGTCAACGATATTAAAAATCATAAATGGTTCTCAGCTACCGACTGGATTGCTATATATCAAAGAAAGGTACAGTACATCCCTATAATGCTTAGGATAAATATTTCAAAACCATTATCAAATGTTACATGAATTTCTCTGTAAAGTTGTGCAGATAATGTTTATCTAGCTTTCTCTATATAAATACAAAGGGAAGCAAGACTTACTTTCAACTGCAATGGCTCCATATCGACTCAATAATAGCATGATTACCCCATGTACAAGTTTCTAGAAAAGAGGATAGTACATAACTCATGAAATTAACGTTAAAACCCCCAAAATGGTTTTCATTCATTAACTTCACTCCACATCAGGTTAATGATTGATGGAATGAACGTCCTGTAACCTAGTACAATCCATATATTCTTGTTATACAGGTAGATGCTCCATTCGTACCAAGCTGCAAAGGTCCAGGAGATGCCAGTAACTTTGACGATTATGAAGAAGAACCCCTTAGGATCTCATCTACAGAAAAATGTGCGAAAGAGTTTGCAGACTTTTGAGCAGCATGGAATTCCGTGTGGGTGAGGAAGTTGGACATTGCGAGTATTTTTTTCGCACCCCACATGTGCAATAGATCCTGTTAGTGTTTGTAAGGGAGATAACTCTCATCATCAGGTCAGCACAGAACGTCATATTGTGACATCATCACCTCGTTTTGTCTGTGATTGGATACATGGATATAGACGGTAACATGATCATGGAAGAATCTTACAGCAAGTTCACAACATGGCAGTTTTGGCTCAAAAACATAAAAGAGTGGAAAAAATTGCCAGTATGTTTTGTGGGGGACCTCATTCCCAATTAGTATTTTCTTAATCCAAGAAATGATCACATCACAACATTGATTATTATTTTGTTAGTGCTTTGTCTAGTCTCCAAGTGCATGTAGTTATTTATTTGATCTTTGCAATTATGGTTATGAAAGAACAATTTCATTTCTTATCAAATACTCGTATTCAGCAGTGTTGAGCAAATGTTGTACAAAAGGGATTTCCTTTTCTTTTCGTTTTTTTTTTTTTTTTTTTTTTTTTTTTAATTTTTTGTCTTCAGTGTTACATGATATATAATAGTTTATATATATTTTTTCATTGTGTATGATATTGGACTCCGTCACATGTGTTTACAAAGTCCTCCATTTAAATTTTAGTGTTTGTAGCAAACACATATTATGTTGTCAAGCAAATGTTCGTTTTAGAAATATTACCGACTTAAAGAAAGTAGCCTCGTCCATTGATAACTTGTCTGTAATTACACTGTATCCCAATAGCCATGCCTTGATTCATTGGAAAATTCAGGGAGATTTCTCTATAAGTTTCCTTCAGATGAAAGAAATCTTGATGGAAATTTAGTTAAGAACAGTAAATTTGTTTTATCATTGTTCATGATGAATTGCTAATTTCATTAACAGTAAAGAAATCATGGTTCTATATGGGCAGTTAGAATCTTCTGCTCACATTGGAAATAAAAAATAATTCGGAGTGAATTGTCATGAAGTAACAATATTTCACCGGCTCTTACTTGTAAAATATCTTACTAATTTATTATTTCTTTTGCCTTTTACTGTTACTGAAATTTGATAACCTGTATATTGGAATTTTGTTACTTTCCAAAGTTTATTTCATATACTATATTAGTAAATGCCAAGTAGAAATGTAAGACATTTTATAAAAGATGCCGTTTATGTTGTAACTCTACTAAATTCTTTGTACAAATAACGGAAGATAAATATTGAAGTATACAATGTATCAAAATTGAAGATATTTGTACTTGTTCAAGTCAAATGTTTTGGCAAGTAACTATGTATAAAGCCTGTGACATTAGCATTGATAGATAGCTTTATATAGGAGATCTGACATTGTATCCAGCATTCGGGGCTGATGTCAGTGTGAGCATTGTCCATGCTCTAGACACAGCTCTGTTATGTTAAGAGTATAATGAGTATTTGTTTTTAATTAAAGTCAATTTTAACAGCATACTATTTTGTTTCTTTTTATACTGATCTTTGTGCTAGCAGATGTAGTGTTAATGTCCTGCCCTAAAGGCTGAGTTGTACATTATGAAAGCACTGTGATCCAGAGATGTTTCTCATACTGTATATTTACAAACTTTAATAGTTTCCAAGGTTTCTTATCACATTTAAGACCAAACTTGGTACTAATTACACAAACATAGCCCCCTTGATCATATCTGCAAATTGCTGAAAGCTCAACCTTGAGGAGATATTATGAACTTGATGGTAGAACATCCCTCAGGTCTCAGATGCTCACATTTCCTAAATAACAACTTTTACAATGTTTTCATTTCTATATATTCAAAGCTTGTGTTAAACCTGATATACAAACAAAAGATTTAATTCGTGGTTTCATGATTTTACTGAGAATGTAGCCGTTTGAACTTAACATTGGACCCTATGAGAAAAGTAAGAAAAATTCCCTTTTTGGAGGTGATAAAATGTAACTAAAGTTTCTTTTCTCAAAAACATATTAGTTAGATAATCCGAACAATATTCTGAAGAGAAGAGCAATTCTGACCTAAGGAATACTCTACCTTAAGTCATATTCAAAAGAAACTGAAGAAGTACATGTAATTAAACAAGGGCAACCCTAATGCAGCATTACACACCTGTCGAACCCATTTCTTTTTATCATTTAAAATAAACCTTTGGATATAACATCAATGGGTACCTGACTGCTCTAAGCTTCAATTCTTTGAAACAGTATTCTAACCAGAAATTTTCACAAGATTCTAATTTTTGCTATATTTGCGAGTGATTTGGAAATGCGAAAAATTGTGTTTGATAAGTTACAACATAGATTGGTATATCATTTACATTTCGATATAATCGTACATATATCATGCTTTACTTTTGCCAGATAAACTAAAAAAGAAGTGAATTGAGTGTACTCTTATCACAGATCTAACTAAAACCTAAATAATGAAAGGTACAAAACAATAACATCAAATGTACATATTTGCTTGTAATGTAGGAATCGCGAAAATAAAGACAGCCCATTTTACAATAAAATGGCAAAATTTGATACTCGCGAAATTTCTGGTTATACAGTATATGCAGACATTGGAAAATTATGACCTGATTAAGGTTTCACTCTGAAGTTAAACATGTATTTGTACCAACCTGTATTTGCTTTGAAAACTTAACCTTGTAGATATGACCATGTCACATTTTGAGTCCAAAGCAATATTCTGTGAAGTTTTATCTAAAAAAGATTTTGACACTTTTGAACTGTGACATTAATATGGACCTTTATTCAAGGTCATGCAACATCCTTCAAGCTACAATCCTGTGAAACAAATAATAGGAAGCAGTAAAAGTAATGGTCAGGACAAAGTTTTACCGGCCATGTGCAATATGACTTTGTGGAAAATCCTTGGGGCAGTCTGCAATGCAGAGGGGACACATGGGGATCATCCTGTCCGATGTCTGTCTGATCACACCTTTACTTAATGGCTTTAACTTGCTTGATGGACAGTATACTACCATCAAACTTGCAGGAATGGTGAAGAATGATGAAACTTGACACCCAATGTGGGTCAAGGTCAATTTCAAGGCCACATATTTTTCATCAAACAAAAACAAGCGACATACCTGTACCAGTTTGAATACATTATGTAATAAGATACATGTACTTTCAAACATATCTGTATAAATATACCCTCTACACTGTTTAATTGCACATACATACTTGGTCTACAATATTCATGTTACAAGTCAACAAAAGAGGACGAAGAAAATGCCAACAATATTTGTAGTTGCATTGATCTCTTTACTCTAGTTTTCATAAATAAAGGTAAATAGAAATCATGAATAAAATGTACAAAACAGGAATTTGATAGCTAAAGCATTTTCTATAATAGCTTAATAGATACAAGTATCGATATATATATATCGAGATACTCATCTAGATGTCCCATATCTACAAATGGAATAGCACTTGTATATCAGATACTATATCGCTAACATATCACACAGGAATGCCCTTACGCCTTTGTATGAAGAACATCCGTGGACCAATATAACAGAAACACTATACATTAATATATATCTAATTAAAACTGGACTAATGATTTACGTGTAATATAACCTATAAGCACGGAGCAGTAAAGTGTGAAATCATTCTCTCACCATTTATTGATGCTGAGATTGTTTTGAAGCAAGATTGTATTTACAGATAAACATAATGGGCAATGCTATATCTTATATTAATCTTCCAAAATTGACAATGCTACATGTATGTCTTGTATAAATTTTCCCAGAGAATAAATGAAAGGAGTCACAATAGTAAATTGAACAGGTTATGCTCGTCACCAAATGCCACACTTTTGTTCTGGAT
Organism: Pinctada imbricata; assembly: GCA_033119305.1. Taxonomy (NCBI): domain Eukaryota; kingdom Metazoa; phylum Mollusca; class Bivalvia; order Pterioida; family Pteriidae; genus Pinctada; species Pinctada imbricata. The sequence goes on along the minus strand of VSWD01000010.1, from coordinate 11,605,704 downwards.
AATGTTGATATAATGTTGACTTTCCATGGTTATAATGCCGGTTATACTTGGTTAGTTAAGAGCTGCCTTTGTGGTCTTTCTCGTCAACACTTGTCATCTGGGAGTCCGTCTGATTGGAAGACTGTGTATCCTGGGAAGATTCAGTGTCTCTGTCGTCATGGTTACCATTCGTATCCATGTCAAAGTTCCCCTCATGGGCCTCTAGCTCAGTCAATAAAGCTTTGGCATCCTCCAATGTAGACTGAAATGACAAACAATTTTAAAAAATACTTCTGTTTTATTGTGTCGCCTGCGAAGCACAGCGATACTTAGGGATCACTTTGCCCATTGTCCGTCTGTCTGTCACACTTGGATGTCACATCCTATATACAAGTAATTCCTGAGTATTGCTGTTTTGCAGGTGACACATGCATTCCTTGGAATGATTTTATTCTGTGTGGGATTGATTGAAAGAAATGCTGTTTACTATTAGAAGTGATTAGAAGGACCAATGAATAAATAACTATAAGATATTGAACTAAGAAGTAACTAATAAAGTTTATTGTCCAGTGATTCCCCCGAGTAGCATAAACCAATCAAAAGTGTTATCATATTGTATGATATGACAAGGGGAATTACTGGCAACAAACCACATAGTAGGTGATAAATGGTAATATTATTGTATGATATGACAAGGGGAATTACTGGCAACAAACCACATACTAGAATGATTCCATCATATTAAGTTTTTCTAGCAATAAACAAATAAGAGGTAAATATTGAGGGAATTCCCTAAAATCTAAATAAATACCTGAGCGCTAATTGTTCGTTGGAAGGACTTCCTATTGGAATCCTCGTTAGACAGAGTTGACGTAGAGGATGGAGTCCAATAGTACTCTGACATCTGAAATTATACGGTGACAAGAATTGTGAGCTGTGAGAACTGGCAGAGTCTAGTCAACAATACAAAGTCTCTATCAAACCCTATAGATCTCTTGACCCTACTACATAATATCATGATTTATCTATATCAATTTAGAATAAATCTTTTTACCATAGTAGGTTTTCTATCTCCCACGTACTAGTACTGTCCTATGACTTTATATGTAATGAATTGTGACAAAATAAATATGTTTAAACCAAATGTAAAATTTCTATACATGATACTTGTTCTGTCAATATATTAAATGTATATGAATGTTTTTTTTTTTAAATCATAGATCTATGCTATGATACCTTTTTCTTGAGCCAGTTGACTGCCCACTGCCATTTGGAAGGAATCTGCATGAGGTAGTCCTTGGCCGAGGGACATGAGTTGGCTAGACTGACCAGGAACTTTATACAGGAATATGATCGACGGCTATCCTGTACATGGTTTAAACGGATCACCGCTGAAGTAAAAACGAAAGTAACCATTTACTACTCTAATACAATGTAATCACTGCTTGGACTGAGCAATTTGATTAAGAGTAAACTGTTTTGCATTAGGGTTTGTTCAATAATGTTTCAAGGAAAGCTTATAATCCATTTTTTTTTAATACTTTACAAGAAGTTGTTGAAAATCACAAAAATTGCCATCCACCTCACATCTCCCCCCTTTTTACTCACTAGAGAAGATGAGTCCCTCTAATTGAAAGTCTGCTTAGCACAGCAAGTACATTTGTAATATATTCTGTACAGATTTTGAATAGCTTTATGGAAATTTAACTTTTTCATATCAACAGAAAGTGATATACCTAGAAGACTTTCATACTGTGTGCCTTGATCGTCTATATGTCCACCATCTATGACAATCTCTAATCTCTTCAATTGAATGGGGTCCTCCAATGTCTAAAAATTAAATAAGAGTAAGAGTTTATTTTGATTATTGATTTACTAAGCTATGAAGACAAACATGTTTCTGCCAAAACAGCAAAACATTGGTGTTGTGGATGGAGCAATAGTCCAAACATTTTCCTTGATTGAATCTTTAATAGATATAAACTTTGATGATTAAGGTATTTTTTCATTCCACATTTCACTGTTTTATCCTAACAGGTAAAATTTCAAAAGTGTTCAAAATCTTCATACATACAATTTTCATACATAAATCCAAACTTTCATAAGATATAACAATTTCCTTCTTTTCGAAATAACTAGACTAGTCACTAGCAGCTATGTCACCCGTTGCATGAATGACACTAAATTAATGACATTGACCTTCAAGGTGACCATGACCCTCATTGGGTCTTGTGTGTCACTGCACGTCTGACCGTAGTATTATGTATATCAAGTAAGTTATAGCTTTTTATGTGAAAGTGTGACAGACAGACATAAGATAGTGTCCTTTGAGTTTCATGTGATATAAGTTTAGTTTATAATGTATATCTTTCTTAAAGACTTGCTTTAAAAACTAGACAAATCCTCTCTCATTCCTGCATTTCCGTTTGTAAAAGTGAAATACGACAGCGGAGGTTTTTAAATTAGTTGAGTCATCATTCAAAATGAAATTGTTTGGCAGTCAAATGGCTTTCTCCCATTTCCTATGCTGAGCAATAAATGTATTCTAATACTTAAAGAGAGCCCAGTTAGTATTACAGACACATAGTACTAGTATTGCAAATTCCACAGATGACAGTTTTTCTATAAGTACCTTCAAAATTAAAAGTTTATAGCTGTCTGCACAATTTCTATATCTTTTTCATTTGAAAATAACAGCATATTGGAAATACCTTTTTCACCTGCACATACTTAATAAAGTGGAATACTTATCAAATTTTCATTAAGCATTCACCTTATCTTTCTTTCCCATCAATATTAATCTATTTTTGCACCTGTGCTGTTTAAAGCATTATTACTTGCGCTAAAAATATCACAAAATTCTAATTTCAGATGAAAACTGTACAAAGGTTGGACATTATTACTTGAGGGATGACTGTCTCTGCATAAATAATGAGATGACTTGTACACCTGGCTGGTTTTACTGGCTTTTATATAGATTAACTTCCTTAACCACACAATGGATAAACTCAGATTTGGCTTGAAGGGAAATACAGTAAATATAGCAACACTATGTAAAGAATTGATCAATCAGATCTAGGCTAAGTTGTCATAGACCAAGAATTTGATGAATTAATGTTGAAGGTTCTTGAATGTATATACTAGACAAGCTGACAGGAGTTATCTTTCTTACAGAAAGGTAGTAAAGCATGTGAATACATTAGACATAAATTATGCTTTAATTCTCAATGTCTTAACTTTAGCAAGTTTTTTTTCAAGCTTTGACAGGTGAAAAGATTTATATTACAACCTAACGGTTTCTTATTTGTTTAAAAGTTCTAGAACCCTTCTTTTATACAAAGGCAAAGTCATAGCAAAAAGTAAGCATTCAATATGACCAACACTTTCATCACATGTTTATGGAGAATGCTAAGTGAGAAGGGGCTGTTCTTTTTAGGAAAACTTTGATGAATCCATGACATCCATGACATACAGTGTAATTAGTTATACATCTTGTACTTGAAAAGTCTTGTTACAATGATACAATAATAAAAATATAACAATGGATCAAAACTCTACAGTTTTCTGGTCATACATATTTTAAACTCTATCCATTAACACAGACGGACAGACACATGAACAGACACAAGGTAAATGATGTGTCACTATGATGAAGTGCCAGAATTAGAGAACAATACATTACCTGGCTACTAGTAATTATGGATGGAATATTGATACTGACTGAGAGAACTTACCAGTAAGTCCATGAGCACAGCTAATATTGGTTTCAGTTCATTGGAAGGCACTGTCATATATTGATGCTGAAATTTACAATAAGTATAGTAAAATTTCTTATTTTGAAATAAACTTGATAAATACATGTACATGTAGTTAAAGGTTTATCATACACTTATAGTCTCGTACATATATTGCAAAGGCCTCACGTGCCTCATATGTCACCTGGCTACAGCTGATTAATAAAGACCTATATCAACTTTGTATTAGTGCTTATTCATTAACACTACCAACTCATCTCACATGCCAGGTATCCTTTTTTTTTTTACTCCTGGGTGGGTCGGGGAGTAAGAAGTGTTAACAAGTGAAAGCAGTTTGCCAAACGCTCGAACGATAAGTATGGAATTCCGCCCAGTTGGGACCGAAAATTTTTTTTTCTCATTAAAAGGAATTAAAACTCTGAATTTGGTAAGATTTTTGCTGAATTTATGAAAATAGTAATATTTCAAACATGCGACCTATATCTTGTGTATAATTTTGGTTAAAACAGTCGATTTTAACACTAAAGCCTATGGAAACTGGAAAAGTTTTTTAGAGTATTGTTCCCCACCTTGCTACAGGATTTCCTTTTAATAGAAACTTTAGTTTGACAAGATCTTCCAGCATGGCGAGTAAGATCCTGTAGCAAGGTGGGGAACGATGTCAACCAGGCGATCGGAAAATAAAAAAAAGGGGGGGGGGTTGAGAAGGCTCAAAATCTTGAGTAGTTATACATAAATCTATCACGTTTTCTTTCGATGGGTTTAGAGTGATGATACTTTGCAATTATATATAATATGTTAATTAATTATTTTTATGATGTCATTTAAGGTTTGGGTGGGTAGTTAACATTTTGCGACTACATTTTTTTCTTTTGAGATATTCATTCAAACACTTCCAACAAAGAATACTGTTCTCGATTATATTCTATTTTCCTTTATTTATCAAACACTCTATTATTTGTTTTTACAAATAACCACAAAAAAATCTCTTTTTTCTATAGTTTTTCGCTTACATGTATCTTTTCGTAATGTAAACACACTAAGCGTAATTCTTCATTTTGAACTATTGGGAGTATAGTGATGAACCAAAAATGTAGTTCTGAATACGGAAAAGAAATTCTAGTTTTTGAAGGAGGACAATAATTCTACCGTTTATTAAATCACTAAATGTATGATAACTTAATATAACTCAGAATAAAACGAGTTTCTCAATTTCATTTCATCTTATTGAATTTTATAACGTAATACCATGGACTCTAAATGGTGGACCCCGCGTTGCTTCGAGTTCGAATAAATGCCAAGTAGGTAATGTAAATGATAATTAAAACATTTGAGTAAATATTATAGATTATAAGTTTTTCTATCCATAAATATATATTTTATACCTTAAAATAGTTTTAGTAACCCTGGGGGAGATTTTATTATCTGGGCGGATTTCCCGTCAATTCGTGCGAGGTCCTTTGTATCACAATACAAAGGTCACAATGATATCACAAGACACGTGTCTAACAATAACAAGACTATACTTAGTCAGTAATCCACCCCACAATCTACTAATCCTACCATTCATGTAAATATGACTGTCTGTAAAGCAGACAAACACTCTGGACTCTGACTACATATATTGTATGAGGTTTAAGGATTGTAAACAGTTGATTAGTGCTATTAACATGATTTTGTGTTGAACTGTGTAAATGAATAGCTGAATAGTTTTGAATTACATGTTTGCTTCAAACCCCCTTTGGGTAAAAAGACTCAAAAAAAGCACAGCTTTAGACCATAGCAAGTCTGTTACATTTTAAGGCATTAGGGGTACTATACTCTACTTCCAGTTGTTTTGATAGCAGAAAAATGAAATACCATGAAGCTGGCCCAAGACGCACGACTTTGCCAATATTCGGGACCATATATTTTCATGGTGAATTGAATGAAACATTGAAAAATATCAAATATCTAGAGTCTTTAGAACCAATGTCTACTGGCCCCTACCATAAGATTCTGATAACAACCAAGGTAAACAACTCCAGGTCGTATTGAATAAGTAAAAATTGAGACTTCCTTTGCTGAACCACATTAAAATAAAAGCCATTTTTAAAATAAAGCCTAGGCAACGCAAAACGTAGCATCCCCTTGCACTGCAGGAAAATCAATGTGCCGTCTAGGCTGCATACAAGGACAATAAGGATCATCCTCTAGTCATAAGCAATAAGTGTATTAAGTTTGGTTTAGATCCAATCAAGAATTCACCCTCAAGGCTGTGCAAGGATTTTTACCATTTCCAATCTGCGACCTTGACCTTTGACCATGAAAATCCATAGGGTTCTTCCTCTTGTCATAAACAATTAGTGTCTGAAGTTTGATGAAGATCAAATCAAAACTACACCCTCTAGGCAGGTGACCAATGTTGTTATGTCTCTTCATGACTGACCATCACTACATGTTTGATGGAAATATAATTCATATCAATCCAATTACAGCCATTACATGTATTATGAAGTGTTACATGTACTCAAACAAGATAAAATCATCCAAAATGTACATACCATGACATGTTTCAGGACTGTCATTGTAAAGTTGAGGTTACAGAAGCTACAATACACCAGCATATCACAGACAAATCTCTGGGTGCCACTCAATTCTCTTATTGCATGTAGCACCTGTAAATATAAACAATGGTATACAAATATAATGTCTACAGGCATATCACAGACAAATCTCTGGGTGCCACTCAGTTCTCTTATTGCATGAAGCACCTGTAAATATAAATAATTATATACAGCATACCCTATATCGAGTAATTTTGTGTCAGGTAAATTTTGCGAAAATGACCCTGAAAAGGTGTGTCTTTTTTTGCCTAGTCTAATTTTTGCTAATCTACAAATACCAAAAATTCAAACTTTGTAAGTAAGTTATTTTTATTAAGAGTTGGCAATTTATAAATACATAACAATAGCCTGATTGTACAAAGATTTATTTTAAAAATGTGAAATGAAATACAATCATGCTTGATTACATATACAACTGCAAACGTTTTTCTGATATGTATGTACCAATACATGTATCAGTATACGTATCACTACAATACATGTACAGTGATATAAATGTACATTATACAGTTCACTTCACTTATACAGTCATATAGTTTAAAGCATCAACGATGATTCTTTAAAACCATTGCTTATACATGTAATTTCTGGTTTCCCAAGTAAGTAGTCCTATAGTTTTGTGTTCCAAAAAAGGTCTTTAACCCCCCAAATCATTAAGAATCAAAACGCTAAATGTCATAATTACAGTGTGACAACAGGTGGTTTAAAATAAAAGCCGACATGCATTTAATTTACATGTTATCTGTAAACATATAATTATCTTAATCAGACAAGTACTCACTAATACCATGGGACAGTTACATATAACAGTACCTCTAAGCGTTATTAAGGAACATTAATAAGATCAAGTGTTTTAAAAGATCTGTCAATTTTTCGCTATGCCCATTTTTTTGCAATTTGATGATGCTCGGGAACTTAGCGAAAATTAGACACACACAAAAAATTCTTGATATACGATATATACAAAATACAAACTACAATAAAGTAATTGTTTATTTGTACATACGCTTACACTTTGCAAGTTTTAATGGTAATAGAATATAAGCCTTCTTCTGGATATCATTCAGTTGTTTTTGGTAGAAATACACTGATTTGGAAGGAAATTCTGTGAATGGGCCATTTTCCATGATCTTCTAAAATTCCAAAGGGCTATTTCTTAAAAAAGTACTAAGTTTTCAATGGGTCATTTCGCAAATTAATGGGACTGTCACTGGAAATACATCATGAATTAAACTAAATAATTCTAATATTGTTATTAATCCACTATGATACAACATATTGAAAAATTATGACTTAATACGAATATTAAACCATACAGTGAAGACAAACCTACCTCTCTCAGATACCTGTTGGACTCCGCACCAAAAACATACCGATCCATTTCATGTGACATACGCAGGTATTTATTTGGATGTACAGATGTTGGTTTGCGTATTGCATAGTCTTTACCAGGATCTGTTGATAGAAAAATAACATCCAAAAACAAAGAACATTTCAACATTTCCCATAATTTAAAGCATTTTGTGATATACATGTATTTTGGTGACACTGATAATTTACATAAGTTATGTATAATGTGCATGTATATATGTGTATGTTTATGTACCTATACTTAAGCTTTCCAACGAGAAGGTTATGCATCATTAGATAGCAACTAGTACTTCTCAACTGGATGAATTAAAACTATAAATCATTAGACTTTATCAATGAAAGAGGCTCATAGTGGATTGATTGAGTTCATTATAAAGCTGTTATTCCAAAAGACCTATAAAGATGTAGATCATGAAAGACTAAAGAAGACAGTGACCTTCCGTCCAGTGTTGTGACACTTCACAGTTTAACACTAGTATTGCCAGTGTAGAATGTAGATTCTCAAACTCCCGTGACTGTATAGAACTCCATCTCCTTGTGGTAGATTCCTGAATATCAAATACATGTATTAACAAACAGTAGAATGAAACATAGGTAATCACAGATTACGAAGCTCACCTCGTGGCAGCCAAATTCAATTCAATCATATTTCTTAGTACATGTATATTGGACTTTTAAAGGCAAAATCATTCAAGTGGAAAAAGTCGTTTTATGAAGTTTGATCAAAGATACATCCAAAATGCAAGTTTGGTACAGGTAGCACTTATACTTTGCTTATTATTGGCTTTTAAATGTAAAATCGCTCAATCGGAAGAAAGTTAAGGTCATTTTATGAAAGTCTGATCAAAGATACATCCAATATGCAAGTTTGGTACATGTAGCACTTATACTTTGCTCAATATTGGCTTTTAAAGGCAAAATCACTCAAGCGGAAAAAGTAGGTCAAGGTCATTTTATGAAAGTTTGATCAAAGATACATCCAATATGCAAGTTTGGTACATGTAGCACTTATACTTTGCTCAATATTGGTTTTTAAAGGCAAAATCACTCAAGCGGAAAAAGTAGGTCAAGGTCATTTTATGAAAGTTTGATCAAAGATACATCCAATATGCAAGTTTGGTACATGTAGCACTTATACTTTGCTCAATATTGACTTTCAAAAGCAAAATCACTCAAGTGGAAAAAGTAGGTCAGATGCTGCATCCCATGCATTGGTCCATCTTGGCATCCCAAGATGAATCACTTGTGCAATTTTGGTTACTGTAGCATTAGTACTTTGTCAGATACTGAGCTACCCCAAACTTCTTAACCAAGTCACTCAAGCGGAAAATGTAGGTCAGATGCTGCATCAGATGCATGGGTCTATCTCGGCATCCAAAGATGAATCACTTGTGTAAGTTCAGTAACTGTAGAATCAGTACTTTGTCAGATACTGAGCTACCCCAAACTTCTTAACCAAGCCACTCTGAGCTACCCCAAACTTCTTAACCAAGTTACTCAAGCGGAAAATGTAGGTCAGATGTAGCATCCAATGCATGGGTTCACCTCAGCATCCAAAGATGAATCACTTGTGCAAGTTTGGTTTCTGTAGCATCAGTACTTTGCCAAATACTGAGCTACCCCAAACTTCTTAACCGGACGGGGACGCGGACACGGACAGGGAAGCGGACGCGCGGGGGTATAGCATAAGCTCACTCAACTTCGTCGAGGTGAGCTAAAAATAGCAATATCATCAAACATGATAAAAGAATACATAATAGAATACATACTCTATATTCAAAAAGTTTTAAACTACAATTTTTTTTATCACAATACTTAGATAAACATTAACTTAGACACTCACAGAGCCATTGTCTACACCAAGGAGAAATGAAACCAGCCTTTGGAATCCTTGACGTAGGAACATGTGACTAACAGATTTGGTGCCCTGCAAACAAAAATGACTGATTATAGATTATCTACATGTAACATGAATTTTCTATAGCTAAAGTAATCAGGACATAAACGTTAATGATTTCTTTTGTTACAACCATATAATATACAAAAAAATAAAACATACATGTATTTGTAGGTAGTACAAGTTATACATTTATTTATTTTTTGCTTTTTAAAAATCTTAGAAAGACAAAAGTAGATATATCTTCAATACATTGTCATACTGGATGTACTTACATATTGCACATAGGATTTTAGAACTTGAAAATAATTCCAGGAATTTTTACAATGGTCTATCACATCTTTGTTCAGCATTTGAAGAAGGTTTTCTAAAATCTCATTGAACTGTTTGTGAGTCTGGAAAAAAATTAATGAACTTTCAAAACTTTTATCTACTTTAATAAGCCTTCAAGTCAATACACTGTATAACAAAAGTGTTTGTAACAACTAGATAGCTGATGGAAACTTGTCATTAAGGATCATTTATACCTCCAGCCATTTGATTAACTTTATATTTTTTTCTTAAAATTGAGAATATTTTCATTGAAATTTTTTTTTTCTGAATAAGAAATATATGTTAACTTTGATCAATCTAGAAAATCCTTCTACAGAAAGATTTTTTCTGTCGAGTATATCTAAACTTAAAGTTTTTTTAAACTTTGAATTAGCCTTACTTTGGGCATGTTTACCTTATAAAAGTTATCATATTTATCAAAACAAATACATGTATACATAAAAGTATAAATTGATCTTACTGGAACGCCTCCATGATGAAAATAACTAAGCATAACTCTATCCATAATACGAGCCATTGTAAATCGTACATCTCTGTTAGGACATTCTAAAAGAAATGGCCTGAAAAAGATAGAGAAATTGTTGTAATAAAAGAGGAAGTGACATAAGTTACATGTAAATTGTAGAGCTTTCCAGATACAATTTTCCCTAAAATTGTTTGTGAATTTTAAGTTTTCAGTACGAGAAGCCTTGTAAATTGATCTGTAATATGCTCATATGAACTCAAAAATAAAGTTCATAAGATCATAATAAGTACTACCAGGAGATATGTTCAAAACTCAGTAATGGATAATCCCTGAATTTTATTTTTTCTTTGTCAAAAAAATTGCTAATGATAGACAATATCTGCCACTTACTTGATATAAGACACCCCATTCTGACAGCTGAGATATTCCACCAACCAATCACAAGCTTCCTTACTTTTCTCTAGTAAACTCTCTATAACGTCTATCCACTCATCTAAATCTTGTCTGCAGTAAAATGAAATACTTATATTTACATTACTGGTAGATTCCCCATGTTAAACGCCCATTAGGCAACTAGAATTATATTCCAATAACTTGGGTTGCTATTGTGACGTCAATTTCAAGTTTTGCATGTAGGGAGAATTTACCAACGTTAAAAAAATTTGACGCTGTTACAGGCAAAATTGTGCGATGTACGTGCAAATGAAAATGACCGATAATTAGAATAAATGTAAATATAAGTAATGATTGTCTTACTTTTGGTGTTCATGGGTGTATAATTCTGGTTGGTCACGTGCAAATTCCGTGAATCGCTAATCGCTTCGCGATTCACGGAATTTGCACGTGACCAACCAGAATTATACACCCATGAACACCAAAAGTAAGACAGTCATTTCTTAATAAATAAACATACATGTATGGCACATTATCAGGTGTTTCAATAAACATCTTTCAATGTTATTCATCGTTTTTAAAATACAATGTACTACCCATACATGCCAAGTACCAAGAAAACGAGAGTACACAATGTTTTGATTTTTGTTAAAGAAATTTTCATAGAAAATTTGGCCTCATTACCCCTAATAAATATATGTAGATGATGTAAATAATGAGGAAATGTAATTAGCTTGACATCCTTTACTTACTTTGACTTCCTTTTTGTTCTGAAGAATGTGTTGAATAAAAATTTCATTCCTAATTCTAAAGACTTGACTGACATCTGAGCAAAGTTCTTATGGCATTCATTGCACTGTAAAATGATGAAAGATATCAAATAAAATATAAGATAATGCAAAACAATATGCAAAAACAATTTAATCAGCACGTTTGTGAGAAAATGAAAGAAAATTTGAACAAAAGCACAAAACATGTATGTACCAAGTTTGCCCCCACAAGGTCTTTAACAAATCTGAAGTACTCAGTGTTGTAGACATCACGATTTTTAACGAAGGTAAGATTTTCTGCTTGAATGACTTGGTGAATGCTGGCTGGCATCTGATCCATAAATATTCCTTTCCTCTCTCCTTTATGTACAAGCTCTGTAAGCTCCATAAGGCTGTCCGAGTCCATACGGCTTTTTCTGAAACGCATTAATATCTCAATCAGTTTGAACCTCAGGCTGACTAAAGCACTTATTTCATCTTTCAGCAATTTTCCTTTCTGGACAGCAATAAAACTTGATATACTGCTGTCTTTATTTACAAATAAGATGAAAATTGTAGTCTTACCCTTTTGGTAATGTTTTTCGAGCCTCAATCTTGGACTTTTTGGCAGAGATCGGAGTTTTTGGATGATCCTGTATTTTTTCGTAGAACAGCATGTAGCCATTCCAATACCGGACCCTATCATCAGGATATGTGGAAACGGACGCTGTAACAAAGCAGTCAAGACTAAAGCATCTATGAAAAAACTGCACCAAAAGTGATGCTTCATTTACTTGGAGAAATTGTTCTCCTTTTTCTTTACAGTCGAGTCATTGTAAAGAGAATGTTTGTTCAAGTATGTATCATATCCTTTTGCATACATGTATGTCTGAGTCATAGACATTTGAGAACTCTGACATGCTTAGCATAAGTAAAATTCACTGTTTGTACAAGGGTACACTATTCATGATCAAGTTCAAATGATATCGACATACATTGTTCAGCTATCTTGGCTTTGTACGTTCCACCAAAACATTCCGCTTCCAGACTCGCGTCACTCATCTCAAATTCCTCTACTACCGTATCATTGAATTTAAACCATTTCCCTCTCTGTTGATTGGTCATCACATCACCTCTGAAAAAAATATGATTATATGATGAAGATAAAATGGATAATTACTTCAAAAAATGTTATGATCGCTGAGCGATATAGTCCCCTACCGGCGGCATATATTTATGTCCTGCAACTCTGCCTATGAATTACTCTTCAATTAAACATATATGAGTTTAAATTAAACTTACTGTCTGTGCAGCTCAGTTCTGAGGTTTTATCTGCTTTATCGATTCGAAAAAGAGGTCAAGGGTGACAAAAGTTGAACTTGCTCTGTAACTATCCAAGACTAAGCTGAGTATCAAATTTCACCTGAATATCTCTATTTGTTGCAGAAAGAAGTCTGGAAAACTTACAAAAACTGAATTTTCCAAGTCATAAAGGGCCATAACTCCTCGAAAAAAAAGTCAAGCGTGACATAAGTCGAACTTGCTCTGTAACTATCCAAGACCAAGCTGTGTATCAAATTTCATCTGAATATCTTCATCCGTTGCAGAAAAAAAGTGCAGAAAACTGACAAAAATTTAATTTTCCAAGTTATAGAGGGGAATAACTCCTTGAAAAATAGGTCAAGCGTGACGAAAGTCAAACTTGCTCTGTAACTATCCAAGACCAAACTGTGTATCAAATTTCATCTGAATATCTCCATCCGTTGCAGAAAAAAGTCCGGAAAACTGACAAAAACTTAATTTTCCAAGTCATCAAGGGGCATAACTCCTTGAAAAATGGGTCAAGCGTGATGAAAGTCAAACTTGCTCTGTAACTATCCAAGACCAAGTTGTGTGTCAAATTTCATCTGAATATCTCCATCCGTTGCAGAAAAAAGTCCGGAAAACTGACAAAAACTGAATTTTCCAAGTCATCAAGGGGCATAACTCCTCGAAAAATGGGTCAAGCGTGACGAAAGTCGAACTTGCTCTGTAACTATCCAAGACCAAGCTGTGTATCAAATTTCATCTGAATATCTCTATCCGTTGCAGAAAAAAGTCCGGAAAACTGATGTTCGGACAGACGGACAGACGGAGGGACAGACGGACGGACGGACAGACAGACGGACAGACAGACCGAGAGGAAACTAAGAGTCCCCTTCGGCATTGCCGGTAGGGGACTAAATATAAACAAGAAATTCAGGCTTTAATAATACATGTATATAAGATATGTTTGGATGGTAAAAAAACTAATTACTACACAAATTTTAAATATAGTTTAAACATAGTGTAATCAAAGATTACCAGGCTCACCTCGTGGCAGCAAAGTTCAATTTAAACATATCTCTAAGTACATGTATATTAAGAAAATCACTCAAGTGGAAAAAAGTAGGTCAAGGTCATTTTATGAAAGTTTGATCAAAGATACATCCAACATGCAAGTTTGGTACATGTAGCACTTATACTTTGCTCAATATTGGCCTTTAAAGGCAAAATCACTCAAGCAGAAAAAGTAGGTCAAGGTCATTTTATGAAAGTTTGATCAAAGATACATATAATATGCAAGTTTGGTACATGTAGCACTTATACTTTGCTCAATATTGGCTTTTAAAGGCAAAATCACTCAAGTGGAAAAAGTAGGTCAAGGTCATTTTATGAAAGTTTGATCAAAGATACATCTAATATGCAAGTTTGGTACATGTAGCACTTAAACTTTGCTCAATATTGGCCTTAAATGGCAAAATCACTCAAGCGGAAAAAGTAGGTCAAGGTCATTTTATGAAAATTTGATTAAAGATACATCCAATATGCAAGTTTGGTACATGTAGCACTTATACTTTGCTCAATATTGGCTTTTAAAGGCAAAATCACTCAAGCAGAAAAAGTAGGTCAAGGTCATTTTATGAAAATTTGATCAAAGATACATCTAATATGCAAGTTTGGTACATGCAGCACTTAAACTTTGCTCACAATTAGCCTTTAAAGGCAAAATCACTCAAGTGGAAAAACTAGGTCAAGGTCATTTTATGAAAGTTTGATCAAAGATACATCTAATATGCAAGTTTGGTACATGTAGCACTTATACTTTGCTCAATATTGGCCTTTAAAGGCAAAATCACTCAAGCAGAAAAAGTAGGTCAAGGTCATTTTATGAAAGTTTAATCAAAGATACATCCAATATGCAAGTTTGGTACATGTAGCATTTATACTTTGCTCAATATTGGTCTTTAAAGGCAAAATCACTCAAGTGGAAAAAGTAGGTCAAAGTCATTTTATGAAAGTTTGATCAAAGATACATCTAATATGCAAGTTTGGTACATGTAGCACTTAAACTTTGCTCAATATTGGCCTTATAAGGCAAAATCACTCAAGTCGAAAAAGTAGGTCAGATGCTGCATCCGATGCATGGGTTCACCTCAGCATCCCAAGATGAATCACTTGTGCAAGTTTGGTTACTGTTGCATCAGTACTTTGTCAGATACTGAGTTACCCCAAAAACTTTAACCAGACATTGACAAAGTCATTCAACCGGAAAATGTAGGTCAGATGCTGCATCTGATGCATGGGTTCAACTCAGCATCCCAAGATGAATCACTGGTGCAAGTTTGGTTACTGTACCATCAGTACTTTGTCAGATACTGAGTTACCCCAAAAACTTTAACCGGACGCGGACGCGGACGCGGACGGGGACGGGGACGGGGACGGGGACGCGGACGCGGACGCCGGGGTTATAGCATAAGCTCATCTCAACTTCGTCGAGGTGAGCTAAAAATCATAATCAGTATTACGGAGACTTCAGGCACACAGTAACTAATCATGTATCACAAGGCAATCCGTAAATTCTATACCTACCTTCTATCTTTGATAAAGGAGTAATAATGCCCAGCATTAGCCTGTCCACTATGTACCACAATGCCCACTAACTCATAGTTAATCTGTTTCTGTTCTACATGCCTCCCCGCGATGATCTCTAGCTCTCTGTCATCACTATTTGTCATAAAATCTCCGCTTTCGGATTCGGATCCAGACTCTACATTCTCCATGTGTTCTTCTCTCCGCGCCATACCCTCTGTAGTGTAAGGTTCCATATCTAATACCCAGGGAAACTGTAATATAATAATACAATATTTTATATACATGTATTATATTCCTCTATCTTCTTGCCATACCCTCTGGTTAATTACCTTTTGCCTTATTATACTAATATCATATCACATCGTATAATATACATGTACTACTTCCTATTGCCTGCATGTCTCTTATCAAAGGAAATGCAATTCAAAATCCAGACAAATTTCGTTGCTTATTGGGGTATAGGTGGGTATCTATCATCATGCCTACTTATATTTAAAATCTTTGAGGAGATATGAATGCTTCCTCAGAATGAGATAATACATATAAATAGATGTATACTTACTTTGAAGTGGTCATCAAACTTGAGTGCTCTATTAGCCTCCCAGTCGTAACCAAATCTCTTTAGTTGAATACATAGTAATGGTGGTAATGTCTTTATACACATCCTCTTGATGGCATTCCTCTGTAATATAATACATGTACAATACATAGTAACGGTGGTAATGTCTTTATACACATCCTCTTGATGGCATTCCTCTGTAAAATAATACATGTACAATACATAGTAACGGTGGTAATGTCTTTATACACATCCTCTTGATGGCATTCCTCTGTAATATAATACATGTATAATACATAGTAATGGTGGTAATGTCTTTATGCACATCCTCTTGATGGCATTCCTCTGTAATATAATACATGTATAATACATAGTAATGGTGGTAATGTCTTTATACACATCCTCTTGATGGCATTCCTCTGTAATATAACACATGTATAATACAAATAAGTAATGGTGGTAATGTCTTTATACACATCCTCTTGATGGCATTCCTCTGTAATATAATACATGTATAATACATAGTAATGGTGGTAATGTCTTTATACACATCCTCTTGATGGCATTCCTCTGTAATATAATAAATGTATAATACATAGTAATGGTGGTAAAGTCTTTATACACATCCTCTTGATGGCATTCCTCTGTAATATAATACATGTATAATACAAATAAGTAATGGTGGTAATGTCTTTATACACATCCTCTTGATGGCATTCCTCTGTAATATAATACATGTATAATACATAGTAATGGTGGTAATGTCTTTATACACATCCTCTTGATGGCATTCCTCTGTAATATAATACATGTATAATACATAGTAATGGTGGTAAAGTCTTTATACACATCCTCTTGATGGCATTCCTCTGTAATATAATACATGTATAATACATAGTAATGGTGGTAATGTCTTTATACACATCCTCTTGATGGCATTCCTCTGTAATATAATACATGTATAATACATAGTAATGGTGGTAAAGTCTTTATACACATCCTCTTGATGGCATTCCTCTGTAATATAATACATGTATAATACAAATAAGTAATGGTGGTAATGTCTTTATACACATCCTCTTGATGGCATTCCTCTGTAATATAATACATGTATAATACATAGTAATGGTGGTAATGTCTTTATACACATCCTCTTGATGGCATTCCTCTGTAATATAATACATGTATAATACATAGTAATGGTGGTAATGTCTTTATACACATCCTCTTGATGGCATTCCTCTGTAATATAATACATGTATAATACATAGTAATGGTGGTAATGTCTTTATGCACATCCTCTTGATGGCATTCCTCTGTAATATAATACATGTATAATACATAGTAACGGTGGTAATGTCTTTATACACATCCTCTTGATGGCATTCCTCTGTAATATAATACATGTATAATACATAGTAACGGTGGTAATGTCTTTATACACATCCTCTTGATGGCATTCCTCTGTAATATAATACATGTACATGTATAATACATAGTAACGGTGGTAATGTCTTTATACACATCCTCTTGATGGCATTCCTCTGTAATATAATACATGTACATGTATAATACATAGTAACGGTGGTAATGTCTTTATACACATCCTCTTGATGGCATTCCTCTGTAATATAATACATGTACATGTATAATACATAGTAACGGTGGTAATGTCTTTATACACATCCTCTTGATGGCATTCCTCTGTAATATAATACATGTACAATACATAGTAATGGTGGTAATGTCTTTATACACAACCTTTTGATGGCATTCCTCTGTAATATAATACATGTACAATACATAGTAACGGTGGTAATGTCTTTATACACATCCTCTTGATGGCATTCCTCTGTAATATAATACATGTACAATACATAGTAATGGTGGTAATGTCTTTATACACATCCTCTTGATGGCATTCCTCTGTAATATAATACATGTACAATACATAGTAATGGTGGTAAAGTCTTTATACACATCCTCTTGATGGCATTCCTCTGTAATATAATACATGTATAATACATAGTAATGGTGGTAATGTCTTTATACACATCCTCTTGATGGCATTCCTCTGTAATATAATACATGTATAATACATAGTAATGGTGGTAAAGTCTTTATACACATCCTCTTGATGGCATTCCTCTGTAATATAATACATGTATAATACATAGTAATGGTGGTAATGTCTTTATACACATCCTCTTGATGGCATTCCTCTGTAATATAATAAATGTATAATACATAGTAATGGTGGTAATGTCTTTATACACATCCTCTTGATGGCATTCCTCTGTAATATAACACATGTATAATACAAATAAGTAATGGTGGTAATGTCTTTATACACATCCTCTTGATGGCATTCCTCTGTAATATAATACATGTATAATACATAGTAATGGTGGTAATGTCTTTATACACATCCTCTTGATGGCATTCCTCTGTAATATAATAAATGTATAATACATAGTAATGGTGGTAAAGTCTTTATACACATCCTCTTGATGGCATTCCTCTGTAATATAATACATGTATAATACAAATAAGTAATGGTGGTAATGTCTTTATACACATCCTCTTGATGGCATTCCTCTGTAATATAATACATGTATAATACATAGTAACGGTGGTAATGTCTTTATACACATCCTCTTGATGGCATTCCTCTGTAATATAATACATGTACATGTATAATACATAGTAACGGTGGTAATGTCTTTATACACATCCTCTTGATGGCATTCCTCTGTAATATAATACATGTATAATACATAGTAATGGTGGTAATGTCTTTATACACATCCTCTTGATGGCATTCCTCTGTAATATAATACATGTATAATACATAGTAATGGTGGTAAAGTCTTTATACACATCCTCTTGATGGCATTCCTCTGTAATATAATACATGTATAATACAAATAAGTAATGGTGGTAATGTCTTTATACACATCCTCTTGATGGCATTCCTCTGTAATATAATACATGTACAATACATAGTAATGGTGGTAATGTCTTTATACACATCCTCTTGATGGCATTCCTCTGTAATATAATACATGTATAATACAAATAAGTAATGGTGGTAATGTCTTTATACACATCCTCTTGATGGCATTCCTCTGTAATATAATACATGTACAATACATAGTAATGGTGGTAAAGTCTTTATACACATCCTCTTGATGGCATTCCTCTGTAATATAATACATGTATAATACATAGTAATGGTGGTAATGTCTTTATGCACATCCTCTTGATGGCATTCCTCTGTAAAATCATCAATGTAACTAAATACATAAAGGTAATATTCACGTTCATCTAACTCATGTACTTTTGTATCCAAAAATGCCTATAAAATAATGAACTTAAGAAACTCAAACAATTTGTGTGAATCAATAAATGCCCATTACGTGTACACTGAGCTCAACTTTTTCTCAAACATACCAAATAAAATTTCAAAATGTAATAAAATTATAAATACTTTCCCACATAATTCAAAGTTTTGGTGATCATATCATTTTACTTGAAGTACATTTGTTCAGATCTCTATTCTTTTGATTACATGTACATGTTTAATTACATTCCACGTATCTAGAATCATTTCTGAAATTCTGTCTTGAACAGATCACCTTATACATGACATACATACCTTTTCACCACATTTCTCACAAAAATAAGCATTGTCCCCCTCCAGTAGTTCCCCCTTAACAAACTGATCTAGTGAATCCTGTAGTGTGGCATTCTTCACTGTCAGATTTAAGGCGTAGAAATGCTCCTCTCTCTCGTATCTGAAATATAAACATTTAGGTACAGGTATACATGTATTGGATTTTTATCATATGTATATAAGAAGTGATATAGGATACACTCCTCAAACTTGTCTATTATTCAGTTTAGTTTGATTTAGAAAGGGGCATAATACATGTTACATCATGTTATTTATGTCAAACATTAGACAAAAAAATCAAATACAGAGGGGTCATCAAGCATTTTAGCCAAACATTTTAGTCAAGCATAAAGGATGCAAAACAATGACATCATTATGACGGCAATATATGACTGGGCAGTTAATGGCCATTAATCAAATATCGATTATACATGTTGGAAGGACACAAACTTCATTTCAATGTTCAGGATTACTCTGAAAATAGGCTGACTTGATTTGCAGAAAGCGGAAGTCAATTGGCTAATACCAATTACATGTACGCTATGACCCAAACTGTTATGTTCAAATTAATCTGGCACTGAAAGGCATATGCAGATCATCTGCAAGGTGGTCTGCTAGGTCACAGAGAAAGACAATTCAAGTGAGTTTGCCGGCACTGAATGATAAATCGGCATATCCCAGTTTGACAAATCAAGTCTGCCCATGGTATCAAGTTTATCATTAACAGAGACCTGTGTGGACAGTCCTTACAGATCTTCTGATCTGAGTACACTCCTGAGAAAGTCTTTTTGAATATTTCCTCCTTACTGGTTTTCTGAAATTGTAGCAGAGAATTCATAAATCTATTGAAATATTCATTTTGATTTACAACTGGTGTAACAAATTGAGCTCAGTAATACCTTGAACTTTAATAATGAATTTTCTTAACTTTAAAAGAGTTTGC
The DNA here is from genome assembly GCA_033119305.1 of Pinctada imbricata. Taxonomy (NCBI): domain Eukaryota; kingdom Metazoa; phylum Mollusca; class Bivalvia; order Pterioida; family Pteriidae; genus Pinctada; species Pinctada imbricata. The sequence goes on along the minus strand of VSWD01000010.1, from coordinate 11,585,083 downwards.
AGAATAGAAATTTTCGTGTTGAATCACTTTTGTCTTTTCATATGATATTTTACCTACTCAAGACAACTAAATGACGTCAGCGCATAGCAATACATGCTACAGCTTGGAGTGGTACGATGTCATTTCACTGTTATTAATGTGTAAAACTTCACATGAAAAGACATAAGAGATCCTAGTCAACCTTGTTGTGAGAAGGTCTAAAATCTAATACAATTGTAATATAGAGATTCTCACCTTCATATGTTCATCTACTTGATCAATCAGAGCCTGGAAGAAGTCAAAGGCATCTTGTTGTTCCCTGATGTTAACTGTCTGTCCCCACAGCTTAAACACCTTCCAGAACTTATCTGGTTCATGATATTGTAACTTACTGTCTAATAAGTGACCAAACACCTGCTGGAACTGGAAAAATACACTGAAAAAAAGAAATATTGATATATAGATCATCTGAATAATGTCTATCGATCAAATTTATAGAAATTTAAAAGGTCCCCAATGCTTTTGGGTGTATGCCAATTCCCATTCCAAGGTCACTGTAACAAGGTAAAATATTTTGGTGTCAAAAGAAAGCTCTTGTCATAAGGAATAAACTATATGCTAAATTTTACAGTCATTATATTTAAGGTCCACATAAGCTGTCATCAATACTTACCTCTTATCATGAATACCAAGACTGATGTTAAGGAATCAAGATGTGCAGAAGCTCCCCATGAGCAACCTTCTGTACCATAATACTAACCTTTCTTCCTCTGGTTCATTTTCTTTCATTCCCAGTATGACCTTAGGTAAACCAGGTACCGCATGCAGCTGTTTTAGCTCCTTGTGAGCAACCTTCCATGCTACTTCAATACTAAGGCCATAGTAATCAAATATTTTGTTTTCCGTCTCCGTCATTATCTGAGAGGTACCTTTCCATCAATCAAGAAAACTTAAAACACACACACATACATCCTCACACACATGCATTATCATAAGAAAGTTCTGATATAAAGAGATTGGAAAAAGAGAAATAAAATGGAAACATTTTCCAAGTGAGATGGATAATATTAAGAATTTTGTCACAAGTAATTCCATATGTTGAGGTGGGTTTAGACATTTCTTGCCTTAAAGAAAGAAGAATTTGGGTTGATTAAGATAGAATTCTTTTAAAGAATTTTCATTTTTTTAATTCTTTAAAATCTATCTGGACAGCAAAATTGATGTTTGTGTGTTTTTCTAAATAACTCTCCAAAAAGGTACCCTCCAGCAGACATAAAACACAAATATTTTATTACTATGGCCTAACCTTTCTTCCTCTGGTCCATCTTCCTCCATGCCTAGTATGACCTGTGGTAAACCAGGTACCATGTACAGCTGCTGTATTACAGAATTCATATAACACGTGGCTCCACCATTTTTCAGGCCGACAAAACCACAACGAGCCCGACCATCAACAGGAGGCAAGTACTACAATAAAGAAAGTAAGATATGTCCCATTAATAGAACTACTAAAGAAGGCACATTCCATTCATTATTCATCATTATCTATCAAATGATTTTGATTTTTGGACTTGAAGTCTGATACTTGTATATCTACAGGTATTTGAGTTGTAATGGTCCTTTCATGAACTACGATTAATTGACCAAGATAGTCATTGATACAGGTGGAATACTTCTAAGATTAACTGTGATACCAATGAGATTATCAGAGAACTAAATTACAAGTATGATTAAAATGTACATCATCTCTTAGATTTGTTGTAGATCAGGAGAAAAACATTCCATAAATTTCTAACTTAAAAGAAACATTTAAAAAGTTCTGTATTTTTATAAATGTCATCTTTTACATACCTCCCATTCATTAGCACAGTCAGGGTGTGGTAGATGATGCATCTCTATCAGCTGTTTACAGATATCCTGTAACATGGGTAAGCTACCCTTACTAAGCTCTATCAATAGCTGGTAAGCGGCTACCCTCGAGTCTGACTCGTTACACCTATAATGACATTAGATAAAATCAATGTGGATACAGATATCCTGTAACATGGGTAAGCTACCCTTACTCAGCTCTATCAATAGCTGGTAAGTGGCAATCCGTGAGTCTGACTCGTTACATCTAAAATGACATTAGACAAAATCAATGTGGATACAGATATCCTGAAACATGGGTTAGCTACCCTTACTAAGCTCTATCAATAGCTGGTAAGCAGCTACCCGCGAGTCTGACTCGTTACACCTAAAGTGACATTAGATAAAATCAATGTGGATACAGATATCCTGTAACATGGGTAAGCTACCCTTACTCAGCTCTATCAATAGCTGGTAAGCGGCTACCCGCAAGTCTGACTCGTTACACCTTAAATGACATTAGATAAAATCAATGTGGATACAGATATCCTGTAACATGGGTAAGCTACCCTTACTCAGCTCTATCAATAGCTGGTAAGTGGCAATCTGTGAGTCTGACTCGTTACATCTAAAATGACATTAGACAAAATCAATGTGGATACAGATATCCTGTAACATGGGTAAGCTACCCTTACTTAGCTCTATCAATAGCTGGTAAGTGGCAACCCGTGAGTCTGACTCATTACATCTAAAATGACATTAGACAAAATCAATGTGGATACAGATATCCTGTAACATGGGTAAGCTACATTTACTCAGCTCTATCAATAGCTGGTAAGCTGCAACCTGTGAGTCTGACTCGTTACATCTACAATGACATTAGATAAAATCAATGTCGATACAAATATCCTGTAACATGGGTAAGCTACCCTTACTAAGCTCTATTAGTAGCTGGTAAGCAGCTATCCGTGAGTCTGACTCATTACATCTAAAATGACATTAGACAAAATCAATGTGGATACAGATATCCTGTAACATGGGTAAGCTACCCTTACTAAGCTCTATCAATAGCTGGTAAGCAGCAACTCGTGAGTCTGACTCATTACATCTAAAATGGCATAAGATAAAATCAATGTGGATACATATATCCTGTAACATGGGTAAGCTACCCTTACTAAGTCTATCAGTAGCTGGTAGACTGAAACTCGCGAGTCTGACTCGTTACATCTAATAAACATATAGGAAATATGCATCATAACACTTTTTAAAACACACTGTCTTCTTCAAGAAATGCTTTACCATGGCACTAAATCTGTAACCCAATCACTGTGATATTTTAAATCAGGCCTACACCTGTCTATTGGACATAGTGATTACACAATAATCTCATGAATCTTATAAACGTTTATCTTAATGCGTAGACTAACAGATATTAAGCAAATGATTCCATGATAATTTTCCACATTCAATGTATCTATTCATTGTGCATTAATGTAAATATCTGTACTACTAAGCCTACTTACTTTGGTAGCACTTCCTCCAAGGTATCTGGGTTTGTGGAATTCATGCTGTCCATCATAACTTTGGATGCTGGGAAGAGAAAGTCATGTAGAATTTCATACACTAGAGTACGTCCAAATTCCTCCCTGTCTATGCCCTCGCAGGTAAATAACGTCTTTATGAGTTTGAGATGCCCGGCTAGCAGGCAGTTGTCCGTCTCACTCAGGTCGGGGTTTGTGGATGGTACGTAGTTACTTAACCACGTGATCTCATCCTCTAACATGGAAGACAAATCTAACTGTAGCTTGGTTTGGTCCTCCGCTATAATAAGAATTACAAAGACAATATATCATCACTATGTTGTCTACGCAAAATGAAACGAATTAGAATATTAAGCAATCGATTATAGAGTTAAATTCATTAACAACACATTTACATGTATTAATTAGAGAGCAATTGAAAACTCACTTGACAAGGAATCCAACAGCTGACATCGTAGGTCAAAATACTGGGTACACTGATGTAATAACCTTTACAAAGAAAACAATAAGCATTCACATGTTATTACAATGTATAAACAGACAACTTTGAGAAGAGTAAAGTTGAATTTGTTGCTCATGGCACCAAAAAATATGTCAGAAAAGACATAATTCACATCAAATGTCTATAATCTTACATAATGTTAATAAAACTATGTAGAGTACATGTGAATGCAAAACATTTTCTTTTAAAAACTTATTCTTCGAGAATACAAACACTTGTTATGTTACCTTTGACTAGCCCCTCTAGTGGAGGCAGATGACACCCAGAATGGGAGGTAAGCCTTGAGCAGAACCTGCAGCATGAAATGATGAGGGGTTTGTTGTAGCGAGTTACCCTCGGAGGTAAGAACCTCTGTCTGACTGAGGAGGTAAAACTGGTCTAGGGCGGCATTCCGTATGTCTGTATGACTGCAGCCTACCAGTATCTCAATGATGAAATCACTAACACATGGTAAGGAGTAAAAGGAGGCTGAAATAAACAGGTGTATAATAATGATGAACTGAAAGTTCTAAATGATACCTGCAATTTTTTTCTGCATTCTACGAGGATGTCAATAATAAGATCATAAGCACAAGGAATTGAGACAAATAAAATTCTGTGATCCAATAAATCATATAATTCTACTCTAAAATCGACAGTTTTGGAAATTTTTGAAACATTCAAGAAAAATACTGTAAAAGACAAAGGTTTGCAAATTTTCACAGGTAAATCATTAAGATACTAGATTGTTGACTTACCTATGAGTTCACTCCTGAGTTGTAGACATGTGACTAGTATTTCCAGAGCTTCCTTGGCTATAGTACAGTCCTGTGTACAAATGGAGGAAGTCTTTATACACACACCAGCATGTAAACTCTGACAGTCACTTCCACTATCTGTACTACCAGTACTACCTGAAATATTTGCTTAATAGGTTAATACTATACATTAACATTTGGGAGGGAGATATACATATTTGTTCAACCTGGAAAATCATATTGCCCCAAGTGAAGCTCGAAGGCAACATGACTTTTCTGTGTTGAGCAAACCTTCATGTCTCCCTCCCAACTAGCTTATAAGTTGTTTATTATTATGAAAGCTGAAAAAATAGTACTGTAAACATGGTTAGTTTCACAGGGGGATAATTTTGTGATTATAAAATTACACTTGGGGGGAAATATTCACGATATGAATGTCTCTGACTTTGTAAGTATGCAGCAGGGTTATTTTCTGGTGGAGGAAATTTTGGCAAAGTTCATTGTATTGTGAAATACATGAAAATTACCTCCACATGAAAATTACCTCCACATGAAAATTACCTCCATGTGAAAATTACCCCCATGTGAAAATTACCCCCATGTGAAAATTTCCATGTTTACAGTAATCTGCACGCATCTTGGTTTGTTTCTTTGTTTATCGTATGCAGACTCTTGGCCAAACTCAGCAGTCTAGGTAAAAAGAGAGGCAACTCCAGAGTGGGAAAAGACATGACCACGAAACATGACATCTGGAGGGAGACATGAAGATTTCCACTCGACCTCTCTAGACCAATTCTATTTCCTTATTCATTGTATCAATTATATGAGAAATAATTAATATTTGTATGCACTTTATTTAGACAAGATGCAAAGTATAGACATAAAAGCAGTAAAACCTACACATTGCCTCCATACATCAACTACGCTTCATGAAGTATTTTCGGAAAGTATTTTAGGTTTGCTCAACATGTGAAATTATCCAAAACATTTATGTACATGTAAGTACTTCCAATACCATTACAATAAACTAATAAGCTCAAAATGCATCGAAGATGCAAAATGCCGAGTTGCAAAACTGGAATGTAAGTATGAATATGCAGGCTAACATGAAATGTGTATGGTTTGTAACAACATTTTGTGGTCCTAAATGAAAATTTCTGAATCAAGAAATGGTCTTCTCTTTATTCTATATCAGCGTGTAATATATTTTCAAGGATACAGATTTTCCTGTGACCTTGATCTTTGACCTTTTGACCCAAAAATTAATGGCAAGTTTCATGATTATAGGTGCAATACAGGCTCAAAAATGGTCTGGAAACCATTTTCAATTACCTAAGTCCTGTGACCTTGATCTTTGACCCTTTGACCCCTAAATCAAAAGTGGTCATTTTCTATTCACTGGAAACATTTCTGGCAAGTTACATGATTACAGGTGCAATACAGGCTCAAATTCAGTTGGGAAACCATTTTTAATCATCTTAGTCCTGTGACCTTGACCTTTGACCTTTTAACCCCAAAATTGACAGTGGTCATCCTTGATCCATGGGAAACATTTCTGGCAAGCTTCATGATTATAATTGCAATACAGGCTGAAATATGGTCCGGAAACCACTTTCAATCATTGGAGTCATGTGACCTTGACCTTTGACCTTTTGACCCCAAAATCAATAGGGGTCATTCTTGATTCATGGGAATCATTATTGGCAAGTTTCATGACTTTAGGTGCAATACAGGCTAAAATATGGCCAGGAAACCATTTTCAATCATCAGAGTCCTGTGACCTTGACCTTTGACCTTTTGACCCCAAAATCAAAAGTGGTCATTTTCTATTCACAGGAAACATTTCTGGCAAGTTTCATGATTATAGGTGCAATACAGGCTGAAATATGGTCCGAAAACCAATTTCAATCAACAGAGTCCTGTGACCTTGACCTTTGGACCCCAAAATCAATAGGCTTCATCCTAGATTCAAGGGAAACATTTCTGGCAAGTTTCATGATTATAGGTGCAATACAGGCTGAAATATGGTCCGGAAACCATTTTCAATCATCTGAGTCCTGTGACCTTGACCTTTGACCTTTTGACCCCAAAATCAATAGGGGTCATCCTTGATTCAAGGGAAACATTTCTGGCAAGTTTCATGATTATAGGTGCAATACAGGCTGAAATATGGTCCGGAAACCATTTTCAATCATCTGAGTCCTGTGACCTTGACCTTTGACCTTTTGACCCCAAAATCAATAGGGCTCATCCTTGATTCAAGGGAAACATTTCTGGCAAGTTTCATGATTATAGGTGCAATACAGGCTGAAATATGGTCCGGAAACCATTTTCAATCATCTAAGTCCTGTGACCTTGACCTTTGACCTTTTGACCCCAAAATCAATAGGCTTCATCCTTGATTCAAGGGAAACATTTCTGGCAAGTTTCATGATTATAGGTGCAATACAGGCTGAAATATGGTCCGGAAACCATTTTCAATCATCTGAGTCCTGTGACCTTGACCTTTGACCTTTTGACCCCAAAATCAATAGGGGTCATCCTTGATTCAAGGGAAACATTTCTGGCAAGTTTCATGATTATAGGTGCAATACAGGCTGAAATATGGTCCGGAAACCATTTTCAATCATCTGAGTCCTGTGACCTTGACCTTTGACCTTTTGACCCCAAAATCAATAGGGCTCATCCTTGATTCAAGAGAAACATTTCTGGCAAGTTTCATGATTATAGGTGCAATACAGGCTGAAATATGGTCCGGAAACCATTTTCAATCATCTAAGTCCTGTGACCTTGACCTTTGACCTTTTGACCCCAAAATCAATAGGGCTCATCCTTGACTAATGGTGAGTAAGTGTATGAAGTTTCATTGTTATAGCCTCTTTCGTAGTTGACTTATAGTCCGGAAACCAATTGTTGACGCCCTCCTGCCCGCCCAGACGCCCGCCCAGACGCCCGCCCAACCGCCCGCCCAGACGCCCCGCCCGCCCGCCCGCCCGTCTCACATCAAATTAAGAGCCGAGTTTTGCAACTCGGCTAAAAATAAATAGTTAAGACATTTTACCAGTGCTGCTTTGTCTACTGCGATGACCACACCCATATCCTACAGAACTCTCTATGATTGGTTGATTTGAGCTGAGGAGGTGTAACCTTCCAGCAGCAGCTGCCCATGTGACCCTCATAAAGCAAGATACAGTCTCTGTGAATTCCAGTACTCCCATTGTCTGTAACAGAATATTGTCAATCAGATTCCCTTTCATCACTTTGCAAATAATAATTTTGACACCTTTATAAAATTTAAAATTGAAATACATGTACATGTATAGAAAATTTTAGGTTCCCACCTGCACAGCATGACTGCCACTTGATGGTTTATCTATGACGATTGACAGGGGGCTGGTTGTAGGGGGCGTGGCTGACAGTGTGTTAGCTCCTGTCTTTAGCTCCTCCCCCTGTACTTTCCCTGAGCTGCTATTGGTCACAGTCTGTCCACAGAGGAGGAACCTAGCCAGCTGTAGACATATAGAGTAGCAGCCCTGTCGTATGGTGTAATTGACCTCTGGTTTGAGGGCTTCGGCCTGTAAGACAGTGACCACTACCTGTAGTCCTCCTGCATTCAGGAAATCCTCACCAAAGTGCTGGGCACAGAGTCGACTCCCCATGTCCTGGGATACAGGCATCAACTTACTGCTCAATACCTAAAATGATGAAATGTAGAATTGTAAATAACACTCCTATTGGAGAAATTCATATGTACATTACATGTATTTCAAAACAGTTTTAGTACTGAGTCAAAATTAAATAAAATTAAGGCTCAGTAATCATTTTAAAATCCTTAGATTCAAATAACAATCTCCTAAAACTTTGTTTTCTATTGCATAAATTATCTAAATGTAGGTACAAAATGTATTAGAGATTTACCTCGAGATTATATAGAACTCTGAAAGCAGACATGTCCTGAGAGCTGGCATCAAACAATGACTTGAGTATGTCCTTGGGAGGTAGGCGGGGACTGTTAGGGCCCAAGGACGTCTGTGATCCCGTCTTCCTAGGACTCGCCCTTGGGCTCATGTCATCTGTTGACTGCTTCATTATCTGATAACAGTATTTCATAATTATTTAAGATTCTTTTATCCATTCATTGAGTACACGTTTCGAGTTCCAAACAATTATATCATCTGGATATTAGCTAAAAGGCTTTATATACAATTTTTTGTACATGTACATGTATGCCCTATAAGACTTATATTTTGCAGTAAGAGTATCTGTTAAAAATGAACATGTAAAAATGTCCCAAGATATTTGATATTTGAATTATTTATGTGTATTTATCTATTTAATCAAAAAATCTTAGGGGACATCATAAATGTCATTCTTAAGTTTGAACAAATAAGTAGTATTTTGAAGAGTAAGTTCAAGTCAGGACATATATACATATATAAGTAATATTAGACCTTGTTACTGTTGATGGAATCCAGATTGTCCAGTATTTGTGGATCTGTAGGTATCAGCATTAGTAACTTCCTCACCCGAGATGTAATCCTACCAAAAAACACAAATCTGTTTTCATCTTTACCATATCATATGAAGTATCTGATGAAATAAAGGGCTTCAAAGATTTCTATACATGAATACTAAAACAAAATTCCATACTTTTTATACCACATACTATTATTAGGTTAAAGTGAAACCATGTATCATTTTTATCATTTTTCCATTTGTTGTTTTGTTTCTACTTTATATACTAGTACATGTATTACATACCTTGGTTCATCTAGATCGGCCAGTTGGTAAAGCATCTCAAACACCTGTCCCCCTGCTGACATTACAACACCAGGTAACATCTTCTCCTACAGGGAAATTTTATATGTATTATTATTAGGCAAATATTTAAAGCATGGGCAGCACAAACAAAACTAACAAACACCTTTAAATGTTCAGATAAATGCCACTAATTACAACAGCTATTTGTAACAAATATTATGGACTAAAGGTCAGCCATTTAATATTCATCCCAATGTAATTTTCAGATGTAATTGGTAGAGGTACAGAATCTTATAAATGTGACGAGAAACCTACTTGTTCAAGATCAAAGGTCTGTTTTGCCGTTGGTGTAGTGGGCTACAAAAAAGAACAGATACATCTAATTCTATCAAATCAGAGTAAATAATACATGGAGAGCATGGCATATATATCATAAAGTTAACAACTGAATGAATTTTCCTAATTTCGAATTTGTTGAGGTATACCTCCTTGATTGTGAGAGGTTGTCCAGCCGATGTTGACAGTCTGACTTGAATCACCTGGTTGTCCTGTAGGTCCAGTTGGTGAAGCAGTTTCTGGTCCTTAGATGGCCCTAACTGTAACAAAATACATGTATGTTAGAATTATACATTAACCTCGCACGCTTACAATCTGACTACAGTGTACTTGTACATTTTTTACAGCTTAGTGGTTTTTCTGAATGCCGATCTTACATTGTAAATACATGTATTACATATCTTCAAATTCATTTGTAATGGTAAAGCTTTCTTTTTTTCTTGACTATTATTGAACATTATTTAAAGCTGACTGGGGTTTTTTTTCATGTGACAATTTGTACATTTCTTAAATCTTACTGGTATTTCTGGAGCGATTATTTGTACATAATTTAAATCTTACTAATATTTCCTGACAGACTATTTGTACAAAATGTAAATCTTACTGGTTTTTCCTGAGCAATTATTTGTATATTATCAGCATTCTGTCTCATTCTGTCAGCTATCCTCACTTTCACAGAGGCCAAGGACTCATTACTGTGACACTGATAAAACATAAATTCAATTTCATAACACGCAAAACTACAAGGAAAGATCATATACTGTACATGTACATTAAAGAGATAAGCACTTGCATGCATGTTTCTGTGACAATTTTAAAATGCCCCAGATTATACATATACCAAAGTAATTCATCAGTTAAAGTCCAGTCACACTGCACCCCATGTCTTAATCATGTATAAAAGTCATAAAAGTCTGGTGGACGTGGTTGTAAGCTTTCATTGTTTGTTCATTTTTTGGCTTGGCTGTGCTTTGTAAGGGGTATGACCTTCAGCAGCTGTCCAACAACTGAAATACTACCTCAGCACTGCTAACATGACTAAAACTAGGTTCCCACATTCTTGATAAGCTGCTTTATACACACACTACTCCCCATGATACCTTAACGATACACCCCTCTGAAGTCCATGCTCTGCCCATGACAGACCCCTAAACTTTTGCATCTTACCACCTAAACCCAAGTTCTAATCAATGCCGAAGCAAGGATTATCACGTATGTTTCAAGTGCAGTGCATGTCTTTACCACATATGCCGTCCTTAGCTGTCCGGAGGATAAACTCTGAGCAGTTTTAAACTTTTTACTACGTGTAATTTTTCCCCGCGTCCTGCCATGTCTACAAATTGACTGTAACTCATCCTAAACTTGCTGTCAAGGTGAACAACATCATCTGCTTCATAGGAGGCCTTTTTTGACAAGTTTTGGCCGTGATTAAGTCATAATGCGCAATGTGATCAGGCCTTAATAACAGTGGTTGGTTTTTTTAGCTCAAAAAATGAAAGTTAGGAAATGTGATAAAATCGTCACAATAAAGAATTTCAAATCCTGTATTTTTTTCAGCACACTTTGATTCACTAAACAAATTCCTGTATTCTCTAAGCACACTATAATTCACTAAATAAATTCACACCAGAAAGCCAAGAGATGATAAAAGCCTTTACTTGCATACAATAAAACACATCAAAGCTCACCAGTAACATGAATTCTTGTTTTGATGATTCACACGTAATGAAGAGGTTGATTTGATGACCGTGGAAGGAGGAACCATGAGGTAGGATTGTTCTGGGGGTGTGGTGATTCTCTTCCACATTCAGTACGTACATCTCAGCTAGCCATAGTAATCTTTCTATGTTCATCAGTTTTATAGACCTGAAAAAAAGTAAATTTGAAAATTCAATCCTCTACAAACTCAAACAAAACCTCCCAAAAATAATGACATCTGATTATTTTCATTATGACATCACAGTAAGACTTTTGCTACATTTCAATATTTAAGAATGAAATGATGTTATTTGTTAGATTGTTGAAGGGTCAATACACAAATAAATGTACATGTATATTCTCTAACTTGTTAAATAATTTTCACATAAATTAAGACAAGATGATGAAATGAAGATTTCAATTTCTCTTTCAACAGAAATCTAGATGACAAGTTCATAATACATGTAACAACTTTCAAAATTCCCAATGGAAGTGATTTTTGTATTCAGCCAATTTTGCAAGAAAAGACCATATCTTACCCTGATGGTAGCAGCACATTAGCCACTTCCTTGACGATAGCCATCATAAGAGTTTTGGTGGCCCAGTAATACCAGTCATACCTATCATAGCTGAGTGTAAATAAAATCTACAATACTAACCTTGATGCATATTAGCCACTTCCTTCACAATAGCTGCCGTGAGAGTTTTGGTCGCCCAGTACACTCCCTGTGATACCACTGTGCTGGTCATATCTATCATAGCTGCCTTAAGTGTGCTGTACAATACTAACCTGGATAGTAGTGGCACATAAGCCACTTCTATGACGATAGCTGCCGTGAGAGTTTTGGTCGCCCAGTACACTCCCTGTGATACCACTGTGCTGGTCATACCTATCATAGCTGCCTTAAGTGTGATCTACAATACTAACCTGGATGGTAGTGGCACATTAGCTACTTCCTTGACGATAGCCGCCGTGAGAGTTTTGGTCGCCCAGTACACTCCCTGTGATACCACTGTGCCGGTCATACCTATCATAGCTGCCTGTAATATTCATGTTATAATCACTATATACAATGTATTATGTTTTTAGTGAAAATTCTGCAAAATTCTTTATTTTCAGAAAATGCATAAAGTAAATGATAGCTCTGCTTTGAGAGTTCATATCTTCTTATAATGTGAAAATAAAGCAAGCCAAACCTCAAGTCTGTTGTAGCACTCAGTGATAAACCTTTTGTGTAGAGAAACTGGATCCTACAATGTAAACAAAACACAATGTCAGTACTCTTTAAATTGAACCTATTTCATATACATGTAGCAGTTTTCATGGATCTACAAGCATTTACACAATAATGAGAGTTGTTCTAGGAAGAATTAAGTAAGTATCATCCAATGACTGGGATGAATAGGTACTATAAGGCTTAAACTGTTTATGAGTACATGAGTGTTACCTACCTTTTTGAGTCGTGGAGCCAGGTTTGTGTAAGACACAGTGAGTAAAAGTTGTATGGCTGACTCAGCAATACCTTCATCCGCAGTGTTCAAACAAATCTGCCATATGTAGTCCAGCCCAAACAGCTCTGCCTTGTCAACAATCTGTTATGGAAGAGAGATCATGCATGTGCATGTTTTTTAATATTATTATACTTTCACTTTTATAGTGTTACTTCATGAAATTTCATACTTGCCATTGTCCCGGCCGGGACAAAAAATGTCCCGCATTTTCGACCGAAAATATCTGTCCCGGCCGGGACACGGAAAATCCCGCATTTTTGACCTATCATAAAAAAAAAAAAAATCGGCGTAATCATGGTAATATTATTCTTTGTCGATTTCAGTCGTTCCGTCTTTTCTTAAACTTTCTTTGTTTATTTAAGCGTTTCCAATTATCTACGCTATATAGCCATATACAGTAATCAGCCGATAATCGACCTATGTTTTGATAGTAATAAGTTGATTAAAGGTCGGCTGTCCCACAAACGTCGCTAAATACATTCATGCAGCCTTTCTCATGTTGGTATTTTTTTAGCTCACAAAACAATTCGAGCATTGAAATAAATAAAGCAATAGTTATACGATGTTCGAGTGATATCATTTATGTAAGCCAAGATATGAATTTATTTTTATGAGAAGAAACAACGTGATGTAAAATCTGTAAACAAAATTAAAAAAAGAAGAAAATACGGCAACCATGGAACGCTCTAAAGGTAACTATAATATGCTCTTTATTATTATCACGTCAAAAAAAATCTCAGTATCAATCAAAGTACGTTTGCTTAGTGTCGTTTTACAATACCCGAGTCGTTAAGTTATCGATTGTGTATTTCATTTAAATCGTCAACGTCAACGCAGGCAACAGCGCAGATGTTTAATACTTATGTTCAGAAAGTTGTGAATATAAAACGTGAACAATGGAGTAAAAGACTTTTAAAACTTTCACAGAGAAAAATTAAATAGGGTAGACAAGTTCACTGAAGCGCCACTTTTAGAAATGCGTCCGACCAGGGGCCATCTACGTATACGGCGCGCGTTAATAAAGATTTATTTTTTACTCTCGTTTGCAGAGGGCAATAATCTAGTGCAATTTTGGATTGCAATATCTGAAGTTCAACCTCTTAAAAGTGTCCCTCTTTATGTCCCTCATTGGCGTTATATTTGTCCCGCATTTTGATGATTTGTCCCTCTTTTTGTCCCTCTTTGCAACGACAAAACTCCGAAAAATTATGGCAAGTATGAAATTTAGTCAAAAATATGAAAATATCTACTTGTAAGTATACATGTAATTAACATATTGAAAATATTTGGTAATATCCGCATATCAAAAATTTGAAATTTAAATAGAACAGTGTTTTCTTACCAATTTGTTGCCATCAGACTTCAAGCGATGTTCATACTTGTTCACATTTTCAAAATATCTCTTAAAACAGGTGAATCCTGAAACACAAAAATTTGACGATATTATAAGCATTTTAAATTCTTTTGTGCTTTATAAAAGTAAACCTCTTTTCAAGGAAAATAACAACTGATTACTACTGAGTAATGTACATGTACATGTATCTGGTATTTAAACTGATTGAAACAAGATTACTTGCTATGTAGCTAATTGCAAAAATAACCAAGGTTATTTCAAAGTTAATAATTCTTTGCATTGAGAAAGTGTAATTGCACAGCGTAAATTTTAAATAATTTTTCAAAATTTGCAAAGATTTGATGAGATGGTTTTTTACCTTCTTCAGAAATTTTTGAGACATCTAACTTCAGAATTTCTTTCAGAAAGAGCTGACTCTGTGTTTCCATTTCCAAGTCTGATATACCCTTACTGAACCACTCATAGCAAGTCTGAATATGAAACATAAAACGTATCAACGTTAATTATTTCATTTCTGCGATTTTACATATGAATTCATGTATCATACAATATAAGACTTATCCTGAATGTCACAAATACAGTAACATGCAATACTTAGATTCTTGACCAGCCTTACCTCTCTGTCCCAGGGGCATGATTCTGCCCCTCCTACGAGAGCTCCCCATATATCCCTTGCTCTGTTCAGGGGAAGATATAAGGCACCTTCTTGTAACAAGTATTGTAGGAATTGCAGGTGTGTAGTCACAAACTGAAATACAAAATATACATGTACATGCTGTATGAAAATATACTGAAATGCAATCATGAAATTAAATCTAACTTAACCTTTTATACAAAATATGTTATTTTCATAGAAGCTTGAAAATACAAGTGTGCATATACACAATTTCAGTATTCATTCTTAGAAATTTACAAAAAAAGATATCATAATTGATTATAAATGATCATAAAGCTTTTACTTTTACTACATTACAAATATAAATACTGTATACATTACTGACCTCAGAATGAGGGTAGCGTCCATCTACCACGGTTTTAGCACCTAACTGACCATCCCCTACATTACCCACGGCCTGTTTGTGACACTTCACCAAACTCTGGGTCACCAACTTTATCACATCGTGATTCTTATTCAAATCATGAAGGATGCCCTACAAAAAACAAAGTGTCACACAATGATATTAATATTTGTACATGTACATCTAAATAATAAAATATCTTATTATCCCAACTAAGCATTTATTGTTTACTGTTTTTTAAAAGTTATAGTGTGATAGAACAGGATAGTCTTTGTTATTTGGTCTTTAGAGTTATTTCCCATTTAACTGGTATAAACTCATTGTGATGTCATCTAACTGAAAGTACATGTATGTACATGTACATGAGTCTGGCGATGCTAGTACAAAAATAAGATACCTTCAGATATTGAATAACCTTTGCACTTACCTTGTCTGTTTTATGGTTACTCTGCTTGATTATATTTTTACACACATGAAGAAGCTGTTTCAGAGAGGGAAGTACACATGCACCCTGAAAATACACAGTGTGTAAACAGAATTAATACAATACATACATTGTGAACATCAAGATTCAAAACTTTCCGTATGGCAACACCATGTATTTTCCTATAGATGAATAAATGCCTTTCAGTACAAAAATTGTTCTACAAACCTTTCTTTTGGGCAGAAGCAATAGACTATAAGGTATTAATATGTGCCTTCTTTTCATAAAGTAGCTTACCCTTTTGATATCATCAACACATTTGATGACATACCCTCTTTTGACTTGCTAACTGACACTGTATGAGTCACTGAGTATAGCTAGATGTTCCTCAAGAGCTAACTCTATCTGGTGTGGTGTCCATCTATATATAAAGTAGCTTACCTTTTTGATATCATCGACACATTTGATGACATATTGTCTTTTGACTTGCTCCCTGACACTGTATGAGTCACTGAGTATAGCTAAGTGCTCCTCAAGAGCCAACTCGATCAGGTGTGTAGAGAGAGCAGGAAGGTGTGACAAGTCCCATAGAAGCTCTAAAACCTAAAGGTACCAGAAATAATATAAGATCAGGTTTTACGTTTTATATAGATGTTATTATAAAGCATATTTTTTTTACTTCACCAAAACTTCTTTACCAATAGAAGGTGATACTGAGCAGGTTTATACTAAGATGTTCTTGGTGTTATCATATGACGTTAAGCTAAACTTTGTTAAAGATGGACATTCCAACAAGAGTTACTGAGAGTCTTACTATGTTGAGATTACTACACTTACCCTAGTGGTGGTGGTTTGGTCACGCCCATCTCTACCTATCCTTCCAATCAAACTTAACAATTTTTCCTTCATACGGTCATTGTCATCTTGCCATTTCTACAATGAAATACATGTACATGTATGAATCAAGAAACATTTTCACTTGTACTCACTTTTCCTTCTTTTTCTCGTTTTACTTTGTAAAATACAAATTCTTGTACATGTCATAGTAATATCATCCAGAATATCATATAACATGACCACTTTTATCAAATTGTACCATACTTTCTAAAAATAAACAAAATTTGCTTAATGTTCAGCTTATATGAATTTGCTAAAAATGTAGTAAAATTTGTGAAATCCATACAAATTCTTTTAAAACCTGTATACATGTATGCACTCTGCTCTGTTGTTATATATACATGTAGCACCTACTTTTTGTATTAGATGGAACAGCTGTTCTAGTTGTGGGGCGTCAAACTTAACAGCAGCAGCTGCTATAATGGAGTGTATATTGTCTATCACATTGTTTGTCTGGCCATTCTGAAAAGAGCAAAAAAAAGAAAAAATTAAAATTTCAACCATTTCTTATTTTTCTTGCAAGAAAGGAAAAAGGATTTGCAGAAAAGGAAAGTCACTCCTTATTTCTTAAGATATATTCCTCTCATTACTTCTACTACAATAAATATACTTTCTCACTTAAACTGGTTTGATGTATAAATACAAGTATTCCTGCTTCCATTGACTGCATACCTGCATGTTTATTCAAATTCAAACCTGCAATCATAAGTGGATAACTACTTTGTTTTATTTGTACCTGCATTTTCCAGATCATAGATAGCTCTTCAGTGGAGAGTTCTGATCCAAGAAAATCCACCAATCCTTTCACTTTATCACAGTACTGTACTTGGTCAATGTTGCCTACAAGAAACAGGAATATGCCATGCTTTATACTCTTTTTATCGCAAAATTTCCCAACTTTACTTAAGAAAGGAAACACATGTATAAACACAGAGAACAAAACCTCTCAGTTCAAGGTAAAACTTCTAGTCTTATCAGAAGTGATTATCAAACAATACATGTATTATAATCATTATAGAGATCGTGCACTGACTTACCCTCCAGAGCTATAGATAAGACTTTATGATCTACCAGCCACTTCAGTATCACCTGAGGGTCCATCGCCGTCTTTGATGCCTTACTGGACGTAGCATCCTCAATTAACTTTGTCACCTAAAAATTTAGGTGTACCAAGATTATAAGACCTTTACATATTCTCCTACACATTGATGCTTGCAGAAAATTTTGAAAGATTATGAGACCCTGTCAATTTATGAAACCCCTAACGCACATATGTGATTTGAAGAAAATAAAGTGAAGATCGTTCAGTATTTTTTCAATAACATGAAATATCATACTACATGAAGGTAAGAGACACAGCCTGATATGCCAAAACGTTACTGGAGTATACAAACCTCTTTGAGTGAATTCATTTTAGCATTGAAGTGAGGAGACTTGAGCATTCGTAGTGCTACTTCCAGACGTAGGTCGTCCAGGGACTTGGTATGCTGGGGCCACATCTGTATACACAGGAGCTTCATAGAAGCCAGCAAGTCAGAAACACAACCTATTTTCTGTGGAAGAAATAACCAATCAAATCAGTTTTTATGTTTTCTGGCTTTAGATCTTATCTAAGCATGAACAAGATAACTGATGGACAAATATTGAACAACAATACATGTAAATGAAGAATGAATTGTTTGAAGCTCATTTAACATACATGTACCTTGTCTTTTAGATCTTTCTCTTCCAGATTTTGTATAAACTTGATTGCTTTTTCCATTCCAGGGGCAAGTAAATCTGTAACAACTTTTGGGTTCAGGAACTCAGCACATGTTCCAAAGGGACGTAATAAAGCTGCCATGGACTGAGAAAAACAAAACATCAAATATACATGTATATGGCAATAGCATAATGGCATTCTTTTTATGTATGCATTGGTTGTAACTTCCAGTTCTCTAAAGTTCAAAATCACGAATGTACACGAGGTCTGTACAAATACAGCTATCACAAAAATTGACAAAATATATTGTTACTTAAAAGATCATGGTAAATAATTCTTTTCTGAACATGCTAAATGTGTATGAGTGTTTGTGTGTTGTTTGTGTGTGAGAACTTACTGGAGCATCTATGTCCTCCAGCTCCAACCCAGTCTTCACACGATCAAAACCGCTATTTACAGCAAACTACATGAAGTATAAAGAAAACAATAATTAAACACACTCCATTGTCTAACATACATATAGAATAACAATACTATTACTATCAAAATAATTATTAAATATGTTCTACTTGGCTTAGTTTCTTAAAGACAACAAATACATGTGCTCATCAAATCTGGATTTCAAATACTTGTAACACTTTGCTTAAACAAATTTATACCATGTACTACAGTACAGGAATAATTACATGTACATATTTAAATGTGTTTATAAAGAAAAGATTGACATACATGTATCTAGAGCTGACAGCTGTAGTTTCAGTGAATTACAGGGACTAATACATTTGAAGTGTAGACAATCATGTATAAATGTACAAGTTTCAAATCTACATTATTACATAAATAATAATGATCATCTTATACATGTAGTACATACCCTATTAATGAGATGAGTGAGCCAACCATATGGATCCTGTAACAATAATAATGGTGTAAAATTTTGTTTTTTATAACTCTTTTTTGTGTTTACAAAGAGAAAAAAAATATTCATATACGGACAGAGATTAATTCAGTACATCCCCTAAATTTAGTTACTGTATATCAAACTAGAGCACTGACAAAGTCAAGAAGGGATGTCTTTGATGATCTGACAATAAGATATCACATACAACATTTCTTTGAGATATCACTGATGATTTTACTTTGTGATAATACATACAATTTCACTTTCAGATTTCAGTTATGATTTCCTTTTGAGATATCAAAAACACAATCTTTACCTTGAGATATCACAAATAATTCTATTTCGAGATACTGGTATCACAAGCAGTCTCTTCCTGAGAGATCACTGATGTTCTCACTTTGAGATATCACTGATGTTCTCACTATAAGATATCACTAATGTTCTCACTTTGAGATATCACTGATGTTCTCACTTTGAGATATCACTGATTTTCTCACTTTGAGATATCAATGATGTTCTCGCTTTGAGATATTACTGATGTTCTCACTTTGAGGTATCACTAATGTTCTCACTAACAGATATCACTGATGTTCTCACTTTGAGATATCACTGATTTTCTCACTTTGAGATATCACTGATTTTCTCACTTTGAGATATTACTGATGTTCTCACTTCGAGGTATCACTAATGTTCTCACTAACAGATATCACAGATGTTCTCACTTTGAGGTATCACTAATGTTCTCACTTACAGATGTCACTAATGTTCTCACTTTGAGATATCACTGATGTTCTCACTTTGAGATATCACTGATATTCTCACTTTGAGATATTACTGATGTTCTCACTTTGAGATATCACTAATTTTCTGACTTACAGTTATCATTAATGTTCTCACTTTGAGATATCACTGATGTTCTCACTTACAGAGATCACTAATGTTCTCACTTTATGATATCACTGATGTTCTCATTTTGAGATATCACTGATGTTCTCACTTTGAGATATCACTGATGTTCTAACTTTGAGATTTCACAGACAATTTATTATGAGATGATTTTTACTGAACCTACCACTGATGACTTTGCACTAGTGTTGATGGTAAACAGCTGTCCCTCCTCAAACTTGTCTTCCCAGTACACACGATCTTTACGTGAGCGATTACGATAATGGAATTCTGTCTCCTTATTCAACGCCTTAAATTTACAATAAAATTTTACAAACATAACATTTCCCTACTTTAAATACTAATTTAAATCTGATGGGACCTCTCTCTTTAATCATAACTTTCTTTACATGCTAATGTAAATATCCTAAATAATAAATGCATTTACTATGTATCTTAGAGTTACACTGGTACTCAGTCTCCAGTCTCATTCATTTATAAATACATGTATACTGATTGTAATGCTTTTCTACAATTTTCGAATAGTTCATAAGAGATCGCCCTGCAGTAACGTACCATTGTAAGGACGTCTAATAGATCTATAGGAACGGGCTGATGCTGTATCCGGGCCACTACTAGGTCTATTAATAACTGGGACATGTTAAATATCCCTTCCTGAATCTCACTGTTCCATCTGTGAACAGCAGCTGATGTCATCAACTGAAAAGCAACCATCATTAAGATGTTTAGTATTCAATTTTCTTTCTAATATGAGTCATAAATGTGAGGAATGTCATAACATCAGAATTTTTTTTCTTGTTCTGTAAAGAACTTCAGATTTCAATCTCTATTTGCAAAAGAGGAAAAAAGTTGAAGGAATGGGAATTCTAAGTAACCAGAAGACAGCAGAGCTGACTAATAATGTTATTTCATCTGAATGTCCTCTTAATGTCTTTTATTCTTTGAACAAATTACATTCACCTCATATTGTTCTCAGATAGGTGAGGACTTCAGATCCTAAAAAGGTAACGAGTAGGCCTGAGTATTGCAAGGTACCCTACGATACGATACAGTATGATGATATTGGGTTATGATATGATAGTATCACAATACTTGAATCTTTATATTTCTTTCATTATAAATTTTAAAGCTAATGTTATTTGTTTGGGAAATTTGCTCAGATTATCTTGTGTGTCTGATAAAGATGCAAGAATGATTTTTAATTGGGTGAAAGTAAAAAAAAAACCTTAATTTCATGCCTCTTTCCATGGTTTTATTTTATTTAATCTCTCCGATAATTCATGAGTAGTAATAAAATAAAGCCATTAAATATTGTTTTGAAGCAGACATTAACTCCCTACTTGAATAAACCAATGTGAATGCATCACGATACATGGGTCGCGATATGATACGCATATTGTATGACCTCGAGATCAATTCTATCTATGTATTGTTACAAGCCTAGTAAAGAGCTTAATACTAACCTTTTGAAAAGACTCTGTCATACACCTTTCCATGAATCTTTTACAATGCTCGTCTGAATCACATATATCTGAAATAAAACAAATGAATCATTAAAACCTGGATCATAACCTCACCCTGGTAGAAGAGACAAAATCTGAGATTTTTCATCACAACTTGAAATTAATTTTCAAGAGACATCTCTGTGTCAGCAGTTGTAAAATTTGTCTTTGATTGATCTTGATTTTCATGTGGAAAAAGAGACTTCAATCTCTATATATGTAATTGTTGGTTGATAGGTTATCAACATGTTTTGTTCATGATTAAGGTTACCATAAGATTTGACCTTGCACATGACCTTCAATCCTTCATTCTAATCTGAACACTTCTTACATCAAAAAGAACACTTTCACTAAATTCAAAAAGTTACAAAACAGTATGAAATCAAATGATATGCAGTTGACATATAGCAGACAATCAGATATATACACATACATGTAAATGAAACACATTCGTGTAAATGAATAGTTTTCAAAATCAATCCATGTACCGGTACTGATTATGACAAAGAGTACATCACTACATGTACATGTAGGAAATGAAATGCTTACTGGCTTCTGCAAGCCTTGTAGCTGCTAACAAACATTTCCCTAGTGACTCCTCCTTTTTGTATGGTATGGACCAATGCTCTGCAAATACTCTCCCCTCTAGTTCATACAGATTTGTCACAGGAAACTCAAGAGGGTTTAATTCCTCCATCTCACCATCTTTACTACCATTTTCTGTCCCAACATCTTGCTTCTATAAGACATATACATGTATATTTAAATTTCATAATTTCCTATTTTCTCTCAAGTTTTCATATGTTCATTTTTGTATGTTTCAATACATTGATACTATTTGATTTTCTTACATATAGTTTTTACCTAAACCATGTAAACCTTTCAAATCTACATACATTTGTACTGTAAACGTGCTTATTTTTGCTGGGGGAGAATTTCGCGATTATAACATCAAGATGTTTCGCGTGGGGAAAAAATTTGCGATAAATTGCCTTTCCCATTGTAAGAATACAGCGGGGATATTTTCGCATGGGGAAATTTTTGCGGCAAGTGCATTTATCGCATGAAATGCGCTAACGCGCATTACATGTACGATAAATGCACTTGCTGTGTGTTGCATACCCGTAACAAAACACAAATTATGACATTTTTTCTCTATTTAACATTGAAAATTTCCCATCTTTTTTTTTCTTTCTTTCTCTTTATAAATTCCTCTGAACTCCACTGCTTGGAGTACCATCCCCCAATTGGATGTAAAACTTGGATGTAAAACTATGTGATTTTATATACATGAAATCATGTATTAATAATAAGATGTATGAAATTTTAAAAAAGACACCTTATAGGCATATCTACCATGTTTATTTATAATTAAAATGGTTAAAAGAAATTCTAAAATATTAAAAAGTATTTTGTCTGTGTACATGTAATTTGATCAAATAAGCCCATGACCATATACCGGTATAAATATACATGTAGAATGTACAGTACCAAAATTTACCAGTAAGGGAGATCTATTGAATAGTATCTAATTAATTTTAATTTTCGTAGGACAAAGTAGTAAAATCTCATTTATCTAGTTTCTGAAGTGAGCCGAGCCGACAATACATGTAGTGTGAAAATGAATGATTCTCCATCTTAGTAATTTTTACATATTTGTTTAAACATGAATGTGCAACTTGTTCTTGTCATAATGCTCAAGACTGATTTATTTTCTACAAAATTCTATAGCCTTATATATATAGTTTTAGCCTTATTCTAAATATTTCAAAGAATTTCATAAAGTGAAAGTAGAACCTCTGCAGCAGCAGTGACTTCTTCGTAACTAGGGAGTGGGGCTGGGCCATACATTGGCTCCTGAGATGCACGTGACTGCACATCAGGCTTCATTTCTACATCTATTTCATCAAGGGTGTCATAAGATGATGTTGGATGATCGTTGGTGAGGTAGGCCACGGCTTCATTGAGGTCATTTTTGGCACGTCTGAGGGCTTTCCTAACCTCCAGCTCACCAAACCCCATCGTTAGCAGCGTGTGCACTTGCTCCTCGTCAACCTCCATTGCCTTCACACTTTCACTGACTGATATATATAGTTTACAACCTCTCCATTTGTTTGCATTTGGTAGTTAACAATGAAATTTAAAAGAAAACACTCCCACGATTGAAAAATACTTCTTGTTCGCCATGTTCACTGAAGAGTTCTTCAAAGGGGAGGTCACTCTAGATAAAGTGTACTTTGCGGCGTCGTGACTGTATTGAAAATTTAAAGGACAGTTTGGTATTCTAACTACTTTCACGTATAGTTTTGTCAGGATCTAAATATTTTTTAAAAAGCCTTAAAAATAGTAAAATTTACCAGATGTAAATTTTACATGCACACTCATATGTGTACACTTTTATAAGTAAATTTTACACTTTTTTCTATAAATTTTACATTATATTATTATGTGTAAATTTTACACAAGTATGTGTAAGATTTACACTTATATCTGCAAATTTTACACTTTTTTCTATAAGATTTACCCTTTTTCTGTATATTTTACACTTTTTTCTGTATATTTTACACTTTTTTCTGTATATTTTACACTTTTATATGTAAATTTGATTCTTTTATGTGTATATTTTACACTTTCATGTGTAAATTTTATACTTTTATGTGTTAATTTCACATTTTTATGTGTAAATCTTACATTTAAATGTGTACATTTTACACGTTTTAGTGTACATTTTACACTTTTATGTGTATAAATTTTACAATATTATGTGTATAAATTTTACAATTTTAATTATGTGATTGATTTACATTATTTTTTCTGTAAAATTTACATCTTCTCTATTTATTCTCATGAAATATAGACATAAAAATAATGTAAATAAATCAAAATTTTCACAATTTTCGCGGCTCGCTGCGCTTGCCGATATAAGACGTAAAATATTCAATGCAACAGATAATCATCTCGATCTAAAAATTGTCCGGCTCGCTACGTTCGTAGATTCTCCATAAAAATAAATTTGAAAGGAAAGCTAACACAATTTACATGATATTCAACCCCCTCCCAAATCAATCCTCAGTGCACACGTTGCCCATCCCCCTTTCCCCGTGATGTGCACCGAAATATACCTACATGACGGGCGGACTTCTTAAAATTTTGGACCCCCTCTGACCAAAAATGCTGGATCCGCGCATGGTGGTCAATACAACTAAGTACCTTCGGACCAAAAAATTTGAGCTTTTCACTATGGCTGCAAACGTGGTTGAAAGTTGCTTGTAATGGTTATTCGGCGTACAAGCTCCAAACGAAGATTTACGAATACGAGGCTTTCAATGTTAAACTTCTTCAAATTCAATAGCATCATTTAAGAACTGCAGCATGGACCAGACATGCACGTTTCGGATACTTAAACCTCGTCAGTGATCCTCAACCTAAACAATGTAATATGGCCAAAGAGTGTAATAATTATTATGTCCAAAAATGTACCGAAAGACGTAGCAGGATGGATGGAATATGATGCTACAGGACCCACGTTTAAGAAATTTCAAGAAATTTTGATTACAGAAATTTTTTTAATGTATTGAAGAAACGATCAACCAAAGTTGATCGAACTTGGCTACATGTGCCATCGGGGACTCCTGGTCCACCAGCACTGGTCCAACAGTGACACTCACCAAATGGCACAAATGTTAAACGTCTTCAAATTCAGTAGCATCATTTAAGAACAAACAAGTATTAGCTTTTACAAAAAGCTTGCCGGCAGTTAGCTGACATTAAATGTTGTCAAATTCTAGTAAGAAAAAAAAAATGGAATAAACGATTTTTATTCTTGTTAGACCAATCGCACATTTCCGGGCTTTTCCGTTTTTATTTCGATTCAAGCTACGGGAATTCCCGAGGTTCAGTGATTGTTGTAGAAAGTATCGGTAAAAAGAATTTTCGATGCATCTTTCGGAAGAAAATGCACTGATACGATATAACTTTCATTTGTCAAGTCATCTAGACTCTTCAGTCGACCTGATGAAAGTATTTTATGCACAGATTCTGAGTTACCTTGACGAATATTTGCATTTTTTTCGTAGTTGTCCACCAATCATATTGCCAAGAGTTATTTTATCCGTGTAAGTATGTCACGATTGATTACAGTATACCGGCAGTCATGACTGCCGGTAATAAATTTTTCATGGACCAGACATGCACGTTTCGGATACTTAACCCTCGTCAGTGATCCTCAATCTTAACAATGTAATATTGACAAAGAGTGTGATAGTTCTTATGTCTAAATTGTACCGAAAGACGTAGCAGGATGGGTGGGATATGATGCTACAGGACCCACGTTTAAGAAATTTCAGCAGTGACACTCACCAAGTGGTACAAATGTTAAACGTCTTCAATGCATTCACATACAGCATAAGACGACCTACATTTCCATTTTAGTAGTTACCTTGAACTTAATTGGAAAGGCATTTAATTGACCACCTCTTTGGGAAATTGGTTTTTAGGTAACCGATCGCTGGTAGAAGCTTGGTCTCATTCTTGTAGACTTACTAAGAATTTTCAGCAACGGGGTTCATGGTAATACAAGCAAACAATATAAGATTTCATAAATTTGAAGACAAGAAAAGACCTAATACAATGTACAGTTTAAGGACGTATTGCAAGAGCTGTGGCTTTACAGAATTATACTAGTATAGATGTGGTAATGTAGGCCGTAAGGTCAAAGACCATGGCACCAATTGAACGGTTTGGTACCCGAGAAACCAAAATATACAAAACTGTAGTTTGATATTTTGTTCCTGATCGGATGACATGATTTCAGTTTTTTCTTTACCTGTAAAGATATAATTCTGACGTCTGACATTAAATAACATACAGCTGTGCTTTACTTTGTTGGTTGCAATGAATTTCAGTAGACCACTGTGCTGTTATTGATCAAACTGCTCAAGCTATATATTGTACCTAGAATTTTAGTTGGCTTTAGGAGTTCTACACGTCATTGTGTGTTGGCATTTAGATTATTTACCATGATGGTTTTCATGAATATCTAATTTAACTTTTTAAATTGTTTAATTTTTGATTGTTGGAGTTGTGTTGTCATCGTGATGTTACAAATGCATATTTAACCCATGCATGAGGTTACCATTTATTCTTTCGCTTCTTTATTATCAGTTGGAACCTGGAATTTCTTTTATCCAAGGAGTGTTGCATAAGAAAGTTTTACAGATATTGTCTTGCATCGACGGAATCGTACACGAAGCAAGAACTTCTGTACTTCTATTTAAACTGTATTTTTCAACTCAACACGTCAAAGAAAGATCACCAATACAGATTACAGTATGTCAAATGATTTTGATATAAAAATAAATGTCGTACTTTGTGTTTTGTTACGGGTATGCAACACACAGCAAGTGCATTTATCGTACATGCAATGCGCGTTAGTGCATTTCATACGATAAAGGTACTTGCTGTGTGTTGCATACCCGTAACAAAACACAAATTATGACATGTATTCTATATAAATGCACCGCAATTGTCAGTTTCATTCTTGTTTTCTGAAATCGCGTTTTCCAGTTAAAAGGGTGACGTTAAAATTTAGGTCACAGCGAGTTCAGTATGCAGGTTAGATCATCCGTCCCAGTATGTTTTGTAAAGTTATGCATTATGATGTCACGAACGTTTACATTCTGGAATGCAACATGTTCCTTTCAATTGTTTATCACTTTACATAGTGGTAGTTTTTGGGTTATCTAGGACTCATGAGTCATGAATGCGTTTTACTGTCTTGTTTGCTGTGTCACCTTACTTTTTGTTAATACAGCAGCTGTGTGTCTGGGAGGAAATAATAGAGATTTCACCCTCTGTCGTTGGGTAATTCTACCCACAAAGATCACTAACAGCAATGTTCCCCATTCCTAGTCAAAACTCTTACTATCCACTGTATCATATACTGGTATTGAATTGTCTCAATGAGCAATCTAGATCGTGTTCATTATACATTGGCCATGTATATGATGGAGTTATCATGTACCTGCTAATATCGTCTCTAAATTACATGTGAAACACATCATGCATCTGCATGGTTATTTATAGTCATTAAACTAGTAGTTTTCAATACCATTTAGACATAAAATGGATATCCAACGGCACGTCGAATCGGAGACGTTAATGAAACTTAAATTGGAGTTTTAACAAATTCGTTTGATATCATAATCTTCTCTGATATGGTGCTGGCGAATTATCCTTGGAACAAGTGAGTCAAAAATTACTAGAAGACAATCAATCCAGTCATTTATAAAACAGTAATAAGCTTATCTAGATAAAGAGATATTCTGAAATGAATACCGATAGGGCTCAGCTGAATAAAATTTGATTGCTACTATCTCATTGAAAAAACCGAATTAATCTAGGTACTTTACACGTAAATCTTCGTTTAATTGAAAATCTACAGGAGGAGAAATCAAGAGGACGAAGGCATATAATGTTATTGAACTGTGAAGCAAATCTAAAGTTACCCTTAAACTGAGAGAATATTTCATAAACCGTAGACGCTGAATACTAGTGTTTCTACAAGTTCTGAAATATACAAGTCCTTGTTCTTCCTTTGGAGAAAAAATTATCATACGTTTTGGTGACATCCTCTCCCATGGGAACTAACTGTTCCCCCCTTGCTGCAGATTTGTTTTTATACACTTATGATATGAAAGCGTCCAAAACCAAGGAATTTGATGACTATATAAATATGTTTCAATTGCAACAAAACAATGGAAAAGTAAGGCAAGCAGGGGACAACATCACAACGACACACACAAAAACAAATACACTGAATGGACCAGCAAACAGTCAAAGCAGACACAAAAACAAAATCATGAACCACGAATAACAACACAAAAAAACTCATGAACCACGAAGAACAACGCAAAAAATAATGAACCACAAATGACAACACAAAAATCATGAACTACGAATGACAACACAAAAATCATGAACTACGAATGACAACACAAAAATCATGAACTACGAATGACAACACAAAAAATAATGAACCACGAATGACAACACAAAAAAATAATGGACCACGATTAACAACACAAAAAGTCATGAGTCACGAATGACAACACAAAAAGTCATGAGCCACGAATGACAACACAAAAATCATGATCCACGAACGACAACACAAAAATCATGAACCACGAATGACAACACAAAAAATAATGAACCACGAATGACAATACAAAAAGTCATGAACCACGAATAACAACATAAAAAAATCATGAACCACGAATAACAACACAAAAAACCATGAACAACGAAAGACAACACAAAAATCATGAACCACGAATGACAACACAAAAAATCGAGAGAAACCAATGTACATCCGACGATGACTTTGGACGAGGAATTTTTATGCATGCAAAAATCACTCATAAGAAACTGTTATTCCTTTATTCAACGGACTTGCTAAACCATTGTATCATTTTACTGCCGTTCTTTTCAAATGTGATGTAGTTCAAAGTACATGTAGTATAAAAATTGAATTGTACATCTTTTGCAACCACCGGGAACTACTCGCCCATTACCTCTACCAATTATACACGTGGGTAGGGGTTCCGTTAAGTTTGATAGCATTTCGATTGTCTCCATTATAAATATCTCTCTCTGGTCAGCGAACCAATCCAATTTCGAATACAAGGCTCTCACAGGGTAAACAGTTAGATACATTAAACATATCAAAAGCATATAATTACCTTTCAGCAAATCACAAGAATTGAGCATCAAAGCATAACAGTCAATCTATGAAGCTTTTTATGATTTAATTTGATAACAAATAGAAGATTAGAAATATACGTAAATTCATGATATACTGTTTATGTACTCGTACTGGTTCTGATGATTCATTTAAGAAATGACTGTCTTACTTTTGGTGTTCATGGGTGTATAATTCTGGTTGGACACGTGCAAATTTTCCAAGAATCGCTTCGCGATTCACGGAATTTGCACGTGTCCAACCAGAATTATACACCCATGAACACCAAAAGTAAGACAGTCATTACTTATATTTACATTTATTCTAAATATCGGTCCTTTTTATTTGCATGCACTTCGCATATTTTGCCTGTTTTAGTGTCAAATGTATTTGAACGTTGGTAAATTCTCCCTACATGCAAAACTTGCACGTGAGCAACCCAAGTTATTGGAATATAATTCTAGTTGTCTAATGGGCGTTTAACATGGGGAATCTACTAGTAATGTAAATATTATACTTTTAACTATACACACCTTCTGATTCATGATATGCATATATGTGCGTCATATTTCTGATAGCACCGTTTCGACTCTAGTTACAGTTATTTTGTTTGTTAATTTTTATATCAAGTGGTGAGTGATATTCATATCGACCAAATCTTTTATCCTGCCGATAAGTTGATTGAGTTTTGTTTTTGCTAGTTTTCTTTTGTTTGTTTGTTGATGTTGTTGTCATTGTTTCGTCAAATGGCTGTTTCATATAGAAACGTTGCATTACATCTCTACTATCTGAAAGCTATTAGCGCTTTATGAGATATCTAAAGCCAACAGATTTCAAATCGGTTTTAGTAAGTTCAATACTGCAGTTTACAATTACAATGATAACACGTACTTTAAGTATTTACAACAAGGGTACGATTTGTTTTGGAGACCTATGTGTACCCGGTTAAGCGAGAGGGATGTGTTAACTTATGTTGTTGCATTAAAATTGGTTTGAAATTTTCTTCAGAAGGTAACAACTGGGAACATGTCCATCCTCTCACCACTACTGTTGGTTATGTATGTAACAGATCGCCATCCTGAATCGAATCCGGGTACACATTGGTTTCATGTATACTTTATGGTTAACGTATGCTTTATTTTTCACATATACTTCATGTTTCATGCATGCTTTATGTTTCATGTATGCTTTATGTTTCATGTATACTTTATGTTTAATGTATGCTTTATGTTACATGTATACTTTATGTTTCATGTATACTTTATGTTTCATGTATACTTTATGTTTCATGTATGCTTTATGTTTCATGTATGCTTTATTTTTCATGTATACTTTATGTTTCATGTATACTTTATGTTTCATGTATATTTTATGTTTCATGTATGCTTTATTTTTCATGTATACTTTATGTTTCATGTATGCTTTATGTTTCATGTATGCTATATTTTTCATGTATACTTTATGTTTCATGTATATTTTATGTTTCATGTATGCTTTATTTTTCATGTATACTTTATGTTACATGTATACTTTATGTTTCATGTATACTTTATGTTTCATGTATACTTTATGTTTCATGTATGCTTTATGTTTCATGTATGCTTTATTTTTCATGTATACTTAATGTTTCATGTATACTTTATGTTTCATGTATATTTTATGTTTCATGTATACTTTATGTTTCATGTATACTTTATGTTTCATGTATGCTTTATGTTTCATGTATGCTTTATTTTTCATGTATACTTTATGTTTCATGTATACTTTATGTTTCATGTATACTTTATGTTTCATGTATGCTTTATGTTTCATATATGCTTTATGTTTCATGTATACTTTACGTTTCATGTATACTTTACGTTTCATGTATGCATTATTTTTCATGTATGCTTTATGTTTCATGTATGCTTTATGTTTCATGTATATTTTATGTTTCATGTATACTTTATGTTTCATGTATACTTTATGTTTCATGTATGCTTTATGTTTTATGTATACTTTATGTTTCATCTATACTTTACGTTTCATGTATGCTTTATGTTTCATGTATGCTTTATGTTTTATTTATACTTTACGTTTCATGTATACTTTATGTTTTATTTAACTTTACGTTTCATGTATGCATTTTGTTTCATGTATGCATTATGTTTCATGTATACTTTATGTTTCATGTATGCTTTATGTTTTATGTATACTTTATGTTTCATGTATACTTTACGTTTCATGTATGCTTTATGTTTCATGTATGCATTATGATTCATGTATACTTTATGTTTTATTTATACTTTACGTTTCATGTATGCATTATGTTTCATGTATGCTTTATGTTTCATGTATGAATTATGTTTCATGTATGCTTTATGTTTCATGTATGAATTATGTTTCATGTATACTTTATGTTTTATTTATACTTTACGTTTCATGTATGCATTATGTTTCATGTATACTTTATGTTTCATGTATACTTTATGTTTAATGTTTGCTTTATCATTCATGTATACTTTATGTTTCAAAGTAGGCTTTATATAACCTTATATCACATATATGCTTTATATTTCAAAGAAGGCTTTATATAACCTTATATCACATGTATGCTTTATATTTCAAAGTAGGCTTTATATAACCTTATATAACATGTATGCTTTATATTGCAAAGTAGGCTTTATATAACCTTATATCACATGTATGCTTTATATTTCAAAGTAGGCTTTATATAACCTTATATCACATGTATGCTTAATATTTCAAAGAAGGCTTTATATAACCTTATATCACATGTATGCTTTATATTTCAAAGTAGGCTTTATATAACCTTATATCACATGTATGCTTAGTATTTCAAAGTAGGCTTTATATAACCTTATATCACATGTATGCTTAATATTTCAAAGTAGGCTTTATATAACCTTATATCACATGTATGCTTAATATTTCAAAGTAGGCTTTATATAACCTTATATCACATGTATGCTTAATATTTCAAAGTAGGCTTTATATAACCTTATATCACATGTATGCTTAATATTTCAAAGTAGGCTTTATATAACCTTATATCACATGCATGCTTAATATTTCAAAGAAGGCTTTATATAACCTTATATCACATGTATGCTTTATATTTCAAAGTAGGCTTTATATAACCTTATATCACATGTATGCTTAATATTTCAAAGTAGGCTTTATATAACCTTATATCACATGTATGCTTAATATTTCAAAGTAGGCTTTATATAACCTTATATCACATGTATGCTTTATATTTGAAAGTAGGCTTTATATAATCTTATATCACATGTAAGCTTTAGATTGCAAAGTACGCTTTATTTAACCTTATATCACATGTATGCTTTATATTTCAAAGTAGGCTTTATATAATCTTATATCACATGTAAGCTTTATATTTCAAAGTAGGCTTTATATAACCTTATATCACATGTATGCTTTATATTTCAAAGTAGGCTTTATATAATCTTATATCACATGTATGCTTTATATTTGAAAGTAGGCTTTATATAACCTTATATCACATGTATGCTTTATGTTTCAAAGTAGGCTTTATATAACCTTATATTACTGAGGAAGTTCTACGGTCGATATGGGGAACTCGTCATACATTATGATATCCCACTCCTCAGAATGGTGGATGATATTCTGTCTTAGACCATTTGAACCATCCTCAAACCATTTGAACAATTTGAACAAAGTCTCAAATAATTACTCATTTACTTGGAAAAAGTACTATTTCGACAGTCTAGTTACAGAGTTGGGTTTAAATTCGACACCTGGAAATCCCACTTACATCCCAATAAACCTTTCTGCCTCTGAAATAATAGATAATCACAAATCAGCTCTTGCTTCCTTTGGCTTCGACACTAACAATTTAGATTTAGATTTGCCATACTTATACTGCTTACCTAAAATGCATAAGAATCCGTACAAACAACGTTTCATCGCTGGTTCCTCAAAATGTTCTACCAAATCTGTATCAATCTTACTCACCAAAGTTTTATCTGAAATCAAATATGGGCTTCCAAAATTTTGTTCGACAATATATTCTCGCAGTGGTATCAACCAGATGTGGATTTTAAAGAATTTGAAGGAACTTTAAGAACATCTGACCTCGACATAATGTTGTCCCGCGACACTGATGGTCACATGAACACCTCACTCTATGACAAACGTGACGACTTCAATTTCAGCATTACAAACTTTCATTTTCTGAGTAGCAACTTCCCTTCATCGCCTGCTTATGGCGTGTTCATATCTCAGTTGATACGCTATGCCAGAGCAAGTACTAAATATACAGATTTTGTTCTGAGATCTTGGCGTCTTTCAGATAAGCTTCTCAGTCAGGGATATGTTTGTGACCGACTAACATCGTCACTGAGAAAGTTCTACGGTCGATATGGGGAACTCGTCATACACTATGATGTCCCACTCTCCAGAATGATGGATGATATTCTATCATAGACAATTTGAACCATCCAACCAAAGATTGTACTCTATGTCTTCCGAAATGGAAGTAACCGGATGTGACATTTCTACCGAATTGAAGCGGCGGGTGTTGCATGCAAGCAGGAGATGCTTACTCTTCCTGGGTACCTGGTCTCACTCCCATATCGGGAGTTTGCTTCCTTTCATATGGTGGAGGTTTTTGTTAGTTTGCTTTGGTTCCTGTTTTGTCCTGATTTTGTATGCCTTCTGTTTCTGATTTTCTGAATTATCGATTTTGTGCTGTATACAGGGATATGGTCATTATCCATATTTGTCATCCAACCACCGAATAAACTTGTAACTTCCGAAAAGGAAGTAACCAGATGTGACAATTCTACCGAATGGAAGTGACGGGAGTTGCATGCAAGCAGGAGATGCTGACTCTTCCTGGGCACCTGGTCTCACTTCCATATTGGGAGTTCGCTTTTTTTACATATGATGGAGGTTTTTCTTTGTTTGCTTTGGTTCTTGTTTTATCCTGATTTTGTATGCCTTCGGTTTATGATTTTCTGAATTTTGTACTATGTATTGGGGGTATGGTCATTATCCATATAAGTCACTTAATCCTAAATGATTATACTATTATCTGCATTGTATATGTGACATGATTCATGTGATTTTCGAATAAAGATATTTAACTAAACTAACAGCACCACAATTTCCGTTCTTGCACCGCACTTCTATTTTTTCTCGGGCGGGGGGAGGGGGTGTTAATACTGATTTGCTTACTCTACCCGGTACATTATGTCACTTCCCTTTCGGACGTTCTCTGTGCCGGGTTAATGGATGAAATGAGTTCCGTCTGTTCTCTCAATCGTCTTTCCAGAGGAGTAAGCCTATTCACTGATTTTTGAATGATGGTCAGGACATATTTCCCATTTACGCATCATATGTGTTGCATGCTTTCGACCCCTTTACTATTTGCTTGCTTTGGATATTTTTTCACAGAAGATATATAAAATTATCTTAAAATATATATGCACAACCAATGTAATTCTCAGAGATGGCGCAATTTACGGTGATGAAACGTTTTGCATTTCGCATGTAAACGCTCGTAACGTCTTAATGCATAAGCTCTACAGAAACATGCCTTGACTGCTGTTCTAACATGCAAACTGAACCCGCGGCGACCTAAAATTTAAAGACCCTAGTGTTATCACTGAGCTAACCTATCTCCAAGAACATTATGTCATCACACCAGCTGACAAAGCCTCAAACAATTACACATTTACTTGCAAAAAGTACTATTTCGACAGTCTAGTTAAAGAGTTGGGTTTAAATTCGACACCTGGAAATCCCATTTACATCCCAACAAACCTTTCTGCCTCTGAAATAATAGATAATCACAAATCAGCTCTTACTTCCCTTGGCTTCGACACTAACAATTTAGATTTAGATTTGCCATACTTATACTGCATACCTAAAATGCATAAAAATCCGTACAAACAACGTTTCATAGCTGGTTCCTCAAAATGTTCTACCAAATCTGTATCGATCTTACTCACCAAAGTTTTATCTGAAATCAAATATGGGCTTCAAAAATATTGTTCGACAGTATATTCTCCTAGTGGTATCAACCAGATGTGGATTTTAAAGAATTTGAAGGAACTTTAAGAACATCTGAAATCCATTCATTTTAGTGGAGTCCATTCGATCAAAGCCTTTGATTTTTCGACACTTTACACTACAATTCCACATTCTAAATTGAAAGAGAGACTCGCAAAAATTATAAGAAATGCGTTTACAAGTAAGAACGGTAATCGCAAATGCAAATTTATTGTTGTTAACTATGACAAAACCTACTTTGTAAAAGAAAAGTCCGATTCTGAAAATAAGTACACTGAAACAGATATTATTCAGATGTTAGACTTTTTGATCGACAACATTTTTGTGGTGTTTGGAGGAAAGGTTTCCAGCAAATTGTCGGAATTCCAATGGGGACCAATTGTGCCCCACTCCTTGCCGACATTATCATTTACTCGTACGAAGCTGAGTTCATTCAATCTTTGGTCTCTGAAGGGAAAAGATACTTAGCTTCTGACTTCAACTTCACTTACAGATACATGGACGATGTGTTGTCCATCAATAATCCAAAATTCGCATATAACCTGAGCAGTATCTATCCTTCAGCAGCCTATTTGGACATAATGTTGTCCCGCGACACTGATGGTCACATGAACACCTCACTCTATGACAAACGTGACGACTTCAATTTCAGCATTACAAACTTTCCTTTTCTGAAGGGAGGAGATCTCCAACAAGACCCCGTTGCAGCATCAACAGCAAATCACCAAAACACCCGATGCAAAAACACAAAAGACGAGTGCAGCTCGAGACGGAAAAGAGACACACGACATGTAAACATCAAACACAAAAGACTACACATAAACCGACGAGACCAATGGGCAACCGGTGCCGACTTTGGACGGCCATTTTTCACGCAAGTAGCAAATGGTGTGGTTATCCTGGATTGCGTGCGCACAAGTGTGAGTAGCAACATCCCTTCATCGCCTGCTTATGGCGTATTCATATCTCAGTTGATACGCCATGCCAGAGCAAGTACCAAATATACGGATTTTGTTCTGAGAGCTAGGCGTATTTCAGATAAGCTTCTCAGTCAGGGATATGTTTGTGACCGACTGACATCGTCACTGAGAAAGTTCTACGGTCGATATGGGGAACTCGTCACACACTATGATGTCCCACTCTCCAGAATGGTGAAGGATATTCTGTCATAGACCATTTGAACCATCCAACCAAAGGTTGTACTCTATGTCTTTCGAAATGGAAGTAACCGGATGTGACAATTCTACCGAATTGAAGCGGCGGGTGTTGCATGCAAGCAGGAGATGCTTACTCTTCCTGGGCACCTGGTCTCACTTTCATATCGGGAGTCCGCTTCTTTTCATGTGGTGGAGATTTTTGTTTGTTTGCTTTGGTTTCTGTTTTATCCTGATTTTGTATGCGTTCGGTTTCTGATTTTCTGAATTATCGATTTTGTGCTGTATACAGGGAAATGGTCATTATCCATATTTGTCATTTAAGGTGGGTCCCTACTCGTGAAATTAACAGATGAATTTTAATGTTATTTTCTATACATAATAGTCAAAATGACATAATGAACACAGACATAGTTAGGTAATTTTGTTTTCATTAAAGATACAGTACATTAAAGAAAGATACCCTAACACTTAAAAATTGAGAAATATCAAATATTCATCATATGCTTTGGAACCCTCCAAAATCAGTGATGATACGAATATGTTTATATGTTTTGTTTTATTTTTTGATAACAAGTCATATAGAAGAAATACAACACATAAAATGATATTGTAACATAAATCTAAGTATGATGTATCTCCAAACATTAGGGTACCCCCTATAAGTTCATAACATTTTTGACCAAGAATATGTACTAAATCAAACTTTTTGCATAAAAAAACAGATGAATTTTTTTCATTTTGTAATATTTCATAAAATTATGTATGTAGATGAAGAAAAAATCACATACAGGTACACAGTTTTTGAAATGATCAAGGTATGGCTACAAACATAGGGGTACCAACTTATAATGTTATCATATTTTCGACAAATAATATATAGTGTATCAAATTTTTGTGCAAAAAACAACAGATGGAATTTCTTCAAATTAGATCATTTTATATGATAATGTATATAGATGCTGAAAACATCGCATACAGGTATACAATTTTATAAATGATCAAGATATGGCTACCAACATAAGAGTACCCCCTTATAATTTCATCACATTTATAACTAAGAAATTATACTATATGATTGGTTTGGACATTGATAGATTGCACTATCTTTTGCTTCTTTTGGCATTTAAGATCTTCTGTTTGCGTTTTACAATGCGCTGGCTCGTCCCTCACCAGCCATTGTAAAACGTTATACGCAGACTGCTGCATATAAGGAAAAACCTATAACGGTTCGAGTAGGGAGCCACCTTAACGTCATCTCATCTTTTTACCTTGAAATCGTGATTTC
This sequence comes from Pinctada imbricata, assembly GCA_033119305.1. Classification (NCBI taxonomy): domain Eukaryota; kingdom Metazoa; phylum Mollusca; class Bivalvia; order Pterioida; family Pteriidae; genus Pinctada; species Pinctada imbricata. The sequence continues at coordinate 11,547,224 of VSWD01000010.1, read as the reverse complement.
AGAAAAGAAGAATGAAGCTAACAATTGTGATGCATATACGCGCATTTGATGTACGATACATGCACTTACCTATGTGTTGCATACCCATAACAAACTGCATGTATCGTACATGAAATGCGCGTAAGCGATAAATTCACTTACTGTGTGTTCACTGTGTTGGATACCCGTAACAAACCACTTATTATGACACTTATTCCTATAGAAAGGAGGGGATCTAAAAAAAAAAAAAACCACTCGTGTGCAGCACTCACAGCAAAACACCCCAAAATACAAAAAAAACACAGAGCAGACATGCATAGCAAGAAACTCAAAAGGGACAAGGAACACCTGATGCAACATAGAAACGTCAAACACACAATACTGCGCATAAACTAACGACAAATGGGCAATCGGTTCCGTCTTAAGACGACCATCTGTCACAACAATAGCAAATAGTTTAGTTATCCGGATTACGTTCTCATAACCCTCCCACTTTTCCTGTTACCCAGAAGAATACACAATAGTGGTGTAAAATAACCTCATCACTGTAATATGACAATACAAACAAGGTGGCATAACACAGGGGCCCAAGTAACATACAGAAATGTAAATTGATATAAAAAAACAGAGGGAGGACGAAATACAATCCATGCATTACCGGCTGTAGCGAGCTCATGCATGTAATCACCCGAGGTGTGCGACCGAGATTCAAAGAAGACAGGCGGTCGGGATCCTGTCTTCTCTAACGAGGTTAAGACAGGGCCCGCAATAGTGTCCTGTCGTCAAAGTCAGTCAGAGTGCATATCTTAAGAATGCACTGGTACAAGGCTATAGATTGGTCAAGTACCAAGCCTAATCTTTTAAAGGCAGGATCATATCCACGGTAGAAAATGGCGTTTGATGATTCTTACGCAATTTCGATGATAACTCACTCTATCTTTCACCCTTCTTATTTTGTTTATTATGTCACCATAAAAGGCAGGTTGTGAAATATCCATAGTAATATACTCTGTTGCTTGTATGGGTCCGAATTTCATAAGAAGCTGACAATAATTTTTGTAAAGTTTCCAGAAAGTCTGAACTAGATTATGAAAGCAAAAAAACATGACCTTAAGGTTTCTTGGTGATTTGTGAATTTCTACTATGAAAATTCAAAACATTAGAACATATACTCTAGCGTACCGGGTGAAATGCGAAATGTAAATACCGTATGGCGGTAATCTAGGAACATCACCGTCAGGCTATAGGAAATTTACTATTTTGAATCCAAAGTAATCTCTTTTGTAATACACACTCGCATGAATCTCCATTGACAATTTTGATATTAAGTTCCAAAAATGGTGTTTCTGTTAAAATTACTGATGACACATCATACAACTGGTTACTATAATACTAGTTGTCATTTCTTGAATTTAAGGACGTTTAACATTAGAACGAATTAAATTAAAAAAGGATGACTAATGACACGTTGTTTTTGATACCTAAGACAAACTGAATTTGAAAATTAAGTCTTTGAAATATCATTACATTCTAATCAGGTCTCGGTGATTAATACTTCCTGAATTCAGAAAAAGATAGCCTTACTGGAACTATTGAATGCAAAAAATGTAACAAGCTTATCGAAATAATGAGATTTTCAAAAAGATTACCGGTAGATGTTTTGCATGTAACGAGTTTTATGATCTGCTTAAAAGCTCCCTTTAATTAGTCGAATGTGATAATTAAAATACTAATGGGAAAGAATCTCCATTTCTTAAAGCATTACAGGGGTGAAATAGAAGAATGTACGCGTATTACCGGACTTAGGTCGGAGGCACAAGCTGCCTTGAAAATAGATAACTATTGCTGTACGCCGATCTGGTGCCTCTTACTTTCATTTATAAAGTGGCGATACCACTAACTGATCTTTGCCTCTCTGAACTATTTTTGATTGAGGTATCACATTTTATGATAAGATATTAAGAAATGCATGATTGGTACACTGTATTTTGTTTTTGTTTGTTTGGTTTTTTTTTTTTTTGGTCAACCGGGTTGATCCCCGACAGCAGAATCGGGACACTTCGTTTTCCTTTATTCTCTATGTTATCCATACACACAGAGATCTTTCCGAGACTTCTAGGTCATGTGTAAACATAAACCCCTGTGACGTTACAAACGATACAAAAAGACACAGGATCCAAGACTCAAAGTTACATAGGTTATATCCGACCGAAACCATGTGTTTTTACAGTAATCAACAAGATCTAAAAACTACTTTTCTTGAAAATGACATATTTGTTTTTATATGCCATGAATGCTCTCCCTTAACATGGTATGCAAATAATTATACACAGACCTAAAATACCACAAGTTGGTCTGTTAATTGGCACTTTGAAAATCAGGAACAATAACTCCTGTTATTGATGTTGATCAGCAATAATTCCACCTCCTTCGTGCACATTCACATTCTTATGTCTCTTTCGCAGTATCAATTTCAAACGAAGGATAAGAAAAAAAAAATCTTTAACAAAACCACAAAAAAAAAGAGAATCTGAAGTCACCAGAACGGAACATATGCGCATACATGTAGTTCAGAAACAAATTGCGGACTATGCGAAAGCAACCAAAAATCCAGCCAAGGAGAAAGACAAACAATGACACCCACATACAATGGATCAACAAACAATCAAACCAAGTAAAGATACTTTCGAATGAAAAAGATTACCCGGTATAGCAAAAGCGATATTTTAGTATAAAATCCAACCTGAAGTAAATACAATTTGAGTACGAAATGATGGTAATTAAGAATTGTTATGTTTTGTTAGTTATCGATAGTCAATGCGTGATCGTTTATTATATTTGTTCGAAGTATACTTCGTGTACTATAGTACATATTTGGAAATTTACAAGTCATTCTAAACAATACAAATCTACTAGTTATCGATAGCTCATCTTGGGGATTCCTTCTGAAGTTTACTTGTTTTGTTCTTAATTGTTTCTCTCATGATTTTGTACGCCTATTGATTATGGATTCTAGATGTGGGGTTTGTGTGTGACTTCAACTCACTGAGTTGTTTAAGAAATAACAACTAGCTAGCCGTTTGTTGTCCAGTAATTCCCCGAGTCGCATTATCACCGTGCCGCGAAGCTCATTTGAACAATTTGATTATTTCATGCGACGAGGGGAATTACTGGACAACAAATCACAGCTAGCTAGTTGTTATATTCATTCTAATATTGTTCTACACGAGCTCTATAGCACGTGCATGGGCGGAGCTTAGCGAACTGGAAATTTGTGGGATATTTTACACCAGGCGAGTTCTATAGTACATTATACAATTATGGACTTTTCACGAGGTGAATATGGTGTGATATTTTCTGAATTTGAAAATATTGACCGAGGCGACAGCCGAGGTCAATATTTTCAAATTCAGAAAATATCACACCATATTCACCTCGTGAAAAGTCCACAATTGTTTTATTATATAGTGGACTAAATCTGTATTTTTTAAGGTAGCTTTTCGAAATAGCTGACATCGACTTTTCTTTGAAAATGTTTCAAGACGTGTTAATATCAGCATTTCCTGTCGCTGAATTATCCTGAAGGTAATGGAATTCATTCAATGAGTCAAATGAAGAATATTTCAGAGTCAAAATCCGTAGATAGTCTCAAAATTCAAGAATTTGAGCTCAGCTTCAGGGTCCTTGCTGCTGTTTACAAAATGACGTTAATGACGTCACAGATATAAATTTCGCGCGTTTTCGATATTTCATGGTAAACCGGAAGAAAGAAATTTCGCGGTAGTGATATTTAATGAAATCGCCCCTCACAGGTCAATATGATGAGACAATGACTCGTCACGTGACAGTTCTCAGCCAATGAGAGTGGGACTATAAACAGACTATATAATAAAAAGGGAGAAAAATCTGAAGTCATGTTAGAATTAGAAATAACTCAATATAGTGTTATATAGTTTTATGATTTTGATGTTGCGGTTGACATGGGAATCTTTCTGATAGAACTTAACCATTCGTTTTGTGATTGTTTCTGCCAAGCTGCTAGTTCATTTGAGTTCCAGAATACAAGTAGAATTAATGAGCTCATGGTTTGGTACGAAGTAAACAGTACAGAGAGTAGTCATCAAGTCAATTATTGATTTCAAAATACTGTATTACATAATATGAATAGCTTGTCATTAAAATCGTCAATGCATCATCAGTATTATCTGTGGTAATGTTTTTCTTTTCTCAGAATATATACATTGACAATTCGAATGTTAAACCATGCATATTTATGTAATACAATTGTACAGTATTTTGAAATCGTGCATGAATTAATTGAATCGATGACTGCTTACAAATGAGTGAATGGAAGTCAAACACATCACTTACTAATTTTGGGGGAAAAAATACAAAACAGAAAATTCTCACGCGAAAAAGAAAAATTGGACAACAGACGGAGATAGACATAGCTGCAAAGAAACACGAAGGACAACTTATCTAATGAACTATCTCCAGTGTAAGTGTGGAAGGCACTGTAGAATGTATTATAGGTGGGGCTGTCAAAATACGCAGTACGTATATTTTGATGTATCATATGAATCTTGTTACATATCTAATGAAAGTATAGTATGCAAGTACATAGGACAAAAATGGAAGTCCATATCTCATCCCATTTCTGTCTTCTTTTCATATGGTGGATGTTTTTGTTTGTTTGCTTCGGTTTCTGATTTTCTGAATTATCGATTTTGTGCTGTATACAGGGATATGGTCATTATCCATATTTGTCATTAGTGTTATCAGAAAAAAGGGAGAAGTTTCACTGATTGGCCACCGAATGACCAAAAAAAGGATTAAGAATAAATTCGATAAAACTGCATGTCTTAATTGAAAGATATGGGCGGATTTAGAGGGGGAAGTTATTGATTCAGATTACTCTTTTCATGCTTAATCTCTTTTCTTTTGGAAAAAATTGCTCGCCGCACTTAATTTTCCATTAGATGCTTATATTTTCTATCACTTTTTTGCTATCATGTTTTAATGGATTCATATATAAATTCAAAGTAAGTCTCGAATAATAACTAGTGTATCTTAGTTGATTAAGAACGCAAACGGGGAAAACTTCTCTCAAAAGAATGTAACTTATGTATCGATAAAGGTTTGTGTATGGCATATTTGAGACGCCACCTTACTCTTGCTCGTAACGGTCAGAATCTCATTACTTGTATAAAACAAACCCACTAATCAATTTCTTTGCATTTTCTCATTAACATGTCATACCAAGAATCATGTTTTCTGCGTCATGATGTGTATATCTTCGATATCTAAATCTGATTGTATTGTTTTGTAGCTTAATAAAACATAGGTCATATCTTCTGACAAACTAGTATCTGTTCCTGTTTATTGATGCATAGATTGTTTTTGTCTCTGATTTTCAAAGGTAGACAGACTTCCCAACGAAAGTGTGTCAGAATAATAAAACGCATGTTATACCGTGGATATGATCCTGCTGTCACCAGACGGACGCTTGGCTTGGTACTTGACTAATCTGTAGTCTTGTACCAGCGCATTCTTAGGAATTGCACTTTGACTGACTGTGACGACATGACTCCATGACGGGCCCTGTCAAAATCTCTTTAGAGAAGACAGGGCCACTTCGACCACATGTCCTCTCTGAATATCGGTCGGACTCCTCGGGTGATGAGCTCGCTACAGCCGCCGGCAGAGTACGTTGTGCTGTATATTGAAATATTTTTTTTAATACAATACGATACAATACATATTGCTTCAATACTCAATATTTTCAATACAATCCGCATTTTTTTTATATTTTTCTCAAATTTATCATTAAACGGAGTTTTTATGTTTTAATCAATGGCAACTTTATAAAAAAGAACAAAAATAAACAACAAATGTATTTTTCCATTAATTAAAAAAATAACAAAAAAAGGAATAAAAATATAACAATAGCGCAGCTATGGAAAGTGCTTCTTTGTCTACCAAAACTTTTTTTTTACATAATTACATTTGGCTTCTTTCGCATCGATTTTGTGAAAATGCTGCCAAACAGCTGACCTCACCATTTCGTTTTTCAACTCAACGTAAGACTGATAGAATGACAAATATTTCAAATTTTCATTTTGGGTTTTATTTTTGACTGTCACTGATTCCAGGCAATTAAAGATTCGGGGCATACAATGTTTTGTCAAAGTGGGTATTATGTTTCAGGTCTTCAAAGCCATGGCATCATTTAAGAACAGAAACATTTGCAGCATGGACCAGACATGCACGTTTCAGGTAATTACCCTAGTCAGTGATCCTAAATCTAAACAATGAAATATGGCTAAACACTTTGAAACCTATGCCCAAAAATTCTGAAAGACGTAGCTTTCTTTGATTCTACTTTTGGATTTCATCGCTCTTTAAAGGCCGGGACTGATCCGAGTGAAATGGTCAGTTCCTGTTTTATCCTGATTTTGTATGCCTTCGGTTTCTGATTTTCTGAATTATCGATTTTGTGCTGTATACAGGGATATGGTCATTACCGTCAGTCATGACTGACGGTATACTGTAATCATTCGTAACCTACTCGCACGGATAGAATACCTCTTGGCAATATGATTGGTTGACAATTGCATAAGATGCAAATATTCGTCAAGGTTATTCAGAATCTGTGAATGGGATTCTCTCATTACGTCGGCTGAAGAGTCTAGATGACCTGACAAATCAACGTCATATCGCATCAGTGTATTTTCTTCCGAAATATCACGGGCAGGAACACGTTACGTCGCCTTACAGTACCGTTGTCAGAAGTATTTAAAGTTCTGCACTTAAAACCGTCCGTTGACATTATGCAACAGGTGAGGATATGTTGGAAACCATCCGTTGTCATGAAAATTATCGACAAAATTTCAGTAAAATCACAAATAAATCATTAGGTAACCGGTGATTTCTTTTAAAAAGCCAACGGGGGTTAGCCATACGCTTCAGTAATACATTATTACCATGAAATGAATAAAACTCCTTTTATGTTATGAGGAGATCTAATTGGCGATGACCTACTATCAGCAACGAAAACGGAAATTTGAACAGGAAAACTATCCTGTTTCTTAATTATTTCATTTTATATACCAATCTTATGTAGAAAATTATCGACAACATTATAAAAACAATATATGTGAATGACCGTTTTTTACATTGTATATTTATTGTATACTTTGATTATTTAATAAAGAATGTCCGTTGTTATGACAAGACAAGAAGATATGGTCCGTTGTCATGACTCTTAACGGTATTTGGGCATGAATGGGGAATTGAATCTTTATTTCGAACCTAAGGCTGAGCAATTAAATTAGCTTAGTTAATTCTTAAAGTATTCAGCTCTCTTTTTTTGTAAAGCTGTAAAATGGATATCATAATTTTCAGGTTACGTGAACATATATCGTATAGAATAGATTTAAAATTGAAAATATGATTCATGAATTTGAAGAGGTGTAGGATGAGTTCATGAGTTCATGAGTTTATACATTGATCAATTAAATATAATTGTTAAAGGGATTTTGAAGTCATATATAGCGTTAAAAACAAAGACATCAAATATCGGTCATTGAAGACATTTTGATAGCCTTAGCCTTTATAACGTGATTGTTCCGAACGTTCTTAACATGGGTATGATATAGACCTTACATGTATATCTCAGGTGATGATGAAAATTGTATTTGATATGTTATTTAATATGTGTGTCTGTATGTAAGTGTGTTTTTTATGTCAGCGTCGATATCGGTGTCTCCGTCCGCGTTTGTTAGCATGTGTATCTGTATGTGAGTAAGTGCATCTGCCTGTGTCTTTTATGTGTGTGTCTGTCTATATAAATGCCTGTCTGTCTGTTTGTTTTTGCGTATGTCTGTGTATACCCTGTGTCTGTCAGTCTGTCGTTTTGCGCATGTCTGTGGTTGTCTTTCAAGATGTTCCTTTCATGATGTTCATGCCTGTGTTTTGATCAGTGTCTGTCTAAGTCTGTCTGTGTGAATCTCTTTTTGTTTCTCCCTGTGTCTGTTTTTCTGTGAGTGCTTGAATATGTGTGCCTATCTGCTTGACTTGATAAGAGGTTTTTGGCAAGAAAGAGATATTGGCCTAGTCTGATTTTTCGTCTGTCTTGCATGCTGTGATAAACTGTGGATTTACTGAAATCAAAGTCAATACATGTTTTTGTGTGTGTGAGGGTGAGTACATCTGTGTATGTCTGTCAACCTGTCTATCCGTTTGCCTACGTATATCTTTCTGTATGAGTGTGTCTGTTGATGAATGTGTTTGTCTATATATATGTATTTGTCTGAATATATATGAATTTGTCTAAAACCCCATATATGTGTGAGTGTCTAACCCTCCCCCTTCCAGAAACCTCTTACATATTCTACAAAAGAATAAATAGGAATAGGGTAAAGCGTCCGGGAAGAGTAATTATATCCTGCTCTGTTGAAGTTTTGTGATTTTTTTTTCTTACGGCACACGATCTGTCTTCCGCCAGTCTGTAAATTTTTCAAAATGTCGCGTTTCTTCTGCAGAACCAATCATGAAAATCAAATTATAAAGTCAACTTTTCAAGAGTGAAAGAGACTATTGGTGGGTTAACAGGAGATATGGGTGCAATATATATGTAAGACCATTGGAGCAATTTTCATGTATTTTGCAATATTTGAAGCCAATTGAAGGTAAACAAAATACGGACTTAACAAGGGGAAAATGGTTATATAACATTTCTTCTCTATGGGGAAAATCCATGCTAATATGAGGAAAGTCTAATATATAGCGGAATATCTCCATGTGGAAGAAACCTCTTATATAGCAAATTTTCCTATGAGAAAACTACTGCATTACACCGGTTTATAATATATTTATAAAGTAAGATACTGTATACATTAAAATTTTCGCCTCCATCTGTATTTCTCCCTTTTCACCCATCGCCGAGAAGATGAATTTAAGACGGGACAAATAAAATTTAATGTTAAGGATATCTTAACAAAACGGATGATTCGGCGAATTCAATTCAGTTTCCATTCTAAATTGGTTGAAAATTAAATTTTGCGTATTGATTGATGAATTTTAATGATTAGTACAGGTATCATAGTATCATTCCATCCATTAAAATATAAAAGCAGACAACGGACATCTGACAACGGACAGAACTTTCGCAACATGGATTGACAACGGACTAATTTTAGAAAAGTCCCAAAAAAAGTGGTCCAAAATTGAATTCGTCATCATGACACTACCAGAGGAGCATTATATAGACTTGATATTTATTATTAGTATCTTTCTGGAATAAGATTACCTGAATATTCAAAGATTTAAAGAAAAAGGAGAAATAACACATGTGCAGGACGTGGTGATCAAAGGACGCCAACACGATCTCCTCTTTTCAAACTGTATATGAGTACAAGAAAAGCATATAAACCAATAGCTTAGTGTTATGGCTACCCCCCATTGAATTTTCGAGTGTATTACTTCTAAAATTTCAACGTTTATTAGAAAATCATACTTTCCACACATGCTCATTGTCACGACAACGGATGGTTTCCTTCATATCCTTACCTGTGGCATAATGTCAACGGACGGTTTTAAGTGCAGAACTTTAAATACTTCTGACAACGGTACTGTAAGGCGACGTAACGTGTTCCTGCCCGTGCATATGTCGACACAGATTAAGAAAGGTATTCGGTACATTTTTGGACATAATAATTTTCACACTCTTTGGCCATATTACATTGTTTAGCTTGAGGATCACTGACGAGGGTTAAGTATCCGAAACGTGCATGTCTAGTCCCTGCTTTATCTGTTCTTAAATGATGCTACTGAATTTGAGGACGTTTAACTTAATATGATTTTGCCTGTGAGGTTGACATGGAAATCTGCCCGAAAGCACTTTATTGTTCTCTTTTAGAAATATGTATTGCATTTTTTTCTGTTAGCACGCTAGTTCAACTGATTTTCAGGATCAGGATACAAATTTAGAGGTGTGATTGAAGTAAACAATAGTAATCAATTTTCGCTTTTCTCAAGATCATTGACAATTTGATAGATAATCAATTCGTAGTTACGTACTATTGTATTATAAAACTGTACAGAAAATCAATAGGAAATGATGGATGCTCACCAAACTGCACGAACCTTTTAACAAGCAATCTGGTGATAAGAAAAAGTTTTCTGTGGAAAAAAAATTAGAAGAAAGTTTTATATATCTTATTTTTGTGATATAAGCAAAATCTATATTTTCATCCGAGGCCTCAGTGCTGTTATGCTCCGATATGTGGATTACCTTAACACAATCTATCCATGTAAAAGGTGATTTTAAACTCAGCTTTATATAGGTATTATGTGATCTTTTGACAAATGATAAATTCACAATGACTTCAACTTAAAAACAAAACCCAAATCTCCTGTCCTAACGCCATACAAAATTAATGTTTAGTTTGACGGGCACTTTTTTAGAAAAAAAGTGAGGGAGGCAGGGTTTTTTTTTTTTTTTTTTTTTTTTTTTTTTTGCAAACGTGAAATATGATGAATGTACATGTTTTGTAATTTAACTTTAACCAAAGGAGAAGGTACGTTATGGGCCAAAATCGGCCCCATCTGAGAAATGAAGCAAACTTAAAACAATGAAAATACAAGATTTACAGAATGTAAATCAGTTTAAATTTTGAGAATCGGATATTCCGTTGCGATTTTATAGCAATTTGAAAACACGTAGGTTAGCTTTCTGTTTCATTGACTTTGACGTCATGTGACATTATTATCACGTCGTGATATAACGTTGTCAGATAACAAATTGCTGTATTCTTACATTATTCATAATGATTGTTTTGCTCAAGTTTTTGCCATGAAACGATTTCATGAATCCTCGAAAATCTGCGATTGATAAAGTATTGTACGTCGTCTTTTAGCTTCTGGGTTATTCTCGGAGACTGTCTCATTTTAATGCTATAACTGATTCTAGATTTGAAGGGAATTATGATGTTTTTAAAAATCATATCCGTGCATATATTACACAGTCATTCAAACGAATGAAAAGACAGAGATATTACCGCTGAAATTTGAGATGGGGGATGTAATGAATATCAGAAAGTCAAAGAGTCTGGGAGAGCGACTAGGGTACGTCCCTGTCCAAGGGGTCCAGGGCGTTCCTGAAGGGGGACGGAAAATTATCGTACGGCGATTGACCGTTTTGCTTGATGAAGGCGGTATTGAAAAAGCGATTTGAAATCTTTATCATGATTATTGGATTGTTATGAAAAGCTGTATTTTTATATACTCGAGAATTATCTGATGAGCAAAGCAAGCCAGTGATTTTTAGGGGGGGGGGGCACTTCCCTTGCTGCAAGGATATGTTGACTTACTAAGTATAATTATCAGAAAAAGCCGTCCTCGCCCGGAGTTTCTTGTAGAGCAATTTAGAACAACAAACAGTTACATGGTGAGCGGCCGGGGGACAGAGAAAATAATTATCCGAAAGTTCGACACCAAAACTCAAGTAAAAGTCGTCCACCCAATGCGAATGTTCCTTACTTACCGATTTTTTTTGTTTTGTTTTGTTTTTGTTTGTTTTGTTTTGTTTTGTTTTTTGTTGGGGGGGGGGGGGGGTGTTTTTTGTTGTGCTGGCGCCCCAAACGCCCGTCTTAATACGCCGAACCTTACTTTGTTTAATATATGTATATTTATATATCTAGCTGCAATTATTGAATTAGGAATATACGAATGAAACATAAATAGAATAAATCTTGCGTATGCAGTTATCACAGCCGTTGCAAGAAACTGTGATATATGGCGCCACTGAAAGATTTCGATGAAATCACAGTGAATAACTGGGGCATACAGAACACAAGGAGTACAATATAAATATAACCCCCCTTATAATACATTTAAACTTTTTTGTATTGTAAGTGGGGGAATTTATTTTGTACTCTAGTCCCTGTGAGTAAATTTGGATTTATTGATGTATTTAGGGGAGCAACCATTTGATTTTTATGGGGGGGGGGGGGGGGGGGGGGGGGGGGCAGGAAGACTTTGCAAAAAAAAATTCCGGATAGAAATTTTTGGGAAAAAAAATTTCCGGCCCGAAGGGCCGGCAAAATTTTTTTCCGGATCATGAAATTGCCCCTCACCCCTCTCTTCCGACCTTTCAACTGCCCAGTGAACACTTTTTTGTTTATCATAAACAAAGTATAAAAAATGGAACAAACTTTACGCAAATTGGAATGAATAAATCAAATTCAAAAGTCATTAGCACCATAAAGCCTGTCTCCGTTGAGTATCATTTTAGTAAACAGATTATAGGCACCATATGCCATTCAAAAAATTAAAATGAAGTGATCTGCTGGCAAGAGATGAACTCATTGTGTGTTTGATGTTTAATAATTGGCCGAAAAATCACGCTGAATTATTTAAACTTGAGGGTAATTTTCAACATTGGAAAATTACACAAAAAAAAAAATAATCCGGCCCGAAGGGCCGGCGAAAAAAAATTTCCGGCTTTTAAAATGGCCGAAAAAAATTTTCCGGCTGGCAAAAGTCTTCCTGCCCCCCCCCCCCCCTAAAAATAAAATGGTTGCTCCCTTACGAGAAGTCACAAGATTGCGAGAAAGCTACCAAAAGACAGACGCAGACTATATTTTAGACTAATGTTTATCAGGTTGATGTTCTTTTCCAAAACAGTGTGTATTTGGTTTGGTTTTTCTTTCACCTAAACATCCAAAAATGCACATGGTTCACTAAATGAACAGTTTTTTATTGTTTTACATTTGTATCGAATCGCTGGCATATTTTTTTTTATATAAAATCGATATGCTATTTCATAATTTAAACGCGGAAACTGTTGGTGATGGTGGGGTGGGGGAGAGGGATTGTGGGGTGGGGGAGAGGGATTCGGAACCCTTTTAGATCATACAGTACGGCAGTCTTTCAAATATACTAACGTTCACACAATTAAAGCCTCCGTTCCATTGCTATCCCGCTGTACCTACGACCATTCCCGACCGCAATTTTCACAAGAGCGGGTAAAACTTTCCCGACTTTTTCATTTTTTTCTTGACATCACGCTCTATTCCCGACCAATTCCCGATTAATTTGTGACCGATTCAAGTTTCATCGCGGACTTACTCACGCTTTAGCCGCTCTACTCACGATCATATTGCCGACCAAGTCCCGTTCTATCCGATCAAACTCCGATCTATTCCTGTTATGTCCAAAATCCGATCTCTTCCCGATGCAATCCCGATCTATTACCGACTATCCCCGACGCATTCCAGCTCAAAACATAATTTCTAACTTTAACTGATCTAATTTGCCATCCAATCTTCTTTCGGCCAAGAAGAAGCCTATATTTCTCGTTTTGACCACGTCTTACCCAAAAGTGTCGCGATCAAAATTAAAAAAAAATCCTTACTTAAAAAGTGGCATTGGATAGCCAAGAATCGTCGCCGCGACATTTTGATTATCAGGGGCTTAGCAGCCTGTACGCCAGCACGCCGTGGCGAGCACATCGCGGAGTTAGAAAACAAAATGTACACGGAATTCTCAGAGAGAGAGTTTCTGTGAAATTTATGTAAAATAGCCACCAAGCAGCTGATTGTCTCCCGCCATACAATTTACACTTCAAATTTTTTTTTTTTTAAATACCAATTCCTTTTGGTAAGTCTTTTTGACATGCATGTTTCGGAAATGAATCCTCATCATTGTTACTTCAAGTAATTACGATTCAAAGATGACAAAATAATTAAAAAGTATAGCGCCCACATGAAATCAGACAACTTTTTCATCAAAAGTGAGCGGCTTCAAATTTTTAGTAGTACCGAGGCGTTATAAAAAAAAATGTGGCCAACTGCTTACCTCCATTTTTTTCTGAAAATACAGAATGATGAGACAGGTTTCTTTTTAAATGACCTGTTCAGCGTTTGTGCATTTGACTTTATTTAACTAAACTTTTTCCACGTCTATCAATGACATAATTTTATCCTTGAAAGATGGATTCAAGTCAATTTTTGCAGTTCCTTAATATTGAGAGTAATTTCTTATGAAAAAAATAGTCTCATTTTTGTACAGATGTAATCTACAAAGCAAGGATTTGGGTTGAAATTCTCCCGCACCCTCCACCCCCCCTCCCCCCTAGGCGCTACGCGCCTCGGATGAAGCCTTCGGCTTCATATGTTTTACATATTTCGCGTGCACTTCAAAAAGCTCTAGCTACGCTTCTGATAATAAGTATTTTGAACAAATCATTATCAGTGCGAGGAAAAAGTGAATGAAGTAGGTGTTCATATGTCGAATACAAAGTAGTAAATAGTAGTTTTATTGTAAACAATCACATCTAATATTAACCTGAATACTTAAATATACTTAAATTCGGATCGAGGGGATGAAGGAACAAAAGATATAATTTCAATAAACTGACAGAGTTTTCTTCAAAAAAGTAAAATTGGAAGAATTCTCAAATACATGTATGTTACTTTGGCCTTGCATGCGACTGCATTTTCTTACATCCCAATCAGATATAGTGGATTCGTGATCCTTGAATCAACGAATATAAATTCTGATTAACTTGCTCGATTTTTGTTTTACTATTTTACTCCTAAAATTTAAGTTATTTTACCGGCGAAGATTTTATGCGATATGCTCGGTCACCGCCGAACACCTACCCTCTACAATGTATGTTAGTATAATATATCAATGTACAGTCTTTTTTGTTTGTTTTTACTACAAACGTTTATAAATCAAACCGAATTTCAAGAGAAAACCAATTCCTGATTTGAATATGTCACGCCAGTGCATGCACTTGCGGTGTCAAGTAAATGACGTCATTATAATGACGTCATAACGTTGTGCCGACGTGGTCCATGCATTCTCCATATTCATTCTAGGCAAGACAAATCATTAATTTTCAACTAGAGCAAGAGCGTCTGCTACTAATTTTTCACCTTTAATCGACAGATATGGAGGTTATTGATTCATTTTTCTACTTTTATTTTTAGCAGATCGTCTTGCTCTATATGGAATTCTCGAAAATATATGTGAATTTCTAGGGAAAAATCCGGATTTGTTGATCCTTCCTTGGTTTGATGAGCTATAATTTCGTAGTGGTGCATCAAAATGAAAAGCGCCTTTTATGTATATATGTAATTGATCTTGTAGTTAAATAAAATAAACACAGTTGATCAATTTTCACGATTTGAATTTCTCAGGAAACAACAGGGCCGATATGGGGTCTTAATGTACCTTCTCCTTTCTAATTCAAGTGTTTTGATGCTGAAAATACATTAAAACATAAGTATAGTATGAAGTGGTAATGTTTAGTACATTGATTAACAATATAACCCATAACAAGATAACCCAACGTCTTCCTGTAATATACTTATTGCATTTCCAAACCTGAAGTTTGCTAGATATTCTGTGATTTGGTCACACTTATTATATGTATCATATGACAGACGATGTCCTATGGCAGACCAGTATGAAGATGTAGACTAATTACGTGTATGGTGTACATCTTATTTATGCTAAAAAGGATCACCAATCTCTAACCGTTGCCCTGTGTAAGGTTAAAACTTCAAATGACGTTAACATTTTGTGAACTATTTTCAGGTGCAACTAAGTGAGTGAAACTCGTAATTGTTGCTCAGTGCTTAGACCGAAAATTTGACCCTTGTCGTCGGCAAAAGAGTAGGGAAAATACAAAGAAACATGTCCAGGGATTGGGATGGCCCATTCTGATAGAAAATGGCCCATAAAATCGGCAACTCGCTGCGCCCTGGTGCCATTATTCTACGGCGTCCATTTTTTTTTTGTTTTTTAAATCTATTAATTAAAAGTTCTGTTCTCGTATCTACGTTGTAACGTTGATCTACACCAGGAGCAGTAATACAGAGATCACAGCTTTCTGTACATGGCCAGTCAGAACTCTAAGGCACAAAATTCTTCTGTTCACTGACAATTGAAAGGTCCTTTGCTATTTTGATACAATATTGATTTTTCTCCGACATCTGCGCCTGAGATTTAAATCTCCAACGTCCACTTACGTATCTTATCTACGTTAAGGTACTTGTGTATGCGTTCGTCCGTAAAATTATCATGTCATTTTTAAAAGTGGTCAGTACAAATTGATGTAATAAAATTTGTACAAAATGTCTTCCCTAATATCAACAAAGCTGAAAATGAAGCTGCCCATCCGTGGACACAAAAAAATCAGGAAAGGTGGCTGAAAGTTTGGTCTTGGCTGTTCTGTGATCCATGCAAAAAATGTACTGTAAATTATTCATTGGAAATGGTCAAATTGGGAATCTCGCGACAAAAAAAGTGCTAACGTCTGATGCATAATGCATGCATATGCATAGCTTTTCGAAAATTGATCATTTTTGGAATGGCCCTTTCGTGAGGAAAGATGGCCCATTGTTTTTGAGAATGGCCCATTAAAGTCCAAGTGGAAGGGACCGTCGTCCCATTGAGCAAGTTTGCCTTCCCGATCACAGCATGTCTGACAATTTAGTTTGAATTTTAACAACGATTACACAAGGGTATCCTGATCGATTCGTCATCCCTTTTCACTGTCGGACTTGAGCAAGTTGTTTGCAAATTTGAATTTCTATCCCTCGGAAATTTTGAAGTATCTGCGATGTGCTTAGGGTTTAGTTGACTAGTTTATCCGAATCGAAATTAGGATCGTTTAGTATTTCTGCCCCTCCCCTCGATCCCGTCACCGGCGTTCCCGGCTGATCAATCTGACGTAAACTGTGAGTTCTAAACAAAAACGTTTTCAAATTTCTAATAAATTAGATAATATTTAATTCAATAAAGAATAATGCTCTTGCAGATTATCACAACAGAGTCAAGTATCATTTTACGTTACGTTACCTCGTCCGTGATATGGAATATACGCGTGGTCGCGATTACCGTACAAACAACAATTGAATACGGCAGCTCGGGTTAATACATGTAACACTATTTTATGTAAACAAGTATTGAGTTACAGCTTTACAATTTATATATTTAGTGAAGTAAAGAATATGTAAACAAACAATTTGTATTAGCACGACGATGTTCAATTGACTACTTTAAAATTATGGTAAAACACGCGATAAAAATCGGAAATGCGGCGGGTTTTTAGGCAATTCGGCGGTGCCCGTCAAACGAAATCTTAATATTTTTTGGCCTGAATAGTATTATTTTTTCGTGTCTTCTTATCGGTAGCATAGTTAAATGAAATCTTTGACAAAAATATCGTTGGATGGATGGTGTTAGGATATATTAACCTCCTTTAATTTCGATGTCATTTTTGGATGAAATGAAGTTTCCGAAATAGCAAAGTAATATATACGATGTCAAATTGATAAAGGGTCACAACAAAGCTTTTCCTCGCGACAGAGCTAGAAAGAAGTCATTTCTTCTCTTAGAAGAGTTAAAGAAGATCCTGACGATAATCTCAACGCCCAGTCACGGGGAACAAGTTAAACTGCTCCACAACATGCAATGCAAAGGGAAATACATGTAAAAGTTTATAACGTTATAATAATAATACGGAAGTGTTCCAACTCTTTACCTTTTTGAAGAAAATTTAAAGCCAATTTTAATGCACCGGACACGACTGGTTTTGTATGTCCTTCAATTAGGATTTTTGGTGTCTGATTTCATTCATTGTTACAATTATTTCAAGTATTGAGTTCTATCCATATTTCCATTTGCACATCGAATTTGTATCGAACATGTGATAAGGAACGACCACGTAGTAATGAACTTTCATTCCTCAATTTGTATCAGTCTTATATAGGATCTCAAATGAATTTTCATTTCATACGATTTATTATGAGCCTTGGCGAGGTGATATTAAACGCACATCGTATGAAATGAAAATTCATTTGAGATTCTTTTTATCGCGTATTTCTAACGTGAAATCAACATTTCTGAGAACTAGAGGCGAATCACGCCGTAACCTAGAAGTTGACTACTACAACATGAGAAGTAGTTCCCAATCGTATAGGTTAATTTGCTGTGCGTAAAGTATAATTTCATTTGTTTAATATTTTGATGCAGTAGTTCATTCAACAACAACAATTTTAATCAATGATATTGAATCTATTTATGACGTCAAATTGATAAAGTGCCAAAACAAAGCTTCTTTCGGGCGACAGAGCTGGAAAGAAGTAATTAATACACTTAAAAGCATCCATGTCACGGGCAACGAGTTTTACTGCTCCACACTGCAACAGGAAGCATGTTTTTTTATTTAATAATGTTCCAACTCTATTCCTTCCGAAGAAACTTCAAACCAATTTATTATTAATGGAAATGTATTGTATGTGTCACTGTTAGAATTAATTTGTTCGGCGCTGCACAAATGTAAATTGTTATAGATCCAACTCCCTCGATTAGTCGAAATCTTGAATTTAGTTTTAAAGTATTTAAACAAACAATATGTTTAAGTTACTGCATTATTTGTTGTGGAAATTTGCATAAGAATATTTCATAATAGCAGATTCTACAAGAATTGTTTAAATTCGGTAAGCTTTGGGATCAATGGAATAACATTTTTCAATTATAGTGTAGTAGTGTACATCTAATTTCTTCACCGAATTTATTCAGGGTGCCGCTTCAATTTTGGTAATTTTCTTGTTCTAGGTTATCAAACCGCGGCCAATGAGCGAAACTCAACTTTGTTTTAGATAATAAATTATACGTAGAGGGAAATTTATATAAGCTGCAACCTTCATTTTTGGTCCTACTGACTTCGATACTATAGCTTGCATCATATATGTAACATGATTGATATGATATCAGACTTTCATCTATTCCCAAAACTGAAAACAGCTTTCAGTCCGATGATGACGTCATACTTGCAGTGGTCTGGATGGCTTTTTAAAAGTGGTATTGAGGCCCTTAAACACCGGTGGCATATGTAGAAAAATAATGCAAAATGTCTGATAAAATTCAAATCCTTAAATACGAGGCTCAAAACATATCAATCAACCCTCGTATGTGAACATTATGTTATTCATTAGATTAACATTATGTACATCGAGACATTTACCAAATTTGGCAAGTTTTCGTGGAGCTGTTGCGACGGGTGTTGCATGCAATCAGGAGACGCTGACTCTCCCCGAGCACCTGGTCTCACTTCGGAATATTGTTTATTCCGGGGTTCGCAACTGTTCCAATAGAAATTCTAATAATTTTGCCTTGCCTTCTCGACTTTGAGACTGAATAACTGATTGGCACTTTTTCGATCTTTATATTAAGTTGTCCTTCGTGTTTCCATATGATGTTGTGTTATTGCCTTTGTTTGTCCTATTTTCTTTTCTAATGATAAAGTTATGTCGTTAGTCTCTTGATTGTGAATTTTGGAATCTGGTTTCGGGTTTTGTGTTTATACTTTGATTACCATAACCATCGCAAAACTACTCGTCCGTTATCTCTGCAAATTAATACAGTGAGTACCGGTACTCCAGGGGATTCGTTTCATTTTTACAGCACTTGGATGATCTCTATTAGAAATATTTCTTTTTATCCATTGGACCAAGTCAAAAAATACAAGACTCCAACAGGGTACAAAAATCATTTCCTTGATATAGAATTATTTTTACAGCAAATTACGAGAGTCAGGCTTATGGTGAAAAAAAATTGATGCTTTTTTCCCGAGCTAAACGAAGTGCTATTTCAAGGGGTCATAGCTTTTATTATTAATTTGGGGCATAACTTTACTTCTTTCATGCAGATCTACGGTACTATGCTTTCAATAACTGTATCGAGTTCCGTTGGAATCAACCCTGAAGCAAGGAGCAGCGAAGATACTATTAAGAAGATTGCCAAAGATATAACTGTGGGGGTCATATAGTCTAGTCAAAGTAGGGAAATTGTGAACAAATTGCAATAAAAACACAAGTTCTTCGAAGACTTTTATTCTATCGGGTTAATAATAAACTATGAATTGTCTGAAAACATCACTTCGAATTAACGAAAAAAATTTGGATTTCTTTCGATTTTTGAAACGTTAATTCGAATGAAATCTAACTCTTCGCAACCGTTCCAATGGAATTTAGAACTGATAGGTACTTCTTTGATGTTTATCTTCTTAATCGTTGTAACATCTCGTTGTATCGTTGCTCTCAATGTTGGAAGATATTTTAGGTTAGAACCACCCAATTCGAATTATTATCGATAATTGATATAGATAATTAGAACGAACAAGAGAATATTTTGATGATGTTTATTCGAATTATTGATATGAAATCTGCTTCTTGGTTACAATCATTCGCACTATTCATTTTGCTCATATCAATAATTCCAACGACAAGATAATGGAGAACGAACAGTTCATTTCGATGATTTGTGATTGATATCAAACACTATATTTCTTGGTATCAATAATTTGAATAAATAATTCAAAAATTCGAATTATCAATCCATTGATATTAATAATGTAACTGATATCAATGATTGATTACCTTTTTTTATATCATTAAACAAGAAAAAGATATCGTCAATCGGTTCCGATAGTCCATACACAGACACTCATGTCCATTTACAACAAATAAAAGGCACCATACAATACAACGTCAAATGGAGAAAACAAGACAAACAATAATCGACGTAAATCATAACAGGCGGCTTTATAATCACAATTTAATATACAACGTATATCTAAAAAAAAAAACATTTATAATTTTATTATAAATTATAAATAAAACCCTTGCGCCCTCCCCTCAAGTGATTTGATATAATTTTTCATTTAATTGCGTTTCAAAGAAGGCCCTAAATAAGAGCCGCTAACTCTAGACAAAATAGATATATATGAAATTTAGAAATAAGATGAGGTGGCACCACATTTTTGGTATTTATTTTGGCTTTGAAGTCAACTGTTAATTAAGGATTGATATCCGAAATCTCTGTGGACGGTCAGTAACAAACCTAATAATTGTTTTATTTTGTTAGGGACCAAAACCTCCGTTTTTTTGTCGCAGAAAATTGGCGTTTCAAGACCCCTTTTACTTGCGAATTCATTTAAATGGCAAGAAAGATTTATAATACATTCATTCTACCATCTTTGGAATATGCTTGTGAAGTATGGGATGGGCTGGGTGTTTGTGATATTGAAAAATTAGAGAAAGTTCAAATCAGTGCAGGTAGAATAATTACAGGTTTACAAATTATTGCCAAAAGAGAATCTATTTACATGGAAACTGGGTGGGAACCTTTGAAGGACAGACGAGAACGACGTAAACTCTGCTTTTTTTTCAAAATTCATAACAATCTAGTTCCTCAATATTTGTCTGACATTACTACACCTATGAGAAGAACAAATTCTAGAAATCTTAGAAATTCATATGACTATTCTTTACCTATTTATAGATTGGAAAGTACATTAAGATCGTTTATACCCTCATCTGTGAAACTTTGAAATAATTTGGATAGTGATTTTCGAAATTGTTCTTCTTATAATCAATTAAAAAGTTTTCTTAAAAGTGATGTTAACAAGATTCCTAAATATTTTCTTGTGGGTGATAGATTTACAAATATCCAACTGTCAAGAATTAGACATATGTGTAGTTCTCTTAAATCTGACTTATTTAAATCTAACATTAGTAACAAAAAGTAATCAATACGAATAATGGAGAACGAACAGATCATTTCGATGATTTGTGATTGATATCAAACACTAGATTTCTTGGTATCAATAATTTGAATAAATAATTCAAAAATTCGAATTATCAATCCATTGATATTAATAATGTAACTGATATCAATGATTTATTACATTTTTTATATCATTAGACAAAAAAAGATATCGTCAATCGGTTCCGATAGTCCATACACATATTAACACAGACACATAAGGTCGTAAGACACTCATGTCCATTTACAACAAATAAAAGGCACCATACAATACAACGTCAAATGGATAAAACAAGACAAACAATAATCGACGTAAATCATAACAGGCGGCTTTATAATCACAATTATACAATCATACAACGTATATCTAAAAAAAGAAAACATTTATAATTTTATTATAAATTATAAATAAAACCCTTGCGCCCTCCCCTCAAGTGATTTGATATAATTTTTTATTTAATTGCGTTTCAAAGAAGGCCCCTTAATAAGAGCCGCTAACTCTAGACAAAATAGATATATGAAATTTAGAAATAAGATTGTGGCACCACATTTTTGGTATTATTTTTGGCTTTGAAGCACAACTGTTAAGGATTGATATCCGAAATATGGGTGTCTGGTGCACCGACAAATCTCTGTGGACGGTCAGTAACAAACCTAATAACTGTTTTATTTTGTTAGGGACCAAAACGTACCTCCGTTTTTTGTCGCAGAAAATTGGCGTTTCACGACTCCTTTTACTTGCGAATTCATTTATATGGCAATGGCGGAATTGCTGACGGTCTATAGAAAAGACGGCATGCACGTGACGCGATTTACGCTCCCTGATTGATTCTCACCTGTCCTTGGCAAAATAAATGCATGTATGGCACCAGAACTTTTATATCAAGGCGTTCTGAATTTACATGTTTCAGTCAGTCGATTCTGTCAGTACAAAGATTTAATCGGGTTTTTGACAATAAAAGAATAAGGTTGATCAACAAAAACAACGGAGACAGGGGAGTCGTTCTTGTAGCCGTATGTAAGTGGATAGATAACAGTTTACCCGTCAAGGAATATCACTTCTTACAAACGTCTTTAAATTCAATAGCATCATTTCTTTTCTCTCGGTTTGGAACAGCTTTAAATTTATTTTGTTCTGTACAAAATCACAAATCATCGATTAATCACACTGTGTGGGATATCACATGTTTGCATCACTCGAACCCAGACTCTTTCAATTCTTGGCATTTGATTATATCTTCACATGTATGTACAAATACTATAAACAATATTGTTTAAATCGGGGAATCCGGATGACCCGGGTAATTATAGAGGTATAAGTATAACCAGCTGCGTGGGAAAACTCTTTAATAGACTTCTACATAAAAGACTAAATAATTATCTAGAATCCAACAATCTCCTGAGTGAACACCAGTTTGGATTTCGAAAAGGTCACCGTACAACAGATAATATTTTCATCTTAAAAACTCTTATTAATAAATATTTGAATAGCAAAAGAAACTTATTTGTTTGTTATATAGACTTTACTAAGGCGTTTGATACTGTAAACAGACCACTCCTTTTAAAAAAGATCTTTGATAAGGGTATTGGCGGAAATTTTCTGAGACTTATCAAAAACATGTATTCAAACACAAAATACTCTTGTATACTTTCTTCGGAATACTCGCATCCATTTTCTTCATCTCGGGGAGTAAAACAAGGAGATAATCTAAGCCCGACCTTATTTAATATATTTGTAGATGATTTTGGGTCCTATATACAGAGTGACTCAGTCCAATCTCCCTCTTTAAACAACTATCCTGTAAGTCACCTTTTCTTTGCAGATGACTTGATTCTAATGTCAGAGACCCCCTCGGGTCTACAAATATTGATAGATCAACTATCTCGCTATTGCTCAGATATGAAGTTACAAGTAAATGTTAACAAATCAAAAGCAATGATCTTTAGTAGAGACAAAAGCATAGCAAATAATCATTCATTTTACTTGAATCAACGTATCTTACAGATTGTTCATGAATATAAATACTTAGGTCTAATTTTTGCAAGTAACGGCAAATTTAATATCGCAGCGCAAAGTTTGGCAGACAAGGCAAGAAAAGCATACTACTCAATTAAAAAATCTATCCCTTTTAATACGAATTTGTCAGTTAAACACCTATTAAAAATATACCAATCCATGATAGAACCAATTCTAACATATGGATCAGAAGTCTGGTTGAGCGACTTCAATGTTGATGTTAACAAATCAGATAAATTGCCAATGGAAAAAATACAAAACTTTATTATTAGAGATATACTTGGGGTACATAATAAATCTTCAAATTTAGCAATAAAAAACGAGACTGGTATATATCCAGTATGTATAAAATCATTCTATCTAATGCATAAATATTACAACAGATTAAATAATACTAATGATAAATTTAGAATTACAAATAAAATACTACTAGCAGCAAAACATGAAGAGAACAATCTGTACCAGAGTAATCCCTTAAAAAGTTGGCAGAACCAACTGCAGAATCTTAAAAATGATTGTCATATAAATACATTGGATATAAAATCTAACATCTTTAAATCAAAGTTGGAGTCTTTATTCAAAGAAAACTTATTTAAAGTAAGAAATTACTGTATAGAAAATCCAAATGAAGGCAAACTTTCTTTCTATTTCTCCATTGCCGAAGAATTTAAACTCCAACAATATTTAAAATTCCCACTAAAAAGGTATGAAAGGTCTATTTTAACTAAGTTAAGGATAAGTGCTCATAAACTAGAAATTGAAATAGGGAGATACAAACGCCCCCCTGTAAAGAGAGAAGATCGTTTCTGTAAATTTTGTTCGGATGTCGTTGAGAATGAAATGCATTTCCTATTTACATGCCCTTTGTACCAAGCTTTAAGAATTAGATATGATACTATATTTTGTAACAAGGATAATCAAACAGAAACAGAAAGATGTAAGGATATCCTAAACCCAACTGATATCGTTCTTTGCAAGCGCATTTGTTGTTATCTTCTTTCTGCATTTGAAAATAGGTTGGATGCATTCAAAGCAATTGAAATGACATGAATAGCTAGTGTACAGTTTACAATACAACTAATTTAATTGTAAGTGTATGTTTTACATATTTACCTAATTTAATTAGATGCTTAAGGACTAAGTACTATACAATATGTTGAAAGAAAAAATACTTGTACTGATGCCTATGTGTATTACTAATATTGAATTACTTGTATAGATTACGAGCAAATACTGCTAAGTCTTCATATTGTGGTGATCATTCATTCTTCGCTTTTGTAAGTTACATAGACACTATATGCATATATATATTTATACAAGTGCAGTAATTTCTCTGTTTTGTAAGATGATGTGTCAGTGATGTATGCCAACATGTTTGGTGAAAGTCAATAAATCTTGAATCTTAATCTCACCAAAAATCATGTTTTCTGCGCAATTTATACGTCACTAGAATAGTATCTACGTCATATCTCTGATCACACTGTTATGACAACAGTTACAGTTATTTTGTTTGTAAATATTCATATTTCATGACGATATACGGGGGAAAACAGAAGTACTAATACCCGCGGAGAATTTGTCTCCTGTGGACGGATCCTAAATAATTATTTTCTCCGGTTCACAGAAAAAAAAAACTAATTACAAATGCTTCAGAGATTTGTGGAACTAATTCCATCACCTGCTATGCCTTTGAAATATTTTTTGATGTTTACTTTCAACGTCCATTCTTCAATAAATCAAATACTTTTATCTATTTCATTATGTACGGAATAATGCATATAATAAGATTGATGTGGGATAACTTATTGGATAATTGATTAATTTTCATGTACATTTGATTAATATTCACGATTCTCATGCGAGATCTGTTATTTAGTATCGGTAAAGAACCTATAACGGTTCTATCGTTCTCCGGACAGTTTCCTTTTGGTTTTCTTCAGACGAGGGATTTCCTTGGAGGCCTTCCGGAGTCTTTACTTCATTATATAGCTATAAAGGTGATATGGTCGATGTGAATTATTCTTATTCGTAATTAGACATTCCGTTATAGATCTTACAACCATACATGCAGGATTAGGGGGACAGACTTACTTGTTAGTGACAGCTGCTGAGAGAGAGAGAGTGCAATCTTAACACTATCTTTATTCTTATAAATACATGAACACTTAGTGGAAAGTAAATATGTTTGCCTCAGAGTAGTGTATCAAAGATCGAATCGAACTTGAAATCGTTTATTGGTGAGGACAATATTTATTTTGCTGAATATTTATAAGAGAGGAAGCAATTAGAAGACTTTCATTGTTTGATACAATTCCGTTTACCTGTTCAAAGATCCCAAACACAATTAACGTAGGCGGCGAATGAATAGGTCTGATGGGGATGATTCGATACCGCACATAGATAAATCTGCACTTTCTACCTCTCACCACAGTGGAGTTAATGAATTGGTCATAACCAGTATAATCATTAATTGAATCCTGTACTATTTACATTTTCAGTTTGTTTTGACAAGATGGAGATTTCCCGAAAGAAAAGCCGGTGAGCGATTCATAAACTGACAAAACGCGAGAAAACAACACAACTCGACTGGATTGCTGTATACAAACAATACCAACACAATGGTCCAGAACACTTCTACAGAGACGGGGGACCTGGCTTTCTCAGTACCCGTCGCCGTGGTCATCGGTTTCTTTATCGGACTACTTATCATTATGACAGTTGTAGGAAATTTAATTGTGCTCTTTGCTTTTGTGTATGAAAAGAAACTCAGGAATTTCAGTGACTACTTGATTCTGAATCTTGCCGTGTCTGACGTCATCATTGGATCAGTGTCCATACCGTTCTATGCTCCTCAGTTGTTGACTGGGCGTTGGCCGTTTGGACATACATTTTGCTTGATTTGGTTGGTAGTGGACTACCTCACACCCGCAGCATCTGCTATAAATATCTGTGTGATCAGTTTGGACAGGTATATACAGGTAGGACATCCGTTATGGTCAAGGAACCACCATAATCGAAATTTGCTGATTGCATTCCTTGCAGCCCCCTGGCTGATTCCTGCTCTTTATTTTATTCCCGCCATAACTCTGTGGGAGCCAACCAAGGGTCGTGTTATACCTGAGAACCAGTGCTTTCTGCCTTACAATAACAATATACCAGTTCTTCTGATAGGCGCTTTTATAGAATTTCTTGTACCGTTCATAACAGTTACAACGTTTAATATTTTGGTGTATATGAACATAAAGAGACGCAGTAAGCGTTTAGAGGCACGTGCAAATGCCGCCCGTCTGGCGGTTGCTGGTGAGCAAGTGACGCTCGATGGTCCTTCAAATACCAACGAAACGCGTAATGGACGAAGTGACGCCAGCCATACGTCAAGATCGAGTTTCAAAAAGGATAGAAAAGCAGCACGTTCATTGTTTATTTTTGTTATAATCTTTGCTGTGTGTTGGATGCCATATGAAGTTCTGGCCACGGTACAAACAGTGTGTGGAGGATGCGTCAATAAACATCTATTTGAGTTTGTATTTTGGATGCTGTGGTTGAATTCTACCGTCAATCCATTCCTTTATCCGCTGTTACATACAAGGTACCGTAAGGCTTTTGCAAAACTTCTACACCTTAAATCTACCTCAGTGACGCCTGCCGAGACGCATCATTCTCAAGGCTCGGGTTCGTGATCAGACATTTCATTTCCAATCTTCTTCGTATTTCAGAGAAGCAATATCAACTGTCAGATGGGCTATTAGAAGAACTTCAAACAGTGTAACAAAGACTATTTTCTGTATGTTCATTTATTTTCTGTTTTGATGCTCAATACATTCTTGTTGTTATTACAGAAAAAAAGTTTCTACATATAGTTTTATTGACATAAACCTCGTTCAGTTGAAACCCTCAGGTGTTGCCATCCCTTCATAATGAGAATTTGATCGTCGAGTATAATCTATACAAGATACTATCAAAGATTGTTTATGTTCAATCACAATGACAAAACTGTTTTGTTTATTTCAAAAGAAGATTAATTAGATCAGATAGTAGAAAAGGAAATCGATGACAAATGCCATAGAAATATTAGAATAAGATCTACAAGTATACATGTAATACCATGTATAGAATGTGTACCCCGTATCGATGATTGTCCTCTTTCAAATCGATGATGTTTTGACTTAAATTGAAAGAGAACCAGATTTCTGTCCTTTTCCTAACCTTCCCGACACAATACAGATTTTAATTACAAATACCGGTTGCTAAAAATAAGTGAATCTGTAGAACTTAATTAAAGCATTAGATGTACAATAGGAAGCTGAGTAATCTAAAAGTTAATGGCTGAATATTAGTAAGGGTAATGGTGTTCTGGACAATAGGGATGATCCGTGAATAAAAATTACAAAGTCAAGTCGATGAATTACAGAGATTTCAGAGGATATGAAATTGTACTGAAAATACATATACATATGAGTCCATGAATTACAAAATATAAAATATTTCAGGAAATATGAAATTGTATATTGAATCCTATAGTTATGGCCTTTTGTTGTAATATGATTTTACAATATATACGAGTTCCTTGATGAATGGTATATTTCTCCTAATACCGGTAATTCATTAAAAATTCATCGACTTTTTAAAAAATGATGCTGCATTTTTAAATTTTAAGATCGATTTTTATTTTATTTCATGAAAAGAAGAGATATATTCATAGGAAATCATAATAATTATAAATGTTACCATGGTACATATATTATTATTGGCGTATAACTGTGCAATGAATTTAAAAAGAACGAATAAAAGAAACAATGAAAGACAAACAAACAATTTAGTTTATTTTTTATTGCATTTCTAAGTCAGTGAATAAAAGTCAAATACAAAACCTGAAATCAGATCCCAAAAATCACAAACAAAGAGACCAATATGACAGATCTCCCTGTATTTATATATCAGATCCCAAAAATCACAAACAAAGAGACCAATATGACAGATCTCCCTGTATTTATATATATGGTCATTCATGTTTCCATGTTTCTGCTTTGTTTGTTTGTCCACTTTGTCTTGGATTTTACGTGTGTTCCGTTGTACCTGGTTGTTTGTTGAAGATGATTTAGATCTTTTCCACATCCTATATTACAATATTACATGCACTGTAAAGGTAGTTATTTTAGCTGGCGAAAATTTCGCTATTATAAAATCAAGACATTACGCATGTTAGAAATATTCGAGACACAATCGTCTCTGCCTATGGAAGAATGTGACAGGGTTATATTAGCGTGGGTGAAATTTTCGCCAAGTCCCTTGATTCATAAAATACGCGGAAATTACCCCCACGCGAAAATTACCCCCACGTGTAAAATTACCCCCACGTGTAAATTATCCCCACGTGAAAAATTACCCCCACGTGTAAAATTACCCCACGTGAAAATTACCCCCACGCGAAAATTACCCCCCCCCCCACGCGAAAATTACCCCAACGTGAAAATTACCCTCACGTGAAAATTACCCCCACGTGAAAATTACCCCCACGTGTAAAATTACCCCCACGTGAAAATTACCCCCACGCGAAAATTACCCCAACGTGAAAATTTTCCATGTTTACAGTATCCTGTAAATCTTGGATTAGGTCGCGCTCTATGATGATACATGTATATATTTCGAACAAAATAGATTTGGATTCTTTCTGCCTATGAAAGTGAACATTTGTACAATATTCAAATATACATTGAGTAGATTCAAGGAAGTACTACTTCAGATATTAAATCATAACAGTTTATAATTGCTCAATAAGCAAAATTGAGGTTGATGGAAGAGGGCAACAAATAAAAAAAATTTTTTTCGGAGGTATCACCATAACGTTATAACTAAATCTCATTGCAAAAATATTAATTGTGTGGTGTTTTCTTTTTCTTTTTTTTTGGGGGGGGGGGTGTATTTAGAACTGTGAAAATCAATTTTCATCACCAAATTATAAACGTGATACTAGTAAAACCGAAAAGCTGAAACTAACATTGAAATTGTCGCAAAATCCTAATTGTAGATTTTTGTGATAAAACTTCTAAAAAATATTGTCCAAAAACTTTAACAATATGTAATATCGATAAAAAAAAAATAGATGAAATGATTGCGTTTGAAACTACCTGTTCTTTTGATTGATTTGAAGTGATGCAATCTGGGACTTTTCAAAAATCTAAATGTAAGGAAAATTAAAACAAAAACAAAACAAAACTGAACAGACTCGAAAATTAAAAAAAACAAACAAAAAAAAAAAAAGCGAAAAAGATTAGAATTTGGATCCGTGCCATTAATTCTTCGAAAATATGGAGGAAAGAGAATCGAGAGTAAATCACGCAAACCAACGCGGGAGTGATGCCATGACATACTGTTGTTTTGTTCCGACTGTCTGACCCAGGAAAGACCTTTACGCATTTTCAAAGTTCCATTTCATGCGGGACAATAGGAAGAATCCGGGAAGTTGGCATTTCCTGTCTTGGGCTGTCTTCCAGCTACCTCCACTAACCAGGACTAATGACTCCATTAGGAGAATATAGTGGCACTGGCCATCAAATCTACCGCTCAACGATTTTATTAGGGAGACCTTTAATTACAATTGTTCGACCCATGTTATAAGGGAGTATTCAACAACAACTAATTTGCATGAAATAAGAATTATACCAAAGGCCCACAAGAGCAGCAAATAAACAGATGATACTTTTATTACCATTAATCATTCTAAACTTCTCGTTCCATCTTTTATGTGATATTCAACAATAAGGAATATTTTGATGTCTCTCGATTGCTTACCCTATGTCCTTTATCTAGATACCTGCATGCGTATCTGCGAATAAACCCTTCTCCATTTCTGACATCTTTGAATTTCATTATTTATCTTACAAGTTTGTCCATATCTTTGGAATGCAATTGTCTTATCTAACAATATTCATTCAATAGTCTTTCAAAAAATAAGATGTGTACGAAAGTGTTGATTTTCCTTGATGGAAAATACTGAATATATTTATATTTTTCATTTAGTGAATGAAAGTCAAATAGAAAATCAGAAATCAGAATCCAAAAATCACAATTAAAAAGCTTACAAATTCTTTGAAAAAAATATAAAACAGAACTTTCTCACGAGTAAAGAAAAATCAGACAAACAGACGGAGAAACTATAACAAATGTAGGTACTGTAAGACTAACCTTGCTTTACATGAATAAATACTGAATCACAACAATTACTGCCGCTTGTATATAGATAAGGCATAAAAAGACAATGACAATTTTATATAGTAAAATTAACAATCAAATGAATATCAAAGTCCCTAATTCATTAAAAATTCATTGGAATATTACATGTTGAAATGGAAGATGGAGTATCTGGAAATAGGTATAATTCTGAATGATATGGTTCAAACTCTGAAACTTGTGTATTTGTACAGTTACTCAATAAAAAAAGATACGTGGAATGGCAACAAAAATCCAAACAGAACTTGTTTTTATCGAAATACATAGTCTCTGTACATAGTAAAGAAGAATGCTATACATCCAGATATCATAGTTCCTTCGTATTGAAAATTTCCATATAAACTGTTTTAATGAGTTAAAGAGGGTCCTGACGATAATCTCAACAGCACTCTCAATAACGCATCAAATTGAGCATCGACGGACCCCTAGCAAGCTAGAGGTGGGACCAGGTGCCCGGGAGGAGTAAGGATCCCCTCTTGGATAGCCGCGCCCGCCGTCGATGTTCATGCAAGAAAATCAAAAAACAATATATGAAATACATGCATTGCACTGTCTGAGGTTATATCTATATAGAAAGTGCTGCGGCGATCATGTCAGGGAAAATATTCAAAACACTTACTGTCAAACCTCTTGCGGTGAACTTTTTTTTTGCGAGCTCCACACGGCAAAGGGCATAAGTGTGACACAAATTAGTTAAAAAAAGGTCATGACGATAACCTCAACAGCACTCACAATAACGCATCAAATTGAGCATCGTCGGACCCCTAGCAAGCTAGAGGTGGGACCAGGTGCCCGGGAGGAGTAAGCATCCCCAGTTGGCTAGCCGCACCCGCCGTCGATGTTCATGCACGAAAATAAAAACAATATATTCAATTCAATTCAATTTATTCCTTAAGTCACAGACTCATAGGTATATTACAAAAATGTCACATAAACATACATAAGTCAATGAATACTGTACATGAATGCGTGAATTACATAATTTAGTTATGATAAATATTAAAGTATTTGAATCATATATATATTCCCAAAAGTAATAGTACATGTATATATATAAGTATATAACAATATTATTTGGCATGTTACATCAGTAGTCTACAAAAATATTTATATGGAATTTTACTGAGTAAAAGAAAGAAAAACATATTATAAAAGCATACGGAGAAGATCCCCCCAACCAAATATAACCATCAAGAACAGAAAGAAGGTCACGAAGACTTACACTGAGAGGAGAGTGAATTTATTCATAATATATATATAATACATGCATTGTACTGTCTAAGGTTATATCTATATAGAAAGTGCTATGGCGATCATAAGTTATAGATAGAACAGGAAAAAGCATGTATTTGCAATAACCATGCAATAGTATAACCATCTGGAATTACGACGACGACACAAGCCACAAGATCATTTACGTTTTTAGAAGTGCGTTTATACGATTTATTCAACCTTTGTATGCGAATTTGTAGTAATTTGTAAACCAGTACTAGTTAAGGTATTGTACATATTTGTTTGTTCTTGTTTTCATCTCTGCCTTTTCTTTATGTATATACATGTATTATGTATAACACAACTATTTATCATTTCTAAATAATTTTTACAGGAACTCATAACGGGAATTTTCTTCTCAATTGTTAAACATTATACTAGTATATAAATGTTGAAAAACAGACAGTTCTTTTTGTATTTAGAATTTTGAACTGAAGATGGATTCGTCATGCGCATACCCATATCAAGAAAGACCCTTCAACCAATATGGTTCAAGTTTGTTAGACGAAAGCAATTTAGATCAGCATTTTCAACGGGTATTTCTCCAGTTCCTTTTTAACGTGAGCTAGGAATGAAAGAATATAATAAGAAGCGTATCCCTTTCCATGTGATGCTGTATTTTGACCAAATTACAGTCGCTCTATCTCGTCTTTGAGGAACTTTCAAATCGCATTGCAATTGCTTAGTAAGTCTATAAACGAATTTGTAAATCGAACAGAGGGTTAAAATCGTTCTTTATTTCGCTTATCAGACATACATTGCAAATATATATACGATGCATTTACTATGAACATATTAAACAATAAGCAGAATTCCCAATTCAGTTCTTTAGGCCTATTGGAAAGCTGATGAAACCAGAACAGCACAAAAAAAGCAAAACAAACAGTATAAACATACAATGTGTACTAGTATGCATTTTTCGAAAATCTTGATACATAGTACGATTAATTATTCATCATCCATATACAAAATCATAAAAAAAACAGCGAATTTGAACTTTTCTGACGGTTGTTCCTACCAAGTAGGAGATGCTTACTCTTTCCGGGCACCTGCTCTCATCTCTGATAGGACTTAATTTTTGATCCTTTGGTTTCGTATGACTTATGATTTTTGAATTCTGAGTTGGGCTTTGTGTTTTATTCACTCATTTCAACAGCAGCCTTCGGCCCAGCTTTGATCTGTTCTTATAAAAAAGGTACAAGTCGAGGTTATCCAAATTTTTGAAAAATGTGCCTAGAAATTGTTTGAAAAAATTGTATAACTTTATATTGTAAAAAAAACTTATGAAGTAGAGAAATGAGTCAGATTGAAATATTTAGAAAAAACAAGGGATTTGCTTGGAGAGTTTCGAGGTGAACAACCCCAAAGGAGCTTTTAGGAAATTCGATTTTACAGTTCATTGTAATGACATTGAATATTAAGTCGTTTTATTTGTGCAACAACATCTGCAGTAAATGATAAGAACGCTTCATCCAATCAATTATGGTAAAATTCTCCATTACAACGTATTCACTAGTAATTTTTTTAGTAATTACACCTAGAATTATGGAGGTGAATATTCGAACGGATCCTCGTTGAAGCAGCTTTGGACATAGTTATAAATTATTAGTTTTATCTTCAAAATGAAAATAATTTCATTAGTTCCAAACACACCTATTTCATAAACAGATAAAGCAGCTTTAAACATAATTATAGAGGCAAGTTTTATCTTCAAAATGAAAATAATTTCATTAGTTCCAAACAGATTAAACATCGAAAATATGTGGCAATGAAACCGTAATCTTTTCAGGATTGGGACATTCAATTCGATACAAGTGCTGACCGTTTGTAACCGTTACTAAGTGATATACACCAAAGAAGCCAAGGAATCAAAAATAATGATGATGAAAAAAAAGGTACAACGCTTGGTCTGCTTCTGACACCATTACCAAAGGAAGTACCCTCACTACCTTGATATTATAGTTGATCTTTTATGAGTTATAGTGATATAAACAATAGAGAAAGTGTGATTACCATATTGCACTGTTCTTTTATAAACGCGAATAAGCAAAGTTACTGCTGATGAAACGAAATACAACGCGAAGAAGCGAAGTTACGTAGTTCGTCGATTCAGTATTGCATCATAAATTCACTTCTTCGCGCCACGAGTACGCTTCTTGTGCGCGCCACGAGTACGCTTCTTGTGTTTACAAAGTTTCCTTACGATGATTCCCCAAATAAATGCTAACATCAGTAACGAAACAAAGACAATAGACAATATTTATTGGAATACTTGGTAAAGACACATATACAATGATGGATGTACATAAAGTGTAAATATTCCAATATCAATACAATTAATGATAAACGTACAACTCTATAAATTTCTTTAAAAAGTACATTGCATGAACTGTTTATGGCATTAATTTGCTTCTTATTTCAAATAGTGATGTAATATATTTTGATAATGGCAAGAGTTTGAATTAAAACTTATTTTGATTTTGACATGTGATCAAGTGATTGCAATCTCTTAACACTGAACATGATGAAATGACATTTTTTCTACATAGGATTTTCTTCACATTTATACTTTGGGCACTGCTATAAAAAATGGTTTTCATCATCAACTTTTTCAGTATTACAAATGTTACAAAATCTTTTTTCCGTTGAATTTTTTTTAATGTCTACCTTTCTCAATGAGATTGTGAGCACTTAGTCGTAACTTGGCAAGAACAGAACGATCCGCCCTATTTTTGATACAATCAACATAATGAAATCAAATGCCTCGTTTACACGGAGAGTTTATTGCGCAATAAACGTAAATTTGTTGCGCAATAAACTTGTTTTGCGTTCACACGACAAAATTTATTGCGCAATAAATATTCGATTTGTTTCGCAATAACTTTATTGCGCAACAAATTCTGCCGTATAAACGCTAAGCGAAACTGTTGCGCAATAAATCTGACGCATGCGCATCAACATGACAAGGGAAAAGATTGTTATACTTACAAATGTAACTACTCGACGTGTTTATTTTTACGATTATTTTGAGAGATTCCGATTTTTCGTAGATATAAGAACACTTTTCTTTAAGATTGGGCCCCTTGTAGAGAATAACGTCACAATTGAATGACGTCATGCTCTAGACTGAAATGACAAATAAATGATTGAACTACCTCCCAAGATAGTCTTAAATTTGACTTTACGAAAATTATTCGAACAATTTTTCCTTAAGGTATTCGTTGTAAACTTTTATCCATGATTCTTGAGCAAGTTCATTGGCATTTTATTGCGCAATAGTTTCGGTCTCGTGTGAACGCAAAAAAGCTTATTGCGAAACAAATTTGTTGCGCAATAAAGTTATTGCGAAATAGATTTATTGCGCAACCGTGTGAACGAGGCATAAGGTAACGTAACTTAGAAGAAGTAACATCCCATATGAGATTTTGGTAAGTAATACGTATGA
The DNA here is from genome assembly GCA_033119305.1 of Pinctada imbricata. Taxonomy (NCBI): domain Eukaryota; kingdom Metazoa; phylum Mollusca; class Bivalvia; order Pterioida; family Pteriidae; genus Pinctada; species Pinctada imbricata. Next base: position 11,511,654 of record VSWD01000010.1, on the reverse strand, counting down.
CATAATATCTACTTTGTCCACAATGCCGTTAAATATTCTTTTTGTAATCATTGTAATCACAATGCAAGTCCTTGAGCAACATAATGACACCAGCAAGACCAATCATCAAATCACAAAACCATCGAACATATATATAACACATAGGTCGGATAGACCATGAACGGCCAGAGGGGACTTCAGGAAACCATTAACCTTGAGTTTTAAAATTGGTGCTGCAATCCTGATTACCTGTACAGAACCCTCCAATTTGACAGGAAACTGGGAAGTATCTGCTGCGGATTATAGGAAAATCAATTGGAATGAATGAAATTTAAAAAAAACTTATGCCGGCGATAATGACAATTGATGTGGTTATCCGGATCACATGACTTTGTACAGAATCCTCTAACATGAACAGGAACTAGAATCTCTTAACAGATAGATCATATCTTAGGATGACTTGCACTACAATAATGACGACTGGTGTGGATATCATATACAGAATAATTTTACGTTACCAGAAACAAGTCTTGTGAGCTAGCTGGGTTTATTTCATGTGCTATAAAATGTCTGATATTACTTATAAACTTGCTTTCTTTATATTATATGAATAATTAGAACCCTTTTCCTGGTGTTTCAAAAATAAAAACAAAGCAAAAACCCACACACACACCCTCTCCCTCACACTCACACACCCTCGTGAGTAACTGAAACCAATCTAAAAAGATAGTAAGCCTTATTAATAATTACAATTGATGTTTAACCTTAAGGATTACAGTTTGTATGTGGTTATATTACCTGAAAGTAAGATTTTCATGGTGATAGTGGCTAGTTCTGGAGATTTTACAATAATTACATTCCATGCAAACGCGTATATTTTTTTTTCCTTTCTTGCAAGATGACATTGCTATAAATTGCTATGAAATCGTGCTATTTCAAAGTATGTATTGCACATAATGAGAAAAGGTTCTATAGAAATCATAGAACGATTACATTTATACTATGTGAAATGTCTCTTTATTTTTCCTGTGATCCCCTTTTCTCTAGGAATAATAATGATGTTGACAGACTTTAATAAGAATAGATCGATACAGTCACTGGAGGTTTTTGATTTCCACCAAGCTTTGATTTTCATTAAGCTTTGATTTTCACGAAGCTTCTTATTCAAAATAGGCATTTTAATTATCCAACTTCCTTTTTTTTTTTAATTTTTATAAAAAATCACTTTGAACAGAACATTTTCTATGGTATTTTATCTTATAGATCGAAGTATGGTATGTAAACGGTATAGTAAATGTAAATGAATGCACAAAAAGTATGTATTGAATACATATTTATAATAGGTAAAAATCCCTTTCATTACAGAACAATATTACTTTTTACTTTTCACTTTTTATTAGAATGTCCCAGATATGTACATCAACGAGATTCATTGATTGACGAACTATCAAATTATATACCCCTAAATCTAGAGCAATTGTTATTTGGAGATGTTAATTTTGACGATGAAACAAATTCAATAATTTTATTATCTGTGCAAAAGTACATAAAAGCAACCAAGTACGGTGTTCATTAGGGGACATCGCTTCTTCAAATCTTCGCCCTACTATATATCACCAGTCGAAGAACTGAAGAATTGAAGTGATGATGCGAAGATTTAAAGATTTGAAGTAATGATGCGAAGATTTAAAGATTTGAAGTAATGATGCGAAGATTTGAAGATTTAAAGTAATGATGCGAAGAAATGAAGATTTGAAGTAATGATGCGAAGATTTTAAGATTTGAAGTAATGATGCAAAGATTTAAAGATTTGAAGAATTGAAGAAATGATGCGAAGATTTTAAGATTTGAAGAAATGATGCGAAGAATTGAAGTAATGATGCGAAGATTTGAAGGAATGATGCGAAGATTTGAAGAAATAATCGTTTCTTCGCATCATTTCTTCAAATCTTCGCATCATTACTTCAATTCTTCGCATCATTACTTCAGATCTTCGCATCATTACTTCAATTCTTCAATTCTTCGACTTGTGATATATAGTAGGGCGAAGATTTGAAGAAGCGATGTCCCATAATGAACACCGTAACCAAGAGATTTAACTGAGGGTCATTTTCCTTCCTTTCTTTTCTTTTCCACTTTTTCTTAATAATTTATTCATAATTATAAATTGTTATTAAATATCATCATCATCATCATCATCATCATCATCATCATTGTTATTTTAAAAAAATTGTGAAGATACCACTTGTCGCCATCTTTACGACTATTTGTCTCTATGTGTCATGTATAGGGAGAGGGTTTTACATAATGTTGGTAAAACTTGTTGCCCAATCCCTTTTCCTTTTATTGAAATAAAATATGTTTAAACTAAATTAAATTAAACTAACAATATTACTATTAAGTTAAAAAAATCAATAATTAATAGCATGAAAAAATATCCAGAATGCAAGCACTTAATGTTTGATATAAACATGATAAAGGCCTTGTTACACGACGCGATTAATTGCATGCAACTAATTGCAGAGATTTTACGATCAAGCGAGTTGGAGCGACTCGCACGTTGCAAACTACTAATTGCATATATTTTGTGCAAAATTCATACCTTTCCCGCCTAAATTTTACGAATATAATGTGTTATTAACAGACAATACGGCATGTACTAACAATTTTCATTATAATTACATTCACTTAACTTCCTCAACGAAGAGAGGAAAGAAAGTCACCATCATGACCTAAGAAGACCTGAGAGTGAAGCGCACTAGGAGCTGTGATCCTCTGTGAGAAAAGTCGCCATTTTATTGTTAATGTAATTGATATGACCAAAATTCGCAAAATAAGGGATGGAATTGTAAGGAATATCCGGCTGACGCTAAAAGTTGCATGCAACTAATCGCAAGGAATAATAGAAACGGCGACATTGGCGCGTTTTTCGCACTTTTATGAAGGATTGATAAAATACATAAGGTTTGGTCTGACCAAAAAGTTAAAAATTGTTAAAAATTTCTTTATATCACATCCGGTTGCCATGGAAATGGACTTTGAATATTGCAAAAAAAAAAATACATTTTTGGGCGTTTTTGAAGTCACATACATCATTTATGCAGCATAATCTACAACAATTACTGATGTAGGTTTTTATCTATATGTTTCCATAGCAACAACACAGGTACCCTATCAAAATTCAAGATAAATTACTTTTATTTTTTAGTTTTTCATGCAAATAAAACATAAGCATTCACGTTGGAACAAAGTTTGTGTTCGTTGCTATGGCAACATGAACTCAAATCGCAAAAATGAGAGCAATTTTAGACAATATTTAGAGTCCTTTTTTTACTAGATCATTGAATTGTAATTCAAAGTGATTATATTGATGAATGTATTCAAGAAGATCTTTCATTACATCAAAGAATTTTTTTTTAATATTCAGGAAATAGCCCGTTGCTATTGGAACGATTGTGTAAAATTACATACAGGCCCACTTTGAGTCCTTGGATACGGGCATCCAAAGTTAAGTAATCTGAAAAATTTTAAATCTAAAGTAAAGTTTAGACTTTGCATTATCATATATACAAATAAAAGTTGTGTAAGCCTGTGTCGTTTTTATAGGAAAAGGCTTCGAAAAACAGCAAATAAAATGCTAATTTTTAGATTGTATTGCCAAATTACTATAGCAACCATTAATTATTTGAAAGTTTTTTCTTGTATTTTGATAGAAACTTATCTGATCTTTATTAATTAAGAAATGACTGTCTTACTTTTGGTGTTCATGGGAGTATAATTCTGGTTGGACACGTGCAAATTTTCCGAGAATCGCGAAGGAATCGCGAAGCGATTCTCGGAAAATTTGCACGTGTCCAACCAGAATTATACACCCATGAACACCAAAAGTAAGACAGTCATTACTTATATTTACATTATTCTAAATATCGGTCATTTTTATTTGCATGCACTTCGCATATTTTGCCTGTTTTAGTGTCAAATGTATTTGAACGTTGGTAAATTCTCCCTACATGCAAAACTTGCACGTTAGCAACCCAAGTTATTGGAATATAATTCTAGTTGCCTAATGGGCGTTTAACATGGGGAATCTACTTGTAATGTAAATATTATTGAATTTGAACTTTGTTGGATTAAAAATGTTCCTAATAACTTTTTCACGGTTTTTGAAAGAGCTCTTTTCGTTGGACATATTCCAACAATTTTTGTATGTTCTTCATGATGCAGTTTTTTAAAAAATAACTCTGAAGTTACAAAATTAGTAATATTATAGATCATATTTACCGTTGCCAAGGAGACCATGCGTACCGAAATTGTTTAAATGGTTACAGAGAATTGCTATTAAAAATTCGGTCTTTTCGAAATAGAGAGTTACTTCCCATTTGTGCAGGTATCTGACGTCAACGCATTGTGACATCATCAAACTCTATGGAAACCAGCATGAAATTCAGGTAAACAGTGTTACATATATGACCTTTTCCGAGGTTGTCTTTTTGTTTTCAAGAGAGCACACCTGCATCATTTGGCACAACTACTCAACTTTATACAAATGCACCTCAAAAGATCATAACCAAACCAAAATTCGGTTCCCTAAATAAAGGGAGATCGATCGGAATATTAGAGTTTTCCTCATTCAAAACAATGCGGTGAAAAAAAAAATCTTAAAATCTTGATCTTTTTTCAATGAGCGGTCGGGACTTTAAAGTGTAAAGTGCAAAGTGGGAATAGAATCATCCTCTGTGAGTGTATTTTGAGTCCAACAAAGGTCAAATGATGATAAAATTAGGATGCATCGGAAAAGCTGTATAATTTGAAAAGAGAATAGTAATCAGGATTTCCGTCACAAAGTCATGTTACTTTTTAAACATTGAGTTTCGGGTCAAGCACATCCTCTAGATCCGCCACTGAACATATCGTTCAGATTTTTTCCTCAAAAGATGCATTATGCATCATATGTAGATTAAAGGTCGCACACAGGTTCTAAGTTTCCGTTTTAAATGTAAATGTACTTTGAACAAGCGCAGGATGACATGATCGCCAGAAAATTGCATATTCGATTTGTATTTGATGAAATTAGAATTAACGGCGTAATAATTCTTCATTCTCAATTTTGAAAATAGAAACTCGAATCTATCTGAACGCAACGGTTTACAAATAAATCAGTGGTAAAACTGAAAGTAATGTAACCTGCGATAAGAGGATTAGTTCCAATTTTGTACCTAATGTTAAGATCTTGGATTGGTCAGTTACTGAACTATGATTTTAAGATTAAAACTTTGTTTTCAAAGGAAAACACGTTCCTTTAGGACCAGAAAATCTTATATTAAAAAGAAAAAAAATATTCTTATACATATATAGATTTATAAATCATTCATCTGACATTATAAATTAAATAAAAAGTCGAGTAAATTAAAACAAGAGGCCCAAGGGGGCCATATCGCTCACCTGAGTTTCAAGCAATAGAATGATAATGGACAATTTGGTAGAGAACCTTAAGTTCTTGCTTCCAGTAAGGTTTCGTTAAATTCAGTGTAGCAGTTTCAGAGGAGATGTCGAAAATGTGTCATCCAATCAGAGCCCAGGTTGGCGATATTCTTTTACCTGTCGGCATGAAAAAACACAAAATTGGTAGAGGACCTTGAGTACTTGCTTCCTGTAAGGTTTTATGAAATTCTGTGCAGCGGTTGCAGAGAAGATGTCGAAAATGTGTCAGCCAATCAAAGCCCTCGGCGGCCATATTTGTTAAACAAGAAGCCCAGGGGCCACATCGCTCACCTGAGAACACTGGGTAATGGGTGTGTTGAGAGAAGACAATATGTATTAAAAGTTGTCATTTATGAAAACAGGTTAACACAAGACATAAAATAACACTATAATTAAACAAAGCACACAAGACTGAACAAAACAACAGTTAGTAATATGACATAAAAAATGCATGCACATAAATTAAGGCAGCATGAGAGAAGAGAATAAGAAAAATATCAGCTTTTGCATAAAAGTAATTAAGGCCATAAAGACGTCAAAATTAGTGATTGGATTTAAACAAAATGAACAAACTTGAATCATACATCCTTCTAGATCACTCAGATACCATTAGTTTTTCAATACATGCAGCGGTTCTGGAGAAGAAGATTTTTAAAGAGGGGTACCCTCTGGGACCAATTTGACCTCGCCCTGGATCCACCCCGGTAGGGATCCAATTGAAATGAACAAACTTGGTAGGGGACCTTTAGTACTTTATGCATACCAAGTTTAATAAAAATTCTCCGAGCGGTTTCAGAGGAGAAGATGAAAATGTGAAAAGTTAACGGACGGACGGACGACGGACGCCAGACAATCCGGTATGACAATAGCTCCCTTTGAGCCTTTGGCTCAAGCTAAAAAGACAATATTTTGTCCGGTTCCTATCTACTAATTGAGAAAAAAAATTGACAACAGATGTTGTTATAGAAATTTTGAACCCCCCCCCCTCTTTTATAATCTTTGCAATAAAAGAATTATTATAAATTCAAATTGTACATGTTGTAAATCAAAAATGCTATCACACAAACATTTATTAATTTAATTTTACCTAGAATATAGCTTTTAATATATCAATATGAACCCAAGGGGAATTAATATGGAGATAATGCCAAACTTCATAAAAATGCCGAAGTAAAAAAAATGGCCAAATTGGCATTAAAATTATTCAGAAAAGTTAAAAATTGCATTCAAAGCTTAAAAAGTGGAGGAAAAATGAAAAATAAAGAAAAAAAAAATTTTATGCCCCAGTTAGGATTTGAACTCGCTACCTTGGGACTCATTGACACACTGAAAACATACCTATTTAAAGTAATAAAAAATCATTAAAAATCTAAAAGTCAAGATATTGAAAAAAAATTCATCACTGTTACATTCCTTATAATAATTCTGATAAATGTTAGAACAATCATTCATGGGAAGAACCATAAAATGCCAAAAATGATGAAAATGACCATCCCCCCTTCCTTTTTACAGTGTTAAAAAAATCATTGAAAATTCAAATATAAACTTTTCAGCAAAATTCTTTCACTAAAGCATTTCTCTGCTTAAAAATGGCTAAATTAAACTTAACTGGAGCAGAATTTTTCAGTAAGAAAGAAAATATGAAGAGAAATATCAATTTTTGCATTAAAAATACAATGTCGAAAAAGACGTCAAAAACGCGTCAAAAATTAGTTATCGGATTTTAACGAAATGAACAAACTTGAATCATACATCCTTCTAGATCACATAGATACAATTAGTTTTTCAATCCATTCAGTGGAACTGGAGAAGAAGATTTTTGAAGAGGGGTACCCTCCGGGGCCTATTTGACCCCGCCCTGGATCCACCCCTGAAGGGATCGAGCCGAAATGAACAAACTTGGTAGAGGACTTTAGTACTTCATGCATACCAAGTTTCATCAAAATCCTGCAAGCGGTTTCAGAGGAGAAGATGAAAATGTGAAAAGTTAACGGACGGACGGACGGACGGACGGACGGACGACGGACGGACGACGGACGCCGGACAATCCGGTATGACAATAGCTCACTTTGAGCCTTTGGCTCAGGTGAGCTAAAAAATCGGCACGAAAAACACAAACTTGATAGAGGACCTTGAGTACATGCTTCCTGTAAAGGTTTCATGAAATTCTGTGCAGCGGTTGCAGAGGAGATGTCGAAAATGTGTCAGCCAATCAGAGTCATCGGCGGCCATATTTGTTGACCGATCGGCACGAAAGACACAAACTTGGTAGATGACGTTTAACATTTTTACCACTTGGTGAGTGTCACTGCTGGTGGACCAGGAGTCCCACATGTAGGGCACATGTAGCCAAGTTCGATCAACTTCGGCTGACCGTTTCTTCAACGCATTCGAAAATTTCTGTTGTTAAACTTTCTTGAAATTTCTAGAACGTGGGTCCTGCAGCATCATATCCCATCCATCCTGCTACGTCTTTCGGTACATTTTTGGACATAATAACTTTCACACTCTTTGTCCATATTACATCGTTTAGATACCAATGTTAAACGTCTTCAAATTCAATAGCATCATTTAAGAACAGATTAATTAGCAACATGGATCAGACATGCACGTTTCAGGTACATAACCCTGGTCAATGATCCTCAATCTAATCAATGTGATATGGCCAAAGAGTGTGAATTTTGATGGGATCAAGCATATGATTCGATTCGGTGTCAGCAGACGATTAACCGTATATAAGGCAAGGTCCATTTGATATTCGGGGGGGGGGGGGGGGGGGGGCTTGGGTTTTTTTCGAAAAAAATAATTTTGCTCTGACTTTTGACGAAAAAAATTAATTTGCTTATGGTGTGACAGAAAAAAAATAATCTTGCTCTTACAAGTAATCTGAATTTGAAGAATAACCATAAAATTCGCTTCAAATTCCTGAAAAATTTTCGGCTCGCTTCGCTCGCCACAGATTTTACTTTCTACAAAAAAAATTTGGCTCACTTCGCTCGCCTTAGTTTTCTTCTGTAATGGCAAGTTCATATTTGAAAATATTAAAAGTATGCATGTGACTGAAACAATAGAAAGGCTTAAATACATTATTAATATAATATATATACTATTAATAGATACATGTATCACCATAGTGTCTAATTTTATATACATGTACAAGCTTGGAAGGAGAATTTAAATAAGTTTTTCACTAGTTTACATTTCTACATGTAAAAACTTGCATGACAGGCCCTCTTACATGTTACATGACTTATATACATTTTGCTTACTGAAAATTATATATATATATCTCATATTGCAAAAATCTTTTATATCTCTCAGTTTAGAAGTGAATACAAGTTTTACATAGAAATAAAGTAATGTTTTAAGTAAATTAAGTAAAAATAAAGAATTTCTATCGAAAAAACACAAACATTCTTAATATTCACATCAATTGTTATAAAAAAATTTCCTTGCTCCAACTTTGTAAGAAAAAAATAATTTTGCCCTGGTCCGGGGCGAAAAAAATAATCTTGCTCCGACAAAAAACCCAAGCCCCCCCCCCCCCCCCCCCCCCATAATATCAAATGGACCGTGCCTAAGATGAAGAAAACACGAAATTCCCTATAATACTTATATGTGCGTCCACATACAGACCGCTCGCACTTTGTTAGCGATCGCTGTATTGGGTTCGAATGAAACATGAGAAAAATTTTGAAAAATGCACTCAAATCGGTGGTTTCTGGAGGGTCTTTGAGCTATTTCTGAACAGTAGTTTGCATAAGTTTTCATTTCATAGGTCCCCTCCCCCCTTCTTTTTGGCTTGGCTGCTCTGGCTTGTTGATTTGTCCCCGCGGTTACATGTACTTATATATATGTTATGGTAATGGAGTAAAAAAAAATCCAGTATCATTGGGGATTTTTGTTGTTGTTGTTGTTTGTTTGTTTTTTTTTTTTTTACTTTAGTATGTTATTTTCATAATTTCTCACCTGAATCTATAGACGAATTAGAAAAGGGTAAGTAAGAGAGTGATTCACCCTTTCCGTCGTCTTAACAGGAGATAGAGTTTCTGAAACAGTACTAAAATGTGTTTGATCTTGAAAATTTGGGTGAGACAAGCACTTTCTATACTGGAAAAAAAAATGGCCTTACACTTCGGTGCATCTAGAACTTCAACCGACAAGGACGGTACATTTAAGACCGATAACAGGCCAAAATGTTATTCTTGGCCTGTTCTTGGTCTAGGTATACAATTCATCACCAAAGGAGGGGGATATCAAAGCTTTGAAAACTTGAATGCTTATGATTACAGGCTTCCGGAGCATATATGAGCTATATCCAGTGTTAATAATTTGCTCATTTCCCGGTTATTTTAAAGTATTTTTTAAAAGATGACAAAAAATACTTATATTTGAGGACAGAGACGTGTTGGTTCCGATCCCGTCACCATTTGCATTGATTGTTTGATACACGTACATGTTTTGCAAATTATTTGAACATGTTTATTTCATAGAATTTGTTAATTTTCGGTGATATTTAAAAATTGAGATAAAAGATACTATAACTACTTAGAATAGGGATCAATTTTCGGGCATAAAATAAACAGAAAACCCCTTCTTCGACGTACATTACAAAAACTTCGTGATTGTCTATACGAATCCATAAATACTCTAATTGATACGGTATCGAATCTATATGCGATAGAATATATATCAGAAAAAAAATATAAATTTTGTTTCAAACTGGTGAATTCTGGTAGACATTTAGCAATTTTACTACGTTGCAGGGTTTTTTATCGAGTGCTGATGTTACCCGGCCCAAAAAAATAAATAAATAAAATCGGGGACCGGGTTGGGGGGGGGGGGGGTTCCCGACCCCCCCCCCCCCTAAATCCGCCCTTGCAGTTTCATTCTTGCCAGAGTACTTTTCATGTTGAAGCTCTTTTAGTCATGGGGGGTTAGAGATCGCTTTGAGGCCCCTAATGAGTTTTAAAGCTAGTATCAATTAACTTAAGAAAAAATGTTTCTTAAAAAATAATCAAAATGTTTGTAAAACATATGTCCCTGTTGTATTTTAAAATTTGACTATTGTGGCATCAATTGATAAAAGGAATAGTGATACTGACCCAAGTTGACTTTTGACCAAAAAAATTAATAGGTGCTTTCCCATCCTGATGATTATACAAAAAAAAATGTATATAGATGTCACAATTTGCCGAGTGATTATCTGAAGCTCGTAATAGAAGTCTATTTCTTCTAAAATTGACCTTGATCATTGACCTTGAATATAAATCCATTATATTAAATTAATTGCAGAATTGTTTGCATTTTAAATAATTTTGCTAACATTTAAAGTCTTATCATTCTCCAATATTGGAAATTTTAGATAACATTATAAACTTTTAGTATACATTCTATTAATGTCATTACTTAAATTTTGTTGTTGAAAGATTTATATATATGCTCTACTTTTATTTCAGGTAAAACAAACTGACTTTTAGGTATTGCTTTTCCCATGTTTTAGTTTCGATACAGGTATATTATCAGAAGCCTGGCTCATTGGTAAGAGATTACCTATATACAAAAATAAAGGTGAATTGTCTGATCCACAGAATTATAGGCCTATTACATTGTTGGGTTGTGTCGGAAAACCTTTTACTTCAATATTGTAGTGTAGACTTAATAGATATGTCGAAGAAAATGAAATAATTAATGAAAATCAAAGTGGTTACAGGCATAATTATTCAACAGTAGATAACATGTTTTCATTACATAGCTTAATTGAATTAGGTAAAATGTCTAAAAAGAAATTGTACTTTTGACAGTGTATGGAGAATTGGATTATGGCAAAAATTGATCTTATATGGAATAACTGGAAAATATTTGAATGTCATCATTAATATGGATAAAGAATGTAAATCACGAATATCAGTAAATAATGTATATTCTGATTATTTTGCATGTGAAAATGGAGTTAGACGAGGGGAAAACTTATCTCCCCTTCTTTTTGCATTATTTTTGAATGATTTAGAAGAACTCCTTTCACGAAATGGCGTCACATGTCTTCCTACTATATCTTAAGAAATTGAAAATGAATTGAACATATTTCTTAAGATAATGTTGATTTTATATGCTGATGATACTGTTCTTTTACTGAAAACAAAGATGATTTGCAACAATTATTAGCTGTTTTCCATAGATATTGTATTTATGAAAATTGGAGGTAGATATTAACAAAACGAAAATTGTTATTTTTTTTCGATAGGGAGAATAATGATAATGTTTTAGAAATTGAAAAAAAGAATTTAAATATCTTGGTATATACTTTTCAATAACAGGTTCCTTTGTTAGAACAAAGAAATATTTAACAGATAGGGCAACAATTGCTATTTATGCTATTCTTAGAAAAGGTAAACTGTTTAATCTGTCAATTGAAGATAAGTTATTTTTGTTTGATAAAATAGTTGTGCAGATTTTATTGTACGGATCAGAACTTTGGGGACTTGACAACCTAGATAGTATTGAGCGTGTTCATTTAAAATTTTGCTAATTCTTACTACATCTAAAACCTAGTGCACCTAATATTATGATTTACGGAGAACTTGGAAGAACCCCTTTGTATTTACAAATAAAAAATCGTATCATTAGTTATTGATCAAAGCTTGTATGCGGAAAACAAAGTAAATATTGTTCAATTTTTTTTTTTTACAGACTTTTATATAAAAATATGTTAATGGTATAGTTTGTGAATGGATTAAGAATTTGAAATCAATATTTGATAACTGTGGTTTTAGTTACATTTTTTATGAAGGTGTCTCATTGCGCAATAGATTATATATTTGTGATTTGATTAAACAAAATCTGAATGATCAGTTTGAACAAGAATGAAGGGATCTTTGTCAAAACTCATCAAAAGGAAAATCATACAGACTTTTTACGAATGATATTTTTGAAACCCAGAACTATATAACTTCAGAAAATTGTAATTGTGAGATTAGAACTTATGTCCGATTCAGATGTACAGGATTAATTTAGATAAAGAAGAATGTGTAATTTATGAATCAGATATTGGCGATGAATTTCATTACGTTTTGCAGTCACTATCACTTACCAATCCATTCTTAATCTTTTTTGAAAAGTAGGTCAAATATGTAGGTCAAGGTCAATAGGTCAAAAATTATGGTATGTGTAAGAAGGTCTTGTCACCAGGAATACACATGTGAAATATCAAAGCCCTATCACTTTCCAATCAAAAGATATAGCAAATCTTATCTTTTTTTCAAAAGTAGGTCAAATATCTAGGTCAAGGTCACAAGGTCAAAAATCATGGTTTGTGTAGAAAGGTCTTGCCACAAGGACTGCACATGTGAAATATCAAAGTCCTAACACTTACCAATCAAAAGATATATCCATTCTTAATCTTTTTTGAAAAGTAGGTCAAATATGTAGGTCAAGGTCACTGGGTCAAAAATTATTTTATGTGTAGGAAGGTCTTGTCACAAGGAATACACATGTGAAATATCAAAGCCCTATCACTTCCCAATCAAAAGATAGAGCGAATCTTATCTTTTTTTCAAAAGTAGGTCAAATATCTAGGTCAAGGTCACAAGGTCAAAAATCATGATATGTGTAGAAAGGTCTTGCCACAAGGATTGCACATGTGAAATATCAAAGTCCTAACACTTACGAATCAAAAGATATATCCATTCTTAATCTTTTTTGAAAAGTAGGTCAAATATGTAGGTCAAGGTCACTGGGTCAAAAATTATTTTATGTGTAGGAAGATCTTGTCACCAGGAATACACATGTGAAATATCAAAGCCCTATCACTTTCCAATCAAAAGATATAGCGAATCTTATCTTTTTTTCAAAAGTAGGTCAAATATCTAGGTCAAGGTCACAAGGTCAAAAATCATGATATGTGTAGAAAGGTCTTGCCACAAGGATTGCACATGTGAAATATCAAAGTCCTAACACTTACCAATCAAAAGATATATCCATTCTTAATTTTTTTGAAAAGTAGGTCAAATATGTAGGTCAAGGTCACTAGGTCAAAAATTATGGTATGTGTGGAAAGGTCTTATCACAAGGAATACTCATGTGAAATATCAAAGCCCTATCACTTACCAATCAAAAGTTATGGGCTGTGACACCCAAAGTGTGACAGACAGACAGACGGACAGACGGACAACGGACATAGTGATCCCTAAGTGTCGCTATGCTTCGCAGGCGACACAATAAAAAGTGCCTCGATCAAATCTCAAAACCTCAACAAAAGAAGTTTATCTCCAAATAAAATAGACACTTTTTAAGCCATCAAAAATCATGATATGTGTAGAAAGGTCTTGCCACAAGGATTGCACATGTGAAATATCAAAGTCCTAACACTTACCAATCAAAAGATATATCCATTCTTAATTTTTTTGAAAAGTAGGTCAAATATGTAGGTCAAGGTCACTAGGTCAAAAATTATGGTATGTGTGGAAAGGTCTTATCACAAGGAATACTCATGTGAAATATCAAAGCCCTATCACTTACCAATCAAAAGTTATGGGCTGTGACACCCAAAGTGTGACAGACAGACAGACGGACAACGGACAAAGTGATCCCTAAGTGTCGCTATGCTTCGCAGGCGACACAAAAATGTAATTTTTATATACCGTACGTCCCTGCTATTAGTGTATATTTCCTTACTAGTAGTCTATTGATTTTTGGGGTCAGTAGGTCAAAGGTCAAGGTCACTGTTATGAAAACTCGCTTGATTGAATATGGTTTCCTTATTTTATCTTAAGAATTATTTCACAAATTTAAACGAAATGTGGATATTTGCTTTCAAGGAGGGAAAACCTCAATTTTGAGGTTACTAGATCAAAGGCCAAAACGTCTTTCTTCTTCTTCTTCCATTAAAGTGCTGGGCTGCATAAGCGGCATAATCGCACTAGGTTTTTTTTATATATTAAAAGCTGTCAATAAGTTTAAGTTTATGTATCAAAATATGGAAGGAAAGTCGCCTAAAATATCAGGGACGTATATAAAATACACGTCTCTGAAAATATCAACTGAAATCATGCAAAAACAATTTGTTTCGGGCTCAGTCTGTGTTAATGACGTCATTTCCGTGAAAAATTTGTCCATATTGATCACAAGATCTGTCAAACTAATAAATATGGACATGGATTACAACCCAGAGAAGCCTTCTACGAAGCGCTCTGGGATTTCTATTTTCCCAATTTACTTTATCACCCTCAGTGTGGCAACACTTGCCATCATAGTAATCGGTAAGGGGTTTACCAGCTTCTCTTTCTTTGGATGAAATGCTTGGATATTCAGGAATTCAATAGTAGACAATACTGTAATCAGTTTTCATTATTTCCACAGTAAAGCACGGATTTTTACTTGGATATGTTCTATGAAGTTTTGTCTACTTTGTCAGCAAATAAATTATCTGACTGAAATTCATATAGGGTAGTAGATCTCGACCTAGAATATATCTCGACCTATCATCAGGTCTGGGAGTAGATTCAATATATTTCGCTTGTTTCAAACTTTGGATCATGTAAACTTGGCGATCGCAATACTGGTATACCAGTATTGTTGACAATACTGGTACAAATTTTTGTTCCAGTATTCTTGTATAGATACTGGTATTCCAGTATTGTTGGGATAAAAAAATCATTTTGTGAAAGTGACAATACTGGAATTCCAGTATTGTAAATTTTACAATACTGGAAGATACTGGAAAAAATAAAAATACTGGAATATCGATTTTACCAGTATTGTCCATGTCACAATACCGGTAGACTAGTATTGTCCAGTATTTTCCTGTATTGTCATATATACAATACTGGAATACCAGTATCGTAAAAGTAAGAATACTGGAAGACCAGTATCGAAATTGTGACAATACTGGTATTCCAGTATTGTTGAATTTACAATACTGGTATTCCAGTATTGTTATGTTGACAATACTCGTATTCCGGTATTGAAATATGACCATATTGGACATGAATCCTACTTTTTAATAATTTTATTTACTTTGAAATAAAATAGAGAAATACAGAGTATTGTAAATGTGAAAATACTGGAATTCCAGTATTGTTACTTATTCGATACTAGTGTTCCAGTATTGTTCTGACTGTGATGCCCCTGACGAATCTGATGTGGCAGCGAGACTTGGTTCCTACCATAGCCAAGCGCTCTGTGTACTAACCATGAAGCGACCCCAACTCAACTGTGCAATTCAGGACAGTGCTTCATCTTTGTCCGCGTTACAGACTCAGATGGAGGTACCTACCAGGACTGTTGACGAGGCACGTGTGGCTCTTTTGCTTGCAGAACTGCACTCTATATTTTCTTCTCATTGATAATGTTTCATATAGTGCATTTCATGTAGTGCATTTCATGTAGTGCTCTTTGTTTCATTCATTTGATAATTAGTCTTCATTGTCAATTGATCAAAGAATTCTTGGTGCTAAAATTCATGCTACTCGAATCTTTCAGTGCCTCTTAATAAATCATATGTTATTAATCATTCGACTAGTATTCTGGTATTGTCCATTCAAATCAACATTTATCAGTATGTCAATCGTATTACTAATCTGACAATACTGGTATTCAGGTATTGTTACGTTACTGGTTTTCCAGTATTATCAGATAAACAATACTGGTGTTCCAGTATTGTTGGATTTACAATACTGGTATTCCAGTATTGTTGGATTTACAATACTGGTATTCCAGTATTCTCAATTCTACAATACTGGAAAACCAGTATCTGCAAAAAAAATATGTTGTTAATTTAACAATACTGGAATACCAGTATCTTCCAGTATTTTACCAGTATTGTACATAACGAACAATACTGGAAGATACTGGTGACAATACTGGAACAAAAATTTATACCAGTATTGTCAACAATACTGGTATACCAGTATTGTGATCGCCAAGTTTACATGATCCCAAACTTTATTTCTATTCGGTTATTTTTGTGTGTGTGAGAGGGCTTATAATCTGCCCACAGATTGATGTGCCACAATCCCCTGTTCCTAGACTATAACGAGATAAAGGAGCAGGTTCGGTAACATGGAAAATCGGCCTTAATTTTAGAGTGTTTTAGATTTCGATAGTATTTCGTACCAAGGAAGTTAAATGTGTGGTTGTTTGAAATACCAAATAAATATTTTAAAATACGTGCAATACAACGAAATATATGGCTTCAAAGTCGGCTTAAAGTCGTAAAATGCAACAAAATCGTAAGAAATTGGCATAATTCTGGTCAAAATGTATGAAAATAAGTAGGGCGCCAGCCCTCACCCAAGATAATTTTCTTATAAATAGTTAGATTTGCAATTTATCTTTCGATCTACATAAAATTTATGTTGGGTAAGGGTTGGCACCTATACTAATTTCAAAGATTTATGCACAAAATATGGCGATTTTCCTTCATTTTCCGACATGCAGAGTAAATGACGTCAAAATGTGACGTCATAACAAACGCACGTGACGTTTTGACAATGAAAAATATTTACTTTGTATTTCGCCAGGTATTTAAGATGAATATAAGAGATGCTGAATCATAATTTTCATAAAATTATTTTTCGCAAAAAATAAGGGCCGATTTTGGGTGTTCGTGAACCTACCCCTTTGATCAATTATATCCATTTCCTACCTTTTTAACAACTGAAATCTGTTTTCACATGAATACAATTCCCTGTGTAAGTCCCGCTACATGTACTGGTCGAGCAGATAATTCCGAACGATTTTTGCAGTTTTTCGTCAATAACTCGGCTCCTATACGTCCAATCACCATGAAACTCGGAACAAATAATGCTTCGCCCTTCATACAAATGCCTATGTAAAAATAATTTTGAAAATCGACCTATAAATGCTGATTTGAGGGCGTTTTAATACCCCCCTCTAACGGCCATTTTACGCAAGTTACTAAAGGTATTTCCGAACGATTTGCATTTTAGTCTGTCCTGGGGTCAAATATAAATCAAATGTTTCAAAACTTTGTTATTTTATCCTTTTATCCTTATTGAAGAATTCTATGTCAACATATATTATAAAACTTTTACAAAATTTATTTCTAAAGCGACTTTCTGAACCATGATGAGGTACGTTTAATTCCTACTTATTTTCAATGATTTTGGCAGTCTAACACATGAAATGTATACGCTTTTTCGTGAATATCCTGCTCTGGGCCCCTCTCAATGCAGGTTTTCATCGATCTGTTGACAAGAATAGATTTTTTGAAAATAGATGACTCCGAAACTACATGTAGGTCAAGATATGTTCTTAACACAATGACGTCACTTTCTCCAGCTCCCAAACAGAAGAAAGTTACAAACAGCAGGAGAAACAAACGCTAAAAATATACTAAATAAAGTTATTTTGAGATTTCCTTTTGCATGTCGGTTATTTTTCTGAATATCTAGACATCTGTATCACCAAAATTGTGAAAAAGTATCTCCAAGTAACCGAACTAGCGAATCGTTCGGTAATACCTTCAGTTCGGAAATATCTGCTCGACCAGTATCTACCAATAAACATTTGAGTCATTTTTAAAACCGTACGTGCCAGCCGCCATTTTCCTCTACATTTGTAGATGGTGGGAACATCCACTTTCTTTCATGACGCATCATTCTTTATTTGGAAATCGTAACAAACAAGTTTTACATGTACTATGGAATTTACTACAATTTTTAAATAAGGAATGATACTTCACGAAAGAAAGCTATTGGGATTAGCACCACGCTATATTTTATGTATTAAAACTATTTTGTGTACCCCTTTTAGTTAATTGATTTATACCACCGTAAACCCGGATAATTGGCCCCGACTGTAAATAAAAATAGAAATACGCTACATCAGATTTCATTAAATTTTGTTTTTAATCCGTCTTATTATTGGACGAACGTGCCAGCCGCCATTTTCCTCTAGATGGTGGGAACATCCACTTTCTTTCGTGACGCATCATTCTTTATTTGGAAATTGTAACAAACAAGTTTTACATGTACTATGGAATTTACTTCAATTTTTAAATAAGGAATGATACGTCACGAAAGAAAGCTATTGGGATTAGCACCACGCTATATTTTACGTATTAATTTTAAAACTATTTTGTGTACCCTTTTTAGTTGATTGATTTATACCACCGTAAACCCGGATAATTGGCCCCGACTGTAAATGAAAATAGAAATACGCTATATCAGATTCATTAAATTTTGTTTTTAATCCGTCTTATTATTGGACATATTACCAGTACCCGATCTCACAGACAAAATAATTGCTGCTTTTACAAGATAAGAAAGAGGTCATCTTGCATGCACAAAATCATATTACTTTGATGAAATAACCAGTTGTTACATGTATGCTCATATTTTTAATACGCTTGATCAAATTAATTATCAAACACACAACATAATGCACAGACAATCGATTTATTGACGAGTCTTGAGTGCGATATAGATGGCTTTGTATACAATAATTCGGAAGTGTTTCAATTCTTCACCTACTTGAAGAAAATTTCAAACCAGTTCGAATGCACCAGACACGTGTTTTGGATAGTAAATCCTTATCAGTGGTACTTAGAGAGTATTAAATGCTGAAGTGATCTTGAAAAAAGATCAGGATTTTTTTTTTTTGGGGGGGGGGGGGGAAGGGGGTTGCTTCATATTCTAGGCTAAGTGTAGAACAATTGTCAGCTTTCTTTGCCAGAGATTACCACAACAATAGTGCAATGACAGATTAGGAGGGTTGGGGGTGTTGGAGTAAATATTTCCATATTTGGACCCAATTTTTCAAGGAGGAATATGACTATATTAAGATAATTTTCAACCTTTTTTAAAAGGTGAAACCTTCCCTTTCCTTGAACCAAAAATTCAGAACTCAAGGTAAGGCTTCCTTTCCATAGCACACTTAGATTCACTGATATTCTAAATTCTAATACTAAGTCCGTCCTGCTACCAGGAGTCATTGACATAAAACAGTCTCAAGAGAATTTTCTCAAAAGGCCAAAACTGTTTGAGTTTTAAAATTGTCATAAATTTCTCTTTAAAAAATAGAACACCTATGATCTCATTGTCTAAAATTTAATGATGTTTAGCATGTAGATAAGAATGTGGTACAAATGTATTATGAACACATTTATTTTTTTATTAAAATTATTTTAAACAGTTTAGTAATACCGTAAGGCAACAACACATGACACAAATTAAATTGTTTGAATTGAATGACGCAACTTGCAATGACACATCGCAATGCAAGGTGCATCGCGAAAACATAGCACCGTGCTATCTGAAATCTCTGGGGAGAACACTGAAAACGGTGAAAATTTGTATCATCGTATTCTAGGAAGGTGATAATGGCAGTTTAAAACTTTGAATATTGATAATATCCAGTTTGGGTTCTTAGTTTGGCGATTTGATCACTGCAGACGTACATTTATCAGAGACTTTGATTTTACATGTATGAATTTTACTTGTATCCCCTCAATTTTAAATATTCAGCTACTAGCTGCTGACACATTGTTCAGTTGTTGAGTCAAAAAATTCTATTGACACACTTTTTACATGAAAATCAATTTTTTCCAGGAATACATTTACTTGAAAAATAGTTGAAAATGCTAATCACCTCACGATTGATTTTCTAGTGCTATTTCAACATCAGACTGTGGCCCAGACTAATCAATTTTAGTTCACATTGTTTGCCAATCGTTTTTGATTTCAGGGCAATTAGAATGATTATGTAACCATTGGGGAGATTGTGCTATGCTATCTCTCTCTGGTATAAAATATATTTTGATTAGATATTTACATAAAATGAATGACGATGTAGCCAAAAGCTAAATCTTTGTCTTAGGCGTCCCTAATGTCATATTTGCAGCAAATCTAATTTGATTTTGTTTGTTTTTCAGCTTTTTATTACATGCTGACAGGAAAGGGCACAAGGGTAGACTTTGGATGGTAAATTTTATTTTCAAAGGAGAAGGAGCGGTAACCTGCCATTTCGGCCCTAAATGGCCCCTATTTTAAGAGTTGTTCGGATTTTCATAATTTTCTAGTTTATCAACAGTCAAGTGTATGGTGCATCAAAATAATGAAAGACTGTATTGCTTCCATAATACTATACTGAATACTACGACGTTCAAAACGTCTAAAAACGTTGAAATTATTGAAAATATCAATAAATGGGTGAAATTTTGACACAAATTATAAAATCAAGTAGTGCACCAGCCCTACATGTAGCCCATAATAATTAGTCCCCTACCGGCAACGCCGAAGGGGACTCTTAGTTTCCTCTCGGTCTGTCTGTCCGTCCGTCTGTCTGTCCGTCTGTCCGTCTGTCCCATTTTCAGTTTTCCGGACTTTTTTTCGCTGTTGTTGCATATATTGAACTCATTTTTGGTATGTGGATATATCTCAATGTGATACAGATCAAGTTCGAGTTTGCTTTCGATTGACCTAATTTTACAAGAGTTATGGCCCTTGGACTTAGCAAATTTTATGAAAATTTCAGTTTTCCGGACTTTTTTCCGCTGTTGTTGCATATATTGAACTCATTTTTGGTATGTGGATATATCTCAATGTGATACAGATCAAGTTTGAGTTTGTTTTCGATTGACCTAATTTTACAAGAGTTATGGCCCTTGGACTTAGCAAATTTTATGAAAATTTCAGTTTTCCAGACTTTATTCCACTGTTGTTGCATATATTGAACTCATTTTTGGTATGTGGATAAATCTCATTGTGATACAGATCAAGTTTGAGTTTGCTTTTGATTGACCTAATTTTACAAGAGTTATGGCCCTTGGACTTAGCAAATTTTATGAAAATTTCAGTTTTCCGGATTTTTTTCCGCTGTTGTCGGAAAAATTGAACTCTTTTTTGGTATGTGGATATATCTCAGTGTGATACAGATCAAGTTTGAATTTGCTTTAGATTCACCCATTTTTACAAGAGTTATGGCCCTTGGACATAGCAAATTTTATGAAAATTTGAGTTTTCCGGACTTTTTTCTGCTGTTGTTGCATATATTGAACTCATTTTTGGTATGTGGATATACCTCAATGGGATACAGATCAAGTTTGAGTTTGCTTTAGATTCACCTATCTTTACAAGAGTTATGGCCCCTGGACTTAGCAAATTTGATGAAAATTTCAGTTTTCCGGACTTCTCTTCATTTTTTTGCAAATAATGCACTGATTTTTGGTAAATGAATACATCTCAGTGTGATACAGACCAAGTTTGAGTTTGGTTTCCGTTGGCCTATTTTTACAAGAGTTATGGCCCTTGGACTTAGCAAATTTCATGAAATTTGCAGTTTCCGGACTTTTTCTTGCCTATTATTTCAGATAATGAACTCATCTTTTGTATGTGAATATATTATAGTGTGATGCAGATTTGAGTTTAATTTAGATTGACTAATTTTCACTTTATGTGAGTTATAGCCCTTGGACTTGGCAAATTTCGTGAATTCAGTTTCCCAGACTTTTCTTGGTTGTTGTTGCAGATGATGAACTGATGAACAGAGATGAACAGAGATGCAAGTCATAAATTTATGCCGCCGGTAGGGGACTTATATCGCACAGCGATCATTGCATTTTTTTCATACAATTAGATAGCTTTCTAATCGACCTTTCAATTTGCATAAGAAATAATTCGGGCGAGGCCTCGTGCACAAATTTTAAAGATTTGTGTGTAAAAAAACGATTAATTTTTTATATTTTCCATTATTCAGGGAAAATAACATCAGAATATGATGTCATATATCACGAACATGACGTTACAAGGGATTAAAATTATGACACTGTGTTTCTTCACAAATTCGCCATCCCAATAAATAATCACTACACATGTAATTATTTAAATAAAATCAAAATCTATCCAAATTATAGGGCTGATTGAAGGGGTTACTGCACCTAGTCCTTCAATCATTAAGAAAGTGCAGTCTCATTTCTATGACAATGCAGTAAAAAAAGGTTTGGAAGCACTCTGTTTGAGATGAGAGTATTACATGTATAGCTTTCTTCTGATTTAACCAATTATACATTAGCTTACAAATGGCTCAACTAATCAAAAGTGCCGACTTAAAGTTTTTAAAGTTTTTGAATTACTTGACCTCAAACAGGATGCATCTAGATATATTTCAAGGCCTAGCATCAGGGAAAAGATCAACATTGAAATTTAAAATTTTTGAATTTTAATATATATATGAAGAATCATATATATGAAATATATATGCAATACCAAATTTAGGTACAGTTTGAGGAAATGGATCTTTTCTCAGAAACAAAAATCAAGCATTGATTTAGCACAATAATTTTTTTATCTGAATTTAATGCATATATGATGAATTAGTGCACAGTATTTTGAATAAAATAACAATATTATATACATGTATGCTCCTTTAAAAACAAGATGAACTGTTACAGGTTTCTTGAGGAGACTTCACCATACATGTGGGCTGGTATTGGAATTGGCTTGGCCATCTCACTGTCAGTTGTTGGTGCTGCATGGTGAGTATGGGGGATATTAAATCATACTGTTTATTATATGTTATAAGGTAGACTTCACCATTCGTGTGGGCTGGTATTGGAATTGGCTTGGCCATCTCACTGTCAGTTGTTGGTGCTGCATGGTGAGTATGGAGGATATTAAATCATACTGTATAATATGTGTTATAAGGTAGACTTCACCATTCGTGTGGGCTGGTATTGGAATTGGCTTGGCCATCTCACTGTCAGTTGTTGGTGCTGCATGGTGAGTATGGAGGATATTAAATCATACTGTATAATATGTGTTATAAGGTAGACTTCACCATACAGTGTGGGCTGGTATTGGAATTGGCTTGGCCATCTCACTGTCAGTTGTTGGTGCTGCATGGTAAGTATATGGAGGTGTATAATATGTGTTATAATGTAGACTTCACCATACATGTGGGCTGATATTGGCCATCTCACTGTCAGTTGTTGGTGCTGCATGGTAAGCATTGATGATATTAGATCATACTGTACATGTGTATTACCGGTACATGTGTTATAAGGTTACACAATATTCTTAGTTGCACACATGTTAGTACAGTCAGACTCAATCCTGTGATAACGATTGTAGTCAGTTTTGGTTTTCCCCTAAGCTGACAGTCTATCACAGGATCACAAGTTTGTTGTAGTAAGGAACAGACCCAAAGCATGAATAACTCAATAATAATGATTTAAACATAAATATTACAGGGGTATTTTCATCAGTGGATCCAGTATACTTGGTGGTGGAGTGAAAGCCCCCAGAATCAGAACAAAGAATCTGATCAGTATCATCTTCTGTGAGGCTGTGGCTATATTTGGCATCATTATGGCAATCATCATCGGCAACAACATTGGGGTATGTACATGTAATGATGTATTTAGCCTTATTTGTAAAGGAATAACCAGGCATATGGGGTAGAGTGGAAACATTATTATAAGACTAGAATATGATGCTTTTGCATTGTGGTTAATTTTTTTTTTCAAAAGGAGAGATAATTATCTAGAAAGAGTTCAAAGTTTTGTAATTTTGTCAGTTATGTGATACAGTAAGTTTCACCAACACCATATGGTACCTTTATGAGATTATGTGAAATAAACAACTTGCATTTGTGATACACGAATGCCCCCATCAGCATCTTTGTCAGTAAAACAGCTTACTGTCCGTGCGGCTCACATCTGAAACTGGATAAACACGATTTTGACTACTTTATATTGCAAAAATTTTAATGAAATTTTTACCATTCAATAGATCTCGCTTAGTCGTAAATTTTGGTATAAGTATATGATAGTCAGTACACGCAATCAAACTTTATAGGCAAAACAAGTTTTAGATTGGTCATTTCCCATGCTAATTTTTATCGTGACGTCGTGACTCTCTCCATAGGTTCAATGTTAAACTCGGCGACGTCACGATGAAATTTAACATTGTCTGTATAATCTGATTGCATGAACTCTCGACCATGTAACATATACCAAAATTTACGACTAAGCGAGATCTATTCAATAATACAGATTTTATTTTAATTTCAAAAGTCAAGGTCACAAGGTAGAAAACTTTGGTATCCATGGAAAGGTCTTGTCTAAAGGAATACCCATGTGAAATGTGAAAGCCCTATCATTTACCATTCAAAAGTATTATGGTCAAGGTTAAAGTTTTCAAAAGTAGGTCAGACTCGAAGGTCAAGGTTACAATGTGAAAAATTTTGGTACCCATGGAGAGGTTATTACAAGGAATACACATGTGAAATATGATAGCACTATCATTTACCATTCATAGTTGTGGCCAAGGTTAAATTTTTTACGCTAACAAACAGAACCACAGACAAACGGACACACCAAAAACTGTATGCCCCCGAACCTCTGATTACTGGGATTGAAACAACATCAACATGTATTAAATAACTTGATCTATTGTAATTACTTCCATCATCACAAATTTTGTACAAGTCATTATCTCTTATACTAAGTTATAGCCAATACCTGTTGAAATTCCTTTAAAAATTTCTATGTACATGTATTTCTTTATTCTGTTTAATACCAGTATATACATTTAGCACCTATAAATCTATACTTAAATGCTACATGTAAACATGTTTTATCTTCTTTTAATTACAGTCATATAATCCAGATACGGCCAGTGAAACAATAATAAGGGATAGCTACAATGCAGGTAAGAGGGATTAGTTTTCAGAGTTAATGTTTTGGATCATCGTCGGATAACCAGGCTCGGTCACGCAAGCTCATCTCCCGTGGGTCATAACGGCAGAATTTTTGCTTGATAGCATTACAAAAATCAAATGCGAGTACATGTCAGTGAATTAGCTACACTGCCATCCACAAATAACTATACAAACAAGGAAATCATTCAAAATTCCTTATACGTTTATCCTAATTTTTCAATCCTGAACTTGAAAGAATCATAATAATTGGCTTTACATAATTCAAAATTATGAATTGTGGTAAGGAAAATGTAAAAAGAAACTTTCCTCATCTGCACAATTTTTTTTCCAAAAATTGTCATTTTTGTTTAAAAAAATTTTAAAATTCAAAAACTTCAAATAATTCAAATAATTGGGTCAAGTTTGTTACAAATGATTTCTACAAGGTTCATTATTAGAATCACACAGCAATGGATTTGAAACTGTTCATTTTATAACAGCAGAATGAGTAGAAATAGTGTATACTAATTTATGGATGGCAGTGTATTTAACCCAATATAAGTCACATTGTTTTGTAACTCTTAAATTTAAAATATGAACCACTGACTGTCATCATTAATTTAAACGTTTTTTGATAATCAAAAATAAAATAGGTCATCCTTTCGCTATCGATAACATGTACAATGACAAGTACTCGCATTCGATTTTTGCAATGCTATCCAGCGAAAATTCTGCCATTATGACTCACGGGAGGTGAACTTGCGTGACCGAGAGTTGGTTTCCAACTATGGTTTTGGATTTCAGACTACAGTTTTAAACAATTTTAAAATTGTAGTCTGAAATTTTGAAATTTACAATTTTAAACAATTTAAAATTTTAAACAATAGAAGATTACAACAATCCGGTTTACATAAAGAAAAAGGGAACAGTTTTCAAAATAAATTCCAAGAGTTATTGTCCCAGACGTTGAATGCAATTTGGGTTGTAATGTATTTGTATACTTTACATCAGTCTTTGTGTCTAGTTTGGTTTAGAAACAATATGTGAACCATTTATTGGTCTTAAGAATGCAAGAATTTTTTTTAAAATGGATGTTTACTTTTAATGTCAAAAAGCATTTAGCCTAGAAAATATTACAATCACCATAGAGAAAATTAAATGCAAAATGTACATGTAGCTTTCTTAGCTTAGAGAATATTACAGTGTATTCTTCCCTGCATTAATAATATCAATTTGTATTCTTGTATACATGTAGTTATACATGATTGTATATTTGTCATTTGTTTTAGGGTACCGTATGTTTGCTGCCGGACTGACCGTGGGTGTGTCTAATATTGCTTGTGGATTGTGTATAGGTGTGGTTGGATCAGGGGCAGCTTTAGCCGATGCCCAAAACTCCTCCCTCTTTGTAAAAATCTTAATTATAGAAATCTTTGGCAGTGCCATTGGACTATTTGGAGTTATCATTGGCATTCTTCAGGTAAGACACTTCAGACATTTTCGTGATGGTATTCTCATATAACAAATTTTTCGCTAAAGAAATTTTTCCATGTTATAAATAGAATTCATCATCATGTGTGGTTGACAAGGTAAACTTACCCTAGTGTTAAAGGCCGACGAGGGACTATATAAAGGGACAGGTAAATTTTCTGTCATTTCCTCACTGACCGCTATAGGGTTAACATCTCTTATTGGTATCTGATTGGTTCCTTTTAATCCTTTTACCCCTATCAATTTTGATTGAAAGCTTAAAACAGATGAGACTCGGGTATCTCATTAGCATAATAAAGGATTGCCTGTCGGTTTGTCTTTGATGTAACATGTCACTCGCAGACGGGGTTGTCTTCAAAGACGGTATGCCACACCTATCTATCTTATGTCATTTAGGAATAACTATGAACAACCGGGTGGTTCCCAACGTAGGCCTTTAAGCATTTCCTTATCAGGCTTTATTAGTTGTGGAAAAAAAGCAAGAACATTGGAGTTTGATTTCCCTGTCAATGATTATGCCTGGTGATTTATTACTTTCTCTGTCTGCCCATGTGTTTGAAAAATTAAATATTTTGGTTCAAACTGATCATTCTGATTGGTCCTTCTGTTATGATGCTATAGTTGATAATAATTAAGTAATGTGTAGCCAGTCATACAGCCTGTTGTGAAAAAGACTTATCATAAAGACCCTTTCAAAATAAGGTTCACTTGGATCACTTTTGTCTTTTAATGTGATGCTTTATTCCGCAAGACAATGGAATGACACCATACCGCTCTAAAACGTGGAATGCACAGCTGTGCAATGATGTCTTTTCATTGTTTTGAGTGGGTTAGAGACAAAAGTGATCTGGGCGAACCTTATCATGAAAGGGTCTATTGTACTTATTGTGAGGACAATGCTGAGTACATTGTAGAAATATTATACACAGTCCTGAAGTAAAAGATACATGAGAATGTCATAATCATATCATAATGATGAAAGTATTCCATTTTTAGCTCAGCTGAGCTCAAGTGAGCTTTTGTCATAGTGCACTGTCTGCCGCACAGAATTTCACAAAACTTTACGGGAAGCAAGATCTATAGGTCCTCTACCAAGTTTGTGTTTTTCGTGCTGATCGGTCAATAAATATGGCCATCTGGCCTCATGTTACAATATTCAGGGTTACTTATCATTTTAGATGGAATCTGGCTTGACCTTATTGTGATGTACTCAAATTCTATGGAAACCAGCATAAGAAACAGTTAAAATTTAATTCAGAAATATGAAGTTTCCATAGAAATTTCATCACATCATAATGCATATACGTCAGATACGGTCCCACATGTACGTGTGTAATAGTGGAGTTTAAGAATCATCAAGCATTGCTTAACAAATGCCAATACAAATAAATGAAAGTGCTTTCCATGTCTCAACTATACATCTTTGTACATTTTGTATTACATGTACATGTGTATAATCATTTTCCCAGCTGACCCTTTCTAATTCAAGATTTTGAAGAGCCGCACAAATCAAAATGTGTTCCAGTGCACAGTTTGCATTTATTTGAACAGCAAAAATGGAATAGATTTGAACAGTTAAAATAAAACAGATAAAAGTCTTCTCAAAATTTTCATTGAAATAAAAATCTTTCTTCCAGATTGTTGGAGTGAAGATGGGAGAATAGTATCAATGCAGACATTAACAAATGTATGATCAAAGTAAAGAATGTAGAAGATCTGTGATGACTTAGTACGTGGACAATATGTCTCCATACAAAAACATTCCTATAAATGGTGTATCACAGATTTGATCACTTAAACATTGGATTTATGACGTAAATGTGCGATAGAAATTAAACATGTGCTGAAATGTTTGTAGACCAATACATGTAGTTTTAATAACATAATGTATATGTGTCAGTAAGTATGTGTGATATGTATAGTAATTTGTTCTTCTAATGAGTATTTATCAAGTATGTATTTCCATTGTTATGCTCTCATGACCAAGAATGGCATGTTTCTATCATTTACTTTCAGCAAGGCCATTTAATTTATGTTTATCAACTTGGACTTCTACATATGTTATCATCCTGCTCATTTCTCTTGCCTCCTCTGATTTAATATTTTGATAGAAATCCAAGTTATGGCAAGTTTGCATTTATGATTTTATAATGTACTATCTTTATGTCTGTCTGTCTGTTCATAATCAAAACCTGCTTTTGATTTCATTGTTTGACTTTAGTCTTCAGTATCCCTAGCTTAAAATCAGTTGTTATGGAAACACAATCTATAAATGCAGAGTCCTTATACAAGTATTTTTGTTCTAAATACAAGTCTGTGTTAAGTATGCTTGTAAACAAAGTACAATTCTGGTAAATATGATAAAAAAAGGTTGAAAAAAAGAGTTAAAAAAGGGTTATGATTTAGTCCTTAGATTCAGTTACCTTTTCATGATTGTATTTTCATAGTAACACAATAGAGTCGTGTTATCTTAGTTCTGATTATAATATTTCTGTAACTTACAGGTACTGTCAGACCCTTTATATAATACTGTTTACCATAATTAAAATGAGTAATAAGATATGATTTATTTGACTAATGTAAGATTAATTATAGAATAACTGTCTTTTGGAATGTGATTATACTGTGATAACCTACAGTGGATCCAGGAATTATGTTCCATAATGCGCGTTAGCGCATTATGAGAAACATAATTCCTGGATCCATTGTAGGTTATCACAGTATAATCACATTCCAAAAGACAGTTATTATATATATTTACATTCCAGTATTTCACGCTTCAATGACGTTAAAATACGTTTGCAATTACGTTGCTAAGGCCCTGTTACTACGTACCGTCAAAGTTCAAATCAAGCCAACTTACTATGACGTCATAGTTCACATCACGCCACTGCGGTTATACTCCTATAATCACAGTGTAAATTCTGTACAAATGAATGGGCATATGTAAATATTACACCATATTTACTTTCTCCACAGGTTAAGATGTACTCTTACAATATAATCTACGTTGAAACATAATTATTTTGCACTGTGCAAGAGCATTATTAAAAATTGAGATAAAATAAGTTATGAAATTTTCTTCCACAAATGATAAGTTATAAGATTCTACTATATTGTCTTCCAAACAGATCATTTAGTAAGTATGATGGTCCATTTTAGTGGACTGAAATATCATAAGAACATCTAATCCTTGTATGATATTGTCCTAGCAAAGTGACCTGACCAGGAAGAGCAAATTCAATCAAGCAACTGAGACGAATCAACTAAATTTAGGTTAGATAGAATATGAATTTAAGTAAATAGTAACTAAATACTCATTACCTGCAATTTTGTAAAGCTTATATAACCTTGACAGAATTAAACTCTTCTGATGACCAGGTGAAAAGAAGCTCTGTCCTTTCAGGTCTTTTTGCTACAGCAATACAAAATATCATACAATACAGCAAAGACTGATTTTTCATACACATTTGAAAATATTGATCATAATTTCATATGTTCAGAGAATCAATTAAAGTTCTTGACTCTCAAAATCTGTTGCAGTGTACATTATAAGCTTAACAATAATAAAAGTAAGATATCTAGTCAACATTATGAAAGTCAAGAATGTAGTAAAGTGAAATCCACCCCAGTTTTTGTACTTGTATAAATGTATTTATGCATTTTCTACAAAAGGTCAGAGTGTAAGGTCGTTTGATATGTGATCATGATAAACATTGTAACCTAGACAACCTACTCAGAGTATTGATGCTAGTTGTATTGTTACATAAATAAAGAATTAAAACATTATATTGCATACTTAGTATTGATTTGTAGTGGTATTTTCACTTGAACTTATGATTTTGTGACATTGCATGTAACAAGATTCAAGAAGATTGGGAAATTACCTTAAATGCTTTTGATAAATACTTTTTTTTCAAATGGCGATATCAAAGTGGAATACATGTACAATATCCATGTACTTCGAATTTGCATAAACATAATTTGAGTTCACTTGAGTCGTAGGCTGAAGTGGGATGTTGTCATAGTGATGTGTGCATAGTCTTTATTACTAATATTCATAGTTCACCAGAGTATGATGATTTCATTTCTGGCATGTGCAGACCTAGGATAGGGAAGGGGGGGATGTTGATAGGGATGAGGAACCGACCCCTTTGGAATTTCTTCATGTCAGAATTGCTGGTAATTTTTTGCCTCGATACCCTATTTTTCTCTTCAGAATATTGTTAAGATTATTAAACTAATATGGTTTTGGGAAAAGAAACTTTTATAGTTACAATTTATCACCTCTTAAAAAGGATTTTTCTTACTTTTCCTATAGGGTCCAATGTTAAAGTTTAAATGGCTTAAGGTCTCCGTATAATCATGAAACCACGAATTATAATTTAAGTGTATATCAGGTTAAACATTAGCTTTGAATATATGGAAATGAAAATATTGTAAAAGTTGTTATTAGGAAATATGAGCATCTGAGACCTGAGGGATGCTGTACCTTAATATTAATAAATTTATGAACTTACTGATTCATGATTAGCATTTTAAGCTCACCTCGGCGAAGTAGAGGGGGCTTTATATGCTATCACCCCGTCATTGGCGTCGGCACTATAGGTTAAGTAAAACGGTACAGGTCTATTCCCTCCAAACTATAAGTCCTACATCAACCAAACTTGCATGGATGATGCATCTAAGGATGTTTACTACAATGCGTGGTATGGATGCTGCATCGAACCCACATTTCACGCTTGAGTGAGCAGGTAAGGTAAAATGGGACAGGTCCATTCCCGCCTTACTATAAGTTCTACATTAACTAAACTTGTGTTTATGGTGCATCTGAGGATGCTTACTACAATACAGTACATGGTGCAGAGGCTGCACCTGACCCACATTTCACGCTTGAGTGAGTAGGTTATGTAAAATTGGACAGGTCCATTTCGCCTTTAAGTCCTACGTCGTCCAAAGTTGTGAGGGTGATGTAAATGACAGTGCTTACTGCAGTACATTGTACAGATGCTGCATCTGACCTACATTTCATGCTTGAGCGAGCAGGTTAGGTCAATTGGGACAGGTCCATTCCCGCCTTACTATAAATCCTACATCAACCAAACTTGCATGGATGATGCATCTGAGGATGCTTACTCAGGCTTTCTACTGTTCCTACTTTTTCCTACTATTTCCTACTTTTCCTACTATTTTATTTTGATCCTATTTTTTTCCTACTTTTTCTTCAAAACCTCCTACTATTCCTACTTTTTCATCTCAAAAGTAAAAAAAAAAAATTACCTGCTTCACTTGTCATAGACATCTGATTCAAAGTTAAAAAAAAAATCGGGCTCGCTGCGCTCGCCCATTCTGTATATTTTACATGAAAAATCAATCTGTCCTTATTTCTCTCGGTGATTTCCTCAAAGATGAACATTACAAGTCTAAAAATCGTTGCTTAAAAATCATTTGTGTGTCATACTTACTGAAAATTGTGGCTAAAAGTGATTGAAAATTTCCTTCTTTTCCCCTACAAATTCCTACTTTTTCCTACTTTTCTCCTACTTTTATTCATTGACTACTCCTACTTTTTCATCAAGGTAGAGTAGAAAGCCTGCTTACTACAATGCATGGTACGTAGGCTGCATCTGACCAACTTTTCACGCTTGAGTGAGCAGATTAGGTAAAATGGGATAGGTCAATTCCCGCCTTACTATAAGTCCTACATCAACCAAACTTGCATGGATGATGCATCTGAGGATTCTTACAACAATGCATGGTGCTAAGGCTGCACCTGACCCACTTTTCACGCTTGAGTGAGCAGGTTAGGTAAAATGGGACAGGTCCATTCACACCCTACTGTAAGCCCTACATCAACCAAACTTGCATGGATGATGCATCTGAGGATGCTTACTACAATACATGGTGCTGAGGCTGCACCTGACCCACTTTTCACGCTTGAGTGAACAGGTTAAGTAAAATGGGACAGGTCCATTCCCACCCTACTGTAAGTCCTACATAAACCAAACTTGTATGGATGATGCATCTAACGATGCTTACTACAGTGCAAGGTACGGAGGCTGCATCTAACCCAAATTTGACGCTTTAGTGACCAGACTAAGTAAAATGGGACAGGTCCATTTCTGCCTTGCTTTAAGTCCTACATCAACCAAACTTGTGTTTATGATGCATCTGAGGAAACTTAATACAATGCAATGATACAGATGCTGCATCTGATCCATATTTCACGCTTGAACAGTCAAGTTAAGTAAAATGGGACAGGTCCATTTTTGGCCTATTTTAAGTCTTGGATCAATAAAAAAAGTGTTATGGGTGATGCATTTGAGGATGCTTACTGCAATGCACTGGACAGGTGCTTCATCTGACCTATCAGGGGCGGATCCAGAACCCCAATTGCCGGGGGGGGGGGGGCACATACAATTTTTATGGAAATCACTTGCGAGGCCCGAAGGGCCGAGTGGGGGAGAGTATGGGAGGGGGTTTCCCCCTCCCATTGGTGGGGGTTCGGGGGGCCTCCCCCGAGAAAATTTTGAACAAATGAAGCAATTTGGTGGCATCTGAAGCGTATTTGAACTGAATTTAGAAGGGATTTGGCGCGCATGATTCAGTCAGTGTCAGTAACTATAATTATTATTTATATAGAATATATTTGAAAATTTTCGAAATTTTCCGATGCTATACTGTTCTTGTACGACATGCAGTTCTTTGTCAACATGTTCAGAATTTCCTAAAGAAACGGGCGGATCAGGAGAAGTTTTGAAAAGGCAGAGAGGTCAGCCCATTGGAGGGAGGGGTGTCCACCCATAAATTCTCGTAATACTAGGAAAAATCAGCTTTTTATGCAAATTCAAGGCAGGACTTGACCCCCCTAACCACTCTAGATCCGCGCTTGTTTGTTAATATTTGTATAAAGGTAAAGAAAATAAGTAATTATTGGGGTTTTTTCTAGCCCCTGATGTCAGGGGCCTGGGCCGATGAAATTGGGAATTTTGCAACATTTTAACCTAAATTGGGAAATAAATTTCAAACAACAAAAAGATATATTCATGCAAATTATCCCTTATCATATCAATTGTCTATATTTTGAATCCCTGCTAGAGCATGTTTGTTCTAATTTCCTTTCAGTAATGATACGTAAATTGGAAATGAATTTCTCGATTTGGAGAAAAGATTGAATTGGGAATTTTTAGGTCTAAAATTGGAGAAAAGTACCTCTTTTTACCGAATTTCGGCCCCATACAGACCACAAAAAATTCCCTTGTAAATGATAAATTTCCTTGACAAACTAGAGATCACGGGTGCCCCATTCCCTGCATCGTCCAGATTGAAAGGTTTAATTCTATCATGATTATAATTTTGATTTCCCTAGCCCCGGGCTTAACCAAAAATGTAATCATGATAACTTCGATTCTAAAAATAAAGAAAAATATGCATTTTTATCTTTTCAAACTTCTTGGAGGTAGCAGGTTTAAATCTGGCCAAAACAATTTCAATTGTTCATTTTAAAAAGATTGATCACGACCTCAAATTTAGAGTTTAAAAAATATAAGTTTTATAGGAGGTTGTATCGAATATTTGGTCAAGAAATATGTGTGTTAATAAATATGCCTTGCACACACCGGGTAAACGGATTTTACGAACCGGGCAGGATTTTACGAATCGGGCAAGGATTTTACGAATCGGGCAGATAAAGTAGCAAAGGCGATGAGATACGCGAGGTTGAAACTGTTGGGGAGATAGTATTAAAGGGCAAAAGTAAGCAATTGAGGCAATGCCTACCAAGATTAATGATATATCCATATTTCTATTATCAGTTGAAGTATCCATGGCTTGATATTATCGCACATCTTCGATTTTTAACCAGAATTTCTTTTTTTTTTCGCTAATCTTTTATCACAAAAATGCGATTTTCTTTTGAATCAATATGATGCCTCGTGATTTCTACGGTTCACAACCTAGAAAAAATATTTATAGATATATTTCGAACTGAAAGATTGTTCTGTTTATCAGGATCATGCAGATAATTAATTAGCAAGTGTGATGGGGTACAATGAAAAGGATTTTACGAACCCGGGCATTGGATTTTACGAACACGGACACTTGTCAAACATTGGATTTTACGAACACAATCTGTATAACTCAATTAATTCGATACATAATGGTTCCTATGCGTTTTAATTTATAAATTAAAACTTAACAAATAACTTTATTTACTCTCTTTGAATCTTAGACAAACTATATAATGTATAATCTGTATATTATGTTTCATACCTATATAGAAATATACAATTTGGTACAGAACGATGACATTCCATCGCCGGGGAATTTCAGTACCCAGTAAAAGTATTATTTGAATGTAAAGCCTATTTTGAAATATCACTCCGTAAGTTGCATATATAATAGCTTAGTAGCCGTTTTTATGCATCAAGGAATACGTTCGTATTTTTAATACATGTAGTAACGGTCTTTATATTCGGGGAGGAGTTGCTCCTTGTTAGAAAATTTTATCTTTATCCTTTTCACTGAAGAGTTGAATTTTGTATACTGCAAATTTATATAGTATTATATCTTACGCATCATTGTTCAGTTCTAAATATTGTTCTAAAATACAAGTATGTAACTGCATTTCGTATGTTAACACTCGTGACGTCACAATGCATAAGATCTAAAGGAACATGCGCATTACATGTACGATAAATGCACTTGCTGTGTGTTGCATACCCGTAACAAAACACAAATTAAGACACTTATTCTTTATATGAAATACTATGTGAAATTACTAACTTTAAGCTCACCTGAGCGAAGCTCAAGTGAGCTATTGTCATAACGCCCCGTCCGTGTCCGACCGTCCGTCTATCGTACAAACGTTCAACATTTTCATCATCATCATCACAGACATCAGGGTATATTTTCAATTCTAACATGACTTGAGATTTTTCTCCCTACTACATGTACTATAGAACTCGCCTGGTGTAAAATATCCATTTTCATAAGACTCTGGAGCAACTCGTAAAAAAGAAAAATCATATAAATTTTCCCTTCGTAGAGTCACGTGTTGACAGATTTAATATCTAAGTCATCAATCTTTTAAAGCAGTCTGGCTAGACCGAAACCCTCTCGGTCGTTTTGTTGAAGGATCTTGAAGAGGATTATTTCAAAATTCGAGAATATTTCGACAGTAACTGATGATAATAATAACTTAAGTTATGCTGTCAGGTTTGATCTCAATTGGAAATTGAATTTTTATTTTAAACATTGAACACCCCCCCCCCCCCCCACACACACACACACACACACGAGATTCAGAATGTCATTTTAACCAAGTGTGTATCAATAATATAACTTTTTTTTTACTCCAAGTGGCGTTCTGGTGTCGTACAAGTCATTCAAAATCAGTTAAGTTGCGCCAATACGCAAAACTGTGTCACAATACATTTTAGAAAGAAACATTGAATCATTGACAGATTTTTTTGCTCTAACATTTTACGTGCATTAGTTGCTATTCCTCCATATGCCTCATGATTACATGTAACTTTGAACTCGATATGTGTGGATTTTTCTGTATTTGACAAAAAAATACACGTCACAAACTGAGTTGTATGATAAAATGGGTAATCTGTGACGCGAAAATGTATTAAATTCAAAATATTTAGCACATATTTTAATAAAAGTAATGTCAGTATTTTAAAAAATCTAGATCATTTCATACGCTTTGTAGTATTTTACTCTGAATTATACTTAACTCGATTGTCACAAGCTTTACGGTGAATTACGTTACAAAATCTTTAAAGATCTAGGATGAGTTAAAATTAGAATTATATAATATCATAGCATTACTTTTCTAACTTATGATAGACCAAACTTTAATAGATTGAAATATTTCTTCCAGAGGGAAGGGATGATAACAAATAAAAACACAAACACTCAAATATAAAAAATGTGTATTTGAGTGTTTGTGTTTTATTTGCAAAATCAAATAGTCTTTCATTGAATGTTTTACATTCGTTTCATTTTCAGAAAAATCTTATTTTCTGAAAGATTCACTGATTTTGTGAATAACGTTACGCTTCTTTTACTGTTATAAGAATCGCAGAGTGCATTTCTATGGTCATGTCGTAATCGGGTGCTTATGCCTCTTTATAAAGACAATCACAATTTGATTAAATTTAAGCTCCCTTACGTTCGGAGAGGCAGATAATAAACAGAGATAAAAACATGACCGTGAATTATTGTGACAGGATGTTATTTTGAAATATTTTCGAATTAGAAAAATATTTCAAATCCGTTTATGTCCGTTTTCAATTATTTCCGTTTGAAGTAATCTTTAATCCAATCGAATTAATCGTTTACCAATAGTTTGAATTTCTCTGATTTCATTGGTTGTTGCTTACACCGGGAATTTTCAGTTGTAAGCTTTGCGATCGATGTGATAGATGTGAAGATCGTATCAGATATATATTTTTCTTTGTTCGTAAGAACGATTTGTATTTGGACTCGGGAACTTTGATTTACGTTTGACAATTGAGAAATATACTGGTATTGTTTGAAGAAGTTTCCCCTTTGGAATCTGCCTTAGCCCATAGCGAGGGTATAGATCTTGGGATAACTTTATCCATCAGGACCCGAATAAATGATGAAATGATATACATCGGACTTCCTTATTAATTACCATGGAAACCCAGTTACATTATGTAACGGTGAATTACGTTACGTAGTAGATACTAAATTCAGAGAAATATCTATTCCTGAGGTGATGGGATTTATCTTCATAATTATTTTACTTTCACACATGCTAGCTAGTGATAATACTTAATCTGTGGGCAGAAACACCATTTAAAATGTCAAATAAGTACCATTTAACAAATTCTCACGATTTGGCCTTGCCCTCTCGACTTTGAGACTGCATAACTGTTAGGCACTTCTTTGATTAGCTAGTAGGCATTCTTTTTAATCACAATATTCTTCATTTTGCAGGTTATTTGATAAAGTTTGTAGTTGCAACATTTGAATGTATCTCATACGTATGTGTACTGAGAACAATAATAATCAGATAATGCTGAAGTTTCCAAAACAGACGAGAATTCCTGCCATAACGTAATTCACACTCTGTAACGTAATTCACTTTTGGATAATACTATCTTTATTGATTACAGAGGACAATGATTGCACAGAGAAATACTGAATCACACATATGTATACAAGAGATGATAATGAAGAAAGAAAGAAAGAAAGAAAGAAATACACTAATATAAAGCAGCTTTATGTATAAAATCACTTTGCTTTCCTTGTCTGTAAGATGTTCTATTTCAAGTATGTTAAAACGTGCCAGATGATTCAAGTTTCTGATATAATTTGATCTAGCATAGATTCAGATCCTGTTTGAAGGTCTACAGAGCAATGGATAGGCAAGGAAGTGTTAAGTTAAACATAATTATTTCATGGACAATAAAACTTTTTTAAAAAATTGTGAATCACGTTACGGCACTTTCAGGTATGAAAATTCTAAAAATTGGAAACTAAACATAATAATTTTTGGGGTCTTCTGTTAAAGTTTTTATGAATTGGGACTGTGGTTGTCAAAATATGTCAGTGTAAAAATGAATTTGAAAAGCTAAATACATGTGAACACTCTTAATCATAATACATTGCATGACAATGTTTGAGACCATTTGGCTTTTAAATGCAATATTTTTTTTTTATTTTTTCAAGTACTATTCGTGTCTTCTTGCTATAAAATTCTATCAGAGATAAAACAAGTGAAATCTTGCTTAAAAGGTGGCAGCATTTCTCGAATCGAAAATTACGTTACGAGGTACTTTCAATGTATGTCTTTATTTTCTTGCCATTCCCTCTGAGTTATTGTAGAGTTTGTAGTCTATATGTTTTCACTATTAACTAAAAGCAAAATCTTGTATGGGGAATCTGTGTTACTCTGTTCTCCCTTAAATTAAACTATCATAATTGCAAAACATCAATAACTTAAACTCCGTGATTAATTTGCACGAATAGGTTTACGCTACTATTTATTATAGCTGCTCTCCTTCACGAATATCTGAAAATCTATATTTAATGCATTCGTTGACCACCATAATGACTAAAGTTACAAATAAAGCAAAATACTGAACACTTACGACGTGTTTCATTGTCAGAAAATTGTATTATCAACGTATGCCCTCATATGTAACGTAATTCACATACAATTACTCAGCAGTCTACATCTAAGTAAATTTCTAGCTAAAATGCTGATGAGATTTTTCCTATAGCCTTTTCAAGTGTGGATGGGAGAGGCGGCAGTGTCCTTCGGGCAAAAATCCTAGGAGGGATGAGAGATATGGTAGGAATCAATCTTTATTTCTAGAGCGAAAAAAATATCGTAGATCGAAGTTGGCAATTTGGGGGGGGGGGGGGGGGGGGGTAGAGAATGGAAAATTATTATATTACCAGCGATTTGAAAATATTTGGGGGCGGGAGGGTGGAAGGGGCGAAAGCCCTTACGCCAACCTCTCCACTGACATGGCCTTCACAAGAACTATTCCCGGTATTTCGTACATATTCATAAAAAAAAAACATCTATTTGATATTCTCATGGTTTATAAGTCCTTGATATTCTCGAAAATAAAATCTATTTGATATTCTCACGGTTTATAAGTCCTTGATATTCTCGAAAATAAAAATAGGAAAAGGCGTTGTCGGGAAAAGAAAATAATATCTTCCGAAAAAAGGCAATAAACAGAAATCCATCGGCGGGATAAATTCGTTATTCAATGTAGACTCGTCAAGTTTCATCATCGACCATCTTGAAATATATATGCATTTCTGTATCGCTTGCATTTTTTACGATCTGTTTCTGGTGGTTTGAAGACCATTTTATTTCATCAATGTAACAGATATAATTCACGACAAACTATAATACTGCCTTTTTGAAAAAAAAATTATCTATTATCTTTATTTATTTATTTATTTATTTTTTTTTTTTTTTTTTGGTATTTTTGTATTATATACAGTTAAACAATACATGACAATACATCAGACATCAACACTCATACACCATTCACACGTTTTGCATACTTTTATATTAATCTAATAGTATAGAGAGTTTTCCCCATTTCTCTGAAAACATTTCATTTTCATATTTTTCTTAAAGATATAATTTTCAATTTTAAGATAAGATATTATATCAATTTTTTGCACCTTCTAGAGAGGGATGGCATTTTACAGTAGAGTTTTTTTTTTTTGGTCTAAAAATGTACTTTTTCACTAGATTAATTATAATGTTGATATTGCAATTATTATCATTTACTATCCCAAACATTAATATGCTTTTTACATCTAAGTTTTTATCTATGTTGAAGATATCATTGATTTTTGATTTAATTGTATTGATTTAAGTAATCCCTCACTACATCCACTTCCCTGCGAATGTTCCTCATCAGATTTCAACTACTCTCCTTGTGGACACGTTATTACTGGTGACCTTAGTATAGTCAAGAACGACAAGTTGAGAGAATTGTTAAAGAAGGGTCCCAAATACAGAGAAAGTATGTCCTTTACATGGAACCAAAATGTCAAAATTATCATGGACTCTTGTGAGGAATATGCAAGACGTTGGGCAAAGAAAGAGGATGTACAGCTCGACACCCTATCCGAATGGATAAAATCAATCAGAGGGTTACTTTTATCTAGAATTAACCGATTAAAATCAACTGTGAACACCAGATTCGTGTCTTTATTTAAAGACCCTGATGTTATC
The DNA here is from genome assembly GCA_033119305.1 of Pinctada imbricata. Taxonomy (NCBI): domain Eukaryota; kingdom Metazoa; phylum Mollusca; class Bivalvia; order Pterioida; family Pteriidae; genus Pinctada; species Pinctada imbricata. The sequence continues at coordinate 11,471,294 of VSWD01000010.1, read as the reverse complement.
ACAGAGCTCACCTACCTCCAAGAACATTATGTCATCACACCAGCGGACAAAGCCTCAAATAATTTCACATTTACTTGCAAAAAGTACTATTTCGACAGTCTAGTTAAAGAGTTGGGTTTAAATTCGACACCTGGAAATCCCACTTACACCCCAACAAACCTTTCTGCCTCTGAAATAATAGATAACCACAAATCAGCTCTTACTTCCTTTGGCTTCGACACTACCAATTTAGATTTAGATTTACCATACTTGTACTGCATACCTAAAATGCATAAGAATCCATACAAACAACGTTTCATCGCTGGTTCCTCAAAATGTTCTACCAAATCTGTATCGATCTTACTCACCAAAGTTTTATCTGAAATCAAATCTGGGCTTCAAAAATATTGTTCGACAGTGTATTCTCGCAGTGGTATCAACCAGATGTGGATTTTAAAGAATTCGAAGGAACTTTTAGAACATCTGAAATCCACTCATTTTAGTAGAGTCCATTCGATCAAAGCATTTGATTTTTCGACACTTTACAGTACAATTCCACATTCTAAATTGAAAGAAAGACTCGCAAAAATTATAAGTAATGCGTTTACAAGTAAGAACGGTAATCGCAAATACAAATTTATTGTTGTTAACTATGACAAAACCTACTTTGTAAAAGAAAAGTCCGATTCTGAAAATAAGTACACTGAAACAGACATTATTCAGATGTTAAACTTTGTGATCGACAACATTTTTGTGGTGTTTGGAGGAAAGGTCTTCCAGCAAATTGTCGGAATTCCAATGGGGACCAATTGTGCCCCACTCCTTGCCGACATTTTCCTTTACTCGTACGAAGCTGAATTCATTCAATCCTTGGTCTCTGAAGGGAAAAGATACTTAGCTTCTGACTTTAACTTCACTTACAGATACATAGACGATGTGTTGTCCATCAATAATCCAAAATTCGCGGATTACCTGAGCAGTATCTATCCTTCGGAGCTTGAAGTCAAAGAAACCACAGAGACAAATAATTCAGCATCCTATTTGGACATAATGTTGTCCTACGACACTGATGGTCACATGAACACCTCACTCTATGACAAACGTGACGACTTCAATTTCAGCATTACAAACTTTCCTTTTCTGAGTAGCAACATCCCTTCATCGCCTGCTTATGGCGTGTTCATATCTCAGTTGATACGCTATGCCAGAGCAAGTACCAAATATACGGATTTTGTTCTGAGAGCTAGGCGTCTTTCAGAAAAACTTCTCAGTCAGGGATATGTTTGTGACCGACTAACATCGTCACTGAGGAAGTTCTACGGTCGATATGGGGAACTCGTCATACACTATGATGTTCCACTCTCAAGAATGGTGGATGATATTCTGTCATAGACCATTTGAACCATCCAACCAAAGATTGTACTCTATATCTTCCAAAATGGAAGTAACCGGATGTGACAGTTCTACCGAATTGAAGCGACGGGTGTTGCATGCAAGCAGGAGATGCTTACTCTTCCTGGGTACCTGGTCTCACTCCCATATCGGGAGTTCGCTTCTTTTCATATGGTGGAGGTTTTTGTTTGTTTGCTTTGGTTCCTGTTTTGTCCTGATTTTGTATGCCTTCGGTTTCTGATTTTTGAATTATCGATTTTGTGCTGTATACAGGGATATGGTCATTATCCATATTTGTCATGTAGCCAAATGTTAAGATCAAGCCAAAGTTGTTGTGAATGAGAGCAAAAACAAAATATATGTGAATGTGTTACAAAAGGAGCACATGTATGATAGTATCGCTTATTCCAATCTTAAATAAAAGAGTATTCGTTCCTTATATGCGTTGTGATATTATATTTATACTATATAAAGTATTAAAGTAAATTCTATTGTCATTTTTTTTAAAAAGATTATCATGATCATCAGACTCTCAAACCCAAATTTTCGCTTTGCTGTTTTGAAAGATTTCCTGTTGATCTCTTCTTTTCCTATGCATTAAGTTATACGTGTAAGTCATGTGTAGAATGCTATTTTCCCTTTCACTACAGTAAAAATGGGAAATTATGTGTTTTGTAAAGCGTGTTCGTAAAATCCAGTGCCCGCGTTCGTAAAATCCATTTTCCTTACTTGCCCGCATTCGTAAAATCCATTTTCGAATACCCCTGTCCTGTAGAATGCCGTTTAACTCGTGAATACTTCGTTGCCCATGATATATTTTTACGATTCAGATTTACAGATATCCCGTCTTGAAATTCCATGTATAATATGAATTGCAAAAGAACCCTGCTCGGAAATATTTCATATTTATGTGAAAATGTAGAAGGAAAAATATTTCATCTCGTCATTACGCAAAAATTTCAAAATGTAAAAAGAAACGCAAAAGACACATTATAAAGAAATATGTGTACTCGAAGAATCTAGTCTTCGCATTGATACAAGCTGTGTAAGAAAAGAGATATACTAGTACTTTTGACGGCACCCCTTCTTCGTCAAGAACGAATTTGCCTGATTCGTAAAATCCTGCCCGGTTCGTAAAATCCGTTTACCCGGTGTGTTGCATAGGATATAAAGTTCCCGATTCATCCCTCAGATAAAGAAAATTCGATATGAGCATGATTCAATGTAGGTTGTTGCCGAAACGTGTGTGCGTCCACGTACAGACAATGGACATATGACTATCTATCCCTGAGAAATTTTTGGAAAATTTACTCCAGTCGGTGGTTCCTGGGGTGTTTTGGGGCTATTTCTGACTAGTTTCACAGATTTATTACGGAAACAGTAGTTTAATGCTTCCAAAAGCATGTCATAAGTGTCCCTTCTATGGGCACTGCCGGGGGGGGGGGGGGGGGGGGGGCACGTGCCCCCGTGCCCCCCCCCCCCCCCCGGCTGAATCCGCCACTGCCTATATTTCACGCTTGATTGACCAGGTAAGGTAAAAGGAGCTGTTAAGATAAGGCGTAAAATCAGCCCTGAAAAGTGGAATTTTGAAAATTGAAATTTCAAGAACCTTTTCTGGTAAAATGTATACCTAAACGGCATCCCATCAGAATATGAAGTTATTTTTTATCTGTTTTGCATAATATTGCTAATTTTTAGGTCAAAACTTATCTTTATCTCATAGAAATCAATAGAAAACAGAAAAGTTTTATTGAACATTGTTCCCCCCGGATATACAGAAAGCCACTTTTACTGGAGATGTGTATCCATGATACACCTTTTTTGGCAAAGTGGGGTTCTGTATCTCCGGGGGGAACACTACTCCAGAGACGAAAAACTGAAAATGGAAAGGGGGGTGCATTTTATAAGAATCGATCTTTTTGACCATTAAATATAGCACATTTGACTATTTTTCCTCTTTAATCCATCAAACATTGTGTACTCAATATGCTTGAATGAAAGATACAAGAATTAGAAACGAAATAAGCAAGAGTGATGTTCATCTCTCCGTCAATGTATTTTCCGCACTAAAAGGCTTACATTGTAGCCATTGAATGAAGAATAAGACCGTATTTTAAGTTCCGGATTTCATTATTTACCGATTAAAGGAGGTAGAACGTTCGAAATCTATTTCTGATACACAATGTAGACATATTTGATGTCTTTTAGCTTATATTTATCCATTTTAGATAAAATATTCAAAACTGTAAACGTTTTTTTGTCGATATTATCGGATTTTCTATCGGAGCACCCCTACCTCTTTCGACCTTAATTTTACAACCTTAAGAGTTCCTCAACATAATGTAAATCATGTAAAAGGTCTTCAAATACATTATATTTCAATAATGATTCATGTTTTTCTGTGTACGATTCGCCATGCGGAAGAAATAAGTCATGAGATTCAGGGCTAAATACGGCCCTTATCTTAACAGCTCCTTATAATCTTCATTTTCAGCCTTCTTTAATTTCTTTATCAACCAAACTTGTGTGGGTGATGCATCTGGAAAAACGTTGTGCAATATAGGTACAGATGCTGGTCATGTAACCATGTTGCCGTCGAGGTGAGCGCTGTCATCTCTGATGACTCTGTGTTTTCAGATTTCCGGGGTTCTAGATTAGCGGTTTTATCCTTGGGCCTCTTTTTCATTGACCTGTACTTTCACTGTGGCGTATCACGTGATACACAAATGATATGTTCCACGGGAATCATCTTTGATTAAACCAAGTAAATACTGTCTAAATCTACTTTATATGAATTTATTTTAGGCCTATAATATGGTCATTTTTATTAATTATATGGTGGTAATTTATTCTTGTCAAAAATAGACGTATATTTGGAGAACACTTAAGGTGGCTCAATAATCCAAGAATTCTTTGTCAGAGGAGAAAAAAATATTTTGTTTATTTAACATTGTTATCTGATTATTTATATTTGTAATTAAGATTACATATCATCGACCATTTGACTGACCAGTGGTCCTCTGAATATACATATGTAAACCAACCCCGAGATATGTCGCAAAACAATGAATTTTGATAGATAAAAACATGATATATTGATAATGATTCCAGATTGAAAGCATTCTTGAGATCATTTTCACAATAATATCATCAAATATGTATATTTCTTTATAGATAATGCTTTCAAAGAGTGAAATAGCTAAATCTGTTCCAGAAAAGTACATTTTGGGTACCCCCCACCCCAAAATGAGAATCTAAAAAAAAGTACTCAGTACCCTTATTTGACATCAAAGTGATAAGAAGTCTTTGTCAGAAGTTTTTTTCTTCTATATATTTCTCAACGACAAACTCTGTCCTTCGAAAAGAAATATAAAAAAGTACATGTCATCGTTCATTCTGATTTAAAATATTTGGTTGTCATAGTAACGGTTTTGTAATAATTTGCAACAAGTCAAATTAAAATGCCCTGTTCCCTTAGTTGACATTATAAAGATGAAAATATTTGTTAAAAACTGTTATAATTGACATATTTTTCAAGATCAGACTCTAATCTTTTAACAAAAGTACAAGACATTCCGTTTTACCTCGTTTCCATATTGTAAAAATCTACTTGGTTCATGCCGGACGGACGACAGACGACGGACGTACGGCGCGCTATGACAATAGCTCAGGTGAGCTAAAATCAGACACTCCGAGTCGAGATTGTTCTTTCCCAACATTCAGTGAAAGTTTCAAATTCTGATACAAGGAAAAATACTTACATAACTATCATTTATCATCGAAATTAAATAAGAATAAACAAGTTTACAAATGATTTGTCAAAAAAATAAACAAAGAAAAGGAAAGTAACATGTGTACTTCTAGATATCATTGGCAAAGCGTTATTCGAACTTTTCTTTTATAAACTCACCTTTCATGTTTTGTTAGTGTCAGTTAAATGAGTTTTGTCAATAAAGTTCAAGTTCAAGTCAAAGCTTAAAAATGTTTTGTTCAAAATTTCGTATCTGATTCCATCAATCTATTTAGAGAATCGGAAAGATATATATAAGAGAAATAGAACTAAAGTAAACGGAAGCGTTTTTAAATATTTTGACGTTCAAGGTTAGTAAGTGGACGTCAATTCCCTCCCTCGTTCTTGATAATGCGTGCAGTTATCTGTGAAATGGATATATCTTTGAACAAAGCAGGGTTAAAACTAAAATTCATTCGCTTAAATTTTTCAAATAGGGAAACTTTATTCGATAACATCTCGTTGCAAAGTACGAAAGTTGACAAAATTGAAGAAAAATTCTTTAAACCAAAGATTATTAGAGAAACCAAACTTGAAATACCTTATCTATGATATCGCTAAAATCTCCAAGAAATATCTTGTTTCATCATGGATTTAAAAGTTTACCTCCTTGAAATTGTTCAAAGGCAACAGGCGGTTGAATTTCCGCTGATGACGTTCTAAAAACGATACGTTTATGGCGTTAGCCAGGGTGTCTCACTTACGGTATATTTTTTGTATATATAAATTAAACGATACATTTGACTAAATATTTATTAAACTCAGATTGTAGACGATAATTTTCTGTTTCCATCGATACCAAACATGTCGAAATCCGTCACGAAACAAGCGAATTACGGAGGAGTTTGAAGGCCGAAAACTAAAAAAGGCCACATATAAAAGTACTGCACTCGATATCTGATGACGTCAAACGATTATTGAGCCTCCTTAAACAGAAAATTTTGTATCTGTCCGTGCACCATATCATAACATGTGATGAGCATTGAAAAATTTCTGTGCTGTCCGAATATACGTCTATTCTTGATCAGATTAGATAACCATCATATCATTGATGATAATGGCCATATGATAGGCCTAAAGTAAAATTATAGAAAGAAGATTTAAACAGTACTACCTTGGTTTAATCAAAGGTGATTCCCGTAGAACATATCATTTGCGTATCACGTGATACGCCACAGTGACTTTACAGTCAGGGTAAAAAGGTTTCCAACGATCTTGCCATATAGGGTCATACATATTATAGGACTAGGGTCGGGACAATTAATGTATGCTTCGGTCAAATTAGTCCTTGTACCTCCATGTATATTTTGATATACAAGGGCGTAGGAGAAGGGGGCAGCGGGGTCAAATGCCCACAACCATGTTTGTGCCCCCCCCCCCCCAACTTTTCAATCACAAAATTTTATGATGCATTAACATTGTTTAAAATAGCAACATTTGTCCCATAAATCTACAATTTTTCGGTCAATTTTCAATTTTTTTCTTTGGCTCGCTACCGCTCGCCAGTTCTTAGAGACTTTCTGAATAATTTAGTTATTCTGATCCATCCATTATGTACATATTACTTTATCAATATACATGAAGACATTTAACTCAAACTATATAGAATATTATCACACGTACTTGTTAATGATAGAGGGTATAGAAAGTATTTTCTGATAAGTCAATATTTTGCTAAAAAAATTTCCTGGTTCGCTACCGCTCGTCAGACATTTATTTTTGAATTGCACCAGAAATGTTAAAATTTGTGCATACAGAACATGAAACCTCCATTTGCCATATAATGGTGGGGGTATATAGTGATGCACTTGTCCGTCCGTGCGTCCGTCCGTCCCACCTGTGGTTTCCAGACATTTAAAGGAAAAATATTACAGATAATCAATTCATTTCTTGCATATAGCTCTTACACCAAGAAATACAGGTCAAGTTCGAATATGGGTCATGTCCCTCAATTTTGTGCAGAGTTATGCCCCTTGAAACTTAGAGAAATTCAAATTTTGTGGTTTCCGGACATTTAAAGGTAAACCGTTATAGATAATCAATTCATTTCTTGCATATAGCTTTTACACCAATAAATACAGATCAAGTTCGAATATGGGTCATGTCCCTCAATTTTGTGCAGAGTTATGCCCCTTGAAACTTAGAGGAATTCAAAATTTTGTGGTTTCCGGACATTTAAAGGAAAACTATTACAGATAATCAATTCGTTTGTTGGATATAGCTCTAACACCAAGAAATACAGGTCAAGTTCGAATATTGGTCATGTCCCTCAATTTTGTGCAGAGTTATGCCCCTTGAAACTTAGAAAAATTCAAATTTTGTGGTTTCCAAACATTTAAAGGTAAACCGTTATAGAAAATCAATTTATTTCTTGCATATAGCTTTTACACCAATAAATACAGGTCAAGTTCGAATATGGGTCATGATCCTCAATTTCGTGCAGAGTAATGCCCCTTGAAACTTAGAAAAATTCAAAATTTTGTGGTTTCTGGACATTAGAAGGACAACTGTTACAGATAATATATTCATTTCTTGCATACAGCTATTATACCAAAAATTACAGGTAAGGTTTGAATATGGCTCAATTTTATGCAGAGTTGCGCCCCTTCAAACTTGGAAAAAAAATCAATATTTTGTGCTTGCCTGACATTTAAATGAAAACTGTAACAGGGTATATATTTATTTCTTAGATATAGCTTTACATTGAGAAATACAGGTCAAGTTCAAATAAAGGGTCATGTTCCTCAATTTTGTGTTGAATTGTGCACCTTCAAACTTTTTATACATTGATTATATGTAAAATATGCCAGGCGGGGGTATCATTGATCCTTAGATCAACAATAAATTTCATTTTTTTCTTTTTTAATCTCCTAACACCCCCCCCCCCCCTTTTTATGCCCCCGGAGTTACAGATTCGGGGGCATATACTAGTAGTTTTTGGCCTGTCCGTCTGTTTGTCTGTCTGTTTGTCCGAAAAAAACTTGGAAGATGATAGAGCTTTCATATTTCACATGTGTATTCCTTGTGACAAGACCTTTCCATTGATACCAAAATTTTTGATCTCATGACCTTGACCTTGAACTTTGACCTACTTTTTAAAAACTTTAACATTGGGCATAACTTTTGAATGGTAAGTGATAGGGCTTTCATATTTCACATGTGTATTCCTTGTGACAAGACCTTTCTATTGATACCAAATTTTTGACCTCGTGACCTTTGACCTTGACCTTGACCTTTGACCTACTTTTCAAAAACTTTAACATTGGGCATAACTTTTGAATGGTAAGCAATAGGGCTTTCATATTTCACATGTGTATTCCTTGTGACAAGACGTTTTCCATTGATACCAAAAGTTTTTGCCTCGTGACCTTGACCTTGACCTTTGACCTACTTTTCAAAAATTTAAAAATTGGGCATAACTTTTGAATGCAAGGTGATAGGGCTTTCATATTTCACATTTGTATTCCTTGTGACAAGGCTTTTCATTGATACCAAAATTTTTGACCTCGTGACCTTGACCTTTGACCTACTTTTCAAAAACTTTAACATTGGGCATAACTTTTCAATGGTCAGCGATAAGGCTTTCATATTTCACATGTGTATTCCTTGTGACAAGACCTTTCCATTGATACCAAAATTTTTGACCTTGATCTTTCACATACTTAACAGAAAATGAAGTTTATACTAACAAAGAAGCCACCGGGGGCATTCGTGTTTCACAAACACAGGCTATTTTTCCCTTTTTTTTTTTGCTTGTCAGAAATTTTGGGATGTTGTGCCCCTCCACTTTTTCAGGCAGAGCTACGCCACTGATATAAATGAGTAAGTCGATAGATACATATTACAACGTTCAAGCGACACGAAGGATATTTTTAAAAGACTGAAACAAATCTATTCATAGAATCAGGGCTTTCCGCACAAGTCACGAGAACAATTTATAATTGTATACATGCAGTATTACGGGTGGCGAAAGTCAGCAGAAGTACGCATAGTTCATTTCATCAACCAGGAACATCATTAGACATCACACACCCCTGTAGATAACAGTGAAGACGTCCTGTTTTGTGACAAGTCGGATTTCGGTATGAATTATTTCAAGTTTATTTCAAATCTTGTAATACGTATGTCATATACATTATTTTCATTTATCACAGATATTTACAGAAATAGAATGAAAATATCGAGTTGGTCGTCATCATACATGCTGTATATATATATAGATATGTGATTGTATCCATTTATTAAGTTAGAAGTTCTACACACCGTAGTTAAATTTGAATACTAGTAGTTTAATTTAAGTACATTTTTTAACTAGGTCAGTATGTTAATTAAATGAAGAGCAATGATTGTGCTACTATAACGGTCACGTCATCATTTTAAAAATAATTGACATTTGATTGGATAGAGACTATTCGACCTTCAGCACAATGTACAGTATTTTCTTAAAGTGCACTGCACTGAAATGGAGCAAAAACACTAATCTCTCCCAATATAGATATTACAGGGAAGTTTAAACTATTTTGTGTCTGTTGTCGGACAAAAGTATAATCTTGTCAAAACATTCTTTTTGGTACATTACAAAAGCGTACCTTAGAAATTAAAAAAAAAAAAAACGAATAAGAGCATAGCTGTAGATCAATGCATGTTACCAGTACACAAACAACAAGTACATGTGTTATAGAAGAATTTTCACTACTTTGAAAATTTATAACACATGTAACGACAATATCTTAATTTGAAAAAAAAAATGGTTCACAACATTGCTGAAAACACACTAGCTGATAATAAAAAAGGAAAGACAAACTAATAAAGCAGCGGATTGATGTGATCAAAACTATACATGTATATAGTCTTTACCCCCCGTTTACACTATGTTCCCGGCGGCCACGGCGGCCAAGTTTCAAGCCACCGTGGACGAAACGTGGTGACCGTGAGACAACGTAGGGGAACGGGATCGACAATCGTAACTAGCCGTTGTTGCCGGGGCTGACGGGGCAAATGTTTAAACTGTCAAAACATTTGTCACGGCAGCCCACGGTGCAGATGGCCTACTTTAGAAACCGTAGCAAAACGGGTCGAACGCAACGCAACGTGACAGAACGTTACAGACCGTGACAAAACTTGGGACAGTGTCCGTAGCGGAACGGGAAGCAAAAGTATGACTCAACAAATTACGATCCTAGCAAAGTTGAGTTACGGTCTGCCACGTTTAGCTGCGGCTGCTTTAGGGCAGATGCACGTTTTATCAAGGTGAGCTACGGTTTCTTACGGCGAGCTAAGGAAGTGTTAGCCGTTTCGTCACGGTACGTCCCGGCTTGTTACGGTTTATTTCAAGTTCTACTACGGCCTGGCACGGCACGCACGATCACACAAGAAGTATAACAAACCAAACCCTTTTATGCAGCTTTTTGTGTCTCCTGTTCCCGGTTAATCGTAGTGGGCCTTGACAGAACTTGGTAGTCGTGGCCAACTTGATTGGATCGTAACAAACCGTGACAGACCTTATCAGAACGTGACAGGTCGTGAGGAAACGTATAAACGTCCGTAACAAGCCGTAGGTTGAAACGTAGTGCGCCGTCAGGTCTCCGGGATTCAGGAGCTGCGGCTCGTCAAGGACACCTTGATAGACCGTGCGAAAACGTAACGAGACCTAACAGAACTTGAATACCAAGATAAAAACTGCCAAAAATTATACGGTGTGCTACGTTTTTGGCCGCCGTGACTGCCGTGGTCGCCGGGAACATAGTGTAAACCTAGGTTATATAATGTATATTGCATGTTGTCAAACATAAGGAAAAAATACTTAAAGCATACACCACCGTGGGGTATCACGTGATACACAAATGATATGTTCCACGGGAATCCCCTTTGATTGAACCGAGTAAATACTGTCTAAATCTACTTTATATGAATTTATTTTAGGCCTATCATATGGTCATTATTATCAATTATATGATGGTAATTTATTCTGGTCAAGAATAGACGTATATTTGGAGAACACTTAAACAGAAAATTTTGTATCTGTCCGTGCACCATATCATAACATGTGGCGAGCATTGAAAAATTTCTGTTTAAGTGTTCTCCGAATACACGTCTATTCTTGACCAGAATAAATTACCATCATATAATTGATAAAAATGACCATATGATAGGCCTAAAATAAATTCATATAAAGTAGATTTAGACAGTATTAACTTGGTTCAAGCAAAGGGGTTCCCGTGGAACATATCATTTGTGTATCACGTGATACCCCATGGTGATACACGACACTAAAGAAAAATTAATAAAGCAAACAAAAGCTTTCAATTTAAATGTAATTCTTTTTTGGTCGTATTGCAAATTTTAAGCAATTCCGGTCTATAGGTTGACGTTGTCTGTCTCTCTGTCTGTCCGTCAACAAATTGGTTAAGTTTCTGGTTTAAACAAAATCTCGGGAACTTACAGGAGCTCGGCACCAACAAAACTCAATGATATACGCCCCTTCTCTATTTTAACTTTAAATAAGATACAGAGAAGAAAAAGGAGCGTGACATCGAGCTTCCGTGCAAAACACATAACATTATACAGGTAGGTTGCCCATGACAAGATCTTTCAATTTATGCCGTAATATTTGACCTAAAACTTTGGCCTACTTTGAAAAAAAAAACTAATTTTTGGAATATGCCATTGTACGTGTAGGTTCCATTAGACGCGAGTTTCATTTGATATCATGGCCTTAAACGTAGTGATCTTGCGTCAATGACCTTAAAGTTTGACCTTCTTTTGAAAAGGAATTAAAAAACTGGCCATATCTCTATAAGAGACATGGCTTTGATATTTTATATGTAGATTTCTTGTGATATGAGCCTTCACTACTATGACCTTTAACCTATTGTGAGCTTGACCTAGTCACCTTTGAAAATTTATGGGTTTTTTTACCCATATATACAAGGCTTGTAGTACGTAAGTAATTTTGTGCAATATAGGTTCAAACATATGGGTATTCTTTAACTTTTTACTGACAAAAACTTACGTTGCAATCCTGCTATATATGTAACCGTCTTTAGCGGTGCTTTATTTTATTTTGTTTTACCGATGAGAAAGAAATTATATTTTAACCCTTCCCCTCCCCTTCCCTCAAGAAAAGCAAATCAAGAGGATCATGAATAATAAATGAGGAGTGAGGGGTTGAACTCTAACTTCTACACCAGCGACCGGTTACCTATTCCTTTCAGAAGGGAGCTCGACCGAGGAGTTTGAGATTGAGCTTTCAAAAGAAAAAACTGGACAGAGGACTTTTATAATGAATTTGTTCTTGTCCATTACATATCATTTGTTCACTACCATTAAAGTTCCATTTTTATTTTGCTTTAAGAATGAGCTCAAATCCGGCATCGGTTGAAATAGAGGGGGCAACTCCCCCTGGATACTTACCTACCGGATTTGACAACTTGAAACAAGAGGCCACATGGCTTTACGAGGACCATGTCAAACTCAACAAGAGCCTGAAGTACTATCAAGAGAGCTTTGCTGGTAATCATATATAACAACTCGAATTTAAGGTAGAGGATCCCTCAGGTCTCGGATGCTAATATTTCCAAAATTTCTATTTTTTACAATATTTTCTTTTTCATATTCGAAATTTGTGCTAGACCTGATATACAAACCAAATAAAATTTGTGGTTTCATGATTCTCATGAGAACGTAAGGAGTCTGAACTTTAACATTGGACCCTATGGGAAAAGTAAGAAAATACACATTTTAGAGGTGATTAAATGTATCTATAAAATTTTCTTTTCCGAAAAATATGTTAGTTTGATACTCTGAACAATATTCTGAAGAGACAAAAATAGGGTATCCAGGCACAAATTTTTCAAAATTCTGACCTGAGGGATACTCTACCTTAAAGAACAACCATGCATACGACGGTCACATGTTCGTGTGCAGATATTTGGAATAGAAGTGCTTACTTACAAATTTAAAATTTTTTTTAGTAATTTGCGATGCAAGAGATAGCTCTGATAGAAAAGGATTTCCTAAGATTTCTTGAAGAAATTAAAAAAATCTTATTTGTCACCAATTCTTATGTTGAGCACGCTCATTTTGGAGCCATTGTCAATTTCAGAGGAGGAGCAGAAAGCACGAGAATTCAAAAACGAGATACTTAACATAAAGGAAGAGAACCGTCTTCTTAAACTTAAGGTAATTCCTGTATAACATCGTTATACATGATTTTTTTTTATATTTCTTTTTCCTATGCGGATCTTGAAGAATATCCAGGGGACCCAGCCCGGGGGGGGTCCCAGGCTATGATTTTGAAAAAAAATACTCGCAAAAACGGGAAAATTAGGTACATTGAAAAAATCCAGGGGGGCAGTACCCCACATGCCGAAAGATCGCCTGGGTACCCTGGTGATCGTTGCACCTACCAGGGCTGCTCGATATGGTGTGTATTTAAGGATTTGAATTTTATCAGGCATTTTGCATTATTTTCTAGATAATCCCCTTCATTATCTATACGCTTTTGCCACTGGTGTTTAAGGGCCTCAATACCACTTTTAAAGAACTCCTTATCTTGACTGGTCCTAAAGTCATTCACTGCAAGTATGACGTCATCATCGGACTGAAAGTGGACCCGTGCCAGAAATAGCTGCTTTCAGTTCTGAGAATAGATGAAAGTCTGATGGAGCAAGATCAGGTAAATAAGGCAGATGCTCAATCCCATTAAAGTCACAACCATGAACGGCAGCCATTGTGAACAGCAGCATTGTCCTGATGGAACAACACACCTTTAACTATATAGTCAGCTTTCCGCGGTGCTGAAGTTTAATTTTTCCCGTAACTGTTTCAGAAGTGAAGCATAGTATGTGCCATTGATTTTTTGTCCTTTTTGGAGATAATCTATCAGCAGAATACTTTCTGCAACCCAGAAAACCGAGACTCACAACATATCAATCAGCCCTCGTTTTGATGACCCCAACCCGCATGTTTGTGAATGGAGAGCTACGTGTCTGTTAAAAGATTTAAGTAACTTTTTTGTATTTATAATCATTGAATTTATTTTGTGCTGATTGAAAGAAATGAAATAGTGAAATACCTTTCAGACAGCAATATTTGTCATTCCAGCTACACGAGTGCTCTGAGCGAGAGGTAACACATAGGGAGACGTTAAAAGAATTGATAGCGATCAAGGAAGAGCGGGCGATTCTACAGAAGAGAGTTACCGAGGATGAGAAGCTTAGGGAATATACCGAGACGCAGGATGCCGAGATTAGGACGCTCCAAGCCAAGGTTCGAGAGCAGCATCGTCATATTGACGATTACCAGCGTGACCTGAGGGAGCTGAAGGACAAGGTAGTGAAATATTGTCCATTGCAATTTCAAAGTATAGTCAAAGGAATGATTGAACACGTTGTATGCTTTCCATGGAATGGATGTTTTATTATAATCTCACATATTCTATCATGTTTTCTGTCTTTTACAGCTGCAGTCGACTCAGTTTATTGCGGACATGGAGTCAGGACATCGCAAGTCCTTGGAAGGAAACGTCAAAAAGCTGGAGAATAAGCTACATATTCTGACGAGGTCTACATTGCAGCCCGAAGATGAGGATGCTACCTTTTGTAAGACGCCAGAAAGAGGACGCTTCAAGCGACATCGGATAGACGAATGTCGACGCTGCCACACGTGTCTACCATCGGACACGCTGTGTACATTCCACGCCAAAGCCCCCATACAAGTCCTGATTAAAGACAGTAACGGGCACATCAGCCGCCCGGACAATCAGAAATTCTGGCCCTGCTGTGGAAGGACCGGTACCAAAGAACCAGAGGGATGTAGAAGTCTGCCTGAACATGACCTTGGGTACTGAGTGTCTGTTGTTAATCATGCCCTTGTTTACCGCCATGACAACGTTGCCACCCGTGCTCTTGAAAAAAGCTCCCTATGTTTTACCATGCATCAAATTCTTGTTTTCCATGACCCCTTCAATTGGTCAACAATTCTAAATTCTAAATGGTTGCCACTTCAGACTATTTTTGTACATCGTACCATGCATGGTTGCCAGTTACATTGTGTTTTGTCTCATTTATGATATCCATATGAGATTTGATATCCAGAAAACATTACTTAAGCAGAGATTTTATATATTTTGTACAAGTTTTACTTTTTAGAATAGTCCTGTTAGAAACTGTCAATATTCATTGCAATAAGTTGAAAAGGACATATTTTACTTGTATTTTAGATTGCATGAAGATAAATGTGCATGTACATATATATATAACATGTAGATTGAAAGAAGTCGATGTGAGTTCTGTATGTGATAGCGTAAAGAAAATCCTGAATTGCTTGTACTTACGATGTTCGTATATGTGTAAACTGCAAATAAAAGCTTTTGATTAAATTAGTAGCTAGTTTCCAAAAGTTTTTTTTTTCTTTTTTGGATTGAAAGGAGATATTTTTCTTAAAGAAAATTCAAAGATACATCGTCTGATTTAGTTATGATATCTTCTTCTCATACACAGCCAATTATGCCTCATATGAAATTAATGTGAAATTTACATGAACTTAACATTTTAAAAGTTCATATGAAATTTACGTGAAATGAGCACGAACATGAAATTTGCATGAAATTTTTAACATGAAATTCATGTGAAGTTTCTGAAATGAATTTCATATAAATTCAATTTTGCATGAAGATCACAGAAAAATTCATATGAAGTTTATTTGAAATATTTTTTCAAATACTGAATCTTACGTGAAGTTAATATGAATTTTACATGTACATGTACTTTCATTTGAAATTAACATGATGCTCATTTCTGAAGTATGAATTTGATGTGAAGCACAATTGACTGTGTATGCGATGTCTGTCCATCCGTTTGTCGTAACACTCTGTCCAAGTGTACTTGAGGGAAAGCCTTTGTCCGGAGCATAACTTCTCCCCCTCCCCCTCGGTCAATGCATGGATTTCAATGATATTTCACACAATTGTTGTTAATGACCCATGGATGTGTCATAATCGTAAAAAAAGGTCAAAAGTCAAGGGGCCCTTGATGGGTAAACCTTGACTGTCATGTACGTTGCATAAACCTTGTCCGGGCCAATACTTTTAAAACCATCTGCAAGGATTTCAGTAACTGTTCTCTGCTAATAACATTCAAGGATGTTTCATGATCTTAGTCGTGCAATGCACTTTTGATGGATAAGACTTCTCCTCTCAATAATTCCTTTCTCTATGCATCAATCATGACCATTGAACTCAGCAGTATTTCACTTAAAATTGTTGCCTGGGACCCAACAGTCTGTCATGATACTGAACCACTGTCATTGGTTTATGGTTATGCTGGTTTTTTTTTTTTTTTTTTTTTTTTTTTTTTAAGTTCGGGCGTATTATGTATCGTAGGCGGTACTTTTGCTAGATTGAACATATTAACCCTTTGATCTTAGGCAGTGGCTCCGGATACGAACGTTCGTATCTTTAGACCTATGTCTCGGCGTACGAACATGTTTCTAATTGGTCTGTAACTGTCACGTGACCAATAGATTGAAAAATTCAAAGCTACATCGGTCAAATTTTCTAAGTTTTGGTGACGACTTTTTATTACACTGTACGAAAATTTCTAAGTTTTGGTGACAAGTTTTTATCACGAATTTTTCTAAGTTTTGGTGACGACTTTTTATAAAGATTTTTTCTAAGTTTTGGTGACGATTTGTCTGGTCAAGTCGTCACCTGGTTACGACTTGACTAGACAACTCATCACCAAAATGGTCAGGTTACGAGTTGTTTTTTTGTTTTGTTTTTTTTTTTTTGGTAACGAGTTGTCTTGGTTACGAAGTGTCCTGATACCATTGAAATATAAATATATGCAGTCTCTCTCTGATCTAACTTGTTCCTGAGTGATGATTATCGTGATCGTTGCTGTTGATGATGATGATGACGACGACGACGATGAGGATGATGATGAGGATGATGATTCAAACAAAAGTAAGATACTAGTACTGGAATAACATATGACATTGTCGCTAAAAAAAAATGCCAATTTTGAGTCAATTGACAGTAATTGATATTTTATATTAGAATCCTGTGGATGAATCTTTTTTAAAAACTAATAAACAAAACGATCAACAATGTCCAGAGATGTTTTGATGACTAGAATCGAATGTTTTGAGGTAGTTAAAGTTGTTCAAGGACTCATAAACAGTTTATAAGTCCTTGGGCTGTACATTTCCTAGAAAGTGAGAAAACAAATAGTACTGCAATGCCGAAACCAAAGGGGAACGGTCTGGCGTATTTTATACTCTGCAACGGGGCAGTTGGTGAATGAGTTACCCGCAATATATGCAAGATCAATGCAGTGGCGGATTCACCCCCCCCCCCCCCCCCCCCCCGGCAGTGCCCAAAAAAGGGGGCACTGACTTATGACATGCTTTTGGAAGCATTTAACTACTGTTTCCGAAATAAATCTATAAAATTAGTCCACAGATTTGAATTAATTTTCCAAAATTTTCTCAGAGATGGATATATGTAACAAAGTCGGGAAGGATGCATTGCTGCCGTCCATCGTCTGTGCGTGTCATCTCTTTGAAATGAATAAATTAGAATTGTTTTGGACAGATTTAGATCAGCTTCCTCCAAGAATTTTGCAAAGAGTCAAATATACATGTTTTTCTTTATTCTTAGAATCGAATTGCCAATAAATAATTTTCAAAACCTTTCTATCTGGACGATGCAGGGAATGGGGCACTCGTAATCTCTTGTTTGTCAAAGAAATTTTTCATTTACTTATTCAGGCTTTGCCGTACAAAAAGTTACCAAACAAGCGCGGATCTAGAGCGATGGTAAGGGGGTCAAATTCCACATGGAATTTGCAAAAAAAGAATGCTGATTTTTTTTCTTAGTTTTATGTGAATTAACAGCTGGACACCCCCTTTTTTCCTTGGACTGACCCCCTGCCCTTTCAAAACATTCTTTGATCTGCCAATTTCCTTTGGAAATCCTGAACATATGTTGACTTCTGCATTCCGTGAAAAAACCATACAGCATCAGAATTGGCGAAATGTTTTCCGCCTTCTAAATTCAGTTCAAATACTTCAGATGCTAGTCCGACTTGCAGACCTACGACGGTGATATCCGTTTTGTTTTTGTTTTTTTTTTTCCGTCGACGAAAAAACAGATATCACCGTCGTAGGTCTGCAAGTCGGACTATTCAGATGCAACCAAATTAATTCATTTTTTCAAAATTTTCTCGGGGAGGCCCCCCATACTCCCACCAATGGGAGGGGAAACCCTCCCCATACCCTCCCCCATTCGGCCCTTTGGGCCTTGCAAGTGTTTCCCATAAAAAAAAATGTATTTACGTCCCTGGTGCCCGGCAGTTTGGGTTCTGGATCCGCCCCTGGACTATGTCGGGTGCCAAAACTTAAGAATACGGAATCAACGAAACCGAAACCGTTTTACATACTAAGAAAAGGCATTTTTGTTACCACTTCCGTTACACAAATCTGCAAAGCTGATTATGTGTGAATAATCGCAATTTTTATCCAACTCGGACAATATTATTCGTAACAAGGGAGTCCATATACTGCCATAACCAATTTTATGTAAATATGGCACTTTTTATATGGGTTATACTCTCGTATTTGAACTAAGTAAATGGTAAGTAAAGCTCCATTTCAATCGTCTGCCCAGTGCCCGTTGTGGTACCCCCATTGTTAGTATTTGATAGTCATACTGGTCGGGTACATATTATCGCCGGGCACATATTATTGCCACTTCGTTTATATCTCTGCATGTTGTTGATGTAGGAATTTCAGTGGCGGATCCAGCGCCCCCTTTGCCGGGGGGTCAAGGGGCGAATTTTGCTGATTTTGACTGAAAATAGGCCAAAATATAACCTGTTTTTGGAAAATATTTGGTCAGTGCCGGGGGGGCGGGCGCCCCCTCCACACCCCCCTGAATCCGCCACTGAATTTCATTTTTTCACCATAATTACATCTTTGATACATGAAAGGGTAAAAAAAATTTCAGATAATTCCATACCCTGCAAATACTGAATTTTATGATAGAAAGTCAGTAAATCTGAATGTATTTTCCCCGCCTCCCC
The DNA here is from genome assembly GCA_033119305.1 of Pinctada imbricata. Classification (NCBI taxonomy): domain Eukaryota; kingdom Metazoa; phylum Mollusca; class Bivalvia; order Pterioida; family Pteriidae; genus Pinctada; species Pinctada imbricata. The sequence continues at coordinate 11,452,049 of VSWD01000010.1, read as the reverse complement.
GGGGAAAGGGTAGGTCACTTCGTCTTACTATATCTCTTTGGTTTTCGAAAAAAATTGTATGAATTTTTCACATACAAAAAGAAGAAAGTTCAAAGATTTAAATAATGTAAATTTTGTCCAAAAAGTCTAAGATTTTCAGTAAACTGGTGGAGGTGGCGATAATATGTACCTTCCCTTCCTTCAAACTTGGTCCAACCCTTACGTCCAAGAATCATCGGTTAACAAGAACTGATCATCAGATTTTCATGAAACTTGGAAGAAATGTGTATCAAGGGTTCTTCTTCCTTCAGTGGAAATTTCATTAAATTGCACGAAGAAATAAAGATTTTAGAGTAAAAAACATTGAAAAAAGTGGCGATAATATGTGCCCGACCAGTACAGAGAAAAGGAAAACTCCCTATAAATATTTGATTGAGAAACTACTCAATTCTGATTTTTCTTCAAAATTCCATTATCACTACATATTTTGAGTATGACCTTGTAGGGCTGTCACGATTCACCGCGGTTCTCGATTCACCGCGGTTCTTGGCGACGGTTCGATACACGATACGAGATTCGAGGCCGTATCGTAGATTTACGGTTCGTTTTCAGCATTAAGTTTTATCTTTAAAAAATCAACATGGCGACGCTCGACGTCGGGTAGTCAAAGATAACTTTAAAAGTCGCTCCTTTATATCGTTATATCAGCGATTGGGAAGGCCACGCGCCCTGCGACATAGTCTCATTCTGATAAAAAAAAAAATGGCTGATAAAAAAAAAAATGGCCCATAAAATTGGCAACTCGCGTGCCCTGATGTGCATCATGTTTGGTCTCCAAATCATGTAGATCTACACCAGTAGCAGTAACGTGTGGATCACAACTTACTGCACATGGCCAGTCACTTCTGCTCCGTTCACCCGAATTATAATACAATATTGATTTTTCTCCGACATTCTTTTTTATTCTCGTTCTGCGCCTGAGATTTAAATCCCCAACGTCCACTTACGTATCTTATTATGTCATTTTAAGCGGTCAGTCAATGGATTCAAATTGAAATAATAAATTTGTACAGGAATGTCAATTGCAGTCAACCCCCTTTCCCCTCTTCGCAAAGTTGAGCATGACGTTGCCCATACGTGGACACGAAACATAGTAACAGGATAGGTGGCTGAAAGTTTCTATGATATGTCTGTAAATTATTCATTGGAAGTAGTAAAATTGGGAATTTCACAATTAAAAATGTGCAAACATTGATGTGTTATACAAACATTGTACATGTAAGCAAAGAAAATTGATCATTTTTGGAATGGCCCTTTCGTGAAGAAAGATGGCCCATTGATTTTGAGAATGGCCCATTGAAGTCCAAGTGGATGGGACCATAGTCATATTGAGCAAGTTTGCCTTCCCGATCACTGTGATATTGTTACATATTGCTGAGTTTTGTACTTTTTTTCCCAGTTTTAGTCAATACAATAATTATCAAAGCATTCAAATTATGAATGATTTTAATTTGTTAATTGTTGTTAAACTTGTTTCATTAAGATATCTGACGAATTACAGAAATGGCTACATATCTACATTAAAAATGATGTATCGTGATATGAATCGTATCGTGAGTAAATATCGTGATACGTATCGTATCGTGAGCTTAGCGTATCGTGACAGCCCTATGACCTTGTTGAATTATTCCCCCTAGCTTTCATTGTCTTTTATCATAAGCCCTTTTCACATAACTGCATTTTGTGGAAGGCAAGTACCGACTTTCATGACGTCACAGTTAAAAAGTGATTGTCCTTGACGTCATATTGCAGGTTCTTATTTTGTCCTCCAAATACATTTATTACGTACTGGACCGCATTTATGTGAAAACGGCTTATTGCTTCAATGTAGTAATCTGAGATTAAATCATGGGTGTTATGTTACACAAAGTAGAAAAAAACTATTCTCCCTTCTCTCTCTATGTATATATGAATATATAAAGTGAATCATCAAAAGTGCTGATATCCGTGATTCTGCATGCATGATGCATATAAGAGGGAGTCAGTACTAGGGCTTCCCCTATCTGCCTATCATACTCACTGAACCTGCTTTTAGATTAACTTGCACCCACAGTGAGAGAATGCCTCAGTAGTGATCGACCCTTCAATTTTTTTTGGAAAAAGAAATGTTCTTTTAATATGAACCTAAGGTCAAATAACAAATATTGTACAATGGAAAAGCATACGTATTACATGTAGAATGCCGAAGAACATGTACGTATGTTGATAAGAAAAAATGTACTCTTCCTAAATGTAATACATGTATATATTTTGTACTTACCTCAAATATGACTTAGCCATAAAATATTGGATCCATTGATGCCAATATATTATGAGAAAAAAAATCTACACATGAACTACATGTATTAAATAAAACTCGTAATTGTTATCTTGCTTTCTTAAAATAAAAGCAAAACTATTTAACCTTTAAACCATCATTTTAACTTTAAATAATTAATCTCATTTATATGTACATAGCTTCAAGTTGAAAGAGATGATGAAAGTTCAAACAACAAGTACGAATTCTTTATAAAAGATGGAGCCAACATTTGACCTTAGTGGATATGAGCCGCCTATTTCTCTGTGGCAGATAGTAGAACAGCATGTACCTAAACATGAGCATGAGGAGATCAAGAATATGCTAGGACAGTCTCTAGTGGACCAAAGCCTTGAACTTCATAACGAGGTAAACTCAGTGCTCATGCAGTGTTAAAGTGTATGTATTAGATATGAATGTCACTTTTAGGTTTTTCCACAGGCTGAAGAAATTGCTTGGGTATGAGTACAGAGGTATGTAACTAAAGCGGATACAAAATTTTCAACCAGTGGATTTTTCTACCTCAGTCATATTATGGAGCAGGTATTAAGAGTTTGCTTTGTTCATCCTTCAATTATTCCAACTTTCTGTCGGTTTGTCATACTTAACAATTGTGTCATACATTTTGATACACATTTATATGGATCAAATGATGACAATTTGATTATCTGATGCTAAAATGTATAGGTTCCTAAAGCCCCTTAATACTAAATATCTGCAAGATCAAAATTTGGTCTTGAATAAAGCGAATGTTCTTGCATGTCATAATTGAAAATCAATATCTATAGTCTATATTCCTTAGCCTATTTTGAAGTTTGACCTACATGAATTGACCCCAACAACATAAAATGGCCCAAAAATCAGTGGGTAATTTCTTTATATATATCTTGATTTAATTTTAATTAGTGGTAGGGTTTGTGAATTTTCATCTGGAAACTAAAATTTGGGGTCTACTTTTCCAAAGAGGAACTTGACCTATTGACCATGCATAAATTATAAGATGGTATCATTCCATAATTATATGTAATTCATTATTATATCATAGAAATTTCCTCATAGAACCAGTATCATATTGTAGTTAATACAAACTATTTGATTTATATGAATTTCAGATTGAAACCCTCCTTGACATTTGGAGAGATTACAGAGATGAGACAAATGAGAATTGTAAGACCAAGTTACCGGAACCTCCAGGACTAAGAGAAAGACTGGTCCAGGAGCTGCAGTTCTTTATACAGAATGTCAAAGAAAAGTCCAAGAATATGGGAATGTAAGGTTCCACTAATTATATATGTGAATAATTACTTAACTTTTAAACATAGTTTATATTGAAAATATTATATTAAAAACAAAAATTCAACACATAAATAAATAAATAATGGCTTCATTTGTTTATTTTGTAGTAAAATGTCTAAATTTTGATGTATTTTTTGGTGGATTGCATCAAGCAAAGGTAGTCTTTAAAATGGTGAAACCCATGCTTTACAATTTCTATGATAAATCAATTATTAATTTGACTTGGAGAATGGTAAAGAGCATTTCATTATGGTGTTTTTGTTCATATAAATTCAGGAATGCTGAAGATGTGCTACATTCCAGACACAACATGGATATTCTAGAGTATGCTATGGAAGGAAAAAGTATGTCATAACAAAGTGTATACTTAATTACTGATCATTGCATTGTAGATTGGAGCTCAATCAAAGCCCTGAAAGTGAATCAATTTTTACATCTAATTTGTATTATTTAAACATACAAACAACCTATTCAAATAAATAATATTATTCACATTTCATTTATAAATGAATTTTGATGTTAAACAGGATGTTGGTAGCCTTTGTCTTATGGTAATATAATAATTAGGATTTCATCTGATCAAAAGATAATTCATCAAAATTTATGAAAATATTAACATGAAAAATTATTGTTACTTTCTACTGCAGGACCTGGGACATCACGGGGTAATTCTAGACCAGGTACAGCTAGATCACGAGATGGCAGGGAAACACCAATGATATCCACCCCTACTAGCAGTGATAGGTAACTTTATTTTATATTCATCAAAATCATACAGATTTTGGTATATCTATCAGAATACATGTGATGAGTTTGTCAATTTACAAAATATTCTCAAATTCTGATGTTGATTGTCTTGAAATTTTTAAATCCCAGCTGTTATAAATTTTTGTTAAGTTTTAATTTGTTTAGAAAGCTAATATTAATCATTTAATTTCATGTTCTGTAAATTTTCGTTCATAGAAGATTGAGATAAAATCTTGTATAATATTTTGTATAATTCTATGGAACTTTTCATCAATGCATTTTGTAATTTGATGTAACATTTTTTTGCAACATCAGGGCATCAGCTGCTTCAACACTCAGTGAGGAAATTGAATCCATGAACGACAAAATGAATTTCTTAAAGTTTGACGAAGTTGTTCAACATCTAAAGTAAGTTAACTTGGTGAAAATCTTTTGATGAAATTTTCTGTCAGTCAGTTACATCTCTGGTTTTCACTGACTGAAAATTAAAATGTTCACACAGATTGAAAATCAAACAATAAAAAATAATGTATGCAGCAATTATTCTAGTGCATATTCCTTGGGAATCACCAACCCTATTACCTCCCTTAATTCAGATCTGCACATATTGACACACTATAGAAATTTTCGTTCCTTTAATCAGGGAGACTTTAGAGGATGAGATAGAGACGCTGTTAAGTGACATCCACTTTCTGTACGAGTGTTTGGATGATGAAGCAACGTACAGGGCAGAGACACAGGGTACTTACTCAAGGGAGCCTTCTATAGCATGGTATTGTCTACTTATATAGTTGTCTGTAAAGATTATTTAAATGAAATATTAGTTTTGAAATGAAGATCTATGAGATTTTTCCGAATGCATTTACTATTATTTTAGTGCAACCAAATTTTGCAATAGCATGCCTGAATAGAAGGACATAGTATGGTAATCATGCCTTGTTTACATAATAAGTCATTACAAATTCAAATCTTAGCTTAGGCTTGAATCTGAGCACACTTGACACCTCTAAACTTTTAATCCTGCTACACATACAGTATTAATGTGCTCCTTAGATTCCATGAAATTTTGCGCCTTTACTGTATCTATCAGTCAGCTAGTTGGTCTGAGTCTCCCAAAACAGATGAAACTGATACATTCTTCAATTTGAATTGGAGGACCATTTTGGAAATTCAAATCTTTGTGAATAAATGCGTATTGATATTAGTAATCCTGAAATGATTTTAAGTCCAGTCATTGTCTTTTTGAAATTGATAATACCAGATTCTGAGTCTGCATTCAATTAATATGATTTGGCATGCTGATATCAGCTTTCACAATTATAGAAAAAACTAACATGATTTCTGTTGTGACGGTGTAATTGTGAATTTATCATATTCCAGAGCTCCAAACAGAAAGATCAAAGATGGAGCAGGAATTGTTGTCGACTGATTTAGTGCCTCAACCAAAAATTCCACCACAAAGAGCGGCACGTCCCATAGGAAACACTGTACCTCTAAAGTAAGCTTGTATGAATATTTTTAAAAATAATTAGTGACAATTATTTATATTATCAGAGATTAAAAGTCAATTAAATACCAGTATGTGATAATACATTGAGCTATGCAACAAAAGGGGTAAGAAAATGAATTTGACACTGAATGATTGAGTCTGACATTTCTCTATTATAAAAGGGCAAAAAGAAAAGGCGTGGAAAATTACATATAGTATTTTGATGTTTTTTAAATGTAACAGAAATCTATAGCATCTTAGATAGGATATTTTCTCATCTTTGCATGGTTTTAAAATTTTTCTTGTAGGAAATTGGGAGGACAGCTTCCAAACTCATTGAAGATAAAAGTGAACGGTTTGACAGGTGTAGATTCTAAAAATGATTCAGGTCATAGTGTAAGACTGACAAACGATAAACAAGCTACAAGGCCTGGACCCATGAGGGCCTCTCATGCCATATCACTCGGCCATAATAATTCTAGTACAAACAGTCCAAGTGATATTTCACAGAACAATTTAGTAGGAGTTGTCAGGGTTGGTAAGAGGCCTGATACAATGTCCGGCATTATAAAAGGATCAGAGAGTGCTACTTCAGACTATGACAGTATTACAACTCCTCACCCTCCGTCTGGACCACGCCCACAGGTACGACCGTCATCGGCAGACAGGTTCAGAAGAATGGTCCAGGATTGTAGGAATTCAGAGTGATATATCTTCTAGTGTTCTGTTTGTAGGTTTGTTGTTGATCTCTGTACTGCGTACCACACTGAACTCACTCATCATGTCGGTTGGTGTGATCACAATTATTCCAAGTTCTGTGATATTTTTCATAAAAACGTTGATATGTTATATATAATTTAAAAATGCATAGACTACGATGTGTTGATTCTTCAGTGATTTAGATTAAATTGAATCAATAATTGCCAGTATTTTATTGAAGTATGAAACTTGTTTTCTTGCTGTCTGAATGCACATGATCATAGAATATCCAACATGTATATATGTCATAATTATTTGTAAAGGTGAATTTCTGAGTCATTAGATTGAGCTTTGTTCAATATACTGATCTGTGCAAAATGTAATATTTAAGACAATTTTTCATTGTCAGCCTTTATCATTGATCTTTGCTTATTGATTAAAATGCACTGATTGTCAATTTTTTGCATCTTTTAGTTAAATACAAATATAATACATTAGCTCTTGAGTCAAGCAGGAAGCAGAAACTGAGTCTTATCTGAACAAATATTAGAGATAGTAAATGTATTTTCCTATTAGTTATTAATAACCGAAGGTCAAGGTTTTTAGTTTATAGATAAAAACATCAAAAAATTAAATGAAAGGTCTTGTAATTAACAATGCACATATTAACCATGAACATTTCTTCTTAAAAGATTGTAGAGATATTGCAATTAGTGCATTTCTTGAAAGTAGGTCAAGGTCAAGTACACTAGGACTAAGGTCAAGTATCAAATGACAGCTCTTGTCAATATGAATGCACAAGTAATTACAAAGCTTAAGCTGTATTGGTTCATAAGTTGTGGTCAATATTAGAAGTTCTAAAATGAGGTCAGTCATGAAGATCAAGGTCAAATGTTCAAAAGTAATGGTCAATGAAATGATCATGAGGATGACATATAAACATACCATCTTTACAGATAATATAGATATTGCCAAAAGAGTACTTCTCTAAAGGTAGAACAACATCAAAAGTCAAGGTACGAAAAAAAAAAGCTTTCATAATGAATGCACCTGTGAAATATCAAAACTTATCTACCTTGGTTAAAAAGCTATATCCAATATTAAAGATTTTGTTTAAGTTCTAAAAATGTGATCAATTATAGAGGTCAAAGTCATGGTATCAATGAAAATACTGCTTTCTTGCAATATGAATATCTTTACATATGAAAGGGATATTGTGTGATTTCCTAAAAGTAGGTCAAGGACATTAAGTCCCTTATATAGATCAAGGTATCAAAACCTCTTGTTACTAGTTGAAACGAATCTAAGCTGTATCTGATTGTGGCTCAAAACTTATGTCCATTAAATATTAAGTTTTTGACAGACACAAATGACGAAAACAATACAAGCTGGGGATGTATTTTCAACCACTTGATCCCTGAACAGCTGAATTAAATAAAAAAAAATTGTAACTAGAAGGCAGGAATATGCATTGTGAAATACAAAATGATATCACTTACCAATGGAAAGTTATACAAATGTGTTATTGTCACTTTGACCGTTGCTTTAGACCTTCTAGTATCGATAAGGGCTTTTTGCTTTGTCGCTGCTGAAAGGGGGCATTAATGATTCTCAAACATTTGTTTCTCATGAAGTGATTTTTGCCAATTAATAGTTTCAAAATAAGATGCTCTCCTCCATAGAGGACTTGCAGTGATGATGAATTAAAGTATAGGTTTTTTTCACAAACACAGTTCACAGTTCTCAATGTGGTCTTGGACAATGAATATGTTTCAAAATAGTATGTACTTTATCTTTGATTGTGTTTTGGTACAATGTTATAAGAAAGTGATTATGTGATCTTGGACATTGAATTGTTACAGGTACATGTATATTGCATAATGCTTATGCTCTTTGACCATGATTTGCTATGGTGACATGTCATAGGGTATCGGTGTTACACCAACACATTTGTACGACCACTTGAGCATTGCCAAGAATCTACTGACGGGAAACATGCTCTTGATTTATTCCACGCAGTCAGCATATATTTTGGAGTTTTCTTACGTCAGTTTCGATGTCATATGAACATAGCATATTTGCATTATTTGAATCATTTTGAAGTTGTACTGCGACGTATGGATTCATTTGAGCGGCGCAACCTCTAACGAATTTCGGTTTGACATTGTACTCTGTGAAGATTATTCATTTAAATATAGTACTTTTTTTTCTTGTTGTCATTGGCTCTATCTATTTATTCCCTATATCTCGTGAGAATGTGTCGTGTTATTGTCATTGTTAAGGATTTCCTCCTTTGTGTTGTCTTCGATATTTTTTTAACATAATTTTCACACTCTTCGGCCATATTTCATTGTTTAGATTTATGATCACTGAAGATTTAAGTACCCGAAACGTGCATGTCCTCCTTTAATATCGATGATATTTTTGAATGAAATGACAAGTTTCCGAAATAGCAAAATGTTATATGATGTCAAATTATTAAAGGGCCAAGATGATCTTATCAGGATTCTGTCTGGTAGCAAAGCAGGGGCACTTCATATTTCTCTTTCAAATGATTTGTTATGATGATATACTGGTTGTCTTGGGTGTCACATAAACACGTAATTTTGTTTCACCATGTATTAATCTTTTCAAAGTATGATGATTTTCCTCGTTTGAATGCTTTGCTTTGACGAAGAAACAAGGTATTAGTGTTTCTTAGAAGACATATTCATTTGACCATCTTATTTTGGCTTTGAAATTGTTTCAACATAATTTGCAAAAGTCTTTGATTATAATTTTCCATGATGAATGAAAGTATCCGTGTTCCACAAATGCATTTGTTTCACCGTGTGGCATTGGTCTTAAAATGTTCTAAGGCATGAACTCTTCCTAAATAATGATATTTTTTTCTATTTGAAATGTTTTTCTACGATGATGTAAGAAAGTTTCGGTGTTCAACAAACACACTTGTTTCACCATTGTTAAAGAATATTTTATCTTTTTCCGTAAATAACGTTTCATTGATATACAATGAAATTAATTTTCCACAAACGCACTTGTTTTTACCGAGCGATTTCTGTCAAACTAGTATGATTTTGCTGTTTAAAATGTTTTTGCAATGGAGATGTAAGAAAGTATTGATGTTCCACAAAGTGTTTTATGATATTATCTTGGCCTTGAAATGTTTCATAATTAAGGATTCCGACTATTCCGTCGGAATCCTTTCTGTTATTGCAATGTCTTTTCTTTATTCTTATTATTATTCTTATTATTATTATTATTTTTATTCTTACCCCCCATTTTTTCCAGACACTTTATTCAAAGGTCTTTAAACACAGAGCAAAAAGGATGGTACCATCATAAAGGGCTTAACAAGATCTTCTTTAACTATTTTTTGTTTGTGGATAAGCTCACCAATGCCCCCGCTGGAGGTAATCAAAGGTCAAATCTTTAAACACCTATAACTCCTAAACTAACCGTACGATTTGAACGAAATTTGTTTTAAAATGTTCTTTGGGAAATTTGCGAACTTTTATACGCTTACATGCTCGATAAAATATTTACGGTTTTCGCGCTATTCCGAGTTGAAAATGGAACTTTAAATTGGCACAGTGCCAATTTCTACAGTTTTTGAGATTTTGAGTTGAAACTTTGATAGTGGGTTACTTATAGGTGGTCATTTAATGTTGACCTACTTTCAAGGTCAAATTTTCATTCTCAAGGTCACAACAAACTTTTGCCTATAGAACAAAGACTATTTGACCTTCAAAGTTCAAACTTGATACATATCATTGTTCAGTCAAGCTCTTTCAACTTGACCTTGACCCAAGGTCAAATTCTCATTCTCAAGGTCACAACAAACTTTAGTCTATAAAACAAAGATTTTTTGACCTTGTGAGTTCAAACATGACACAAATATTCCTTGCAACAGACCCTTTCACCATGACCTTGAATTAAGGTCATTTGTTCGATTTCAAGGTCACAACCGACTGTAGTTGATTAGATATTGAGCTTTGCTCAGATTAAAATCAATCGTGATGAGAATGATCACAATACTTATCTTTGTTTAATGACATTGGTTCAAGGTCAAATAATCATTCTCAAGGTCATAACAATAATTTACTCTTATAGAATTCACACGTTTTGTCCTATACTATTTATTCTTCATACAAGTAGTCCTTTTTGTTTGAACTTAACATAGTATAAGAAAGATAACTCTTTTATTCTTGTTCCCTGTTTCTTTTTTTTTTCTTTAGTAGCATTACATATCTGTATTTTTATGTTGTTGTCATTTACTATTAATAGAAATTATCTCATTGCAAAATCATTGTGCAATTCTGTTTTGAGAAAGTAATTGTAAAGGATTTTGATATTGATAGAGCATGGAGTTTAAAACTTTCGTAAACATGAAAGGTATTTATTTATGGGTTTTTTTTTACTATTTTGTTAAAAAATGAATAAGAGTCCCAAATTAGACATAAGCTCTTTTGACTCATTTGCTGAAGTGAATAAGGTACTGAAGCAACTATTCATTTTTCAACCTTCTTTATTCGGATTTTAACACTTCAGTTCCGAGGAAGGTCTAATAAAGGAGGAATCCGTCTGTTGCTTGCAACAGTAGCCATCTAGTTTGATGCTCTATTTTACAATGGTGATGCCATAATTGATGAACCACAAACACATTTGTTTCACCATTTGATCCTTGCCATGAAATCGTTTACATTGTTTAGAATAAGGATCACTGACGAGGGTTAAGTACCCGAAACGTGCATGTCTGGTCCATGCTGCAAATTTATCTGTTCTTAAATGATGCTATTGAATTTGAAGACGTTTAACATTTGTATCACTTGGTGAATGTCACTGCTGGTGGACCAGGAGTCCCAGTGGGCACATGTAGCCAAGGTCGATCAACTTCGGTTGATCGTTTCTTCAACGCATTCGAAAATTTCTGTAATCAATTTTTTTTCTAATTTCTAAAACATGGGTCCTGTAGCATCATATCCCGCCCATCCTGCTACGTCTTTCGATACATTGTTTGATATAACTTTAACACTCTTTGGCCATATTACATTGTTTAGAATAAGGATCACTGACGAGGGTTTTAGTAACGTGCATTTCTGGCCATGCTGCAAATTTGAATTTGAAGACGTTTAACATTCAAAATACATTTATGATGTTTTACTGTATGAAGTGTTTTTCTATGATACGAAGGTATCGGTGTTATTCTACAATGTGAACATTATCATCAATGCATGTCTTTCAAAATATCATGCTTGAATTTCCCTTCAAAGTGCTTTGCTATGATGGCGAATCAAACAAAGGAGGGGATCTCCAACAATACCAGGCTGCAGCACCCACAACAAAACCCCAAAACACCCAATTCAAAAACACAGAGCAGACAAGCACAGGAAGAGACACAAAAGGGAAAAGGAACGTCGACGCACAACATAGAAACAACAAACACAAAGGACTACACATGGTGCCGACTTAGGACGGCCTTCTGCCACGGAAATAGCAGAAGGTATGGTTATCCTGGATTACATGCGCACAACCCTCACACTTTTCCGATTACCCAGAGGTCTCGAAGAACGTACAATTGTGGTGTAAAACAACCTCCTCACTGTCAGATGACCACACACAAACAAGACCGCAAAACGCTGGGGCCCAAGCTACACAGATGATTAATTAAATGGATATCAAAAGAGGGCGTACGTAATACTATTCCGTGCTCTGCCGCCGCGAGCTCATGTCTGTTATCACCCAAGGAGTCCGACTGACACTCCGAGAGGACAGGTGGTCGGGGCCCTGTCTTCTCTAGGGCCCATCATGGAGTCCCGTCGTCACAGTCAGTCAGAGTGCAAGTTTTACGAATGCACTGGCACAAGACTGGTCAAGTACCAAGCCCAGTGTCCGTCTTGTGACATTAGGATCATATCCACGGTATAAAAGGCTTTTGATGATTCTGACGCATTTTCGATAGTTATGTTGTCTATCTTTGATCCTTCTTATCTTGTTAATTATATGTCACCATAAAATGCAGGTTGTGAAATACCCAAAGTTATATACTCTGTTGCCTGTATTGATCCGAATTTCAAAATAAGTTGACAATAATTTTTGTTAAATTTCCAGAGAGTCTTTACTAGTTTGTGAAAGCGAAAACCTTGTCCGTAAAGTTACTTGGTAATTTGTTATTTTCTACTTTGAAAATCCAAAACATCAGTACATGCTCTAGCATACCGGATGAGCTGTGAAATGTAGATACCATAGGACGGTAATCTAGGAACATCACCGTCAAGCCAGGGGAAACTTACTATGCCAAATCCAAGATCATCTCTTTTGGCATACACACTTTTATGAATCTCTCCATTAACAATTTTGATATTTAGGTTCAAAAACGGTGCTTTCTGTGTTTGTAGCGTTTGCCTTGTTTAGAATCAATTCTTGTGGATAAATAATATTTATAAACTTTTCAAAAACAGGATTGTCGATAGTAAGAATATCATCCAGGTACCTAGAAGTACCTATGAAACATTTCACATCTTTTTTTTTTCTTTGCTTTTGAAGAATTTGGATAAATTCCTTTTCATACGTGTATAAAAATAAATCTGCAACAAGAGGTACACGATTAGTACCCATAGGAATCCCTACAACCTGCGTGTAGAGTTTTTTACAAATCTTACATAAATGTTGTCCAAAAGGAAGGACAAGGCAATACACAGGTCACCACATGTCCTTGATTTGTATGATTTGTAATCTGTGGCGGAAAAGAAACCCTTCGATTCAGATGTACAAATATGTTTTACCCCTCTCGATCAAAACACCATTTTTCAAATGAGTTCGGACAATCGATCATTTATTTGTCGTGAGGAAGCATGGTGTACATATTAGAAAAGTCGTATGAAGAAATCGTATTTGCTTGAAAATTCCTTGATTTCCTAAGACACTGATGGTCACATGAACACCTCACTCTATGACAAACGTGACGACTTCAATTTCAGCATTACAAACTTTCCTTTTCTGAGTAGCAACATCCTTTCATCGCCTGCTTATGGCGTGTTCATATCTCAGTTGATACGCTTTGCCAGAGCAAGTACCAAATATACGGATTTTGTTCTGAGAGCTAGGCGTCTTTCAGATAAGCTTCTCAGTCAGGGATATGTTTGTTACCGACTAACATAGTCGCTGAGGAAGTTCTACGGTGTGGAACTCGTGGATGGGGAACTCGTCATACACTATGATGTCCCACTCTCATGAATGGTGGATGATATTCTATATATAGAACCATCCAACCAAAGATTGTACTTTATGTCTTCCGAAATGGAAGTAACCGGATGTGACCGTTCTACGGAATTGAAGCGGCGGGTTGTATGCAAACAGGAGACGCTTACTCTTCCTGGGTACCTGGTCTCACTCCCATGTCAGGAGTTCGCTTCCTTTTATATGGTGGAGGTTTTTGTTTGTTTGCTTTGGTTCCTGTTTTATCCTGATTTTGTATGCCTTCGGTTTCTGATTTTCTTAATTATCGACCAAGCAAGCTAGAGGTGGGACCAGGGGCCTGGGAGGAGTAAGCATCCCCTGTTGGCTAGCCGCACCCGCCGTCGATATCCACAAGGAGACTTGTGAAGTTTTGATATGCAGTATATTGTAGGGAGATCCAATTTAGAAATAGGGATCTTAAATGAAGAAATTTCACTGTTATATTTGCTCAAAATGGTGGAAACTCTTTCATTGCTTTCGATATAAGTATTAGAACTTGGATTTTCAAAAAGATGAGGAATTTTGTGGTGATGCGATTCTATAGTTAGGTCCTTTTTTGAGAAGACCACGGAGCTGCCTGTCTTGGATAATTGAAAAATCACCTGTAATAATATGACCAGCTGGTTTATAAAGATATTCAGACGTTGCACATTCTCAAGAAGCAGGACATGATTCAAGTATTTTAGGATCTGATGTAACTTTGCTGTAGTTAAAAACCAAATTTCGAATAGGTCTCTTATCTTTGTAACAAATAATATTTGGGGGTTCTAAATTCTCAAAATATTGAGGATCGGCACTTTGTACGCGATGATCCTGAAAAATATTAGAGATGTCCAGAAAATCAAAACCTTTGTTTAAAAATGGAATTTTTATGAATCGTCTTAAAGGGGAGGTGTTTTTCACCAAAGGATATAGTTTATTTTGTGCGAATGCAACAATGATGTTTTGCCTGAATCAATCAGTGTTTCTTAAAAATGCAACCAGTGCTCAAAGTATCGGTGTGCCACGAATATATTTGTTTTACATTGTGATAATGGCCTTGACAATGTTTCAAAATATGAAGCTTGTTCTTTTCGGAATGTTTTGGTATTATGATACAAGATGGTATTGTTGCTTCAAAAACACATTTGTTTCAATATGTAATTTTGGTTATGATCTATTTCAAAATATGATGCTTTCCCTCTTTGGAACGTTTTGGAAAGGCTTTAAAGAATAATATAAATGATGAATAAAAATTTCGGTAGGTTTTTGATTTCCAAAAAACAAAACAAAAAAACCCATGTTGTCTTAAGAATGAAATTGTTTCAATTAAACTAATAATGCTTTGTTGTGATGGCGAACGAATTTTTTGGTGTTCCACAAACTCATTTGTTTCATCATGAGATTTTGGTCATTATTTTGTTACAACTTCCTTTTCCTTGGGATTATTCGCTATGACGTGAGAGTCGAAGCAGAAGCCCAGCTTACAATATATAGGCGAACTTCCAAATACAGATATTTGCGCATTCTTGAATTAGCGCTATCAAAACAGTGCTATATCTCTGCTAAATTATTAATCCCGATAAAATAAGTATAATACATATTTGTTCACAACATTTTCTTGAAATTTCTAAATATGGGTCCAATAGCATCATATCCCACACATCCTGCAACGTTTTTGCCATCACTTTTACAGTCTTTGGCTAAACGTCATTGTTTGGATTGAGGATCACTGACGAGTGTCAAGTACCAGAAATGTGCGTGTCAGGTCTATGCTGCAAATTTATCTGCTATCAAATGACGTACGCTATGAATTTGAAGACGTGTAATATTTGAAGTAATTCTTATAGAAATAAAAGCAATGAACTTGCATTTCGGTGGTCATTTTCCTGGTGGAGATATTTTCAGTCATTTGGATTTTTTTTGTTCATTTTGGAATGAGGTATCGTTGTATAAAGAAAACCTTCATGTTTTACAACATTTCAAACCAATTTTAATTCACCAGAGACACATATTTCGGATAGTAGATCATCATCAGTGAAACTTCAAGGTCGTCAAAAATCAACTTGATTAACAGGAAAAAAATCTTTAAACATGAGGAATTCAGGTTATCCTTTGTTCATATCAACATGTACGAAATTATAGATGTTCCAAATACACATATTTATTACGATGTGACATTGGCCATGGAAGAATTTTAAAGATACCATACTTTTCTTAGTTTGAGTGTTTTTCCAAGAAAATGAAAGATAGAATCGTTGTTCTGGGATCTCATTTGTTTCACCATGTGATCTCGACCGTGAGATTATATCAAAATATGATGCTTTTCTCTTTCAAATGATTTGCTATGACGACGACGATGAATGAAAGTTTCGATGCTCCACAGACACACTTGTTTCACTATGTGATCTTGGTCATAACATCGTCCCTAATTTAAGTACGATGTTTTTTTGGGGGGGGGGGGGGGGGATGTTGTGCAATAATAGTCACATGAAGAATGTTCCACGTTTATATAGCTATGTTTTTGTTATTAGATTGTGTTTTCTTGTTCTGAATGTTATTACTATTATGATGTAGTAAGGTATTTGAGTTTCACAAACACATTTGTCTCACCATATGTTTTTGGCCATATGAAATTATCACGAATTTGATGCTTCTTTTATGAATGTTTTACAGTCATGTACGAATGAATAAGTGTGTAAAAGTATAATTGTTTCACAATTGGATAATGTTCTACAGTGAAATGCGTTTCCACTTTGATAATATAATGCTATAGTGGTGAACGAAGGAACCAATTTCCCCAAAACACATTTGTTTCGCCATGTAAATGTGGTCATCATTTTTTCAACATTTCTTGATTTTCCTCTTTGGAATGCATTGCTATGATTATATAAAAAGGTATTATAGTTTAAAAAAATGTTTAACCGCGCTATCTTTGCCATAAATCATTAACTCAACATATGATCAGTTTTTTCTTACGTTGATATACTGTTTTGTTATTATTATGTGGGAAGGTAACGATGCTCCACTAATGTAACCTTGTGTAGTTATCGTTAAGTATCCGTACCATCTTGACTAAAACAGTCCCTCCAAAGTATTTATATCCTCTTGCTCTTTGCAACTTTTTTTTTCATTCTTTTAGCGAAGAAATTGTGTAGTCAAGTTCGATCTACTTCGTTTGATCGTCTCTGTTACAAATTTTCTTGAAATTTCTAAAACGAGGATCCTGTAGCATCATATCGCACCCATCCTGCTACGTCTTTCTGTACATTTTTGGACATAATAATTTTCACACTTTTTGGTCATATTACATTGTTTAGATTAAGCATCACTGACGAGGGTTAAGTATTAACGTACATATCTGGTCCATTCTGCAAATGTATCTGTTTTTAAATGATGCTATTGAATTTGAAGACGTTTAACATTTCAAAATGATCGATAAGCTTTCTCTTTGGAATTCTTTGTTATGAAGATATAAGATGTTCTGTGACTTCATCTTAATTCTTGATATGTGATCATGTGATATTTGCCATGTGATTGTTTCAAAATATATCAATGTTTGTAATTATTTGTTGTGTTTACATAATTATGCAACTGTTTAAAAAAAATCTAGGATGCTTTGCCTCTTTGGTTTTGGTTGATTTTCTTGTTGCAAATTTGAAATTAGTCAGCCAATCATTTAGCAAGGAATAGAGTGTATACTTTTGATGCTGACTCATTGTATCTTATCAATATTCTAGTATTCCGTATTGGCCATGACATAATCATTCTAGCTTTAAATGCAGTTGGAATATTTCGATAACCAACCTTTCGTTCACATCAATATGTCTGATCATTTTGAATATATTACTTTCATATCGTGATGGTCATTTGCCTTAGATATCTTGATAAGGTTCCAGAGCGCGAGATGGGGGTTATCTTATAATGAAAAACGAGAGAAAAGGGGGCGAAAGGGTAGGGAGAATGTTGTAAGCGCCACTTAAGGGGGTTCGAGTATCGTTCTTTTGACACTGTTTGGATGGTCAAACTTACTTTATTTTTTCTCTAAACTAACAATCTATCTTCAGATATTCTAAAATGTATAAAATATATGCATCGTGCAGGGCATCTTTAGGGTCTAATCGGGCACTCTTAGTGGAAAATCATATTTTGCCCAGATTTTGAGTATATCCAAGGAAAACTGAATAAAAATGAATATAAGGTATCTAAAGTCAAATTTTCTAATGGAAAAGACTTGTTTAAGAACTGCATGTACTTATTAGCAGTAGAAGACAAGACAATTGTAATATTTTGAGAAATAGCAATGAAATGGTAAAAAATGTCCAAATTTGCTAATATTTGATGTCAAAATATGCCAGAGACTATATTCATATGCCCTTTAATTAAAGAAAACCCCTTGCAAGGTACCATTTTCGTCATTTACATGTTTTAAGGGTGAAACAATTTATAAGTATACCAAATTCTAAGGAGTTTCGACCATAACTTTAAAAGATATTGTAAATTTAAATACAAAAATGCTATATTTTAAGCTAAAAATGCGTAAAAAACCTGCATGATAAACAAAAAAGTTTTAAAAATGTAAGGATTTATTATTCAAACATGATTAAATATTTGTTAAACACCATATTTTAAACATCTGCAATTAATTAAGGCAATACAACGTTATTCTTATATATTTTGGAAATTAGTGATGATGTCACGTGATACCCGAACCACCTTAAATCAATCGTAGTAGATTATGTCCATAATGATACGAATCAGTCACCTTACACCCCTTTTATCTCGGGTTTATGATACTGATAAATCAAACGTATTTGTTTCACGTGCACATGCCCTTCTTATCATGTCAAATAAATGATTTCTCAATTTATAAACATTTCATTGCGGAAGCTAAGTTTTCCAGGTTCATAGAACTGTTTGAACTTCTTTTTGTGTGTGTTCATACTCTATAGAGAACGATCTAGAACGGACAGTTTGTATTTAAGATTGGAGGAGGACAAAACAGAATCTATGTAAAACTCTGGAGTTATGTAATACTTGATATTTAGAATGACAAGACGGAGGACAGAGGTAACTTATCATAGATCTAACACTAGAACCCTTATTGCTCGTCATTGAAAAAATCCTATGAAAATATAAATACTTTATAACAATCCATAGACTTTGATTTCCGGATTTTACACTTCAGCTGTAAATGAATATGTGAAATGTGATGTTTCTCCCTTTCCGATGTAAATTTTGTAAACATGAAACCAATTTCACTGCCAAATCCCTCATGATACTAGTAACTGTTCATTGCAATGGTTGTTACTTAGGAAGAAGTCCGTCTGATTGTCGTCGAGGATTTCCACTCACATGATGACACACTTCCGCTCTGGAGAAAGCTATGTTTCGCTGCTGGTGGACCACCTTACCAAATAACAAACACCGTCATCAACTTCTTTCTGAGCATCTTCTTACTGGAGGTGGCCGAGGTAATTCAAATCATTATGATTGCGATTTCAAAATCAGGTGCTCTCTCGGAGAATAGTGTCATTAGCTTCATTTCCAATGATTCCATTCTTCTATTGTAGATCTCTCCTTCATATGTGTCAATCATAGTTTTTGGCGGGAAAGTATGGGATGCCATCACTGACCCCACTTGTGGTTACCTTGTCAACAAAACTAATACTCGACTGGGCAAGCTCAGACCATGGTAACTGATATTTGAACGAGACTATAACAGAATTTTACAAAATATGGAAGCCAAAGTGCTTATGTGATTCATTCCATCTCTCCTTTTTTCACTTTCTTATTTTCAAAAATAAATAAGGATTTCACAGGGATGCCGCGCTCATTCCTATCTAGTTTAAATTGGATACTTGTCCTATTACAGGATACTGATCTCTACACCGTTTGCCTGCACGGCCTACTTTTTCCTGTGGTACGTACCGGACCTGAGTGAGGAGGGTAAACTGGGATGGTACTTCTGTTTCTACTGTCTCTTCCAGGGATTGTTGTCGGTAATGCTAACTCTCTTGCTTAGTATGGGTGATTTCATATCCTCCGTTAATTGTTTGTACATTTATTGTACTCAAAGTATTGGTCTGAATCCTAATTGTTTTCTTTAATAATCAAAATTCCATTTTGAAATTCCATCTTATTGTTGAAGTTTCTCTACAAACAAGAGCTAGGACATTAGGGGAAGATAAGAGTTAGCCATAATTAATGACAGCATTAACTTGATTCCTACAGGGCATTCACGTCCCATTCACGTCTTTGACCATGTTTATAAGCAACAACCAGAAAGACCGGGACTCTGCTACGGCTTATCGTAAGATACTTTATACATCTATTAAAATGCTAAATGTCTTCAAATTTACTAGCATCATTTAAGTACAGATAAAATTTGCAGCATGGACCAGACATGCACGTTTCGGGTACTTAACCCTCGCCAGTGATCCTAAATCCTAAACAATGTAATACGACCAAATATTGAGAAAGTTATTATGTCAAAAATGTACCGAAAGACGTAGCAGGATGGGTGGGATATGATGCTACATGACCAACTTTTGAGAAATTTCAATTAATTTTGATAACAGAAATTTTCGAATGCGATGAAGAAACGATCAACCGAAGTTGATCGAACTTGGCTACAAGTGCCCTCGGGGACTCCTGGTCCACCAGCAGTGACACTCACCAAGTGGTAAAAATGTTAAACGTCTTCAGATTCAATAGCATCATTTAAGCACAGATTTTGCAGCATGGACCAGACATGCACGTTTCGGGTACTTAACCCTCGTCAGTGGTCCTCAATCCTAAACAATGTCATACGACCAAATATTGAGAAAGTTATTATGTCCAAAATGTACCGAAAATACCCGGGAAAGGCTTTTTTTAATCAAAGAATTTCAGATATTGTCTATCATAAAGTTCATCGTGATATCCTACTGCAAAAAAAGTAAAATTATACAGTGCATTACCCAATAAACGTAGGTGTGACATATCTTCGCAACAAAAGAAAATTGCAATACAATCCTTCAATATTGAAAAATGAAATTAAAATTCGTAGGCTATATGCACCTAGATGTAACTGTTTCTTTATATGAAGGGATGGTGTTTGAGGCTGTCGGCGTGCTACTGGCCGCTGTGGTACAAGGTCAGTTTGTAAATAAATACCGTACGGCAGGAGACTGCAAGAAGGACACCACATCCTCCACGGAACAAATCAACGATCAGGTATATACAAACATGAAGTCCTTGATGCAATCACTTGATAATACTGAAGTCATGGACTCGCTGGGATTTTAGAGGCTAGATTCTATTTCTAGACAACTTCATGATCGTTTCAGACATTAAATTAAAAGAAGACCCGACATTTTTTGATAAGTGATCATTTTTTCCCTGGGATATGACGTCATATTTTGGCAATAAATCTTTTCGCTTAACTTTTTTGCTTAGTTTTGTAAGGTATATTGATTCTGGGAAAGTACAGCTGACACTTGATATAAGTTGATTGTCATCATGAAGGCATCATAAAAGGCTTTCTGCAGAGTCATACCCTAACAATTAATAGAATGATTCAGCATTACAGAAAACTAATAATACAAGAGTTTTGTCGCAAAATCAAGTATCGGAAAGGAAACTTTATTGTCGTGTATTCTTGAAAGGTCAGGTATGAGATATACGTATATAATACGTATATAATACACGTGTTTCCTGAAATGCGTCAAAGAAGATGTGTCTTACATGTTTGACCAAATTTAGACGTTCATGTAATGTGTAATGCCAGGTTTTAAAGTGTCCATATGTTCATCTTGACAAACCAAGATTTGCTACTTGTCGCAAACAATAGTCGTCTTCAAAAGAAATATTTTTCTGTAAATGCTCGTTTTGTCATACCGAGATGATAATATGCCTCGGATGCTGCACCTTAACTACACTTTTCACTAGACTAGATTTTTTTACCAATTTCAGTATCATCAAGTATTTGTCTAAATAGAATACGCATAATTTGTCAAGCATCCCGGATGCATCCAACATAATCTCTGTTGGTCATTCAAACTTGAGAATACTGAAGTTCATATTTGGTTTTTTTTTTCATATACATTGCACACTGTTCATAATAGATCACCTGCAGAAATTCCAATCTTATTTAACAGAAATGGTCCTATATGGAAGGATCCTTTGTTGTCATTGGAATATACGTCATATGTGCCGTCACCTGTTTCCTGGGAACTAAAGAAAAACAAGGTAAAGACGAAATCAAAACGCTTAGATGGGGCAACCTTTTAATGATTATTGTACTGGATAATCTTCAAACTAAAGATACATTTGTCATTATTGAGGTATATGTTCTATCGAAATAATTTAGTACACCATATGGGCATTTTAACAAACAATGTATCATCAGTGATATGCTCGAGGCCGAAAGAGAGGAAATACAAATAGTAGAAATTCTAAACATGACATGAAATGTATACCAGAGAGCCAGCTAAGGACAGAGCTATGCCATCCGGGAGATACCCAGTAGTTTTAGTATATAATTTATCAAAATTAACAAAAAAAACAAATATATTTCAAGTCAGTGTGTTAGCACGGTGAACTAGGCAAACGATATCCTGTCCACCAGCAAAGATACCTGCCAAGTAGTTGAAATGATCAATAGTTGTACATTATGATGAGAAGATGATATTCATTAAAAATGAAGTTCAATATTCAAGAAAAGTGTGGTCAATTATAAGAATGATTTTGACACTCGATCTACAATACATATTGATCGAACTATATGCAGTGTACATATACGATTTTGCCAATACATGAAGAACAGGGACCAAAAAGTTTAAAATCAAAATTGGTTATGATTATAAAACACTTGACACTTGAAGCAACAAATTGCAAAGTATAATTTGTTAAAAAGCAACATATAGATTCAACAATATGAGCATACCACTTTATATTTCTTGAAACACCGTCTTTGGTCTCATGTTGGTCTAATGCGCCACTGAAGGAAAGGCTATCATCTTTTCAGATTTTGGATGTATTTATGATCACGATTTATTTGGATATGGAATATCCAAACTTTCATTTGGATTTTTCTGAACGGTTAAACCTTTTCAGGGGTAGTCACAGATACTAGTGGTGGATTTTTCACAGGAATCCGAGAAGTTCTGACGTTTGGTCCGTACGTTAAACTATGTACTGCCTTCCTGTTTCTATCATTAGCCATAGCTGTAAGTATGACGTACATAATTATAGAGATCTATTTTGTATACCAGTATCAGGTAATCAAAGAGATGAATCCATTGTATTCCATCTCAGCTCTCAGAATAACGATAAATCCTGTACAACTGTATAATATACCCGTCCCTATGTGAAGATGAGGTGGTTAAGTAACTGGACTTCCTTGTTTCAAAGGAAAACAAGAAAGGGAAGTGTCTTCATTATGTTCATAAAACATATATTTGATAAAATGAAGGTTTTGTCTAAGTCTGTGATTAAACATTTACGTCAATAATGAAAGTTTTGTCTAAGTCTTTGATTAAACAGCTTGGTATCTAAAATTTACGTCAATAATGAAGGTTTTGACTAAGTCTGTGATAAACAGTACGGTATCTGGCAGTCACGTCAATAATGAAGGTTTTGTCTAAGTCTGTGATTTAACAGTATGGTACATGATTATCGTCAGGATCTTCTTTAACTCATTTGTGTCACACTTATGCCCTTTGCCGTGTGGAGCTCGTAAAAGATTTCCCCGCGACATTGTCACCATAGCACTTTCTATATAGACATAACGTCAGACAGTGCATGAATTTTATATATCTTCATTTCCATGCTTTATTAACATCGACGGCGGGTGCGGCTAGCCAACAGGGGATGCCTACTCCTCCCGGGCACCTGGCCCCACCTCTAGCTTGCTAGGGGTCCGTCGATGTTTAATTTTGTGCTCTATTGTGAGTGCTGTTGATATTATCGTCAGGATCTTCTTTAACTCATATGTATCTAGCATGTACATCAATATTGAAGCTTTTGTCTAAGTCTGTGATTAAACTGAATGGCATCTAGCATTTACGTCAATATTGAAGGTTTTGTCTAAGTCTGTGATTAAACTGAATGGCATCTAGCATTTGACTCTTCCTGGGCACCTGGTCTCACTCCCATTTTGGAAGTTCGCTTCTTTTCATGTGGTGGAGATTTTTGTTTGTTTGCTTTGGTTCCTGTTTTATCCTGATTTTGTATGCCATCGGTTTTTGATTTTTTGAATTATCGATTTTGTGCTGTATATAGGGAAATAGCCATTATCCGTATTTTTCATTTACGTTAAATATGAAGGTTTTGTCTAAGTATGTGATTTTAAAAGCAGTATGATACCTAACATTTACGTCAATAATGAAGGTTTTGTCTAAGTATGTGATTAATCAGAATGCTATCTAGCATTTACGTCAATAATGAATGTTTTGTCTAAGTCTGTGATTAAACAGAATGCTATCTAGCATTTACGTCAATAATGAAGGTTTTGTCTAAGTCTGTGATTAGCAAGTATGCTATCTAGCTTTTGCGTCAATAATAAAGGTTTTGTTTAAGTCTTTGAATAAACAGTTTGGTATCTAGCTTTTATGTCATTATTGGAGGCTTTGTCTAAGTCTTTGATTAAATTGTATGGTATCTACCATTTACGTCAATAATGAAGGTTTTGTCTAAGTCTGTGATAGTAAGTATGCTATCTAGCATTTGCGTCAATAATAAAGGTTTTGTCTAAGTCTGTGATTAAAAAGTTTGGTATCTAGCTTTTATGTCATTATTGGAGGCTTTGTCTAAGTCTGTGATTAAATTGTATGGTTTCTAGCATTTATGTCAATAATGAAGGTTTTGTCTAAGTCTGTGGTTAAAAAGTATGCAATCTAGAATTTACGTCAATAATGAAGGATTTGTCTAAGTCTGAAAGAAAATAATGATAGATGAAATCAAATCAAAATAAGCCCTCGTCTAATTCAGTGGTCATTAGCTGTTTCCCTAAGCCCTATCAGCCTGTCTAATATTCTACATTTTCTTTTTACCAGATTGTACAGGGTAATTTAGCCCTGTTTTGCACCCATACTTTGAAACTGGGCGATGATTTTTCATTGTTCATCATTGTTCTTTTGGTAAGTGTAATGCTGGCCATTTTCTTTGGTTAGATACGGTATTTTTGACGGTTTGATGCATGCATCAGGGGAACCTACTTTTTTAACGAGGTCATATGACGTGGTAAAATTGAACAAATCAACTGAAAAATCATAAGGCCTTCTTCGGCTTTTAGAAAATTCTGTTTACATGTATTTTTTATTTTCATGTATTTTTTTTTTTGTCAGAAGTGAAATTTGACATTTTGTGAATTATTTCATGATTTTTCTTTGGAGATCTTTTTAAATAATTTATGGTTCTTGCTTATAAGTTAAATTGAATTAAAATTGAATAAGTAAATCATGTTGCAGGTATCAGCAATAGCATCAATGTCACTTTGGCAGTTTTTACTCAGGAAATACGGTAAAAAGTCTTCGTTTGCAGCCGGGATGGTGGTATGATGTTTTATTCTCATGTACTTGACTGTTGTAACACAAAATTTTTGTGTGATATGGAATTTAACGGGTGTTTTGGCATGAACATACATTTTGTATTTAATTATCGTAAATACCCCATCTTCTCGAGACAATTGTACGTAATACGTAACTACTAAGGTATTACGTACACTTGTCTCGAGAAGATGTAAATACCCTTGTTGTTCTGTTATATATATATGTTACAGGGAATAAGTGTAATCAGGGATTTCATGTAATTCCTGAAATTTAGGGATTTCGTGTAACCCCTTTTTCGATAAGTTATTACATGTAATTCCTGAAATTGGCCGGGTATTTCATGTAATTCCTGAATTTTTCATGCATTTTTACACTTATTTCCTAACCTTAATTTCTCCTTATTTTCAGTTTTAAAAACTATCATTTTTGGCTCAGTTGATGCTGAATATCCTCTCTGTCAAGTACCCAGAACCAGTTATGCCAAATAAGTGAAAATATTCAAACTAGAATAGGTAATTTTTATAAAAATATTCCCAAATTTCGAAGTTCATTTATCATGCTTATCATCATCTTGCAAAATTGACATAAAACAAACATGAGCGCAAAGAAAAAGAATAGTGTTCCAACTCTATACCTTCATGAAGAAAATTCCAAAGCAATTTTTCCTGCACCAGACACGTGTTCCGAATCAGTGATGCTTCCAGCGGAGCCACCAAAATTCATTTCAGTAGCGCCCTCTTTAATGTTTTGAGTGGATATGATCCTAATGTCACCAGACGGACACTAGGCTTGGTACTTGACCAATCTACAGTCTTGTACAAGCGCATCCTTGAGACTTGCACTCTGACTGACTGTGACGACGGGACTCCATGACGGGCCCTGTCCAAACCTCTTTAGAGAAGACATGGCCCCGACCACCTGTCATCTCTGAATGTCAGTCGGACTCCTCGGATGATAACATACATGACCTCGCTACAGCCGGCAGAGCACGGACTGTATTACGCATGCCCTCTTTTTATATCCATTTACATATTCATCTGTGTTTCTGGGGCCTCTAAGTTTCGCGATCTTGTTTGTGTGAAGTCATCTTACAGTGAGGAGGTTGATTTACACCACAATTGTACGTTCTTCGAGACCTCTGGGTAACTTGAGAAGTGAGAGGGTTGTGCGCACGTAATCCAGGATAACCACACCATTTGCTACTTGCGTGACAAATGGCCGTCCAAAGTCGGCACCGGTTGCCCATTGGTCTCGTCGGTTTATGTGTAGTCTTTAGTGTTTGATGTTTACATGTCGTGTGTGTCTTTTCCGTCTCGTGTTGTGCTCGTCTTTTGTGTTTTTGCATCGGGTGTTTTGGAGTTTTGCTGTTGATGCTGCAGCGGGGTCTTGTTGGAGATCTCACCCCTTCTTGTACATTTACATTACAGAGAGTGCATGGCTCCAAATTTCCTGTAGGGTCGATTCAGTAGCATATCCAAATAAAATATAAATAGCATAGGAGACCAGACTGAGTATGAAGGTCCATAAAACAAATCTATGTGAATTATTCCTATTTCCCGGTTAAAAAAAATTTAGATATTCCCTTCCTTTGTGTACATCTAAATGCAAAGATATTTTGATTGCAACACGTTTCATTGAAAAAGAATAGATGCAAAGAAAAGATTTTGGGATGAAGCGATCACCATGACGCTTAGGTACATAGTCCAATCAAGATTCCATGCATACACTTTTACCGAGTACATGTATTACAGCCATATCAGTGGGCCAAAATCAATCTGTGCAACCAAACTGTCCGCTCAAGAGTTTTTCAAACATATCATTTTCCTATTAATCTTGAATGAACATAATCAGCCTTAAAAGCATCTCTGATTATATACTTAACAATTTTGTCTCTTTCAGTCATAGGATTTTATATTATGAACATGTAAAATATCTATCATATCGCAATTTCATCGATTTTATATGATTTTTGGCCGTCAGGAAACAAGTGTAAAAATGCTTAAATTTTTTAGGAATTACATGTAATCCCTAAAATTTTGGTGATTTCATGTAATCACTAAAATGACCAGGGATTACACGTAATAACTGAACCTTTCAGGAATTACACGAAATCCCTGATTACACTTATTCCCTGTAACATATATATCTGTACAAAGCATATTTTCAAAAGTGTCTCAATGTCTTTTAAGGCCAGGTAATCAATCTTTAATATTGTACTTTAGCTATATAAAATTGTGATAAATCTTATAATTATAAATTGACATGTGGCACTTTTTTTAAATAAACTACATGTATTTGAACTTTGAACTTAAACTTGATCAAGTTTCAGTGCTCTGAATGAGATATTGTACTTTATTTTAGTTATTCATCCCTATCCTGATATCACAGCTTTTTCTGGATGGAAATTTCTATATTTACATGTTAGTGGTCATCGTGGCCGGATTCAGCATATCAGTAGCCCTCTTGTTACCATGGTAACTGTTTATATGGATCATTTCGTCTAAAACTCCTGATTTTTTTTTGCGGTTTTTTAAACATACGTTAAATCAATTCCATTTTTGGTTTCAGGTCCATGCTTCCAGACGTATTAGATGATTACATGTTGAAGACGGGACATAGGAGAGACGCTATATTTTATTCCTTTTATGTCTTCTTTAATAAAATCGCCGTGGGATTTGGTGTTGGACTCTCACAACTGGCCCTAGCGTAAGTGAATTTAATAAATTAATTAATTAATTAAATATATTGACAAATAAATACATAAAAAAATATAAATAAATAAAAATTTAATAAATAAATAAAAATTAGTGAGTAAATAAATAAGTGAATAAATGAATAAATAGATAAACAAATGAATAAATCTAAAAAAAAAAAAAAAAAAGATAAATAAATAAAATAAGGAAATAAATAATTAGTCAAGAACTTTTAAAAGAATGAGGGAAAAGTATTCGAAGACGAACTCAAATTCACCATAATTAACTGCGGCAAGGACGAAGAGGACTGTATAACTTTAGTCTCATGCTGCAGGTTCGGTGGCTACAAATCAGGGGAGTGTAAACAGCCGGCGAGTGTGGGGCTGGCCCTACGCCTGCTTGTCGCCCCTGGGCCCGTAATCTTTGTCCTCATAGCTCTTCTGTTCCTCAGTAAATACCCTATAGACGAGGAGACCAGAAAAAAGAACAAAGAAGAAATAGAAAGGAGAAAGTAAGTAGAACCTATTTTGTCCTTTTACAAAAAATACCCAATACATAAGTACTACTGACCTGTCATGTAGCCCATGTAATATTACCATGTACCATATACTAAAAGGCTGTGTATTATTCTATTTCAGCTGCTAATTAGTTTCTGTCTATTGATTTTGTATACTCTTCTAAAATATGGATTGCTGGCTCAAAATAGAATTTTCAATTAGCAAAACTTCAATATGATCATATGATCGGAAAGATGTAGCATTACATTAAGGTACACGAAACATCAATGCTGACTATTTTTGACTGTTACTTCTTTAAGTGGGTTTTGTATCCAAATGTTCCTAGATTAAATTACATGAATCCAAAATTTGCCAAGGAATTTCAAAGCCATGTAAAGTCGCTGTTTCCCACATTTTTTTTTTTTTTCTTTTTTTCCAAAAATTATCTGTCCTATCCAATGTCAAACTGAAAAAGTTACATACAGAAATATTAATGCCACGACAATACATAAATCTGGTACCGAATTTGGTCGATCATCCATTGTATACATAAGAAACAATGCAGTTATCCGGATTACGTGCGGTCAATCCTCTGCTTAAACGGATACACGGAAGTTCCCCCAAGGAATACGTTACTTTTACATGAATTTAATATAAATTAGTTTAAGGGTGCTTTCCCGGATTCGAATTGGTAATTCACATAAAATTTTTCATGAAATACGATCTGATATAAGCTGTTCTTATGACTTCCAGGATTAAGATAGAAGACAAACAGCGGGAGGGAAATGAAAACAGAGACACCACAACCATCCTACCACCGGACGAGTTTGTGGCTACCCTTAGTTATGAAAGTATCGCCGTCACCACCAGCACTGAATTCTAAGTGGACCAATCAGCGTCAGCAAAGAATTCTATAAATGGACCAATCGTTATCATCGTACCACATTGCCGTCGTCGCCACAGCACTGAATTCTAAGCGGACCAATCATTTTGCTGATACCGCCAGCATAGAATTCGTTATCATCGTACGATGTTGTTGTATTCACCAACGGCACTGAATTCTTAGTCGACCGATCGTTATCGTAGTACCATATTGTCGTCACCATCAGCACTGAATCCTTTGTAATCATGGAAACACGGCGTAGAATTGTTCTAAAGTATTATTTATCCATGCAAAGTTAAAACATTTACATTTTCCCCGTGTTCATATTTTAATTATGTTTCTTTAATTTTGAAGAAAGACAACTTTCGTATGCCATTTTATATTGTTAATACATGTATACTTAACTTTAGTCATAAAATTATAGAATTTGTTTTTAAAATGAAGGTTTCCATAACATAAATATTGTCTAAAACCTAGTTGTTAACCAGCCCTTCTCAGATATCACTGAAGGAATTCTGAAGCTAAATGTAAATGAATGGATCTATATGTTTGGATTTTATTTTGCGATTGCATTGGTGTGTGCCAAACGTCTGGTGATGAGAAAAAAAGGTGCAGCACCGTGCTGCACAATTGTAAAAGTTTTACATTCGAAATGGTAATGGTGTATGACGTCTATGCTCTATCGATTTAGACGTTTCTCAAAACTTTGTCTGTTACCTACCAAACAGTATATTGTGCCTTTCCGGGTCGGTTGCCGAAAAGTCCTCTTGTCAATTACAAAACAACAACAACAACAACAAAACAAAAACAAACAAACTCGCTATGCTATCTCTGTTATATTTTGGGACGATGTATACTTTTTACCTTCTTCGAACTTTCAAGAGCCATGACTTTCAAAACGTTATCATCATGATGACGGTTCTATTCCGCCTTTGTCCAAGTATATTGCGACAAAAACGTTACGTCAGGAATACATTTACAGTGTCATGTCCGTCTGTATGTCCGTTAGGTCTATTATTGCCGATCGACTTGATGTACCTGAAACAAGAGTTACGGCACTTGAGCTTTGGTTGTTCGAAGAGCTCAATGTTATGTAGAAACACAGGGTAATCAAAGATTACATAGCTCGCCTATACAGGTTTTTGTCAGAAACCAGGTTAAAGATTTTGGAAAGTAGGTCAAAGTCCAAGGTCAAGGTCAATATGTCAAAGGTCATGGTCTCAAATGAAAGGTCTCGTCACAAGGTATCTACATGGGAAATATCAAAGCCCTACCCCTTTTAGTTCAAGAGATATAGCCCAGGTTAAAGTTTTGTCTACGGACGACGACAACGACGACGACGCCGAGGGTATGGCATTAGCTCTCCGGACTTTTTCGTCCCGGCGAGCTAAAAATTAACGAGCCTACACCAGCAACCATCAAGATAAATATGATAAAACTGTTTGAGAGGTCCAAGCTTTCCAACTATGGTCAGTTTTAACGAATTCTAGAAAATTGAACAATAGATATAGCTGGGTTGTTGAGGTACTATCGTAACTTTGCTCTAAAGAACATACACAATTAACCTGAACTTTTGCACACTCTCTTACTGTCGCCATTATATGTTAGGTGATATTACAAAATCATTAAAATGTAGAGCATGTTTGAATCAGATTGACCAAAAACAGTTTCTAGAGAACCATTGTTGAATGTATAGATCCAATGTGTAGAATCATGGAAACAAATACAGTATGAAAAGCTGTTTACACGTGCCTATTCTTCAACACTTCACATGATCTTTTCAGTTTTATTTATGTCATAACGTTCGAGAAACATGTTTCTCAACTTGTAGAGTGATTGCGTGAGGGAGGCCACAGGCTATCACATGTTTTGGGCACCGTTCATCAGTATATGCTATAGGTGGACGTATTTGTGGACAGTGTGCGAAGGACATAAGCTGTAAAAGTTACGTCCATAGATATAGTTAAATACTTAGTGTGGTGACTATGTGAAATTTTTTATGAAACCACAATGAATGAAAACCCACTAAGACAGTGTCGAGAAATAATTGTTTAGGGATTTCAAAGCGCGGACCCAGGGGACTTTTTCCACAAATTACATGCAGAGTTTGACAAAAGGGTGTCTTGTTTATCAAAGTAATCGATTTCCGAAGAATTTTAACCAAAAAAATTGAAAATTTTAATTTTAAAGTCCTGGAATTCTGGTACCAAGAGTTTTTTCTAAGTCCGCGCATGCTTTTTCCCCGAGTGACCACTCGTTGACCGAATATTTTTTAAAGTGCAAAGCGAAGTGAGGTCACTTCTCAGTAAGCGGTCAGTATGATCACAAACAGTGACGGGTAGAGATGGCCGGAGAACAACACTAATAGCCCAGGAATTATAAACGTTTGTCCAACATTGCTATTCATATCAAGCATAAATCCTGAACGCATCGTCTTGTGGTTGTGAACTAGTACAAACTACAATATCACTCAAAACTACAGCAGCTGTGTTAACAAACATTTAAATCGGTATTGATATCTAGCTGGAGGCTGTATATTTGTATACATACATGTACCTCTTGGTACAGATCGGAAGTACGACACAAATTTTCCCGCGCTTTTCTATGGAACAAATTTATGCAATACCGAGCAACTGCACTCGCATTAAAATTAAGAAAAGTTATTGAATAAAGAACTAATTTAAAACTACCAATCAGTCAAATTACATCAACACGAGAGCACATTTGTAATGCGATAAATCTCATAATTAAAATTCAACAAAGGCCACTTCGTGAACCTGAAGCACGACATTGGTGTTCTCTCCAGTCTTGTATGGAACTGGAACCCAGAATGTAATGTCTGGTCTATTAATATCATTGTTAAAAAGACATCTGTACTCACTGACACAGACTCTGTAATTTTCAGAACTAACCAACTCATTACACACCAAATAAGACAAAGTGTACACAGTGGCATAAGTTACAAGACAATTATTGGTCTGTGTTTGACATAAACTATACAGTGGCGGATCTACTGGCAAATCTTGGAGTAATAAGACAATATAAAGGGTTTGATGTTTTATTGTTACCATTCAGTAACATAACATATATAATACTGTAGCATTGATGTGTTAATTCAACGACTACAAATCAACTCGCACATAATATATAACTTTCCACTCACAACAGACACTCCTCACACACGTATGTAACATTCCTACACACATAACTGATAACAAAACATTCCTGACACATCATTAGTTTGAGGACTAGGTCCTCTTCATCATTTCATTAGAGGACTTTTAAAGTCCCTAGTTTACATGAGGCACAGTTTCTATGGCTTCTTTGAGGAATGAAGTAAAATTATTATCAAATGATTTTACTGAAGAAAAGAACTTTAAAAAAGACAATTACCAGAAGATTTCATATGAAACATCAGGCGTGTAAATAACAAAACTGTGAACCTAAAGTTAGGTTTACATTCATTCTTTAGGACTCCTCATAATCTTTTAATATTTGACCAAATTTAGTCTGAAATTACAAATCCCAATTCATAGTGAAATCTGACTTGTCATGACCAGAATAAACAAAAGAGTAACAAGTTCTTTATTGTACTGAAATATGGCTGATTGAATTTACTCTCCATAAGAGAATAAAGATTTCTTAGAAACTGTGCCTTGTTAAATCATACACAAAATATGACTTCCAGCGAAAACGAAAAAGGAAGTGAAATAAAGCGAAAAAGTGTTTTTTTCAAGCACTCTCAAACAATTTAAAATATCTGTATTATGCAATCCCTCTTCAGCTGGATATTGAATGACAAGATAGAGTAACAGTCCTGCTATGCTGCGGACCTGAATAGCTGACAGTCTGTAACTCTATATGTGAAATTCTAAGTGATTTAAACCTACTGATTTTCAGATAAAGTATTGAGACTATTGATGCCCCAACATTTAAAAGGAAGAACTAATTAAATCCTAAGTTCATTGCGAAGTAAACCTTGAACATGCATTTCTTAATTTTGGTTTCATGAATCAAACTTCAAAATGGCAAGAGAGACTTTATCTTATGTTGCTTGGAAAGAAAAAGTGTAATTAGAAAAGTAAAATTGACTGGAGGCAAAAACAAGACAAATATATGACGATACAAATCATAGCTTACACAATGAATAAATAAAGACAATACATAACATATCACAAGTATTACTGATCTATGGTTATCAACCTGAAAGCCCTGTAAAGTTGTGGTTATAACACCATGTGAGTAACCAATCATGGTTAACATCAAATACAACCAATCATATTGTGCAGAATCTTCATATATGAACCAATCAAAATTTTACTTTAAGTTCTTGCAAAATTTTGAATTATTCTATCTGATCTTAAATCTCGAGTCTTAAGGAAATATCCTAATACCTTGCAGTCTACTATTTAATACCATAAGCTTGTAGAACTAAAATACTTTTTGATTTCATTCATTTTAAACCAGTATGTCAATGATTGTCACAGAGATGCTGACGGATATTCACAAAGTGATGTAGGTATTCTTCATATTCTACTGCAGGAAATCTAATCTTTCTAATCAGCAAATGATAATAATAATCCAGAGATCAATGCCTCCAGACTGGTGATGGAGTCAAAGCACCAAATGACCCTGTACGGTAAGAGTTGATATCACATGAATGACTATTGTGTCTTCCAGACACGGAGGAAGTTATGGCATGATCACAGCACCAGGTGATAGTCACACCTGTAGTACACAGGTGTGTCGATGGTTACCTGTACTACACAGGTGTGTCGATGGTTACCTGTAGTACACAGGTGTGTTCGATGGTAGCCTGTACTACACAGGTGTGTCAATGGTTACCTGTAGAACACAGGTGTGTCAATGGTTGACCATTTCAAGATTGGGGACCACTTTTGGGACACGGAGATCATTAAGTAGCACTCCTGGTTAGTTAAGCAGCCTTGTAATGCCCAGTGCTCGCTGTATAAGACTCGGGGGTTCTATAAGCCAGCCCTGTGTCATGAGCCACACGGTTCCGCCCCTACAGCCACACCATGTCCACTACGACCACAAGTCATATTAGTCACTTCATTCCATTCGTTTCTGTCTGGATCATAGCACTCTACTGTTGATAAGAAATCCTGACCGTCATATCCACCTGAAAGATTGATTAAGTACACATTGATACACAATACAATCATACAAAAAATTTAACCAACAATACAACATATAAAACAATATTAATGATTGAAAAGTTCATATCTGGACATTTATTATTATTGATAGTAAAAGACTTCAAATTTGGATCTTTTAGTTACCATTACATTTTTTTCATGTAATATTTATTTACTTACAATATTGACAAATGAACTTGAATGGTTTGTTAAACTGAACAGAATTTTAAATGAATTACATTTCATCATACACTTCGAAAAAAAAATGAATTTACGGTATGTAGTAGATAGGCATTAAAATAAGGTAAGCTTACCAAGAGCATAAAGTTTTCCATTAACTACAGCGACACTAAGAGCACTGCGTGGACTCCTCATGGACGCTACAAACTCCCACTTGTTGGTGACGGTACAATATCTCTCCACAGTCCGGAGCTGACAATTACTATCATATCCCCCTACAGCATACACATAACAGTCCATACCGATTATACCTGTAAAAATAAAGTTATGTAATATACATGTATATCAAATTACTCAATGGTTTTAGCTCACGAATCATATTTCATTAGAAAACATTATTTTCTTAAATCTCTGGCTCTATTTCAAATATTTTCGAATATCAAAAGCATATCAAATTATCAGAAGTACTGATAAAATATTAATTTATCAGTTTAAATATTTGCATGAACATTATCAAATTCCTTTCAACTAACATTTCTTTCTGATTTCAGAAAAGGTCTTAATAATTGAGCTAAAGGTCGGTCCACACTTCAGAGCATCCCTTTTATATACCCTTGTAATGCTTTCATCTCGGTATCTTCCCGGGACTTTTAACTTTTCAGCATGCGAAAACGTTATCATAAGATCCCCATCTGCTTTGTGATTAGATGCTTGTCACAACACTTAACATGCTACATGATACTATATCCCAAATATTATACAAAGAAATATTTCCCTCTATTGAAGCATGGACCTATCAGTTTCAGTCACTGAACAAATGTTGCCAGTTTTACAGTATTACTTGATTCTGAGTCGGCAAATATGTGTAACTGATCCCTTCCATAACATTAGGTACAAGTGAAGATAAAACGCAATAATGGCGTAAAATTTCATTTACAAAAAAAGAAATCAAAATATAATACTGATGAATTAAACAGAAAGAATGAGTCATTTACACAACATTACTGCCCCAGATTACGGCTAATTTGAGTATAGAGGCGGGAAAATTTGGATGAATGTAGCACCAGACCTTCTTGTCCTACAAAGATCATCAAAAATAGGGAGTTACGATTACCTTCCGTGAACAAGTACTCAAGACCAAAGACAAGGACATCTATTAGAGTTTGTATGTTTATCATAATGTGGATTTAGAGGGAACAAGGGTGTCTGCAACTGCAACTATGCACAGATCTAGGGGAGGGCTAGGAAAGTGGGAGGAGAACATGTATATACATGGATACTTAGAAACTTTGTTTAGTAATTTGTATTCTGTAAATGACTTGTACATAAATCTGTACCTGCACCAC
The DNA here is from genome assembly GCA_033119305.1 of Pinctada imbricata. Taxonomy (NCBI): domain Eukaryota; kingdom Metazoa; phylum Mollusca; class Bivalvia; order Pterioida; family Pteriidae; genus Pinctada; species Pinctada imbricata. Next base: position 11,415,973 of record VSWD01000010.1, on the reverse strand, counting down.
TTCTTGTAGTATTCATAGGAGCCACAAAATGCCACTCATCCTTCTCAGGGTCATAACATTCACAGCTCCGCAACCTGTTGCTGCCATCATAACCACCAACTGCATACAGCAACCTGTTAACCACTGCAACACCAACACCAATCCTCTTGGTGGCCATTGGTGCAACCATCGTCCACCTATCAAGGTCTGGATCATACCTGCAATAGCAAGAATTATGAGAAAATTGTCTCTATTTGTGAACAATGGAAACACACAAATTATGATATTTGTGGACAACTTTAAAGGGACACACCTAAGATACCTGCAGATAAAATGATTTACATAATAACAGAAAATTTAATGCACATCAATTATCGAATGCATAATAGCTTCATGAATCACGACTAGATTGCCTTGTTATAGGAGGGCAGCATGCTTCGCCTTGGCACCATAGCCAAACGCTAGATGTGCATGGCTAAACCCAAATGGAGGTAATCTTAATAAAAATCCACAGGGTATATGTAAACTGTACTGGCATGTAGAATTTAAAGTCGACTGGTATTACCTATCTGTAAGAGGTCTAATTGTGCCCTACGAAGACTGCTATTGTCTCCCACAGATTAGAAGACAAAGAAGAAGTTGGAACGTTTACAAATCTGGCTTCATAACAGAAGCATCGCTGGCCTTTATTTTGTGCCAACAATAAGGTCATTCTGGGGACCAATCATAGCTCTAATTCAGATTCTATCACCATTACATGGCACAATTATTATGAAATTTGAGACACGATGACAAAACGAAACAATTCTTCTTTCATCGAATTTAACTCTATCTACCAATAAAGCCATGCCATGGAACACGACCGACTGTGCCTGATAAGTATCACATTGATATCCCCCCTTTTCATTTACAATCCACGTCTGTGCCAACTTGTTTTGTAATATATTAGTTATCATGGACTGTCTGTCATCGTGTGTTTCCGTCCCAATATAGCCCAGGATGGGAGGTAGATTTTTTATCAAATCAATAATATTTTTGTCAACATGTGTTTGTCATTGTATGACTTGGTTATTATTACCTTTCCACAGAGTTGTGATGCTGCTGGCCCTGGGATCCGCCCACTGAGTAGATCATATTGTCTATGACCCCTACCCCGACCCTGTTCCTTGGTACTGCCATAGGTGACCGCTCTATCCACACATTCCGTATATGGTCAAACACATCTAAAGAATTGGAGTCCATGTTACCCTCTGGTGAATTGTTCCTACCCCCAACACAATAAAAAGATCCTTTAACGATACAACAACAAAGCCCACTCCTGGGCGTGGGCAGGTCGGGCAGTCTTGTCCACGATTTGTTTGATGGATTATAATACTCAAAGTTACTAAGCGATTGTCTGAGGTATCCTCCAGCAGTGAATATAACTAGAGGTGAGCACGGTTTCCTGGGCTTCTCTGGTACAGTCTGGTGAAGCTTTAATCCCTGAAAGATCTTGGATAAATATTCCTGACACTGAGGCATTTTTCTGAGAATAGAACAATGTGCAAGCTGTTTCTCCAGGAATTTTGGGGATAGAAAATGACACCTAACAGCATATAGAAGTCCCTCCAACTTACACAATCTCTTCTCTGGGTCATGTTGAACATAACGTATCACGGCATTAAACACTTCAGACTCACATCTAATGTTAAGTTCATCATGTTTAATTAAGTTTATCAACTGGCAAGGACTTAACGTCAAAAATTCGTCACATTTGATAACTTCTGAGAAGTTTTTGTAAATAAATTCCCTTGCTTTCGTTTCTAACTCATGACACCCATGTTCGCTGGCAAAATCGGCAATTCCAATACAATTACTAGGATCTAACTGATGTTCTAAAAACACACTACATGCTTCTACGACATGGTTCATTTGGAACATAGTTGCTGCAGGAAGCAGATAGCACACGTTCATTTCACTGACCCTAACCTCCGCTGTGTAGGCAAACTCTATTAGAGAGGCCATGGTGCATGGATGTATGCCATGTAGAGGGATGGTTGTCATTTCTTCCTCTCTCATACCTCCTGTGAACATGGCGCGGAAATAGGGACTAGCGGCCGCTAACACTATCTTGTGGGCTAAGAATTTCTCCTCACCCACTACTAACGTTACGTCACAGAGTTTAGTAAGTCTCCTGAGAGTACTCATAATTTCTAAAGCTTCTTTCGGATGCTTCATGATGGTAAAATGCATACTACCATCAGGTGGTTTCTCGGTGGTGACTGGTTTGGGCATATAGCACGAGGTGGCGTCCTTCACCACCTTGCTCTCAAACACCTCCTGCGCCGACATGCTGATTCAATAGGTGGCACCACTGGCTACGATTTTCTTTTATGTTGAAATAGTTCTCGATTAGTACATTCTTGGTGACTGTGATAAATGAAGATCCTGAAAATATAGAAGGACTCAAATTAGCAAGTCAGTCAAAAATGCGTCATTCACTCAGATGAGGCTAATGGAAGGTGTACGAGTAACTGATAAAAAGCTTTCATTTGATGGAAAAACGAGAGCACTCCTGATTCTATGTGTATTGTTTAAAACAATTTCTTTGCAGGTTTGACATCATTCTCTGCTTTAAAAATTCCCAAGACGATGAAAGTCATAATTATAATTTAGCACCGAAACGCTTCAATATTTCTGTCATTCCATCGATCCTGTCACGTATATCAAGTATCATATTTTTATGTCCCTCATCAACTTTACTGATCCACAACAGCAAAATATCGTCTTTCGTCAATACTAAATAATGACATTTCTGAAAGTCAATTTTTCTCGCTCACATTTCTTTAACTTATAGCCATCCCTACATTATTTTGGACATAATAATTTGAATCCCGATCCAAGTTGACCAAGATAAATAAACAAAATCAAACAGAATATACCCTGCTTCACGTGACCTATTTAATGATTCAAATAAAGCATGTTTAACATTTGACAACAATGCTTTATCATTTTGAGAAGAAAACATTAAACGAAGATGACGTACAACTTAATGATCAGAAATGATGATGATCAATTACCTGGGTTCGAGGATGAGAAATATTTTGATTTTTTTCTGAGTAAATAAACAAAAATACGGCACATCACTCAAAATTGTGTTGGACGTCGATTGTTGACAAAAAATAGATAAACAGAAAGTAACACCTGTCCTAAAACCAGTAAGTAACGCAGACCCCTGACATTTGCGGTCAAATATAAACATTTATAGGTCTTTCTCCGCCGGCTTACCTGTACATGAAAACATTGTCGATTTAACATCCAGTAAATCACAAATTAAGATGAAGCTTATAAAGTTATAGGAAGCTGATAGGCAGGTGAAGCCTTCTTAACCAAATCATACCTGTATTATACAGGTAGTACTATTGTACGCAACAACGGTTGTCGTAAGCCACTTGTTAAGTCACGTGATCATAACTATCAATAGGTACAGTAAATGAATGAGATAGCACTTTTACAAGCTATTCATGTTTGTGTAAAAACAGCTGAAGACGGCACTAATCGATAGCATATTTATGCGGGACGTTATCACGTTCCACTTTTAAGGGACCAAATTCACGTTCCACCTTGTACCAAAATCAACCTGGTCACGCTCTGTCTAATCTACTTTGGTACTGAGAAATTGACTCATACCTGAAATTGTTCCCATTCAATTATTTGGTACAAAAACATAGCAGAACAAGTCGGAAAAATATGCACATTATAGGACATAAAGTCGTGACAATTTTTGAAATTACTCGCTTCCCTCATCTTTTTTTTCTAAGGATGCCACTGCCTATTCTTTCGCAATATTGAAAACAGCATAGAATGACAATTTTTCATGAACTGTTGAAATTCAAGTGTGTCTAAGTCCTACTTTGACGAAGCAGAAACGTTAATTTACCGAACAACCTACAGAAATAGTAGTTAGACATATAGTGTATAACTCAGACCCCAAGGACGTCTCTTTTGCTGTCATACCAATGGTATTTTAGAACATGGAAATCCGACGTCACAAGGCAACCAAAATCATGCAAAATGGAGTCCTACTTAGGTAAAACTTATAAAAGCTATAATTTTACAGACTTTTTAAAATTATTACGCGCCGACAGCTCAACCAGCTGAGCTGATCGCGTTAATAGCGGCATGGTTATCTTTCTACTGAAGCTATCATTATCAAATAATTATAAAAAAATCTTCTTGTTTAGGTTGCATGACTCTGCATTTTTTACTTGCATGTCATTTCGGAAAGTTAAACACTGGACGGGTAATCAGTTTAAAGTAATAAAATATCGCGAGCATTCCCCGGAGAGATTAACTATGTAAACATGCATAGGTCACTACACCTAACAATAGAAATGCACAGTCATGCTGCAGTCATTAATTAAATCATTTACCTGAGCTATCCCATTATGTACATGTAGTGACATCATAAATTCGCAGTCTTGCTTGAACTCCAATGTACGTCAGAAATTCATACTGGACGTTATTATATCACCGAAATATACGTACACTCCTGTCTTCATATACTTGTAAAATGAACGTCATTGGTATTAAATATCAGAGAGTCATGGCAGGATGTAGTATATAGAATATGGAACGCTATGATGTATATAAAATCAATAGTCCGTCTAAGACCAAAGCGCTAATGATTGACTTAAAGTACAGGTATACTCTTATGGTCAACGAGCGTTTATTTATAGCATAACTACTGGACAAACATGGGTGATTCAGCAAAAATCGCTTTAAGTCCGCGTCCACAAACACGACCCGTTATAATTCCATCTCAATATATGCATATAAAGTCAGTAATCACACTTGTCCCTTTAATCCGAAATTTAAATTTACATTATTAAGCGCAATTTTGTTATAATAAATTGCTGAATCACTGAGCGGGTTATCTCCGGAATCTGTGAATTTAAAATGGTCTTTTGTTTTCTGTGTTATCTATTTACTGGTACACCCTATACAAACATACCCATACTATGTCTATGTACACGGATCTCACGTTACCATCTATAGAACAGAGGGAAGAGATAGCCCTGGTAAATCATCATAGACAAGGTTAGAGGTGACTTAAGGTACACTGTACGGAAGTCATATTGTACTACGTGAGTACCAGACTGCTACGATAAAATATACCCACCTCATTCTGAACTATTGCCAATATTGCAGTCACAGAATGGTGCCTTAAAACAAAAGGTTTAAATCACTGGACATTACTTACTGTAATCAAACTCAGTCATACCACAGTGTTCTCAGAATGTTCTAAAGGACCAATAGTTCATATAAAGTCCTAATTGTCTCCTAATTACAATCAAGTTCTACTGATTAATGGGTGAAAATGCATTATGTAAACAGGATTATGGATATGAAATTTGTCAGATTTGTCAAAAAAATCAATCAAAGCAATGATGACTGAGCATATTTGTGGAATCGACAAAATGTAAAATCATGAACTGTACGCTTCACTACCGCCTTATATACATCAAACATCCCAGAGGGATGTGAACGTGAAATCGGTCCCAGGAAAATTGTCATTTCATTCTCCAAAGAACTATAGCCCAATACAGAAAGCGCTGTGGACGTGACTTCCAAATATGGTAGCATGAAAAGGAAATTTTCAAGGTTACTGGGTCAGGCTTTACACTACTACGTGAATTGGATATTTCAGTTCGCGCGTGCGCAGTTGGATGTAAACGTGAATCGGGACCCTCGGTCGAGTGAGCATACAGGTAAACTTTTCTGATCAATGGAAGGAAAGTCTTTTACGTTTACCTGTAATGCATCAGAGCAACCATATAATGTTTAATGTCATTGGGACAATGCGCCGAGCATGGCTAGTTTTGTTGTGTCATTGCTCTATAAGCCTATTCTATACATATTCATTGCACAGAGAGTAAATTGGCGATATATAATGAAGCTCTACAGGTGTATATATTAGGAAGCATTGTTCCGTGTCATAATGGAATTCCAAACAGTTTAAAATTCACGTTCGCATTTACTTTTAAGCTATTTGTGACTAGTTAGATAGGTAAAGAAATCGACAGTCGTTAGTCAGCACAAACGAGGGGATAGGTACCGACACCTTATTCTAATTAATGCTGTCAGAATCATTAAATCTGTAAACAAACATTACAGTATTAACGCTAAGGGCAGATACGACAAGAACTGAACAAACTTGAATATCATCATTGCATTAATTTGTCACTAAGGCTCCTGTCAGACTGCATCACTTCCTATATTTACATTGCCTAATCATTCAATAATTACGATGCAAAGTCTGCATAATATGCTCCTTGTTTAATGGCATAATACACTGGTTTAGCAGAAAACTATACTTTTATTTGAACATTTTCTTCTATAACATTTACCTCGTACGGCAAGTTCGAAACAAGAGAAGTGTCATTTGCAACGACACCTCTCTTACTTTTAGATACTTTTATCAAAAACAGTGTGTGAAACTGCACTAAGAATGTTTCTTCATGTGCATTCCTTCTTTGAAAGACGAACAAACTGACAAGGATTTTCTGAGTATGTCTGAATGAATGTACATTTGAATCAGTTTCCGGGTACGCTGGTTATTCACATTTTTTGTTTTGTATTTTTTTTTTTATTATTTAATCAAATCGTGATATTTGCTGAGCCATAGACATTTTAATCCACATGGCTAGTTTTCAAAAGAAATAAGAGAGAACAGATGCACGGACGGACTCTTGCATCACCATACATGTATAAGAAATTGCGGGGGGATAAACTGGTAATGCTATGCAACTTCCATAATACTAGTATGTATGAAAATACGGATGCATGTAAAACGGACATCGGGTAGCATTTCATAAATAATCTATTTCATCTATGCGAAGACCCTTCCAACGTCATTATACAACGTGTCCGCAATTCGACTCAATAAAGCATGAACATTGGTTGGTACGGCCGTACCGGACAATGACTGGTCAACATTGTGGTATTTCTCCACATCACTGACTCTATTACAACCAAAAGACTATCCCAATCTCTGCATTAACCCCCAAAATAAACAAGTAAAGGTAACAAGAAAAAGTTCGACATCCGCATTGTTAGTATTTCCTCAATAAATTACGTATTAAGGCGGATGGGAACTTTCGCGCATCCGGTTCAGATTTTACTATGCGTCGCCGGTTTCCTAAGTAGCAATAACAGGTGGTCACAGGTACAGAAAATGATATTATTTTAGACAAATATGGTGATATTTCACAATTCAAAGGGGCATTTTGCCATATTTGTCTATTTCGCGACGTCAAGAAGCCATCTTAAAGGCGAGATAAACCCAAAAGCGTAAGTTCTGAACATTTCTGTCATTTAGTTACAAGAGGAAATTCGGAGTTGTGACTTGTGTTTGATGGGCTTTTAGTTTAATTTCCATTTTCTAAGTTTCTATCAGTATGTTGGTTGAGGTGGTACATCCTGGCTTAGATGATCGGAAATGTATAACAGAATCTGAGCTGTGCATGGTCCATGTCAAACACTTCAACAGGCTAGGTAACTTGTGAACCTAGGGGTTGGGAATAAGGGGTTAACGTCGATAAGTATTCTAGCATGTCAACTCTTGAACTGTGGGCTGCTCTGCTCCATCCATGACAGGGCCAAGATTTCAATGTGTTAAAGTAAAGTGCATGTTGCATATATTGATCTGGATTTGTTTTGATTATTATGATTATTTTCCTTATTTCTGTTGGTTTAATCCTCATGGTAATAGTAGTACATTGAAATTATTTAATAAACATGGTTTGAGTATAATCTTATAGTATATGTATAACGATCCAGTGATCCTTTTTTTTTTTTTTTTTTATTTTTTTTTTACATTTTCAGTACACAGACACACAAGCACATGTAACGTATATTGGTGTATAGCATTATACATATAATAAATTACGTGTACTTCACACATGCAACACAGACAAGCATGACAGACACACAAGTTTCACATCGATCCAGTGATCCTAGCTATCATTATTGGTACAGACTGTGTAACTCTGTGTCTATATAAAGACTAACGTACAGACGCGATTCACACAATTGGATGCACAGTGTATTCATAGTGAGGCAGTTGGAGACTCTAAGATACAAAGATCGATAGAATCCCTAATGTGAAAAAAAAACCAACAACAACAAAATAAACAAACTAAGAATGATGCTCAGCATATTAACTATTGTAAGGAGTTTATACATGATTCATAATGTTCAGTCTTCTGTCATGAATTTTCATGAAAAATATGGAAATTTCATTTTTTGCGGCAATGTTCCTATTCAAGAAGTACAATGATTTACTAGTCTTACATTATATTTGAGGAAAGGCTTTTATCTATTATAAGTTTTGAAAAAACATAACTATTTATAAAAATTAACTATTTATAATTACACATGAGATTTCAAGAAATTTTGCATGAACAGTGATGATGATGAAAGTAAGTGTTATGACAAATATTGATGTTTCAAATAAAGGGGTATATATATTCACGATGCAGTTATACATAATTGGTGTGGGTAGGCTGCTTCTTTACTAAATAAAGAGTTTAGTGACTTTATATAAACTAAATATACGTTTATTTTTATTTATGAGAAAAAGATAGCATCTTTACACATTAGATTCTACAAAATTTTGAATGAAAGTGAAAATATTTACTATGAAATTGATGTTTTATATAAGGGGGTATACGTATTCAAGGTGCAATTAAATACAAAAATGCAATGATCGCTGTGCGATATAAGTCCCCTACCGGCGGTATAAATTTATGACTTGCATCTCTGTTCATCAGTTCATCTTCTGCAACAACAGCCAAGAAAAGTCTGGGAAACTGAATTCACGAAATTTGCTAAGTCCAATGGCCATAACTCTTGTGAAAATTAGTCAGTCTAAATTAAACTCAAATCTGCATTACACTATAATGTATTCACATACAAAAAATCAGTTCATTATCTGCAATAACAGGCATGAAAAAGTCCTGGAAACTAAAAATTTCATGAAATTTGCTTAGTCCAAGGGCCATAACTCTTGTAAAAATAGGCCAATGGAAACCAAACTCAAACTTGGTCTGTATCACACTGAGATGTCTTCATTTACCAAAAATCAGTGCATTATTTGCAATAGAACCAAAGAAAAGTCCGGAAACTGAAATTTTCATAAAATTTGCTAAGTCCAAGGGCCATAACTCTTGTAAAAATACATGAATCTAAAGCAAACTCAAACTTAACCTGTATCCCATTGAGATATATCCACATACCAAAAATGAGTTCAATTTATTCAACAACAGCGGAAAAAAGTCCGGAAAACTGAAATTTTCATAAAATTTGCTAAGTCCAAAGGCCATAACTCTTGTAAAATTAGGTCAATCGAAAGCAAACTCAAACTTGATCTGTATCACATTGAGATATATCCACATACAAAAAATGAGTTCAATATATGCAACAACAGCGGAAAAAAAGTCCGGAAAACTGAGATTTTCATAAAATTTGCTAAGTCCAAGGGCAATAACTCTTGTAAAATTAGGTCAATCAAAAGCAAACTCAAACTTGACCTGTATCACATTGAGATATATCCACATACCAAAAATGAGTTCAATATATGCAACAACAGCGGAAAAAAGTCCGGAAAACTGAAACTTTCATAAAATTTGCTAAGTCCAAGGGCCATAACTCTTGTAAAATTAGGTCAATCGAAAGCAAACTCAAACTTGATCTGTATCACATTGAGATATATCCACATACCAAAAATGAGTTCAATATATGCAACAACAGCGAAAAAAAGTCCGGAAAACTGAAAATGGGACAGACGGACAGACGGACGGACGGACGGACGGACGGACAGACAGACAGACCGAGAGGAAACTAAGAGTCCCCTTCGGCGTTGCCGGTAGGGGACTAATAAGTGAGGGGAGGCTTCTATTATTGTGACTTTTTTTAAAACTGAATATATCATTCCTATTATTTATAAAATAAAGTAAACATCATTACATATAGATTTGAAAAAAAATTGTATGAACGTGAAAATTTTACAACAAAATTGATGTTCGAAATAAGGGGGTATACATATGCAATATACAATCGCACACAAATACTGTGGGTAGGCTTCTGCTAGTAAGTCTTTTTATAGACCTAAGATATAGTTCTTAATAATAATGCAAATTAAAGTATACCTAAACACCTTAGATTTTGAGAAATTGGCATGAAAGTGAACATATTTACTAAATAAATTGACGTTTTAATTAAGGGGGTATATGTATACTTAGTGCAGTCATAAACAGTAGGTGAGGGGAGGCTTCTTCTATTGTTGCTTTTTTGAACTATAATATATTATTCCTATTATATATGAAATAAGGTATACATCATTACATGTAGATTTAAAGAAATTTTGCATGAAAGTGAAAAATTTTACAACAAAATTGATGTTTGAAATAAGGGGTATACATATTCAATATGCAATTGTACACAAATACTGTGGGTAAGCTTCTTCAAGTAAGTCTTTTTATAGACCTAAGATATAGTTCTTGATATTAATGCAAATTAAAGTATACCTTAACAGTTTAGATTTTGAGAAATTGGCATGAAAGCGAACATATTTACTAAATAAATTGACGTTTTAATTAAGGGGGTATATGTATTCTTAGTGCAGTCATATACAATAGGTGAGGGAAGGCTTCTTCTATTGTTATTTATTTGAAACATAATATATTATTCCTATTATATATGAAATAAAGTATACATCATTACACATAGATTTAAAGAAGTTTTGCAAGAAAGTGAAAAATTTTAAAACAAAATTGACGTTTGAAATAAGGGGGTATACATATTCAATATGCAATTGTACACAAATACTGTGGGCAGGCTTCTTCAAGTAAGTCTTTTTATAGACCTAAGATATATTTCTTGATATTAATGCAAATTAAAGTATACCTTAACAGTTTAGATTTTGAGAAATTGGCAATAAAGTGAAAAATTATTACTTTTTTTCAATGAACGTTATGGGTTAAAAATACCAAAATTTGATATTATTATGAGAAATTCCTGCATTTTTTCTATTGAGAATGTATACTGAGTTATTTTCTATAAAACTTATGTAAAAGAATATGTTTCAGAACATTTATCAATAAATAAGAGTACATGTTATAACTATGATCTGTATTTGTTGAAAATTGCCATTTTGTATTTTCAATGGGTGGCCTTGAACTGTATTTTTTAAGAAAATATGTGGATAATCTCTTAGATTAAGGTTTCAATTGCAAGATATTGAGTTGTTCTTTCAATTTTAACCAAAAAAATACAGGGTAAACAGTCTAATTTCAAAAGTATCCATCGGCCTTAACATAGATACTTCGTCATTACTTACGATCGGAATGCTTAAATGCATTTATTTCACGAGAAATTCTATATGCAAACTCACAACCTTGGAAAACGAGTCCAAAGAAAATATACATTACGTAAAGTGGGAATTATTTGTACAAAACAAATAAGATTCAAATCGGGCGAAGAGAAGGAATAATTCATGTAGAAAAATAAAATACGATTCTTTCATATTAAATCTACATTAAGTAGTGTAATGGTACGAGGATGTTTATATCTTCATGACAGAAATGACATTTCAAATAAGTTTTGTTTGTCAAAAAGCATAAAAGCTTATAATGGTAATAATAATATTCTTAAGTCTGATTAATGACTTGTGAAAAAATAAATAAGAAAACTTACAAATCAACTTTTGATTTTAACACTCAGTTTCAAATTACGTTTAAACATCGAAAAGGGGGGGAGAGTTTAACACCTTTAACAACCCCCCCCCCCCCCCCCCCCCCCCCAAAAAAAAAACTATTACAAACACCTTTTTGTTGCCGTATGCGCTATGTCCTTTGACAAAAATGCACATATATATTTTTAATTACTAAATTGACGGAGTATCGACATGGAAGAAATCTAGCGCACTTCTTTAATCAAATAAGCGATTCATATGTTATATTTTTATCCTTCAAATCTAATCTTAATTCACTCCATCACCTCTGTGTAGAGATGTATGATATAATGTTACTGAAAAATGCGTCTTATCCTCAATAAATTAAGAATGTCATTAATTTGATCAAATAGGCAATTAGGGTTAACATGCATAAATCACGACTATTACTAAGCTCTCTTTCACGTTTTGACTTTTTTGGTCGAAATAAGTTATTCTATTTCTGAAATCAAGGTGAAAGAATGCCAACATGAGAATGAAAGAGTGCCAGCATGCAAACGTGAGAGAATGCCAACACGAGAGAATGCCAGCGTGAGAGAGTGCCAGCATAAGAGAATGCCAACAACATGAGAGAATGTCAACATAACATAATGCAAGAATGCAAACGTAAGAGAATGCCATAATGCAAACGTGAGAGAATGACAGCATGTAAACGCGGAAGAAAGCCAACATGAGAGAATGCTATTACGAGAGAATATCGACATAAAAGAATGTAAATATGAGGGAATGCCAACGTGAAAGAATGCCAGCAAGCGAGAGACTGCCAACATGAGAAAATGCCAGCATGAGAAAGACAGCCAACATGAGATAATGCCAGCATGAGAAAGACTGCCAACATGAGATAATGCCAGCATGAGAATACATTTTTTTTTACTTATTTAAGGATATAGTCTTAATCTAACCTAACTCCATTCCGTTATAACTCAAAAGACTCGATAGAAACGATCCCCTAGAGACGTAGAAATTCCTAATAAGTATATTTATAGTATTTCTGTACAGTAATGACTAGTATCTTGAGATACATGTATTTCTGTAAATGTTCTTGTATTATTGCATATGGACCTTTACCATGTACTATGATCATGTATAGGTGCCAATACATAGACTTTGTCTTTATCTAACTGAACATCTAAGAATTCATGTATGAAAGAACTATGGTGCTCTTGAAATCCAATGGAATTTTTCACAGTTTTGTAAATGAAAATAGCAAAAGCAGCCTCAAATATTCAAATAATGGATATTTTCGAATGTTTTAAATCAATGTTTTAAATGGGCGTATATGTATATAAAGGATAATGATTAATCACTTTAAAACATATTTTCGATCATCAATTTATATTTTACTGAAAATTTCAGAGAACAAAACAATAAATACTATGAGTATTTGGAGGAAAAAGTCCGCAGTCAAATTCTCTAGAGGGGGGGGGGGGGGACAAGACACAGATACTAGGGCTGAAGTGGAGATTTCGATTGCTTGACATGATGTTTCCGCAGTGCTACATGAATGCCCCAACCAGGAGCAATAAGTTCTCCCAAAATAATGGGACAGCGCCCGTATTTCATTATGGCCTGAATTTCTCTAAGATATGAATTTCTATCAGAAATAAAAGGCCGACCGATCCATTTTCAATATTCTTCCGAGTCTAAGGGCATTGATTCCTCGCATAACAGTCGGACCACACCCATAATCGAACTGATTCGATAACTGATCTGTATAACAAATATCATTTAGATCAATCAAGTCTCCAAGAGATAATAGCCAGAAACCAAATGATGACAAACGGAATGACGATGGAACGCAACGCCCGCGCGCCCCTCCATGAAATGGCGGCGCATAAAAAACTGTATAATGAAAGATCTTGCTACTTGTGAGTAATTTATGTCTTTTTACTTTTAAAAAAGTTCATCTTACATTGTTTTACATTGTTTTACTTGATTTGCCCACAGTTAAGTTAGTGTTAGTTATCACTGAAGAGACTGGACCCCGCCCCCCCTTTTTTTTTAGATAAATAGTAGGCAACTCCGGAATCCGGATTTGCCTCGGCATTTTGCTCTTTCGAGAGGAACTGTAAGCGGTACAGCATAGTACGGACATCATTAAATGTGAAAACGATTAACAACGCGTCCTACACTAAATTGAAAAAGAAAAACAATTTATTCCTGCCCACATTCGCTTCCAGATACAATTATTTGTTTCATTTATGCTTAATAATTCTTTCTTGAACCTAAAAACTCACTGTACGACATTTCTGTCTTTTCTAACGTGTCAATGCCACCCCTTTCTATTATACATTTGGTACATGTACTTGAAACTCTGCAACATCGATTGTTGTCTACTGTTAAAGTATAGATATTTCCCTTCAGATATTGTTGAACAATATTCGAAACGAATATGAAATGAAAATACGTATAATACCAATTTTCATAATTATTTTGCCAAAAAATAAATAAATAAATAAATAAAAGAAAAATAAACTTAATACGCGAAATATCAAAATAAAGAAGTAAATAAATAAAATGAATAAAACAACAATAAATTTGTCTTTGAAAATATTCGATAATCGATCATAGCGTCATTATAAAACACATTGATTGTTTTTCACCATATACACTGTCCACTACTATTGATTAAATTGTCCATTTGATAAAATAACGGCTTTAGAAGGAAAACGCTATTACAACATTTTAAACGACCAAATGGCTTAAATTGCAGATTTTCATATAAATTTCGAAAAGCCTAAAGCTTGAAAATTTTATAATATAAATAAATCAGTACATGTATATAAATTCGGAGTATAAAGACGGACATTTGCTTATTTCCTCCTTTTTTTTGTGCGCGTGATACAATTATCATCTTACAATACGTTGGCGCAAACGATTTGCTGAAATTTTGCAAAACATGTCTCCCATTCATAGAAAATCTTTATCCGAAATTAATCATACACTTTTCATTTTTTTTTTTTTACCACAGAAAGCTACATTTAGCATCATAGAAACGTCGGAAGTAAGATATTAAGCAATTGAATAAAATATGGAATGGATGTGCCATTTTGTTTCTCTATAATTCCATCGTTGTAACACATGACAAATTCAGAAGAATTTGTGGTCCCAAATCAGTACAATGTACCATTAGAGAAGGGTTAGTGTAATGCGCTTTGTGAAAATCAGGTCATATACTGACTCATTAAAATCGAGTTTCACCATCTGGCTATTGTTCAATTTTGTAAAAATCAACAATTCCTTTAAAAAAGAATCTTTTTAACTTGTATCACAAACACATAAAACTAAAATAAATTATATAACATTCCGAATAAATGTAAAAATTACACCCGACAGAGCATTTATTTATCTAATAAAACTGTCATACACTTCAAAAGTCAAGATTTGAATTTGATTTGATACCCACAAAAAGTGCAATAATAATGTTTGATAATTTTTTTCTTTCAAAATTTTCAACTGTTTTATTGCTTTCTTATCTAAAACGATAATATTCGTAAAAAATACATCAAAACTTACAAAAAAGTCAGGTGATTGATACTTTGTCGACCGCTATCTAATCCGTTCTTCACCAAACTATTTAAGTCAGAGATAAATCAAACAGTATAAAAAGAGGAAGATTAAAGAAAAAAACTCACAGCGAACATGTTACTCCTGTCATCTCCATTCTACTGTATTCACCATTATTAGTCAGTCAACACTAAAAGATCTATAGTCTTTATTAAACGATTTGTTAAGCAGACTTGGTCGTTCCACTCTACAGTCGTGATAGCTAGAAGAATATACAGGCAGGACTTACGTAGGTAAAATAGTTAAATCCCCGTGCTATGACTCGGCATATTTCTGTCCGTGTATTGAATATCTACCCGTACGGCGGTAGGCTTGCTGGCAATACTTAGATATGCGTGGTCCATACTCCAATAGGCATCGTATGGACATTTGTGTCAAGCAGAAATAATATCTTATCAAACTTTATTAGATTACAAAACAGATGGAGGATAATTGTCAAGAGAAAACAATGGCAGGTCGTTGTAAGGAATCGCTTCCATTATATTTAACATCACCCTTCCCTAACAGCTAATAACCCGCCAGTCCAACCAATGTATTTATTTAATTAGTTTTTCTTTTATACATATTGATACCTGAATAAAATCGATGATGAATGACCAATGTATCGTACAACTCATTACCATTACATGCATTTAAAAGTACTGGGTAAAATTATATGTGTTTATCAATGCCTTAAAATGTTTATGCTAATTATCTCAATGATATCCTCATTTTCATACGTTCAGATAAAAGTTGCGAGGTTTTAACCGTTTAATATTTTGAAAATTCCAGATAAATGAACAAACTTTAAACAGTCACTTACCGTTTAAAATTAATGGATACGATTAAATTTTCTTTGAAAAGGAGGTCAAAGATCAAGGCTTTGTCAATGTCTGCATAAAAAACATTTATGACAAACATTTATCCGAAATGTAAGTCAAACTGCAAGGACAAAGCTAAGAGATAGAGTTTTGGTACCAGTAGAAAGGTCTTCTTGTCACAAGCAAAAAAAGTGAACAAGCTTAAATAGTTGCAATGTGCCAAGTTGAAAAACTTGAAAGAGAAGAATGTCTTGCTAATCTACTTTATAGCTGATTACTTGAATTTTAGTCTATGGTCCAAATAACTCTGTGATGATAATAATTTTCATTCATCAAAGTCCTCTGACCTTGACCTTTGACCCCATAATCAATAGGATTCATCCTAGATTTCTGGGAATATTTCCAGCATGTTAATTATGATCTGAAAAACATTTTCAATAATCAAAATCCTATGACCTTTACCTTTAACCCCAAAATCAAAAGGAAGCATCCTTAACTCATGGGGGATATTTCTTACAAGCATCATAATGATACCCGGTAGGAGCAATACACACTCCATTATGACCTTGAAACCATTTTCAATGATCAATTTCTTTTGACCTTGACCATTGAACTCAAATTCAACAGAGGCATCCTTTACTAATGGGGAACATTTCTGACAAGTTTAATGAGTAATACACACTCCATTAGGCCACACCAAGTTCTTTCTTTGTTAAGTGTCAGTGGGAAGATTGGTTTTCAAGGTGTTGTTTGCAAAAAACAAAACAAAACAGTCTATTTCTATATTTTTCCATCACTATTTGTTTTGTTTTTTTTCAAGACAGAAGTGAAGTTTCAACAATGTCCGATAGGTATTTAGTCTAACAAAGAAGGAAAGGTAACCTGTAGATTAACTAAAATGACACAAAAGGGTCATTTTGTGCCAGTTTCTTTGCTTCCCTACCATGAGATGCAGCTCACTTGAATATTTCTTACATTTTCGTTAGATATTCATGTCTCTGTGTTGTTTTTAACGGATAGGTAGATGGGTTTCTATAGCTTGACCTGATGCTTAACAAAATAAAAATAGATACACTATGGCCTTGTGACATTGAAGCCTTTTTCAATCATCAAAGTCTTTGGACCTTTACTTTTGATATACTTACTTTTAAATCAATAGGAGGCATCTTTGAGTTTAACTCATGGGAAACATTTCTGGCAAGTTTCATTATGATAAGTACAATATAAAAGTCTGTTTTGACCTAGAAAGCGTTTTCAATAATCAAGTCCTATGACCTTGACCTTTGGATCTAAAATTCAACGTATAAATGACAATATTAGTATTAAATGACTGTCTATCTTTAAGTGTATGATTTTGCTTCTCCACATGCAAATGTACAAGAATTTCTTTGCAATTCACAAACATAGGTAATCACAGATTATGAATCTCACCTCGCTGCAGCAAAATTCAATCACAGATTATGAAGCTCACCTCGCAGCAGCAAAATTAAATTTAGACATATTTCTAAGTACATGTATATTCGCTTTTAAAAGCAAAATCATTCACAGAGATTAATCTACAATTTGATCTAAATGGGTTCTCTGGACCCGATGAAATTTGACCAATGGGTCCCTAGCCAAAACAATGGGTCCCAGCAGAATTTTATGGGTCCCAAGTACTTTAAACCGTCTTTTTTCGCGGCATCTAAAGTTCGCGAATACAAGCGATATGAATGGCTTGCGGCAATTTATGTCCGCGATATCGTTATATTCCAGAAAAAAAATTTATTAGAAATAAAATGACAATCTTCCAAACTTCAATCTTTAGTCAAATTTGCCGATTAAGTAATTTATTGTTTATTTAGTTGCTTTATTTACGCAAGTGAGGCTTAGTACATGAGTATAGTAAAACGTTATACTCATGTACGAAACCTAAACAAAGCAACTAGATAAACATTAAATTACGGCACTTACTACATTTACGTGTGAATTAAACGATTTGAATTGATTGATTCATATTATCCTGTGAAGTTTTTTCATAAGTATGTAGTACATATAAAATGTTCTTCTGAATCCGAATGATAAGAAGTTAGACTCGCATCGGACCGCATATAACTTTTATATCGAAAAATTTTGATGCGCAACAATTTCTCGTACAATACTATGGACATGATCAACATTCTGTATGGTTTAAAAGAGCGGACAAAATATACATTAATAAAACAATTCCACTTTCTCGACTCTGAAAGTTATGTAAACAATAAACTATTTAAAGGGGACGCATTATACGAAAGAGAATAATGCGTACGGTGGGACGTAGCGATCAAGAATCAATGGGTCCCTGGGCGATTTTTATGCGTCAGAGACGCAGGACGCAGAGGTAGATAATCCCTGCATTCAAGCAGAAAAAGTAGGCCAAGCTTATTTTCTGAAAGTTTTTTGAAAGATACATCCAATATCCAAGTTTGATATATGTAATACTTATACTTTGCTCAATAATGGCTACTAAAAGCAAAATCACTCAAGTGGAAAAGTAGGTCATATCCAGCATTTGATGCATACTATTCTCGGTATCACTCAAGTGGAAAATGTAGGACAGATGCAGCATCCAATGCATGGGTTCATCTCTGCATCCCACAATGAATCACTAGTACAAGTTTGGTTATTGTACTTTCAGTATTTTGTCAGATACTGAGTGAGCTATTTCAAACTTCTTAACAGGATGTGGACATGGATATGCAAGGGTTTAGCAAAGCTCACTCAACTTTGTTGAAGTGAGCTAAAGACCATATTCAAACATTACCACAAGTATTAGCTTTTACAAAAAGCTTGCCATCAGTTAGCTGACTTCAAATGTTGTAAACACCATCTCCGTTTTTTAAATTTATTCCAATTCAAGCGACGATAATTTCCAAGGATGTGCGATTAATCTGTGATGTATCGCTACAAGGACTTTTCGATGCATCATTCGGAAGAAAATGCATTTATACAATATGACTTTCAATTGTCAGGTCAACCAGACTCTTCAGTTGACCTGAAGAAAGAATCTTATGTACAGTGTTTGAATAACCTAGACGAATATTTGCATTTTTTGCATTGTCAACCAATCATACTGCCAAGAGGTATTCTATCCGTGCAAGTAGGTCACGAATGACTACAGTATACCGTCAGTCATGGGATCCATTAGCCCATTTCTCCAAAGAGGTTTTGTAAAATATATAAGACCATGTCATGGTCAGTCACAATAGTGTCCGCCAAATTCATAGCATCATCCAGACAAATTTTTTATTAGTCTGATGAGCATCATTACAAGCCGGACCGGATTGTTGGATGTCGGTTTTGGAGCTTAAGGATCCCGCACCCTAATAGAGTACTTCCGGTAAAAAAATTATGCACATTTTCATAATTTCCCGTCAAATGCCGATGATTTCATGATCGGGAATCTTCGGGATGACGGAGTAGGTCACTGTGTGAGAAGTGTAATCCCTAAATTTAGCTAGAAAAGTATGTGTATCATTCATTTAGAAGAGAACGAAATTTCTTATCTCTGGAATTTATTATTGAAGATGCATTAGGGGTCGAATACCTTAATGTATATTCATTTCTCTTTATCACTTATTTTATGATTAAATTATTGCTTAATTGCTAAAATCAAAGGGGATCTCATTTTTTTTATCCGTAGATGTGAGGATTTAGCTTTACAATTTCTCTAGCGGTTGTCAGCAGTACATGTACATGCTCTTTTGACATTATAATATCAATTGACTCTAAAACATTACAATGCGGTCTTGATATTGTTAGCATAGAACAGAGACTGAAAAAGAAAAGTATACAAACACTTTTTTATAAAAAGTTTACTATATTATTGCGCAAACGAATAACCTGGCTTTTTGCATGCAATTGTTGCTCTTCCTGGTATTCTTGTCTCTCTAAGACCATGAAAAAGAAGCTGCAAGTTATGCAGAACAAGGTCATAAGGTTTATCCTTGATCTCGGTACGAGACCAGAGTCACATGTGACATACTAGATACAGTTAATATGCTTTACACATCTGACCGCGTCACGCAGTTACGCCTGAACCATGTCTTTAATATTTTTAATTGTTATGCACCAAATTATCTTTATCAACATTTTGAAAGAAATAAGGGCATTACTAGGGGGGCAACAAATTTGAATTATATAGTACCCAGAGTGGGATCACAGGGAACATCTAACTTTGATTATGCCATTCTTGATTCAAATCAAGAACAAATCCAGTTTTAAGGAGAATGTAAAAAAAAACTAAAATCTCATCTTTTAGACATAGCCAGACAAAGAGAAAGTGATGATTTTATTAATGTATGAATCATGTTATTATTTTTAATGTTACTACTTCTTTTTTACATATTTAATGTTTCTTTATTATTCCAGGCAATTTTTAAAAAATATTAAGAAAATGATTATATGGACTTCAGAGAACACATGAACATTATAAATTCATACATTAGTTTAACATTCTTAAATTATTGATTTTAATGTGTAACATCGTAAGAGGACCCCATTGGAAATAAGCGACAGCAGTCGCTTTAATGGGTTATCCCAGGCAATATCTGTTTATCACTTTATCTGTGATAATTACATGTAATGTAAAATACATAATCCTTCAACATCTGTGA
Source organism: Pinctada imbricata (assembly GCA_033119305.1). Lineage (NCBI taxonomy): Eukaryota > Metazoa > Mollusca > Bivalvia > Pterioida > Pteriidae > Pinctada > Pinctada imbricata. The sequence goes on along the minus strand of VSWD01000010.1, from coordinate 11,395,220 downwards.
TATAATTAGTCGATATCAAGATATCGACTAATTCTAGATTTGTACAGGTTTGTCAACTTTCAATTTGATTCATCAGATTCATCATTGCAATAGGGGCAATTGTCCGATAGAAAGAAACATTCTTGTGACTAGTGAAATTGAAAAACATGTGACCAGAGCTATCCACTTCACAAAAGTAGGACATGTCGTCATGACAACGCTTTGGCATCGCAATTCTGAATTGAAATATTGCATCTACAATGATATTTTTTCTTGAACAATTTTTACTTTTAGACCAATTAGTGTGTGATACAGTAAACTCTATGCCTTCGAAATCCCTAATGACATTTCTGGATCCTTGGATCCATTGCATCAAAGAAATGTTTGGATACTTAGAATGCGAGGCTGCCAGTGGGCTATTTAAAAAGTTTCTCACCATCCAGCCGACTAAGCTGTTTTGTTGAGGATACTCCATTTTGTTTGTATATTTTCTTTCCAAAGACAAATTGATAAATGCAACAAAGAAATTAATGAGCGATATAAAAATCGATTAGACTGTGTGTAGTCACATATTTTAATAGGAATTTTTTAGGAGTTTCCCCTTATTTCCCCCAAATTCTTTAATCGGAACTCTCCGCTTTTCCCGCGAATATACACTGAAAGGCTTTTGATTGGTCAAGTTAATTTGCATTATAATGGAATTTTCCTACCGCACAGGTCAAGCAGTTTATGAATGACTGTGACTTGAGTTGTCTAGTGCAAATGCACTATTTTCAGAATTATCAACCAGGGATTTTTCAGGGTATTTTACTTTGGGTCCAGGGTCCATTAAAATTGGGAAAAATCGCGGCGTTTTAATGAAATTGGGAATTTCCAACAGTTTAATTTGATTTTAATGGAATAAATCCTTAGACATAGATAGAACTCCGTCTTATTCAAAGTGTCTTCAAAAAAATAAACAAAGTACTAGTAAAACCATCTATACTTTAGATTGTACTTCAAAGGACATAATGATAATCTTCTAGGATCAGAACAGGCATCTGTTAAGAGTCCAGAGGGGCTACTTTAATGATCATGATCAATCAGGATTCAGATTCAAAGTCAGTGTTTGACGGGGGCATTCCCACTATCCGAGTCGCCCTATTCTGTTACTGAACATGAACTACTTTCTGTTTAGTTGTTTCTTTTATAGTCACTATCCAACTTTTATTTGAAGAACGTATCTCTCCTCTACAAAAAGATGTACTCCCTTTTATCATTTTTTGGTAGCAATTTGCTGGTTGTAAGACAAATGGTCATGGGTTCCCAATACTGGAGATTACGATTTGATTACTAAAACGTAAACCTATACTGGATATAAGATTTCTGACCAGTTTACACATAGATCGTCAATGTCGTATTTCTGCAATGTATTTCAGTCGTCATTATTTTCTCTTTATTGAAGAACACTTCAAAAAAAAATTATGAGTTCAAATTGGGAAATTTCAACCATAAATTGGGAAAATACAGGCCATTTGGCGTTGGGAAGGGTCCGATATCGGACCCAAAAACGGACTTGAAAAATCCCTGTCAACACATAAGTTTCTATTGTATTACCAGTTTTTGTGTGTGTGTGAATTTCATGCATAGCTTTACTAATACTACTCTTTACTCTTTATTATAAGAGTCAAAATTTTAAACCTATTTTGAACCAAAATTTTTTTTTTCGCTTTTTAATAAATGTTGATATCGACCAAGCTTTTTTGGAAAGCTAATACTTGTTATGATACTAGTAATTGTTCCAACTGTGATTTTCAATATGCGATACCATCAATTGTATGTGATATGTTACCATCTGTGACATTTATATTGTTATGACTGATACTCAAAACAATCGTTGATATTATAGTGCCATTGTAATCAATCTATTGCCTGAATAAATAAATATAAATAAATAAAAATAAAATAAAATAAATTGTCATTGACATGTGGCAGCATGTGGCCAATAGCTCTGAAGCATCAATGTGAACAATAGCTATTCTGAAAAAAATCTTAGATGGGGCATTTTCACTGTTAAATTTCAGCATGACGTCAGCGAGATTAACATTGAGCATATGGAGAGCGCCACGACATCATGGTAAAATAGCATGGGAAATAGCCCATTGACATGATCTAAAACTTGTTTTATCCATAAAGTTTTATTGCGTGCACTGACTAGGGGCCTATCCCATAACTTATACCAAATTTTACGATTAAGCGAGACCTATTGGATGGTATCAATTTCATTTAAATTTTTGCATGATAAAGTAGTCAAAATCAAGTTTATCCAGTTTCCAAAGTAAGCCGCACAGACAGTAGTCCTGCTTACAAGACTCCGGTATACCGCTAACGCACGGGAGTCTTGTAGCCACGAGATTATGGTAAGCCAGTCTTTACGCATCGGATGTTAGCAGAAACTAGAACAGGGAAATCACAATGATTTTAGCATTGACAGCGAGTAAGATTACATTGAAAGGATGGATAATATATTAAATTATTATTGACTAACCTTTAAAATGTTATATAAAGTCCTACACTTAGTGTAATCCTGTCATTATCTGACCGCATTGGATTCACCATTGGAATTTAGCGATATGAAAAACTTGAGCCCAAGTTTTCATTCAGATCATTAGATTTCAAACAAATAACATATTTGATCAACAAATTTATCACAATAATAATAACTGCGTTCTGTTACAACCATAGTGGGGTTCAGTCTCTTTTAGCGCAGCGGAGAGACTACACAGTGTCACAGACAGAAGACCTCTTTATTACCAAAATTATGAAAAAGTAACTCCAAGTAACCAAACTATCAATCGTTCGGAAATACCCTCAGTTCGGAAATATCTGTTCGACCAGTAGACTGCCGTATCAGGGCCCGTTACACACCAGTGATGAGGATAATGTGTAGACCGAGGAAACTCGGAATACTTCATTCTGTTCCTTTACAAATTTATCATGTTACTACTTACCAATATAAGAATGAATCAGTTGATACTTTCAATTTTGTCATATGATGATAAACATTTGATTTTAAATGCATTTTTTATGTGGTCTTTTCTAATCCGGAAGCAGTTCTTGCCTTACTTTCGAGTCTGCGCAATTAACGTTCTTCTACTACGACTTTCTCATCTCTGAAACGGAGCACTAGTCTAGATAACAGTGATTCACATTTTAGATATTCTCCACAGAGGACTCAAGTACCGTCTAGATTCACAAACGTTATAACAATTTTTGGGGGGGATTTTTTCTCAACTTTTCATCGCTTTATTTTTTGATAAACTAAATTAAAGCTTCTTGTTTTCATTTAGACCGAGAACAGGCCAAACTTTTATTCTTTTGAGTTGGTATATACCAACTCACAGTGGCGGATTCAGGGGGGTGGTGAGGGGGCGCCCGCCCCTTGGCAATGACCCCAACTTTTCCAAAAACAGTCATATTTCAGGTATATTTTTACAGCCAAAACAATGGTGTTTTCTGTAACGAATAAAGGAGTACTATAAAATTGATATCTTTTTATAAGATGAATTTTTTTTTAACGTATTCTATTTTAGAGAAAACCGGGAAAACAGGGTGTTCTGGATTTAGTGAACAGGACAGTAGTTTTCACATCCTCGGTACCCCAGGCTATTTGCGCTTTGGCTGAATTTTACCGAGGATGTAGTTTTCATTATATTTTTTAAAAATTGAAATTTGGTCCTTATTCCAAGTGGTTCTTGTATCTTTTATCTCGATTTCTATTTTTTCCGGATATTAACAAATACTATTATATAAACATGTTAAAATAATTTGCAAAACACGCAGTACGTGTGTCGAACAATCAATGTAAATGGTACGAGGATCGGAACCTACACGTGTCTGTCCTCAAATTTAAGTATTTTTGTCATCTACTAATTTTGATCAAGACATACTTTAAAATAATCGGGAAAATGGGCAAATATTTAACATTGGATTATAGCTCAAATATGCTCCGGGGGCCTATAATAAGCATTCAGTTTTTCAAAGCTTTTAAAAATCCTTCTCATGCACCCCCCCCCCCTCTCTAGATCTTTTTTTGTGTGCTTGTACCGTCCTTGTCGTTTGAAGTTCTAGATAAACTCTAGTGTAAGACCATTTTTTTCCAGCGAAATTTTAACTGTATCTTCTTTTAAGACGACGGAAAGGGTGAATCACTCTTTTACTTACCCTTTTCTAATTCATCCATAGATTCAGGTGAGAAAATATGAAAATAATATACTAAAGTTATGGACAAAAACTTTATTTAAAAATCTTTATTAAACCCAGACTCGCCCTATATGATGCCACTTGGAAAGGGGAAGTCACATAAACTGAGTGAAAAAAAAAATGGTCGGGAAGAAAAGGAGAAAATATGCCCCAGATTGCACCATTTTGGCCCATTTTCTCATTTTCCGGGGGAGGCCCTCCGGACCCCCACCTACAGGAGGGGGACAACACCATCCCCCTCACTTCGTGCCTCGAATCAACCCTTTGGTCCGACACCCTCCCCAGGGGCGGATCCAGAGTGGGAAGCGGGGGGTTTTCTATCGACCCAAAGGGTCGATTCGAGGCATGAAGTGCCGAGCGGATGAGGGTGCGGGAGGGGTTGCCCCTCCTACTAGGAGGGGGTCCGGGGGCCTCCCCCGGAAAAAATTGAAACAATGGAATACAATGGTGCAATCTGGAACATATTTTCTCCTTTTCTTCTCGAATATCCGGATCATTTTTTTTTCACTCAATTTATGTGACAAAGAAAGATCCCTTTCCAACATACCTATAGGGCGAGTCTGGGTTTATCTCGATCTGGTAGCCAGGGTGTTTAAGATGTGGGCGTCTGAAGATGGGTTGGACCCTGAACTTCAATTGTCAGGGGGCACAGACATTTCTTTATGGGGGATGACTTGCGAGACCCGAAGGGTCAAGTGGGGACAGTATGATATTGAAGGGGGTATGGGGGCTCTCGGCCCGAGAAAATTTTGAAAAAAAAAATGAAGCAAACTACTGACCTCTGGGGCGTATTTGCGTGCATTTAGATGGGACAAAAGTGACATATGATTCGGTGTCAGCAGACGATGAACCGTATCTAAGATGAAGAAAACTTCAGATGTGAATATGAATTTCCCTATATAAATATGTACGTCCGGCGCATTCAGATATTGCAAGTTTTTTCCAATCGACCACTCGCACTTTGGTAGTGATCGCTATATTGTGTTCGAATGAAACATGAGAAAATTTTGAAAAATGCATTCTTGAAAATCGGTGGTTTCTGGAGTGTCTTTGAGCTATTTATGAACAGAAGTTTGCTTTAAATACCATTTCATATGTCCCCTCCCTTCTTTTTGGCCACTGCTGAGGAATGCACTCTCTCAATTTTTTGTGAAAATGATGTGGACATTTTTGCGTACAAACGTAGCCTGGCTACCCCCCCCCCCCCCTGACTTGTTGACTTGTCCCCGCATTCACATGTACGTAGAATATTGGTACGATATGGAGTGAAAAAATATCTAGTATCGTTGTTTTTACTTTTGTGTGTTATTTTCATATATTCTCACCTGAATCTATGGACGAATTAGAAAAGGGTACGAGAGTGATTAACCCTTTCCGTCGTCTTAACAGGAGGTAGAGTTTTTGGAACGGTACTAAAATGTTTTTGATTCGTAAAATTTCGGTGAGACAAATATGTGCTCTGCTGGAAAGAAATTGGTCTTACACTAGGGTGCATCTAGAACGTCAAGCTGCCCCGCCCCAACCCAGGGGCGGATCCAGAACCCCAATTGCCGGGGGGGGGGCACATACAATTTGTATGGAAATCACTTGCGAGGCCCGAAGGGCCGAGTGGGGGAGGGTATGGGAGGGGGTTTCCCCCTCCCGTTGATGGGGGTTCGGGGGCCTCCCCCGAGAAAATTTTGAAAAAATGAAGCAATTTGGTGGCATCTGAAGCGTATTTGAACTGAATTTAGAAGGGATTTGGCGCGCATGATTCAGTCAGTGTCAGTAACAATAATTATCATTTATATAGAATACTAGTATATTGAACTTTTTCGAAATTTTCTGATGCTGTACTGTTCTTGCACGGAATGCAGAAGTCAACATGTTCAGGATTTCCTAAAGAAACGGGCTGAACAGGAGAAGTTTTGAAGGGAGGGGTATCCAGCCATAAATTCTCGTAAAACTAGGAAAAATCAGCATTTTATGCAAATTCCAGGCAGGACATGACCCCCTAACCACTCTAGATCCGCGCTTGTTTGTTAATATTTGTATGAAGGTAAAGAAAAAAAAGTAATTACAGGGTCTTTTCTAGCCCCTGATGTCAGGGGCCTGGGCCGATGAAACTGGGAATTTGCAACATTTTAACCTAAATTCAAACAACAAAAAGATATATTCATGCAAATTATCCCTTATCTACGGAAGCATAGAAGGGACATTGCGAGAAAAAAATTATCTCGTGCGCACGACTTAGTAACTCGTGCGCACGACTTAGTAATTCGTGCGCACGACTTTGTAACTCGTGCGCACGACTTTGTAACTCGTGATCACGACTTTGTAACTCGTGCGCACGACTTACTAACTCGTGAGCACGACTTTGTAACTCGTGCTCACGACTTTGTAACTCGTGCTCACGACTTTTGTAACTCGTGCGCACGACTTACTAACTCGTGAGCACGACTTACTATCTCGTGCGCACGACTTTGTAGCTCGTGCTCACGACTTTGTAACTCGTGCTCAAGACTTTTGTAACTCGTGCGCACGACTTACTAACTCGTGCGCACGACTTACTATCTCGTGCGCACGACTTAGTAACTCGTGCGCACGACTTACTAACTCGTGAGCACGACTTACTAACTCGTGCGCACGACTTAGTAACTCGTGCGCACGACTTTTTGTTGTCATTCTATTGGTCAATTATCTCGTGCCCACGACTTTGCAACTCGTGCTCACGAGATAATCAACCAATAGAAAACTATGATCAAATAAAATGGCGATAATTGATAATGATCATGCATGTATATTGAAATACTCTCGTCTATCAAAAGTACAGTAAACTTCTTATGCTGTATTCATTCATAAGTTAACGTATTTTACAACAGTACCCCTGATTAATTCTTGGAAGCACACAAACACCCTCGCCCCCCCCCCTCGATTTCATAAACAGAGATAACTTTAACAAAGAACAAACACTAGTAATACCGTACCCCAAGTCAAATGCTGGGCTTGACGGACCCTTCTCAGAATGGACAGTTTCTCCATTTTTTTTTTATGCATATCTTTTTAAATCAAAGGTTGGTCCCATCCCGATGTCATGATAGTCATGTATGTATCATGCATTTCTTATAGGGAGGGGACAGTCAAGCCGAGCAGTATGGTGAACTTATATTACCCCTCGTGCCCCTCTTTTAATTTCAACAAATTCATAGTTCCGTCATATGTTTATTTGCTACGTACCAAGTTTCAGCACATTTGAAATAGTTCAGCGAAAATGAAGCGCGATTGGCTCTATTTCTACATGTTCTAAGCACGCAATATATGGCAAAATTCATTACATTTTTCCATGTTCTCCATTTTCAAAACTGTCCTGTTCTCCTCTAAATAAAGTTATTTAGATTAAATACACTGTGTTGTCTTCCTTCAACTTTGATCTAAGGATCTTTTAAATATAAAAATTTCATACTGTATGTTTAGAGTTTATATGTTTTTTTTCCCGAGAGGCCAGATAGGGCTGAAACAATCTGTAAAAATTGCGTAAAATCAACCAGAAAAAGAAATTTCTGGGCTTGTATTGTAATTCCTTTCCTTGTTCTGTGCCATTGACCATTTCCAAGCTTTATCAGATGAAAATACCGGTAGTATGCAAATATGGATATAACGATTCGCAATAAGGCAAAAACGCACCCCACCCTCCTATTTTTACAATTCCGCGTTTTTCTCTGTTTGTAAGGTATAAGTTCGGAATGAAGCTTAAAACTGTATGCTAGACTCCGACTTTGCTAGTTTCTCACTTGTGAATAAGTTTTACGTTAAATGAAGATAAAATTTAGTCTTAAAAATATTCGTTTTTATCAAAAGGAATACCCCAAAAAAAAAAACAAAATGCCGGGGAGGGGGGCTGGATCCATCATTTCGACATGTATTCTTTTCATCCTAAATGCACAATTTTCTTCCAATACGGTTATAAGCACAAAACCACATACGATTTAAAAGAAATATAAAGAAAATGAATTGGAGGGAGGGGAGGGGGGGGGGGGCTCAGGCTCCGTGAATTGTTTGGGAGTGTATGTGCACCTCGTATATATGTTAAACCCATCAAATTATATTCTGTTCAACTATCTGCTTTCATTCAAGTTTCTGTATATAATATGGTACGAAGTACGTTTAGGCCATAATTAAAAAATTACTTGTTTCCCCTCGCCCAGACCGGGTCAGGAAAAACGCCGCCGAGTCAGATTGCGCGTGGTCAATATCTATACAAATTCAATATTTTACAAGTCGTAAGAAAAATCGAGATGTAATCATCTTGACGTTGCCGTAAAAAGACCCGTTATGCCGCACTGAAACACTCGATGCACCTGTTGCGGAAATATATATCGTGTATCTTGGGACAATTTTGTTTATATACAATAGACTTTACAGGACAACGTAATCTTTTTTTTTGAACATATTCGATAAAATGAATCGACATTTCATACTTAACCAGCGATAGAAATTGAGACACATAGGATATTTTTTTTACGGAAAGCAGGCGGCGATTTTCCCGAAGTAGGAGGCGAGAAATCGCCGGCTGCCAGCTCTTAGTCTTTATCATATCACAGAGTGTGACTGCGCAGCTGTAAGGAGTCCAGTAATGTGCAATTTGGATTCAAACGACTTTAAACATATTTGATACTTGTAGTTCTGGCAGCAAAAAAAAAAAAAAAGTACCCGCCTGCCGGGTCCCTTGGAAAAAACAGACCCGTGGGGAGGGGAAACAAACAATTTTTTAATTGTGGCCTTATTCATGAACACTGACCCATGAAAGCTGAATTCGACGTCAGGTTGAAAGAACAAAAATGCACGTATACATCGTACGTGATATGTTTTATTTGAAGTACATGTATATATTGGAGAATAAACACTAAATTCAATACCGGAAAATTCCACAAAAACAAAACAAACCAACCCCCCCCCCCCCCCCCCAAACATATATATATATATAGGGATCACGGTCTGCAGTCTGTCTGTCTGTCTGTCTGTCCGTCCGTCTGTCTGTCACACTTCACTTTTTCAAGTACTTTCTTATCAAAAATAGGAGAAAAATTCTCTCAAATCGCACCAACACAAACACATTGACACTATACTTTAAAATGATCAGACATTTCATTTGAATCACATACAAAAATGCCGTAAAGATTCAAAGAAAACAACGTTTTCAATTTTCTTAAAGTCATGTACCTGGTTCTGGTCTGGAATTATTCGAATTTTACTTATCTGAGGACCCATTTCACACAGTCATGTTGATGTCCCAATACTTTAAATTAATAGTAAACACTGACAGGGAGACAAATCAAGAGACACATTATGCGACTTTAAACAAATTGTTGAAAAAAATAAATAGAATAATAGGAACTATCATATAAATATCCGTATTGAATGATAACATCCCCCTTACCTCTTGATCGACGCAACGTTTTTAAAAAAAACATGAGGGAGGGGATGGGGAGTAGAGTACTGCAACATTATATTCAAGCTATGAACCCATTTATGTTACTTTCAACATAAGGTGGGGGGGGATCCGTGTACTTCCAAGAGTTAATGGGGTACCCCTGAAAAATACGTTTTGTGTGGAGCACAATGCAGGTAATTTTGTAATACAGCATAAGATTTTTACTGTACTTTTGATAGACGAGATTATTTCAATATACATGCATGATCATTATCAATTGTTGCCATTTTATTTGGTCCAAGTTTTCTATTGGTTGATTATCTCGTGAGCACGAGTTACAAAGTCGTGGGCACGAGATAATTGACCTATAGAATGACGACAAAAAGTCGTGAGCACGAGTTACTAAGTCGTGCGCACGAGTTACAAAGTTGTGCGCACGAGTTACTAAGTCGTGAGCACGAGTTACAAAGTCGTGAGCACGAGTTACAAAGTCGTGCGCACGAGTTACAAAAGTCGTGATCACGAGTTACTAAGTCGTGAGCACGAGTTACAAAGTCGTGCGCACGAGTTACTAAGTCGTGAGCACGAGTTAGTAAGTCGTGCGCACGAGTTACTAAGTCGTGAGCACGAGTTACAAAGTCGTGCGCACGACTTTGTAAGTCGTGCGCACGACTTACTAAGTCGTGCGCACGAGATAATTTTTTTTCTCACTATGTCCCTTCTATGCTTCCGTACTTATCATATCAATTGTCTATATTTTGAATCCCTCCTAGAGCATGTTTGTTCTACTTTCGTTTGATACGTAAATTGGAAATGAATTTCTCGTTTTGGAGAAAAGATTGAATTGGGAATTTTTAGGTCTAAAATTGGGGAAAAGTACCTCTTTTTACCGAATTTCGGCCCCATACAAACCCTAAAAAATTCCCTTGTAAATGGCGAATTTCCTCGACAAACTAGAGATCACGGGTGCCCCATTCCCTGCATCGTCCAGATTGAAAGGTTTAATTATTTCTTGGCAGTTCTATCATAATTATATTTTTGATTTACCTACGGGCTTAACCAAAAATGTAATCATAACTTCGATTCTAAAAGTAAAGAAAAACATGCATTTTCATCTTTTCAAAATTCTTGGAGGTAGCCGGTTTAAATCTGGCCAAAAAAATTTCAATTGTTCATTTTAAAAAGATTGATCACGACCTCAAATTTAGAGTTTAAAAAAATGTAAGTTTTATATATAGGAGGTTGAATCGAAGATTTGGTCAAGAAATATGTGTGTTAAATATGCCTTGCATAGGATATAAAGTTCCCGATTCATCCCTCAGATAAAGAAAATTCGATATGAACATGATTCAATGTAGGTTGTTTCCGAAACATGTACGTACGTCCACGTACAGACAATGGACATGACTTTCTCGCTCACTTACGTCGTGAGACAAAAGAAAAAACGTAGACGTAGCAGTTTGAGATTTCCTTGTCTCACACTCCACGTGACTCCTATTATGACGTCATAGAAAGTAACGTCACGCCATCGTTAGATTTGTGTAAGTTTTGGTATCGATTCTAGCTTTAGAAACATTAAAGTGATGATTAAATGAGGTGAGTGAGAAAAATAATCAATCACGACGTTACGACTGAGACAAGGGAATCTCATCCTCGTGCAAAAGATTTGCTACATCCACGACTCGGCAAGCCTCGTCGTGGATTGCAAATCTTTTACACTCGGATGAGATTCCCCTGTCTCAGTCTCAACGTCGTGATAGATTCTATTAATCTATCCCCGAGACATTTTTTGGAAAATTTTGTTTCTGAGGTGTTTTGGGGCTATTCCTGACTAGTTTCATAGATTTATTACGGAAACAGTAGTTTAATGCTTCCAAAAGCATGTCACAAGTGCCCCTTCTTTGGGCACTGCCGGGGGGGGGGGGGGCACGTGCCCCCGTGCCCCCCCCCCCCCCCCCCCCGGCTGAATCCGCCACTGCAACCCCCTCCTCGATATGAGAAGGATTTAAAAGCTTTGAAAAATCGAATGCTTAATTATATGCCCCCGGAGCATATTTGCCCATTTTCCCGCTTATTTTTAAGTATGCCTTATTATTTAAAACTTTGTGGATGACAAATATACCTATACGTGTAGGTTCCGATCCCCGTACCATTTACATGTACATTGATTGTTTGAAGCACGTACATGTTTTGCAACATGTTTATATTATTGTATTTATTAATTTCCAGTAAAATTTAGAAATTGAGATAAAAGATACAATACCTACTTGGAATAAGGACCAATTTTCGGGCATATAATAAACAGAAAACCCCCTCTGCGACGTACATTACAAAAACTTCAAGATTGTCTGTACGAATCCATAAATACTTTTGATACGGTATCGGAAAATTTAAATTTTATTTCAAAATGGTGAATTCTGGTGGACATTGAGCAAATTTTACTACTTTTGCAGGTTTTTGTACCCTAAGAAAATAAAAATAATAATAAAAAAAAATCGGAAACCGGGGGGGGGGGGGGGTTGTTTCCCGAACCCCCCCCCCTAAATCCGCCCTTGCCCCCTCTTCTGATTCGCCCCCCCCCCCCCCCCCCCCTCCTGCCCCTGACAATGTGAGTGGAAAGAAGGATAACTCTAACTGCCATTTGCAAATAAAAAGACTGGCGTGAGATTTGAAATGTTAAAAAGATTATGGTCTGCAAGATAATCGCTGTTGAAAGCGTATATAATGGAACAGAACAGCCACTACGGTAAAGATGGTTTTAACAGGGCTGTGTACAGTAAACGATTGCTTGAAATAAGATCTCAATCCATTTCTTATCAAAATCAGAGTAAACTCGAGGAATGTACTTGTTCTTGTGTGCATCCATGGTATACGATACATTTGATTGTAGATTTGTTAATGAAGGCCTCGAGGAAGAATAGTGTCTCACTAATCGAGTTACCTTCTTAAAATAAAGAATTTATTATTATTATATTATTAATATGAATCAAGGCAAAGCCTTTTGTGCGAGCGGAGAGAAAATAGATATGATTATATAAAATAAAAAAGATTTTTCTTTTTTATTTTGACTATGACGGTTTATCTTATCTGACAAAACTTTCTGTTTCAATATTCTGACTTCTGACAGTACGAAACCACCCGAGACGAGAAAAGCAATCAGAGCGAAACGACTCGTTTAAAACCGGAAATGTCGGATTTCCCGTGGTTATGCCGCCTTGTTGATGCTTTATCGTTACCTGATTTACGAAAAATATTTTCAATAAATTTAACTTATAAACAAAAATCGAGTATAACATATACGTCTACTTGGAGTCGAAAAAAAAATCTAAATGGCAATATCCAGCATCTCCGCAGTAACTCTGTCTGCGAGGGGACGAAACTTTTTGAAAGCATAGTAGTACAATCTCATTCTTTGATTCAGCATATTTTCTCAATAAGATATGTGTATACGCGTTACCATAAGGGCGAGCTTCGCTCGCAAAGGCCCTTCGGGCCTTTGCAGCGAGCTCCGCTCGCTATTATATCAATGTGACAGAGTAATATTGTTTCAAATGATATCCGGTGATTGGAAAGAACTGGGGCCATGTGCTGTACCAAAGGCACATGTAGAAAGTTGAAGAGCGTCAATATCATCATGTATGATGCCCCTTTATAGGTCATAAAAGAATAGAAATACAAGGCTTCTGACGGTTGCCAGTCATTTCGGCCCTTTTCCAGTTCGGCCCTTTTCTAGTTCGGCCCTTTTCCAGTTCCGCCCTTCGTCATATCGGCCTTTTTACTTTTCAGCCTTTTTACTTTTCGGCCTTTTTCCATTTCGGCCCTCAATTTATAATGAGATATAAAATCGGACCTTTTTTTAGCTAGGGAAATCCTACTGTCCTGTTCACTAAATCCAGAGCACCCTGTTTTGGCGATTTATTCTGTCGTCGGAAGAATTTTGCTATATATTATTGTTTCCGAGAATTGGCCTCCTTTAGTCGTAACTGGAAATAAACTTCAACGTACCCTATCAGCTGCCTTCAAACCGCAATATAAAAAATAAAATGTCTATGGGAAATTCCCATGTTAATTTCGAGCCGCCGCCATATTGTTCTCCGTGTCAACAATAGTAAACAGTGACGTCAAAGCCTCCGACGTCACACATATTCAGCGAATCCCCGTAGACTTTTTATTTTCCGTCCTATTTCTAACTTTAGTGACACACAACCAAAACAATGGTATTTTCTGTAACGACTATAGGAGTACTATAAAACTGATATCTTTTTGGAAGATGACATGATCATATTTTAGAGAAAACCGGGAAAACAGGGTGCTCTGGATTTAGTGAACAGGACAGTAGCTTGCTTGAGTACTCTATGAAATGATTGGCAGAACAAAAAAACGAATAAAAAATCCAATTTTTAATCCAATCCAGTTTTTAAATAATGAAATGGTATATGCTAATTATGTTTAGGCTATACCTCTTAAAACAATTTAATGAATCACTTTCATCTTTTATTATGATGTTGCCCATGACTCAAAGGTTTCACATCATCTTGGCCCAAGGTCAAAGTGACTTAAAGGGAGGGGTGAGACATGGTTTTTATTTCTGAAAAACATTTTTTATATTTAATTCATTTTCTTTCTGTGCTTCTTTTGTATGCGAAAATGACAGGTTATAAATATATTAGATATTCAATGTAGGGCTGGGACGATACAGGTCTCGAGCGTATTGATAGGTATCACGATATAGTGCCTACGATACGATATGTATCACGATATTTCTTATGCATATTGCTATAATGAGGCTTCAGGCTGTATAGAATAATACTCAAGTATAACCTTAAAATATTTTGATAAAGACTATATTTTTCTAGATCTTGGAATGATCAAGATTTAAAAAATCCCAAGCAATTAAACAAACTTTTCAAACTTTGAACAATAACATCACAAGTTATTACTGATCGACAGAGGCTAGTTAGCTACAAGTCAAGCTACAAGAACAAATTTGTACCCTTTGCAATTATGTTTTCACCTTAACATGAATTTATACTCTTTTTTGTAGGTTCATTTTCTCGGTAAATGCATTAACAAGACAAACCATGAATTGGTAAATATTAGGGCCTCGTGCTTCTGTGACTCAGCGACCGAAAATGAAAAGTTCATGAATTTATGTAACCCCCCCCCTCCCTTTTTCAATGCATGAAATTACATTTTATTTCTCTCTTTTCAGTTCCCCTTCCTATAGATTTGAATAATCCTAGACTGAATTTTTTTTCATGAGGAAATCTTATTTAAAAGTATAACAGTCATACTCATAACACACGCTCCTTTCTCTACAATATTGAAAGGATAACAGCATAATTGATTTTTTTCGATGGATACATCCTGCACTCTGATTTTTTTAGGATAAACGGTTTTTAACAAAACTTTGAGAGAGAGAGAGAGAGAGAGAGAGAGAGAGAAAGAGCATGTGCGTTAACCATGTGGAGGTATCTACTAATCTTTTATGATTTTATTCTCGAGTTAAAGTTGTCGTGAATAGAAAATATAATAGATATATAAAGATCGTAGTAGACAGACGTTTTTTCCCTTCTTCTTCAAAAGGCTGTTTCCGACGTTCAGTCAAGGATTGATAAGAGTCGGTTTTATATTAAAAATTTACAAAGTTAAGTAACTACGATTTCAGAACTCTTTTATGAAATCATCTTAAATTGAAAAGATTTAGGTCGAACGCCAGTATCTAAAAAAAATTGACGAGAAATGAATGGAATAGCTACTGGACATAAGTTATTTCATGCCGTTTTCACGTCGGTCTCACTCTCACCCACTCTATGATCCATGCAGACATCAGGTACTTTCTCTGGACAATAGTATATTACAAAACTGTAAATATCAAGATCGCATTACTGATTAGGATTCTGAAAACTTTACTTTTGCCACTTTAAATTTTTTAAACGAACGTGAATATCTGTAGGATTCCCTCTAGCCGCGGAAACGGACATTGACACGGACCAACAAAATATCCAAGTGCAGTTGGCCGTTTCTGCGGCTAGATTCCCGCAAACCACAGGCTGGATATGCATATGCATTTCTAAAAAAGATTTAGAAGCACATACGCATATCAAGGCGATCTTTCCCCCTGTACCGCAAACAAAATTGACAATTATACTGTAAGGCATTGTGCGAATTGCATACTATCCGGAGCAAACATAGGAAGATTAGTCAAGAAAAACATCTTTACACTTTTAAGTCAATAAGTCACATGTTTTAGTTAGCCCGAAGCTTTCAATCGACGAAGTTACCGAGCGTTTTCGTGCATTTGAATGGAGTTAAAAATGGGTCCGGATATCGCGATATAGCTCCAACGTATCGATACGTGTATTGAGGAACACCGTATCGCGATTTATCGATGTATCGTCACAGCCCTAATTCAATGACATGATTGTCACTTTATTCTGTAGATTAAGCTGACGTTATAGTTATATCGGAAGACATTTAGGAATGGATTAAGGATAGCTTCACTTTCATGCTATGTTGTTCTTTAGTTCACCTGAGCGAAAATCAAGTGAGCCTATTGTCATAGTGCATCTTCTGTATTGTAGTCTACTTTTTATACGCCCGGCCTTAGACGGGACATAATATGGTACAGCGGTGTCAGTCCCTCCATCCATCCATCCAACCCTTGTAAACAAGATAGAGCCCAAACCCATTGAGCTAGAAACTTCAAATTTACTATGTGGATTAAGTGTAATAAGATGAAGAACCCTATTGATAGGTCAAAGATCAAGGTCATTTTGGGGGCTAAAAATAGATTTTTGGATGAATTTTTTTTTTTTAAATTGATTAAAAATCCAGTTTTTGTCATAATGTTTTGAGATTTCATCATTATTATTCATATATTCTTTCACATAGATGACAGGTTTTAAAATCTTTTGTCATTAAATGGAGAAACTATGCAGAAGGGGAAGGGGGGGGGTTCAATATATGCATACATGTAGATTTTTTTCTTGTAAACAAGATACAGCCCAAAACAGGTGAGCTAGGAGTTTCAAATTTCCCATGTGGATTGAGTATATGAAGAGGAAGAACCCTATTGATTTTTATGGTCAAAGGTCAAGGTCATTTTTGTGCTAAAAATAGATTTTTTGGTGAAAATATTTTAAAAAATTCATTAAAAATCTACTTTTTGTCAAAATGTTTTGAAATTTCATACGCTTCAAAAAAAAAGTATAATCTTTCACATATATAACAGGTTTTTCAAATGCTTTTTCAGACAATTGAAAAATTATGTGGAAGGGGAAGGGGGGGGTTTCAATATATGCATACATGTAGTTTTCCTTGTAAACAAGATAGAGCCCAAACTAGTTGTGCTAGGAACTTCATATTTATCATGTGTATTGAGTATAATGAGACGAATGACCCTATCGATTTTCAAGGTCATAGGTCAAAGGTCAAGGTCATTTTGGGGCAAAAAAAAAAGATTTTTGTGTGAAAATAATTTGAAAATTCATCAAAAATCTATTTTTGATCAAATTGTTTTGAAATTACATACACTTCAAGAGAAAAGTATATTCGTTCACATATGTAACAGGTTTTTAAATCTTTTGTCAGAAAATTGATATGCGTAAGGGGAAGGGGGGTTCAATAGATGCCTACTTTTACCTTGTTAACAAGATAGAGCCCAAACCAGTTGAGCCAGGAACTAGAAATTTATTTTACCATGTATTAAGTATAATAAGACAAAGAAGCCTATTGATTTTCAAGGTCAAGGGTCTTTTTTCGGCTTTTCATTATATGTATAATTCATGATAAGAATTTAGGAGGGACACCAATTATCGAATTTCAGGATAAACTATTTGTCATTACACAGTTATGGAACTTAGATTCTCTCAAGTAAACTTTTAAACTAATGACTAATTAATCCCGACGGGTGTATCTTGCTGCATTAGCAAAGGTTTTATTGACATCTCCTCTAAAGCTGCCACACAGTATTTCACTTAACTTTACAGGAAGCAAGTACACAAGGTCCTCTACCAAGGCTTTCTGGCTGGTTGATCAGGTGAACGATGTGCCCCCCTTGTTTATATGAAGACCTATCCTTATGCATGTATAATTCAATTGAAGTTTGAAAAATTTAAATACTGAAATTTTCTTTTCTATTTTTTTAGAAGCAGCTGTTGATGGTTGGGAAAAAGCAGAAACAGAATCTGGTGTGCCTTATTACATATGGCAAGTCTTTAGTAGTCTACTAGTTTCACTTATTTTGCCTTGGGAATCAAAGATTAAGGGACAGATAATTTCAGACTCTTAATGATTGGTCATTAAGATGTAAGAAAAGTCAAAATTATAAAAGTAAAGCCAACATAAGACATTGATATAAGTTGCATAACTTGTTTGATAAATCTTGTAAAGTAGATAAAGTTGAATGAAGTTAAGAAAAGAGTCTGCTACATGTCAGGATTTTCTTGTAAATAATTAGTAACAGAACTAAAAAGCTGGTAATGCTTTATGATGACAGTAATTGTTAATGAACATAGGATAGAAAATCATGGCAACTTGAACATGTTGAAGAAACAGTCTGTTTCCACTTACCCTACCTACCATATTTTGGGCTGCTTACCCATTTTTGTTTTGCCATGTCCAAGTTTGTTTGTTTTGTTTTTTTTTCAATAGTTTTGTTTTTTCTACCATGACTGCATTTTGTTATTATTCAAAATGATTCTAGTGTCAATTCAGGGTTTCCTCAATTTATTATTTCAAGCACAGCTTAAACACTGGTGGACAAAGCAGAAACAATATTAACTTCCATACAGTTTTAATGTTGAAAGAAAAAAATGTTTAAAAAATACCTATATACCTAATCTATTTTTGTTCTGACTTGGTGAGCGGAAACAGACAATTCGTTTTATTTTTGGCTTTATAATATGTTGTTATTTTTAAAGTGATACAACAGACGTAACATCCTGGGATCACCCATATATGTTGAAGATACTACAAGAATTAGGTAAGTACTTAGTTAATATACACATGTATATCATATACAAAGTATGTGTATGTAACTTCAGAAAGTTTGTCATCTGTCACAGAGATGACCTCACATCATTTATTGGTTTGTGGGGAGATTTGGAGTGGTTGTTAATTTGTTACTGTTAAATGCTTTTGCCTTATTTGTTGTCCTTTAACATTGAGAAAGCTTTGATATTTGAATATTTCCCTCAATGAGACATTCCTATTGTGGATTATGCACTGTTATAATATTCAAGATAATGAAAAGAAACATGGAATATGTCGACCTGTAGCATTGATTATAATGTCTTTGAATACAAGCTTTCAATATATTACTATGGTTACAGAAATGTATACTAATTATAAGGTACTTACAGTTAGATCAGAAATGTATATTTATTATAAGGTACTTACAGTTAGACCAGAAATGTATATTTATTACATGGTTCTTACAGTTAGATCAGAAATGTATATTTATTATAAGGTACTTACAATGAGATCAGATATGTATATTCATTATATAAAGGTACTTACAATGAGATCAGATATGCTGCTTACAGAACAGCCTTCAAGATCAGACACATACAGACCAGACTCAGAAGTATGTTATATGTCAGATTTTACATTTTATGACAACAGTTTCTATTTTATCACATCTTAATTCTATTCCTTTATATGCCTAATTGTGTAAAGCTAAAATCAACTTGTATTTTCCAAATGAACTTAGAATTTGAATTCAAAACATAAAATCTGTGTCCATTGTAAATGCATCATTATTGGTACTGTTTCTGATTTTATCTCTGTGCTAGTAGCTGTACAAATGTATTGATCATATGAACTTATGGAGAATGACTCGTAATAATGATGCCAAAAGGTCAAAATGAACAACAATGGGTTGATATTATTGGTAATTGGTCACTTACTCTTTGAGTAATATAATGTTCCACATGTATATTTTGAGGTAATATTGATTTGGGTTATACATGTATTGATTTGGGTAATGTAATACTGATTTGGGTAATATTGATTTGGGTAATACTGATTTCCTATTCATCATTATAGTGCATCAGATCCACCTGTCGGCAGTGGAGGACACATTCTATCACCATGGTTACAGGGAGGGTGACGAGGATGTGGTATCTTGTGGGTCATTACTGACCGTACTGACCAGTCTCTTCACTAACATGGATCTACGCAGCGACTTTCCGGTTAGAACCGCTGGTGCTTACGCAGAAGTCATGCTGAATTTTCTCCTATCTCTGTTTGATAAGTAAGTGATGGTCTGATTGTAATAGATGTTTAAATAAAGCTATCAATGGCCAAGTGATCTGGAGTCCAATATGATAGACTCTTACCTTCAAAGCTTCATTTTGTGAAGCCAGGATGCTGTAGTGGAT
The DNA here is from genome assembly GCA_033119305.1 of Pinctada imbricata. Lineage (NCBI taxonomy): Eukaryota > Metazoa > Mollusca > Bivalvia > Pterioida > Pteriidae > Pinctada > Pinctada imbricata. The sequence goes on along the minus strand of VSWD01000010.1, from coordinate 11,375,204 downwards.
AGCATGCTAAGTCATGATCGCCAGACAGAGGATGCTGTAGGTTGTGGGTTCAAATCCCAGCATCGACTTGAAATAATTATCCCATATTGAATAAAAAAACAACTTCAAAGTATGTTAAATAGACCAGATGTGAGGTAACATTAAAAGGTCCTTTCAGGTATCTTAAAATTTCATGATGGATTTAGTAGAGAATTTGACTTTATTTCCAGAGAGAGGACAGGCAGTTTACCATTGCTACCTACGAAACTGATCCTGATTCTTCTATCTGCCGCAAGACTAGCTGAAAAATATAAAGGTAACATAAACTCTTCATCAATGAATCTTAGTCTTTATACACCTTATAAAAGGGAAAGTTGTTATATTGTCTTGTCTATCTTAAATTGTTGTTGATTTATTGATGTATACATGTATGGTACTCATTTGTATCTCTCTTACAGCATTTTACAAGGAGATAGCAGATCCTAGCACTTTTGTCAGTGGTAGAAGATTTAAGATATTTTTGGAGAATGTCATAAAGGTCAGCAAGGGAATTTGGCCTGTACAGAATATGCAATTTCTGTTTGCTCAGTGTTGGCGTAGTTTTAAACAGGAGATTTCTGTTTCCCACATAAGAACATTTATTGTTTCTTTCTGGTAACTTCTGAAATAAAGAATAAAAGATTTTAACGATACAGGAAAAAAAATAAATTACTTTTTAGATGCATATTTTTTTTCCGTACAAAAACTAACTGAATGTCAATTTTTTCAGCTGCCTAACTTTCTGAGGGAAGGAACTGCTTTCGGAAACAATGTAAAGGCAACAGTGGCTCATTGCATCAATATGGTCAGTAGAATATGAGATCATATTACTTCTTTTACATATACAGAATTGCCATTTTGGGCAGTATCTGACGTGAATGCATTATGAGGTTATTAAAATTGCTACAGAAATGTCATATTTGAAGCATGTTTTATGTGAATTTAATGCTGGTTTCCATAAAATTTAATGGTGTCACAATTACAAAATTGTAGTTTACCGGTACTTGAGATACATGTACTGTACAAATGGGAGGAAATTCTGTGTATTGAAAAGACCAAAATAATGCCTGTCATGAATATATATATATCATGCAAAATGTGAGTGTCTCATCTTCAAATGTGAATCATATAAACTTTTATCAAGTAACATTTGTTTGAAGGAAGTGTCATAAAGGTTAACCATTACTGTAAACAACTATTCGCATGACCTTATTTCCGCAACATCTCGACGACAGATTAATTCGCGTGACTTTAATTTCACAAGCTCATCATCTAAATTTTTTTATTAGTTCCTTTTTACTGTTTAGTTAGTCCCCTACCGGCAACGCCGAAGGGGACTCTTAGTTTCCTCTCGGTCTGTCTGTCCGTCCGTCCGTCCGTCTGTCCGTCTGTCCCTCCGTCTGTCCGTATGTCCGAATATCAGTTTTCCGGACTTTTTTCTGCAACGGATGGAGATATTGAGATGAAATTTGATACACAGCTTGGTCTTGGATAGTTACAGAGCAAGTTTGACTTTCGTCACGCTTAACCTATTTTTCGTGGAGTTATGCCCCTTGATGACTTTGAAAATTCAGTTTTTGTCAGTTTTCCGGACTTTTTTTGCAACGGATGGAGATATTCAGATGAAATTTGATACACAGCTTGGTCTTGGATAGTTACAGAGCAAGTTTGACTTTCGTCACGCTTAACCTATTTTTCGTGGAGTTATGCCCCTTGATGACTTTGAAAATTCAGTTTTTGTCAGTTTTCCGGACTTTTTTCTGCAACGGATGGAGATATTCAGATGAAATTTGATACACAGCTTGGTCTTGGATAGTTACAGAGCAAGTTTGACTTTCGTCCCACTTGACCTATGTTTCGAGGAGTTATGCCCCTTGATGACTTGGAAAATTCTGTTTTGGTCAGTTTTCCGGACTTTTTTCTGCAACAGATGCAGATATTCAGATGAAATTCGATACACAGCTTGGTCTTGGATAGTTACAGAGCAAGTTTGACTTTCGTCACGTTTGACCTATTCTTCGAGGAGTTATGCCCCTTGATGTCTTGGAAAATTCAGTTTTTGTCAGTTTTCCGGACTTTTTTCTGCAACAGATGGAGATATTCAGATGAAATTTAATACACAGCTTGGTCTTGGATAGTTACAGAGCAAGTTTGACAGTCGTCACCCTTAACCTTTTTTCGAGGAGTTATGTCCCTTAATGACATGGAAAATTCAGTTTTTGTCAGTTTTCCGAACTTTTTTCTGCGACACATAGAAATATTCAGGTGAAAATGTGATACATAGCTTGGTCTTGGATAGTTAAAGAGCAAGTTTAACTTTCGTCACGCTTGACCTATTTTTCGAGGAGTTATGTCCCTTGATGACATGGAAAATTCAATTTTTGTCAGTTTCCCGGACTTTTTCCTGCAACAAAGAGAGATATTCAGGTGAAATTTGATACTCAGCTTAGTCTTGGATAGTTACAGGGCAAGTTCGACTTTTAAATTGTCACACTTTACCTATTTTTCGAGGAGTTATGCCCCTTGATGACTTGCACAATTCAGTTTTGTCAGTTTTCCAGACTTTTTTCTGCAACAAATAGTGATATTCAGGTAAAATTTGATACTCAGCTTAGTCTTGGATAGTTACAGAGCAAGTTCAACTTTTGTCACGCTTGACCTCTTTTTCGAATCGATAAAGCAGATAAAACCTCAGAACTGAGCTGCACAGACAGTAAGTTTAATTAAAACTTATGTTTAATTGGAGAGTAATTCATAGGCAGAGTTGCAGGACATAAATATATGCCGCCGGTAGGGGACTTATATCGCTCAGCGATCATAACATTTTTTTTTTATATTTCATTTCTTATCACCCTCTATTAATTTCTGAAATTCTTACTTCAAATAAGCTGAAATTAGAAGTTTCGTATCGTCAAATCTTTGCATACTAATGTTATAAACACGTCATTTGTTTACCTTTTCGTCTCTTATTGAAATTTATTGAAAACAGGATGATTGAAAAAGTAAAGAAATGCGCCATGATTATTTCTTCTGAAATATTGAACAGTTCTTCAGTATATTGTTTGTCTGGGTAATTAAGGCTAATTGATTAATTGCTATGTTTGTAATTCAAACAATGATGCGTATGATCGTCCGTTGGGTAATTAATTCTAATGGAAAGGGAAAATAAGACACTTTTGAATTTTGTCAAATTTGATCTGCTTTTTATCTTTTGGTCGGACATTTTATTAGCGAGGACTTTATTTTCTCGTTTGATCAAGCTTGCGAAATTACGGGAAAATAAAGTCCTCGCTAATAAAAAGCTGTTTACAGTATTATCAAATTTTACTTGTTCATTCAAATGTAGATAATTATATTTTACAGAGCAGTAGTTTTGTTGGTTTGTCAGAGGACACATTCTATGCCTGGTTACTAAGGGAACCACAGATCTTGGTTTGGTTACCAACATTTCATCGTGTAATAGCTTCTGAGACGGGTATGTTTACTTTTATACATGTAAATACAAATGTACTTTTGTCGTAGCTTCAAAGACAGGTCTATTTACTGTTCTGAAAGTTACCCTCCCATTAGGCTGAGAAACAAACAAAGACATGATCATAATCCCTGAATTGCTCCAATGAGAGAAAGGAAGACTAAAATAAGATAAATCTTTCTAATAGAGTTTAGAACACTTTCCCAACTTTATCTCTAGAACAATTTTCATCAACTTCAGATTATGACTCTATAGATATTGGAGAAAACATTAACTGGGATGAATTTTGATTTAAGTCAATGTTTAGATTGCTCTGAAGTAAAGATGCTAGTATTAGTGTTGGTATTTTATGTACAATTTACCACCAAAAAAGATAATGGCCCGTATACATAAAACAAATATTTCCTTACTATGGCCTTTTCTACACATTACCTCTACCAAAATGGATATCTGTGCCAAATTTCATGAAGATACATTGTTGCCTGTCATTAGGAAGTTCTAAACAACTATAGGAATTCTGTCCAACTGACAGATTGACTGACTTACATACTGCTCAAATTACAAAAGAAAAAAAAATTGTACTGCTATCTTTTTCTATAAGTAAAACAATGTATAATTTTGTTACAGTGAGACATGATACCAAATGTAATGTCTGTAAGTGTTTACCTATTGTAGGATTCAGGTGAGCAGTATTTTTGTTTAAATTTTCAAAATGTGTTTTAAAATTCAGTTATAGTCTAAAGCTCTGAACAAAATAAAGGAATCTTATTATTACAATAAGCTTGTTATTACATTGTTAATCCTTTTTAAGATTTTACTGGTAAGAAATTTTGTAACTATATACATGTATCACATGTATAGAATTAAGTTTTTAAAAACATCACAATTATATAACTTTATAATATTATTTTAATATTACATCATTGTCATAGAATTTTATGTGCGGCATACTGTGTACATGAAATACATGTATAGATTTTTTTTTATATTGGTAGACATACATTAGTTATGTTATGGATATTTCAGATACAAATGTTTACAGTGTTTCAAATTCAACCTATGTCAGCGATGTTTCTACACGGGATGTACTAGAAAGAACCACAAGCTGAAGCATCCCATACAGGAGTACTGTATAGTGGTATAACTTTATATTTATTTCAATCATGGGTGTGCATTTAATGATTTACAGAATTAGCACAAATTCTAGAGCTGAAACGAATACCTGAAAATGCTAATCGAATATTCATGACATGTATTCAATTTGTATTCCAATATTTGTTATTACTTGTAAGGACTTGAGCGTCCTCAAAATTGTTTCTGACCAATTGGTTTACTTGAAAAAAATCCTGGTATAATAAAAATTCCTGTAAAGAATTAGGTTTGGAGAAAACAATTGTTACTCTGAAACATTAACGCATCTCTACGTGAAGGTAATTCCGTTATCCAGTAATCCTCATGAGGCCGTGGACCCACATGGTAATTCATCGGACTTGGTAGTATTGTACGTGGTCTTTTCATGAAAGTGACAACAAATACGTTTAAAAGCTGGCATGATGCAGTGTTAGTGCCTCCATCCGGGTCAAAACGGACTATGTATTTCCTTCTTATAATGCTTTGTGGGCGACCAAAAAATATGTCAGAAAGTTGTAGAAATAAACATATTTTTTATCTGTTATAACTTCTTCTATAGCATGACAGCAGGAAAGGAGGGGGGGGGGAGGGATGGGATGTAGGAATAACACCATCTCGTAAACTTTAGTTATACAATGTTTTATATTTCCTTCTTTTCTTCATAACTTACGGGACTATAAATATATTTTAACGAATATTTGAATACCAATTTTCCATTCGAATATTCGCGTACAACTATTCATTTGCGAATATTCGAATATTTGTTTCAGCTAAACAAATTGGCACTAACTGAAATTTTACACTTCTGAACACCCTAAGTACACATAAGACTTATATTCTTCAATCATTATTTTCAAATGTTACATTCTACAAAGATTTATCCAAATGTATTACATGTTCATAGCAAGCAGGAGTAGTTGATGTAAGGCTAAGCTTGTAAAATGTCTGTCTGTCTGTTTGTTTTGAAGTCAATACATGTCATTTGACTAATTTAGCCATTCTAGGAACACTTTCTTTATGTGAATAATGACTTTCATAGTAATACAGTACTGTATGTTTTAATTTTCTCCTTTTCTCTAGAGCTCAATTAAAGTAGATGCCAAAGCCTTCATGAAGACCATACGTAACAATCTCAGTAAGAAACACCGACAAAAAGCCAGACAGAAATACCCCCCTGTAATGTCAGATAGTAAACTCCAAGACCAAAGCTGGTATGTGTGATATCACCATTATGTACATGTATTTGCCTAGAAACCTTTAGATGAATACCTACTGTAAATGTTTCTTCATTTTGAATTTTTCAATACAACGTATGTGCATGTATTTATGTTGTATTGTTACATTTGTATGAAAGGACATCTTAGTTTCTATGCCATTTATTCGGCAAATATCACATTTTACGAGATACAATTTACCATGTTAGTCCATCTGTACACAGTGCTGCAGTGACACCCTCATCATCAAATCTTACCGCTAACCAAGCTGAGGAAGAGAAGAAAGGTGCGGTATTACAGGATCAAGATACAAATAAACAACAAGACTGCAAGCCGCAACGTGCAAATAAACAAGGCAAACGTATCTGTGCTGATGATAAGGTAAAATAATCAATTACTGCATTTAGAGTTTACTTTTTTCAGCATTCTATCATTCCATCACAATATCAGTTTCCAGATATTACTAAGAACACTTTCACTTATCCAAATGAACTTTGGCTGCATACTGACTTCTTGAAAGGGGAAGAAGCTTAATTATTGTAGGTTGAATAGCTGAAAGGTCAAGGTCACTGTTAAGAAAATAAATACACTTGAAAATATAGATTCCAGAATAGAATTCAAAGAGGAAAGCCATTTGGATATATTGTTACTTACATTTGCATTAAGAGGGAAGGAAGAGTATTGATTTTTGGGCCAATAGGTTAAAGGTCTAGGTCAATAGTGAAAATATACTGAAAATAGGGACGTCGGATGTTTTAACTCTTTCATCTAATAAAACCAAATTTTAGTATATGGATACTAAACAATAGGGGAAGAGTCAACATGGTATAGGTCAATGTCATTATCATTTACAAACATTTTATCTATGAATATTTTTCATTGGACTTTGCCTGTTTCAGGAGAACAGACAACCCGATATTCCTATAGTAACTGAGGCAGTCCTCCCCATACCTAAGTCTGAGGACTTACCCCACAAGGCACCTCATTCCTCAACAGATCAGGTGGTGACATTAATGCAGCAGAGGAAGGAGTTGGAGAAAGTTATATCCCAGCTGGAAGAGGAAAACAGGTATGTCAGTCCATGTACCACTGTACGGAGTGTTTAAATAGCTGATTTTCAAGTAGATTCCCTGGGCATACAGACACCAGACATCACACAATTTGGCGATATTTACATCGTGATGTCAAAATAAAAGTCATGACAACACATCAAGGTGCTTCAAGACGGCACGATCAGATGTGACGTCACAATGGAAAATTTCGCCTAATGATGTGATGTCTGGTGTCTGTGTGCATAAAATCAAGGTTGTGAAAGGTAATATCTTTTATCTGGAAAATGGACTATTAATGAGCTTTACTGGTCTGGCACATATTATCACCACTTTACAATACTATTGGCTCTAACAAATATCACATTATTTGAATCTGAGAACTTTCTTCTTTTCATCTGTGAAAATGTCATACCAGGAAATTCAAAACCCAAAGAGTTATAGGAAGCTGATGTGACCTACCCCTTCCTTGGAGAAGCAGGGAAAATAAATTCGGATTTACCGACTATCTATTGTAGAATTCAGTATTTGCAAGTTATGAAATTATTTGAAATTTTTTATACCGTTTGATGCTTCAAAGATGTAATGGTGAAAAACTTAAATTCTCACACTAACAATCTGTGGAGATATAAATGAAGTGGCAATAATATGTGCTCGGCATTAATGTGTGCCCAGTGATAATATGTACCTTACCAGTATAGACATTTGAAAAAGAAAAATCATGTTTATAGAATAAAGAATTATGACAAGATAACATTATGATGGCCTCTGTTACAGGATGCTACATCAGCAGCTGAATACAATGAAGGAATCTTCAGACACGGAGAGTAACATGTCTGTAGCTGTCAACTATCAGGTATGCTGTATGTTTAAAGAGCAAAACATGTCTTACCCCTTACAGAATTATCCACAACTTATTCTCGCAACCTCTGTTATTCATCTTGAACCCCACATTGTGACATCATAGACATGTATAGTTGTTTAGCCAAGTTGGACATCATATACATTTATATCTACATTTAACACTTTTTCATGCAAATAGATGAAATGTATATCTATTGGTGAGAGAAATTAATCAACGACACCTTTTTACACGGACAAAGGATTTCCCTGTTCTTGTACAAAGAGGTGTTGGATTCTATTCATCTATCAAAACTACATGTAAACATGTATGTAAATTATTATGTCTTGAACTTGCAGTATTTTTAACTCAAAACTACATTTACATGATTTATAATAACTTTGTTTACTTTCAGGATAAGATTAAGAGACTTAAAGGGAATGAGTTTTGTACACCTCTCCATGTAAATACAGATCCTCACAGACCAGGTGGTGACAGGACTGATCTATACTCATCACACCACTACAGTCCCCTGGGTGTAGAGCCACTCAGCCCGATCTCCTGTAGTCCTCATGCTGAGAACACGGAGGGGAGTGGAGTACCCACCGCACTGTCAAGTCACATGACGGCGTACTCGTCATGTCTGCCGTCTTCCATGTTTACTATGGTATCACATGACACAGAGCTTTCTCCGGGCATACAGTATAAAGGCCAGGCCAATCCTCAGTCCCCATGTTGTAGGTTAGTGGCTCAAACTTCACTGAACGTAGTGTTAGATTTTTAAAAAAGCTTAGCCCTTCCAACTTTCAAACTTAATTTGGATAGATCGATATTTGTCAGGAAGGGAAAGTAGGTCAAGGTCACACTAACTTACTAAGGGATACATCTTTAACAAGCTTTTTCTAGTTTTTCCTATAAATAATGTAGGAATTATTTTTATCTGTTGATGCAACATACATGTATACATGTATACCCCATTTGTCATCTTAATCAGCAAACTTTAACTTATACATAGAGGAGTTTAAATGATGTGACCAATGGTGATGATCTGTTTCCGACTTCTAGGTATCGGACGTCTACCAAGGATGATATCTCTATTCTCTCTGACACCAATCAGGACTTTATATCTGGTCTCCATAACAAAGACTTCAGTCCCAAGCATTATGATCCGTCCCAGCCTTACCGAGTCCCAGATAGCGGGGACGTGCCGTATGACAGTTTGGATGATATAGATGCCAGCCCCTCCCACTTCACTCTGCCGTCTTTTGCCAACAGTTTGGACCATCTGGATGGAGAAGAGGAAATAGAACAGATGATCCAAAACCTGGACCAGATATTTCCTAGTAATCTCTCATACTCAGGTCTGTACAATATAAAGAAGAATACTTTCTATGATAGATCAGCTATACCAAACCAAGGTCATGTAATTACTTAATAAATGACTTACACCAGGACATACAATGTATGTAATGTTTCATACGTTGATGTATTGTTTATGGCAGCTAACATGTGTACATGTATTGTTTATTTACAGCATACTCTGTACTTGATACAGAGGAGCCTGATGAAATGATCCAAGCAGCATCAAGTATCGGCAAGGCCATGTCGCAGCTGGTGTCAGAGGCAATACAGGCCAAATACTCATAAAGGCAAATTGTGTTAAAAGTAGCCATTTCATAAAAATTGTCAGAGATAGTACAGGCTAAATGATTTTAATGGCACTTCATTTCACATTGAGTGATTAATACAAGCTATAGCAATCATATTGTATGATAAAAGGGTATATATTTACAGTATAATGGATATTTATAAAAATTATATTTTGCTTAACCCATGTACATGTATAACTACTTAAATGGAGCATATATTTTTGTGTTTAAGATATATCTTGTCTGATTGCAAAGCAATTCAGGTCTATATTTGACAGCGTCCATCTGTGTTTTTATCTGTCATTCAACATTTTGAAATTGGTAGTGTCTGGTGTCTTGTCTTTAGATAATCTAAGCAACTAGAAAACGTACACGTAGAGATGAAATACTCTGTGAGGGTTTTTCTTTAATATACTTTCTCAACTTAAAATGTATTTGAGCACGATTATTTTGTGGGACACTTTTCCAAGGAACCACCAAGCAGAATTGTGTCTGAGGAAAATAATTATGTTTGATATGAAAAAAAATTGTGAATTATTTCAAATACAAAATATGTCATTGGTACAAATCGATGTCCACCAAATCTATCGGGCTGTTGGTCAGTGGATCAGCCAGACAAATTCTACATGTATGTATAGTGGTCTGATATGTGTTATTTCCATCCAGACTGGATTATCTGATGTTGTTTCCATCCAGACTGGATTATCTGATGTTGGTTATTAGTTTTGTAAATGCAGACAGTCACACACATTATATCAGTCTTATTAAGTGTTTTATTTCAGGGCTGGAAGTCCTATGAAACTCCATTAATTTTTGCCGACACTGACAAGGGATGCCAGATCTTGACCTTTCGTTTAGTATCATACTGTTTGGCCCAATGACTTTGATCTTTGACTTCAACCTGCTTTTGAGAGATTTTTCCCCCTATATTTCAAATAGGTGTTTTCATTTGATACCATTTTGACCTTGGCCTACTTTTATTTCAAGATCACAAAATAATTATTTAACTTTGCAATCTTACCATACAGACTTAAATACTTTTGTGTTCATTTTATTGTGTTCAGGGAACATGTGTATGCTGGCATTTATGTGTTTGTTTATTTACCTGTAGTGCAATAAGAACCTGGCAGCAATCAACATTGTCTCATGTTATACTTGTGTATTTATACTTTTGCTTTACTTTAGCACCTTAAGTTGTCTTTTTCATAAGCTACATGTATTTTTTTTTATTTATATAGTTTTTCAAATATATATACATTAGTACAAACCGTAGCAATAATAAAATGTAATATATTTTCTTGTTTTGGTGGATTTATATTAGATTTGGAAGTTTATCAATAAAGTATTCTACATACTAGGGTATAATTTTCTTTTCATCCTCTTGCAACAAAGTTGTGGATATACATGTGTTAGCACCACTCTTTATAATCGGTTGAGTTTGTGTTTATATTGAAGGTACATTCTATGGAACTTGTTCATACTTTGTATAAGAACCCTACCATAACCTAGACTATGGACCAAAGATTGGAATTAAGGACTTTATCATACATGTATGTACTTTGTATAAGAACCCTACTATAACCTAGACTATGGACCAAAGATTGGAATTATGGACTTTATCATACATGTATGTACTTTGTACAAGAACCCTACTATAACCTAGACTATGGACCAAAGATTGGAATTATGGACTTTATCATACATGTATGTACTTTGTACAAGAACCCTACTATAACCTAGACTATGAACCAAAGATTGGAATTAAGGACTTTATCATACATGTATGTACTTTGTACAAGAACCCTACTATAACCTAGACTATGGACCAAAGATTGGAATTAAGGACTTGATCATACTTTGTATAAGAACCCTACCATAACCTAGACTATGGACCAAAGATTGGAATTAAGGACTTTATCATACATGTATGTACTTTGTATAAGAACCCAACTATAACCTAGACTATGGACCAAAGATTGGAATTAAGGACTTTATCATACATGTATGTACTTTGTATAAGAACCCTACTATAACCTAGACTATGGACCAAAGATTGGAATTATGGACTTTATCATACATGTATGTACTTTGTACAAGAACCCTACTATAACCTAGACTATGGACCAAAGATTGGAATTATGGACTTTATCATACATGTATGTACTTTGTACAAGAACCCTACTATAACCTAGACTATGAACCAAAGATTGGAATTAAGGACTTTATCATACATGTATGTACTTTGTACAAGAACCCCACTATAACCTAGACTATGGACCAAAGATTGGAATTAAGGACTTGATCATACTTTGTATAAGAACCCTACTATAACCTAGACTATGGACCAAAGATTGGAATTATGGACTTTATCATGCATGTATGTACTTTGTATAAGAACCCTACTATAACCTAGACTATGGACCAAAGATTGGAATTAAGGACTTTATCATACTTTGTATAAGAACCCTACCATAACCTAGACTATGGACCAAAGATTGGAATTAAGGACTTTATCACACATGTATGTACTTTGTATAAGAACCCTACTATAACCTAGACTATGGACCAAAGATTGGAATTATGGACTTTATCATACATGTATGTACTTTGTATAAGAACCCTACTATAACCTAGACTATGGACCAAAGATTGGAATTAAGGACTTTATCATACATGTATGTACTTTGTATAAGAACCCTACTATAACCTAGACTATGGACCAAAGATTGGAATTATGGACTTTATCATACATGTATGTACTTTGTATAAGAACCCTACTATAACCTAGACTATGGACCCAAGATTGGAATTATGGACTTTATCATACATGTATGTACTTTGTATAAGAACCCTACTATAACCTAGACTATGGACCAAAGATTGGAATTAAGGACTTTATCATACATGTATGTACTTTGTATAAGAACCCTACTATAACCTAGACTATGGACCAAAGATTGGAATTATGGACTTTATCATACATGTATGTACTTTGTATAAGAACCCTACTATAACCTAGACTATGGACCCAAGATTGGAATTAAGGACTTTATCATACATGTATGTACTTTGTATAAGAACCCTACTTTTACCTAGACTATGGACCAAAGATTGGAATTAAGGACTTTATCATACTTTGTATAAGAACCCTACTATAACCTAGACTATGGACCAAAGATTGGAATTAAGGACTTTATCATACATGTATGTACTTTGTATAAGAACCCTACTATAACCTAGACTATGGACCAAAGATTGGAATTATGGACTTTATCATACATGTATGTACTTTGTACAAGAACCCTACTATAACCTAGACTATGGACCAAAGATTGGAATTATGGACTTTATCATACATGTATGTACTTTGTACAAGAACCCTACTATAACCTAGACTATGGACCAAAGATTGGAATTAAGGACTTTATCATACTTTGTATAAGAACCCTACTATAACCTAGACTATGGACCAAAGATTGGAATTAAGGACTTTATCATACATGTATGTACTTTGTATAAGAACCCTACTATAACCTAGACTATGGACCAAAGATTGGAATTAAGGACTTTATCATACATGTATGTACTTTGTACAAGAACCCTACTATAACCTAGACTATGAACCAAAGATTGGAATTAAGGACTTTATCATACATGTATGTACTTTGTACAAGAACCCTACTATAACCTAGACTATGGACCAAAGATTGGAATTAAGGACTTTATCATACTTTGTATAAGAACCCTACTATAACCTAGACTATGGACCAAAGATTGGAATTATGGACTTTATCATACATGTATGTACTTTGTATAAGAACCCTACTATAACCTAGACTATGGACCAAAGATTGTAATTAAGGACTTTATCATACATGTATGTACTTTGTACAAGAACCCTACTATAACCTAGACTATGGACCAAAGATTGGAATTTAAGGGACTTTATCATACTTTAGATCTATTTTTACTGGTTTTGTAGAGCAAGCCGACATTTGAGCTTTTCCTTTCTGAATTGTGAAATTCTTCGCAACAGAGAAGATTTGAAAATGAAGACAATAATTATAGCTCGAGCTTTGGTTCCTTAGACAAATTCATGAAAAAAAAAACCTTTTGAGCTTGAGAGTCCATACAATTTTACTTCTTTATGACTGCTCTTTAAGCATTTATGAAGAACCAAGGGCTATCCATAAGAATGTGGGGACAAACAAAATCTCATATTCAAGGCTTTCATTTCAGTTCGGCTTTTCTCATCTAAGCCACCTACGCATGGCCTTCTTTGCAAGTTGTTATCTGAAAAGGTCAAACTCCGAGGCAAGAAGACAAAAGAAATGTACTTGTACATGTGAAATATGTCGACTGTATCACTTTATATTCAAAAGCTATATCATAGTTGGCCTATGTTGAATGTTTCAAAAGGTTGAAACTCCAAGATTAAGAGAGATGTGAAAAAATTTGGTGATTTAAATAAAGGTCTTGCATCAAGGACTAAAGGTATGGAATATCCTTTCTCCCATTTTCACAGAATTATCCTAATGAAAAGTTCAAAATGACAAATCGATCATCCACAGGGGGCTGGATGATAAGCTACATGTGCGAACGTTGACTATGACATCATAAAGGACTGAGTTGCTTCAGTCTTGATCAAAAGATGGCAGAAACGTCTAGCAAAATTTATTTTTTACGTTTTCAGACATGGGGGAGAAAAATAAATGGCCAGGAGTGATCAGCAAGCCTCATCATGGTACAAGCAAATCCCGGACACTCGGATTGGATTTCCTTGTCGATGCTCATGCCTGGTGATAGATTCTATTGGTCACTTATTAAAGATTAGTTTTTGCAAACACAAAGGGACAGTCCAAACTCTTTACATGTACGTCCCAAAATCTCTGATTATTGGGGGCATGAAAATGATAGGATTTAATGGAGGGCCAATTTCAGAGGTCAAATCCATTATCATAATTAGTCCTCTTTAACTGATAACTCTCTTTACTAACCTTTTCTCCATATAAAAAACCAAATTCAAGTATATGAATGTGTCTCTTTTTCTGGGTTCTAGACATGGCTGACTGTCATTAATGGAGAAATGTTTTATAGTTGTATTACACGATTTATTAGCATATTATGATATTATGTATGACAAAAGTCTATCACATAAAATCTCATTTGTACCGTTCTTATTAATCTATAAATATTAATAAACATATATATCACTCTACTATGCACTCTCTACCTCTACTTTATAGAGAGATATTGCACGGTTATATAAATAGGGAAGACTAAGAATATGGTAGAATTAACAATATAAACATGAATGAAATTACAAATCTAAACATAGAAAAGATACATCATTTTTGTATGTAAATGCTCCATTTCACTTGAACCGGCTTTTTTGCGAACATAAAATTTTCTCTCATAATTAGAGCCATTTCTCAAGTTTTCATGTTCTAAAAAGAAAGTCAAGGGTGAAAATGCATCTACATGTAATTTAAAAATAATCAATTCCATAAATCTTAAATTTGTTCACTGGCACCTAAAAATTCTAGAAAGCAAATGCCCTTCCTATTTTAAATATTTACTGACCTGTAAATAGAATTGAGGGCCAGATATATCCTGGCTTTCACTATGTTTTTCACCAATAACTTTGCTATAACTTTGTTATAAAGTTAAAATTATTTAGGTGATACAGGCATTCTGAATGACTCATGAGGAAATCATCAGAGCAACCTAATAATAGACATGACCTTGAAAGTAACCTTGACCTTGATTTGAAGTTCGATTAATATCTCATATTATCTCAATATTTTGTTGATATAACTTTGATAACTATTGATACCTTGCATGCATGTTTTTTTTTTTGGTCAATGTCAAACGGAGAGAGCAAATCTAAGTTGGAGAACTTGTGCCCAATCTGATGCAATGTCATGTTTGATTGCAATAAAAATGTTTAATATCTCTGATGCATAGCATAGAGTTATAGCAAATTATGCAAAAGTTTGACTACCAAACATAAAACAAAGTAATTACCCATGATCCCTTTAAAAGTCTGCATGAGGTTTAAAATAATATGTAAGATATTATCTTTTGTTTTTGGGCTTATAATTCAAAGGTCAAATTACTCCAACAAAAATAAATTGTGAATATGTAGTTAGAAAAAACATATATATCAAGAAAATAAAGCATTTTTATCAATTTTGTTCATAATAATATTGCATAAGAGATAATATCAATGTGGTGTCTGCAAACAAAAAATTGCAATGCCAAAATTAAAACAGATCTAACAGGCACTGATTAACAAATTAAACAAAAAGTTCATATTTAGAGAATAAAATCTACATTTCTATAAATATTTAAATATGCCCTGGATGGCGATACCAGCCTGATTCATCACATCCTGATTTTGCCTCAATCTCTCGTTTTTCGTTAAATACCAGTATTTTTTTCTTTTGCGTAATTCTTGTCCAGTTTTTAAAGACTGGAAAAAGGTGAAGAAAAGGTTATAGATGTATTAGGTAAAATCCTTCTTAGTTCTTTTAGAAAGTACATGTAAATTTATAAACACATGTACATGTATTTCCCCAGAAAGGCACAATTAGGAACTATGGTGTACCAAAGTGGAGGTGCTGGATATATTTCATAAGCTACAAGCTCATTGTTCGTTTATACATGTATACATGTATACTGAAAATGTGTTTCAATGATTCTAAATCAGATCTCTGTTATGTATTATTACACTTGTATAAACATTTCAATTACACTACCAACTATAAATTGAAAAACAGCCTTATCATAATATTAAGTGGAACAAAATTTGTCTAGAAATACCTTTTCTGTTATTTGAATGTATATTGATTTTCTGAGTTATCTTCTTCAATATCATAAAATCATTCAAAAAAGTGTGAAGATTTGAATCACAAACAGCAGGAGGTGATGGGACTCAAAATCAGGCACGTTTACAATTCTATGAACAATGATATTTACAAACAATGCCATCTATTGAGGAGTACATGTACAGGAACCTGAGAGATAAGGAGACTAGATATGATCTGCTTAGGTTAAGACACTGGTATCATAACATCATACATCTTAATGAACTGCCATCATGTGTATACACTGAACCCCATCTCATTATAAACGAGGTGTGATGTCATTACAATATGGTACATAGTAAAAATTTAAAGATACTATATATAACTTGATACTTTATTTTCTGGGGAAAAACTTCATTAAATTTTTTTTAAACTTCATGGAATTTATTCCTACCATAAAATATTCCTGAATTTACATTATGTCTTCTTGTGTATTATGAGACTCAATAACTTTAAAAACTTTCCATGAATTTTAATTCCAACCAAATGAAATGAAATTTCATAGTTTTACAGCCCTGTTGTATAGTTTCAATGTATAAATGTACTATGAACCATATAAACACTCTGTAACAAAGTATACAAAATGTACAGCCCAGTAATTTACATTTTTACACATAAATGTGGTTGTACTCGTAAAAGGAGTTAAAAATATTTGCCATTTTTGTACACAAAAATTAAGATATTCAGGTGATATTTCATGTATTGGTAAATCAAGCTCAGAATTTCATGCACTTCTTTCACAGAAAAAATGGAGTACAATGTATAACTAAACTTAAAATACATGAAAATGTACATGTATATGTCGCCTTTAAAATTTGTAAAATGAAAATGAACATCCAAGGAAATTACCAAACAAAGGTAGCAAAATACAAAATTATACCATCTAAACTAATATGATATTATAGCAATGTACATGTATATTAAATGTGAAATCTACATCAGTACGATTACTATAGTAGTAATATAAACTGTGCATTGCTGTAGTTGGCACATATTGCACAAATAATTAAAGACACATTACAAATACACACACAATTACACAAGTATAAACAACCATCAAAACCAACCATAAAGTAAAATCATTCTCTGCTGTCTATTCTATCATCAGGCTTACAGAAAAAAATAAAAGGATCATGTAAAAAATCATGAATTTACCTCTTCTTTGTAGATAATACAAATATTTTAATTATTATCAGATCATCATGCAAGTTCAATTCTAGAGAAATTTGGTGATATATGTACTGTACTTTATCAATCAGACATGTGATATATGTACTGTACTGTACCAAAAAAACATTTGTCTTCTTGTATAAGGATGTACTTTTTACTAAAATAGGATTTGGACAGAGATGAAATAAACATTCTTTTTTTCAGAAAGTTTGCATATGATACTGAAAAGGTATTTCTACTTCACTTTTCAATTTTACTTACATGTATATAGGCTTGTGAACAGAAATGATGTATTCTTCACGCATGTCATACTGTAAATTGCTTTATTTTCGTCAGTACCAATTTTCGTCAATTCGTTCAAAATGACCATTTAGTCAGAACGTAAATTCGTCATCCAAGGGTCCCTAAAACATAAATTCGTCTGTTCAAATGCCAACTTAACATTCAGGTATAGGCCGTATGCGTTTGTTTTCATTGTTTGTTTAACAATTATTGGTAAACAAACAATTAGAGACATGTATACCACCTAGCATGTTGTGAAAACATATCACTTGGCAATTAGAAGTACATTATATGCCACTTTGTGTGTATATTCAGTTTTCAATGATTTATCATTTGCCTGACGTTTTAACTCTTAAGATTCAATTTTTCCTTTCTACACTATATTTTGTCGGGAGTATTTATATTTGTCGATACGTAATTTCGTCAAGGGAGGCACTGACGAAATTGACGAAAATTGGTACCTGACAAATAATAACCAATTTACAGTACTTCCTTTCTTGGAAAAAAGAATTTGAAATCGAACTCAAAATAATTAAAATTGCAGCAATTAAAAAAAAATTCAACTGAAGCAATTTTAAAATTCAAATTGAAGAAATTGAAGTGTAATAATAATTTAACAATGTAAACCCTATTGCTTAAACATGTATAGAAACAAAAGTAAACAATTTATAAACTTCACAGAAGTGACGATTTTAGCAAAACATTTATTAATATTTACTACATGTACAAGTATGATTAATTAAAGAATAAGGATCAGTGAACACTCTTACAGAAGTTAAATTTAGGTAATTAATCATCAACCTGAATCAAACAACAAACATAGGTAATCACAGATTACAAAGCTCACCTCGTGACAGCAAAATTCAATTCAAACATATTTCTTAGAACATGTATATTGGCTTTTAAAGGCAAAACCACTCAAGCAGAAAAAGTAGGTCAAGGTCATTTTATGAAAGTTTGATCAAAGATACATCCAATATGCAAGTTTGGTACATGTAGCAGTTATACTTTGCTCAATATTGGCTTTATAGAGCAAAATCACTCAAGCGGAAAAAGTAGGTCAAGATCATTTTATGAAAGATTGATCAAAGATACATCCAATATGCAAGTTTGGTACATGTTTCACTTATACTTTGCTCAATATTGGCTTTTAAAGGCAAAATCACTCAAGCGGAAAAAGTAGGTCAAGGTCATTTTATGAAAGTTTGATCAAAGATACATCCAATATGCAAGTTTGGTACATGTATCACTTATACTTTGCTCAATATTGGCTTTTAAAGGCAAAATCACTCAAGTGGAAAAAGTAGGTCAAGGTCATTTTATGAAAGTTTGATCAAAGATACATCCAATATGCAAGTTTGGTACATGTATCACTTATACTTTGCTCAATATTGGCCTTTAAAGGCAAAATCACTCAAGCGGAAAAAGTAGGTCGAGGTCATTTTATGAAAGTTTGATCAAAGATACATCTAATATGCAAGTTTGGAACATCTAGCACTTATACTTTGCTCAATATTGGCTTTTAAAGGCAAAATCACTCAAGCGGAAAAAGTAGGTCAAGGTCATTTTATGAAAGTTTGATCAAAGATACATCCAATATGCAAGTTTGGTACATGTAGCACTTATACTTTGCTCAATATTGGCTTTTAAAAGCGAAATCACTCAAGTGGAAAAAGTAGGTCAGATGCTGCATCCGATGCATGGGTCCATCTCGGCATCCAAAGATGAATCACTTGTGCAAGTTTGGTTACTGTAGCATTAGTACTTTGTTAGATACTGAGCTACCCCAAACTTCTTATCCAAATCACTCAAGCGTAAAATGTAGGTCAGATGCTGCATCCGGTGCATGGGTTCACCTCAGCATCCAAAGATGAATCACTTATGCAAGTTTGGTTACTGTAGCATCAGTACTTTGTCAGATACTGAGCTACCCCAAACTTCTTAACCAAGTCACTCAAGCGGAAAATGTAAGTCAGATGCTGCATCCGATGCATGGGTTCACCTCAGCATCCAAAGATGAATCACTTGTGCCAGTTTGGTTACTGTAGCATTAGTACTTTGTCAGATACTGAGCTACCCCAAAAACTTCTTAACCAAGTCACTAAAGCGGAAAATGTAGGTCAGATGCTGCATCCCATGCATGGGTTCACCTCAGCATCCAAAGATAAATCACTTGTGCAAGTTTGGTTACTGTAACATTAGTACTTTGTCAGATACTGAGCTACCCCAAACTTCTTAACCAAGTCACTCAAGCGGAAAATGTAGGTCAGATGCTGCATCCCATGCATGGGTTCACCTCAGCATCCAAAGATGAATCACTTGTGCCAGTTTGGTTACTGTAGCATTAGTACTTTGTCAGATACTGAGCTACCCCAAACTTCTTAACCAAGTCACTCAAGCGGAAAATGTAGGTCAGATGCTGCATCCGATGCATGGGTTCACCTCAGCATCCAAAGATGAATCACTTGTGCCAGTTTGGTTACTGTAGCATTAGTACTTTGTCAGATACTGAGCTACCCCAAACTTCTTAACCAAGTCACTCAAGCGGAAAATGTAGGTCAGATGCTGCATCCGATGCATGGGTTCACCTCAGCATCCAAAGATGAATCACTTGTGCCAGTTTGGTTACTGTAGCATTAGTACTTTGTCAGATACTGAGCTACCCCAAACTTCTTAACCGGACGCGGACACGGACGCGGACACGGACGCGGACGCGGACGAGGACGCGGACGCGGACGCGTGGGGTTATAGCATAAGCTCACTCAACTTCGTCGAGGTGAGCTAAAAATCACAACAATGTGCTTAGCACTAGAAAGCAGTTGGTAAATATTAATTAAATGTACTGGTAACAAGCCAAAACAAAACCTCTTTTATTCTTAGCATGTCATATGTATACTGTCCTAGAAGAAATTGATGTTTTTTCCATTCGGCACTTCAACTGATTTTGTTAATTAAAATGCTCTTACTTGAACAGCAGTATCCCTTGCTACCCCACCTCTTGTAGCGAGGGGAGGGGAATATTAGGATCTCATAACCCACATTAAGACAATAAATATAATGGGAAACCAAATGGGATCACAGACAATATCCCTAAATGATGCTGCGATATAATAAAATTATACTTGCATGTAAATACTAAAATTGTGTAGGCCAAGTTATGTCATTCTCCTAACTTTTCATCTCCAGAAAAATAGGGTTAAAACTCTTATCTATTACATATGTAAATAATTACTTTTTAAAATGTACAGTTACTGCAATAAAATAGACAATAGTTCTGATATAATAAAGATTATGTCTATCAGTTTTAAACTTTTACTTTTAGGATGTTGATATTTCACTACATATAAAAACAAATGAAAAATGGTCAAAGAAATGATATGCATATTTTGAAAATAATGTAAGATTAAAATTATACAAGCAATGCAGAAATCAGTATCTTTGGTATTAGCAAAGCCAACAAACATTAAAATATAATACAACAATGATAACGTAATAAATAAAGATCTACAGATATCAGGAAGCACCTTGTGGTAATCACACAGATTGTTTTAGATTCTTACAGTACAGATCAAGCAATGGTATAGTGTATAATGTAGATCACCGATGGGGCAGAGAGGTATAAATGAAAGCACTGAATACTAAACAAGTAGATATGGGCAAAAAAATATGTAATATCTTTACGTGACATGAGGCAAGGTAGGCAAAACCAATTGTTTGTTAATGAACTGAAAGACACCTATTGTTTGATGATAAATGGAGAGTATTTTTATAAAGAATTCATATGTGACTATGGTTATACAAATCTAGGAGTCCTATCCTTCCTCTGTGGAGACACTAGCGGTCGTGTAGCAGGTGGTCTGGTACTAGGATACGAATCACTATAGTTCTTATTACCTTCTACCCTACCTGATGTTGCTACTTTTTTCTGCTCAGTAGATGATGGAGATTTCAGCAGGTCATCGGCTGACCCTCGTCGTTTTTTCTGAAGTTCCATTGTTGAGAGCTTTTTGTCATCCAGTATTCTACCAGCTGACTTTCTCCTGCCACACGTAGCACAAGATGGAACAGAGGGATCAAGACTTTTCTTCCTTTCTACTACAGAAGCTTGTATTTTCTTTATTTGACTATGTGGATTTGCTGTGTCAGATTGTACAGGTTTACCTGATTGACTAGTTGGTGGTGCCTTAGTTGGCAGTGCCTTAGTTGGTGGTGCCTCTCGCTTACCTTGTAAGGTGGTAACTGGCTTTTTAGCTATGATTACACCCCTTTGCCCTGATCTATGGGGCACAATAGCAGATTTACCCATCACTATTCCACTTGGTCCTTTAGCAGCTCTTGTAGGATCTATACTGACTGAAGCTTTACTGGTTTGTACGGCAGTGCGGGTTGCTTTGGTACGCTGAGTTACAGAGGGTGGGATGGTACCAGATGTACCTGGTTTATTACCGACTTCCTTCACTTTTGCTGATCCCATGCTACAGGGTTTTGGTGGTGATGCCAAGTGAGCTTGTGGTGGTTCTGTTTGAACTTGTGTTAGTGGTGCTTTGTGAACTTGTGGTGGAGCTATATTAGCTTGTTGTGGTGCTACATGAGCTTGTGGTGGTGGTGCTATGTGAGTTTGTGGTAATGCTACATGAGCCTGTGGTGGTACTGTTTTAGTTTGTGGTGGTGTTGCTATCTGAACCTGTGGTGATGCTATGTGAGTTTGTGGTGGTGGTGCTATGTGAGCTTGTAATGGTTCTATTCGAGCTTGTGCTGGTTCTATTCGAGTTTGTGGGTGTGGTGCTATGTGAGCTTGTAATGGTTCTATTCGAGCTTGTAATGGTTCTATTCCAGTTTGTGGTGGTTTTGGTATTTGAGTTTGTGGTGGTGGTGCTAATTGAGCTTGAGGTGGTTCTACTTGAGTTTGTGGTGGCAGTGCTATGTGTACTTGTGGTGGTGCTATGTGAGCTTGAGGTGGTTCTATTTGAGTTTGTGGTGGCAGTGCTATGTGTACTTGTGGTGGTTCGATGAGAGCTTGTGGTGTTGCTATGTTAGCTTGTTGTGGTTTTATGTGAGCTTGGGTTGTTGGTGCTACATCAGCCATTGATGCCTGTAATCTCTCATCCTGGTCTGGAGGTGTTTCATATACAGAAGGATGCAGTTTAGAATTGACTTGGCTATCAACAGGCTTACTTACATCGCACACAACAGGACTTTTTGTAGCCATTGATGTCATAGGCATTTGTACCTGTACTGGCCCCTCACTTATTGTTACACATACTGGAGGGTCCAACTTTGAAGAAGAAACAGAACTTAGTGGGGCAGGTTTGTTAACCTGTTTTTCCTTCATAGCTTTATCCTCTTTCCCATCATCAGCTTTTCTGTGTACTTCCATTGTTGGGAGTGTACCTTGAACTTTCTCATCTGTTACCCTTAAAGTTAAATAAGAACCTACCATACCAGTCCGGCTGTTGGGGTGATTCACTACCTACTAGTATTTTAGAAGATGAGCAAGTCAGTCTTGAAGACTCCTCATTTCCTACAGAAGAACACTTACTACCAGAGGAATCCTCTTTGCTGACAGCTTCAACACAAGGACCATCTACATTTGTTTCACTTTTTGTGTGAGACCCTAATTTTTCTTCAATATTCTCTTTCAAATCTTTTCCTTTCCCTGGACTTGTACTCTCCATAACTTTGTGTGAAGAAGTTGGTCGAAGAGGCAGGTTTCCAGACAAGATAGCCACAGATGAGGGAGATTGTCCTTTGTCGGTATGGTGAAACCTCGGTAATACAGGGGACAGACTAGAGAGGAGCAAAGAGGAGCTGGTAATGACTGGGTTCCTCATTAAGTCAGTGGTACAAGTTACAGTTTCTGCTGCCATAGCACCAGTGCCTGTACTACATTCTCTAGTGGTAGCTCCTCTGGTGTCCACAGAGGTTGTGGGTTTTCTGGTGGTAGTTTTACCCTCTATACCTGATGCAGACTCATCAGAATCAAGTCTGCCTTTAGAGCTGTTAACTAAAGAGGATGATGCAGAAATGTCCTCATCCTTGCTACTCTTTGTATCTGATGTTAGTGAACTGTTACTGCTCTTCATCCTAACAAGAGATGGATCATAACTGAAAACAGCTTTCTTTGAAGGAGGACTGACAACAGGGTTCTGACGTTTGAGTGTTGGTCTGGAGATAGTAGGAGAGGACCAAGGAGAACCAAGAGAGAAGGAGGACATTGTAGAGGTGTGAGAAGAGTCCAAGGAAGACTCGGACTCTGATAATGAGTCCTCTGGCAGACTGAAGGAGACTCTAGAATGCCGAGAGACAGGAGGAGAAAACTTTGGTACATAAGGTTGCCTCTCAGCCACTGAAGGGTAAGAGGAAGTGGTACGTAAAATAGACGGGGATAAATTAGGTGTGGGCGACTTCCTTACGAGCTGGGGAGACTGACTGGATCTGGGATTGGGATAGGATTCTGATAACTTAATAAATGCATCATGGGTAAACTTAGATGAAGGAGGGGGAGTGAAGAAGCCCTTTTTACCTTGATATGATGAAGAACCAAGGGATTTACTGGCCTTTGAGGGGGGAACAGTTCCACGACGTGGTAAAGGACTTGACTTGATTTCTAAATGTAGCGAGTCATTACCTTCTGTAGCATCTAATAACAATCTAGGGTTACTTCTATGAGTTGCACTATCCTCTATAATGTCATCCTTCTTTTCTGTCGTTGGCTAGACTTGGCTCCTGTGTTTGTTGTTTACCTACCTCGTCTTCTTCCACTATGGGCTCAGGACAAGATATTTCTATACCTTCTGTAAGGGAAGACTGTCTAGGTAATTTTGGTGATCGCTGAAGTGCTTGCTTTAATGGCTGAAAACGACAACTGATCAGCTGATATGTGCCTTAACAGAGGAGGTGAGGACTTGACTTTCTTTTCTTTACTTTCATGACTTTTGTCAGATTTAGAAGAGGGGAAACTGGCCTTGCCTACCAGACCTTTAGCTGTATTGATAACAAAATTTTGCAGTGAAGGGCCTAGGGACTTCAAGTTATGTAAAGCTTTGTTAGGTTTATGTTTATCAGACGCTTTCAGTGGATAACACATCTGGGGCTTTGACTCCGTGATCGGACTGCTCTCGATTATAGTGATTTTGGGGACGAGCATCTTTCGCTTGTGATGTTGGGGAGGGGTCACCTGCGAGGTACAGTTGATGGGGAGGGACAGCCTTACATGTGGTGACTTGAGGATACCTCACTCTCTGTATCTCTTCTCTGATTGGCTTATTGTACCATTGGTAATCCCTCAGAGGGTGGTCTCCTGTAATCAGAATACCAACAATGTTAATTTACTGACAAAAACATATACAAAATGGTCACAATACATATGTTAAAGAGGATCAATGTAGTTTTAGAAATTTAATGCTAAAATACTATGTAAAATACTAAATCTTTCTGCAGCGTGTCTACGATATATATATTGATATATTTTTATTCTAAAACTTATTTCTGCAGTATTTCTACAATATTTACAAATACATTAATTATAAGAATCTAAAAATCTATTATTACTGAATAAGAGTATGTCACTACTCACTACTCTTAATTCATTGTCAATAAAGAAATCTAAATTATGACCTTGATTCTATTTCAATCGTATTAAACAATATTGCTCTAATTAACATATTGTAATTCTAAATCATTTTACACATGTATATTCTATGTAAAATATAGCATTATTTGAATAAGGGCTAAACCATGCATTTAAGCTATTGGTAACCAGATCCTATTTCTTTTCTTGAGGAAAAACAAACGTAATTTGATAATTGTACATAAAAGATGGAATATCAGTTTCTTTAGGATAGAAGCATGCCAAGTAGAAACAGTTCCCTTCACCAAGGGAAATGTAGGGAAAGAAGGATATTTGATACAGCATGCATGTAACAGTATGTATTGGTATGGAAAGTCCTAGACAAAGAGAGGGCTGAAATAAAATGAGTGTATAGGATAGAGGGCAAAGTACAAGACCAAGCCCATCAAAAGGAAAAGGAAAGGTTCATGGTTCAGCAGATTAGGGTACAAATTATCCTGGAAAATACTTTGAAGTCATCTCTTTTTTTTTTAAGGTAAAGGAAAGTGGCAAGAAATATGTGCAACCTGTCCCTGATAAAAATTGATAAGGAGGCTGTATACCATATCGATATATTATACGATATACCATAGTGATATATTACGTGATAACTTACTCGTAACTACAAGTAACCATAGTACTCAACTTGGACTGTAAAGACAAGATGCATACGTTATTACATACTAAGTCATACAACATCATACGCAATCTACCATACTATTCTAGGCCACTAACTATCAGTGCTACCTTAACTACTCTTCCTCTACAGCATGGCGGTAGATGTGGTGAAAAGAAGCTTTATAAGTGATGATTAACATGTAGAATGTGCACTACTCTGTGTGGATTGATAATAGGCGTCTTCTTACAAGGTGATTGCTTTACTATCCTCAGAAATCATGAATAATTTTGAAAAAGATGAGTTAAGAGAGAAGAAATGTTTATATGATGGCTAACACTATAGCATCATAGTTTTTGATGATATATTTTCTAGTTTCTGATGACATATTTTCTATTATATCATTTAGGTACCATTTGATATAAAGTACATTTTCTGTCAAAACCTTGATATTACACACCAGACTATGGCAAAACTTTTGAAGTGAAGTTAAAAATTAATTTAAATTCAAATAACACAAAACTGAAATAAAGTCTTTGTGCAAATAAAATTAATTGCTCAAACCTAAGAATTACCCATTGAGCAAAAATACTATCCACTTATATATTAGAAATAATTTCTGAACAATTTTAGATATTTATATGATTTTTGTGGTTTAAGGTCCTTTGTCAGAACATAGGGTCTCTCGGTTTTCTAATAGAAAATAGTATGTTAGTAACAACATAAACAGATAGAAAATTCATGTACATACATTTATATAAACACTAGATATTTCTTGTGGTATACAACAAGTCTAATATTAAAAGCTATACTTCACTAGAAATACATTATACGTGTACAATATGTAATAAATCTGAGTAATGATCCTATTAAATAATAATGTTTTTTCACATACATGTAAATATAATACGCATCTGATATTTTTTATGAGACAAAAGCAGTCAAGCCCACAACACACATAGTAAGAGACAATAAGCCATGAAGCTACAGATATCTCTATATATCTACATCTCTCCTATAACACACACTGACTACACATGTGTGCAGGCTACAGCCGTGTAAACAGAGCATTGTGTATGTGTGTAGCACATGTGTACCTGAATTTTAACTGTCATGGGGACATGGATACACCTGTAGGACATGCAACTATTGATATGTTCATTCAGAATAATTCACCAAAATGCAGATGTAACTATATGCATATTATGCTACAAACTTACATGTAATATATAAAAAGTTTGTTAGTAATCAAACCAAAACACTTTCTCTAGTAAAAGAATTTCTTTCAATAAAATGAAGTTATATAATGTAGGTCAAAGGTTAAACAACATTTCTATGTGTTAATATCACTAAGAGGCATATGAAACATTACAAAAAGTAAACCTAGTTATATGCAAATATTTCACTTCAAGATCTAAGAGACTGAAGTCATGTAACAGACTTGAATGAAAAGCACAACATTAAGAAATGTTGTAAATATACTAATTATATCCAAGAAACTCATGAATTAATAGCATTATTAGATTCATTCTTTTGCACTACAAAGTTACTTCTCCATTATGCAGGTGTCTTAAATAATTATTCAGTTTCTACGTACACAATTTTTTCTTCATGTATCATTTTAATATATTTATCACAGTTTGATTATTTTGTGTCGTATCATCCTGGTATTATTATTCTTCAGGACAGCTGTTTTGTTACATTGCCAAAATAATTACTACTCAAAATTTTTCAGAGACAATGTAAAATGAGATTTATCCACTATCCACTATTTTTTAAAATATTGATTGAATTGATAGAACAATTTCATTTCCCAAAACTTTAGAGATTGATATTTCATTGTGACATATCTGTCTAATTTTCTTTTCCCTATGTACATGTATTTCACCCATTTCCATGGAATTTGTTGACATCTTATCTAAATCTGTGTCCACTATTTGCACATCTAAGAAGTAACTTTGTTATCAAAAGACCATTCACTCAACATTTTGTTAAAACCTCAAACGTCCATACTCAGAACATGTCAAATATGTAAATCATGACTTTGTGAGATAAACTTTAGTCTTATTAGATATTATCCAATCAAATTTAAGAACTCATTCACACTACACAGCTTCATACCTTTATCTGGGTCAGTGTTTAATTGAGATGTTAATGCATGCAGATCATCATCAGACACGGTATGTGAAGTATCTTTGCTTTCTGCGCTTGTTTGATCTGGTGTGTCAGAGCTGGACGAAGTAACATGCGACTCTTCTTCAGCCATATCTGATGATGCATGCTGGGAAGGCTGAGATAAATCTGGGAGCAGATTGTCGGGTAACTCTTCGTCTGAGTTGATCTCGGTTCCCTCCTCTGGATCGTCCCCTGTAAGCATGCGGCTAAAGCCTTGTACATATACCATCATAACAATGTAAATATTACACACGATGCACATTCATTGTGAGAGTAAAATCATGCTGAATGCATATCTATTAATTCAGTTAAAAAGATTGAATATTATTCGGCATATGCATTATTTTTTCAGTAGTGTTATTTATCTATGGATGTTACAAGTATTTTTCTATATCATCATTTGTCGTACATGTAAAAATCTTAATACTCCAAGTAGCCCATACGAGTTACAAAGTGAAATCCCCCCTCCTTCTTTAAACCTAGAACATTAGCACTCTTTCCATATTTGTGAATTTGAGTCCTTTTTTTCCTGAAGAAGACTCCATTCTTATTTGACTGTCAGATAAGAAAAGCAAAGCAAAAGCTTAAAATTCAAAAGAGAAAGTAATATTTTGTTAATAGTCTGGTTGATTCTAAAGAGAGCTCATTTAAGTTACAAGGTGATACCTTTATAAGAAAAAATTAAAAGTACTCATGAATTTAGAAGAGTTGTTTAGAATGAAAAATGGAAGTACATGTATATGAATTATAATATGGCAGAAAATAGAATGAAAATACCTTACTTTACACAGTTTCTGAACTTTGAAATGATTCAATGTATGGAGAAAATTAAACTTACTTATAAAACTAATACAAATGCATATGCAAAGTAACTTATAGTCATTCTATAAAAGTAGTATAAAAGTGTACATGATAATGATAAGCTTATGATTTGAATAGATTTGATTAGTGTTAGAGTAGATGATAGACTGCATTCTTACTATAGGCTTAGACAAGGATAATGATCAGTGTAAGTGCCAAATCACACTGTTGTGAACTTGATGACAAAGAAATGAGGTGCTTGTGACATAAATTATATAATTAGATTGTTCAAGGAGGTTTGAGGGAACATTGCCTGCAATAAGTTTGACTATCACCAACATGTTATAGAGTCTAAATGACCTTTTTCACAAGAAACATGCCTGTGAAATCCAACAACTAATCACTTAATCATATTTTTAGAAAAGTAGGTCAAATATATAGGTCAAGGTGAGAACAATATAACTGGTACAATTATGTGCAGAAAGAACTTAACAAAAGAATTGAAAATATCGAATATCCACATGGAAATATATGTATTTTGCATTTATTTTGGTAGAGCAAACCACATGTAGGATCCTGTAAATGTCAAAATCACAAAATTTTAAACATCCTATTGGGAGAGAATTTGCCAAAATTTTCCAAAACCAAAATATTTGACATACAGTATTAAATTGTTACAAGTTTGGCTAGAGTTACTTTTCTTATAAAATAGAACCAAAAGGACAGAATGGATAAGGAAGGGAGAAACTTGAGGACAATATCCTACATGAAAAAAAAAAGAAAAAAAAATTAAGAAAAACTTTGTCTAATAATCTATCTTGTCAATACATGCTTTGTGTTCTGCTTTATCAAACTATGATATCAAATCAGGGAGTGGTCAACAGTGTGACAGTGTATGACCTGCCATGTCCTGTATGATTAGAGAGTAGCAGAGCAGTGTGCAATCCAGTGCTTCAGAAAGAGTGATTTTATAGAGTGAGAGGCAAACGTGTGAGAGGTGAGAATAGGATGATTACCCTCGGAAACGCTTGGCGAAGAATGAGAGACATCTTTTTTATCAGTATGAGCGCTGCCAGGCAAACAAAATTCAGCATCAGAACTCTGAAATGTAAACAGTATACTAAAGTCCCTGTGATTGGTCACATTGTGTACTCTAGCACGGAGCTTTTCAGCCAACAACAATGGTGCATATCAAACATAGTTAAAGATTTTCTCAATAAAAACCTTTTTCAAAGTACATGTAGCTTAATGAATTTTCATGATATCAGCTTCAAAACATTTACTGCATGTTTTATAAAAAAAATGAAATTGTATGAATATCTCATATCTTGCCCGTATTCTTTAGACATATTTCTAGAAGCGTTAAGAAATTAAGATACAGAATAATCATTTGTTTTTGTATTGTTAATACTTGGGAACTAAGGTCTGGACAAGATGAACTATTTTCTTCAAGAACACACTCTTTAGGTGTTTGTTTGGCAAGATATCATCTACATGCATATCAAATCTGGACAAAAAATATGTAGAACAAATTCATTTATACCAAAGAACTTTCCTTCTTTCATATTGATTTTCTTGATAAATGTTTAGTACTTCAGTTTGTGCTTTTATTTTTTTGGGGGGGGGGGGGGGTGTCTTGTCTTATCTTTATCTTTTTTTTCCAATCAATTTCTTTATTCAGGTACCAGTTCATTTTGAAAATTGAAAATCAATTTAAATCTCTATTGCAACCAAAGTTAGAGTCCACATTGGTATAAACAGAATTATAAATCATTGTTAGCTTCTTCTACACATAGATTCTTTAATTTTGTAGAAGTTACATTAAAATGCATTTTGCACAAAGAGAAAGGAATACACTTTAAACCACAGAGTGTCTAAAAGGACAGGAATTTAAAATCTATTACTTTGTAAAATGGGTAGAATTGAAATAATTTCAATCATACTATAAGAGAACTTTAATACAAGTTTTGTGAATTTCAAGTTACCGAGTTTTGTAAATTTCAAACTAAGCATTCAAGGGGGCATTCATAAAGAGGTGACCATTACAAAGAGCTATTAGTAAAAATTTATATTAATTATTATACATGTAAATAAAGAATATTTCTTTCACTACATGAATTACAAAACTTAACCCTGTCTAATTGCTGCTAATACATGTACATGTTTTCACTTAATTTTTCAAAAAGAAGTTTTAATGTATACCACAATATCCATGTAATAATCACAGAGCATCATGACATTAAATAATTTATATACATTCACATCAACACAAAACATCACAGCATCTTAGAACTGTTCAAAATGTAAAAATACAATACATGTATATACATGTACATGTCTTTCATATACACATATACTACACATAAACATCTGCTTTACAAATTTACATACAATGTGGTTACTTGTAGCCTGAGGTACATATACAATCTGGGAAACTAAACTTAAATAGTAAAATGAAACTGTTTAAAATATTTCTTCTTCAAGTGTAATAAAAACATTCAGGTATTGATTTCAAATAATTTAGAGTAACATTTGTCCGAAATGTACTTTTAACGTATCCAGTGTACAAATGAAGATCTCGCGGACGTCTCGTCCATTTAAACAGTGTTAAAATTATCTCGGTAATCTTCGGCAGTGTCTCGGTAGTTTCCGTGGCTTGAGTGACGGACGGCATGTCGACCTTTGGTGATAGAAACCATTATTTTTGTTGTGTTGGGTATATTTAGGTAAAAATATGCCATGATTCTAACTATAAAATATACTTGATATCTATTTGTACAACGGATACCTTAATTGGGAACCAACATTTAACATTTCAGCACTACCTGGATTAGAGTACAGATGTCTTATTTAAGGGTAAATCTATATGAATTGCTGGCACATGAAAACTTAAGGATTTTCCTGCATTGGGAAAAGTAATGTTTTCAAAAAGCAGATGAAAAGCACCACTGGTTTGTAAGACTAGATAAGAACATGCAGGGTATTTGGGTAGGGGTTACCTTGGGAGGGAGTATAGCTTCCAGACCACCCCCAGGGGGAAAGATCTCCTCACGGGATGGCTGAGAGGCAGTAGAACTGGTACTGGACTTAGACATCCGAGGTGAGGCTTCTTTGGTTAAAGCTGTAATAGATCATGTGAAATTTACATGAAAGAAGCGTAATTCCTTAATCTATTCTGAAAAAGGTAAAAGCAAAGTTTAAAAGAAAATGGGGTTTTTTAGGTGTTTATATGCTGACCTTATTTCAAAAGCAGTTTAAAACCCAGAAAGCTTTAGAATAGCAAATGATTATTTACATGATAAGATAAAGCTTTAGAAAATGAATGTTTATGATTTGATGAAACTTGTCACTACCTGGTTGAGAGGAGGTGTGGACTTTACCCCTGGCGTCTGAAGGTAGTTGTTCTATAGGCGTCTCTGCTGGTATCAACTCATGCTCCCTGTCTGGTCCTAGAATCTCCTGTAACATATATACGTACAATATATAAACTTACATGCAATAAGTACAAATTACATTGTACATACAATATACTCATTACCTTTGTTAGGTGGGATTTCTGATAAAAAGTTCTAATGTGAATATAGCTTGAAGGTGATTATATTGTCCCATATGTGTAGTAAATGTTGTACAGTCATTCTAGGGCTGAACTGTCAGCCCTGAATTAAACTTGCTCTGATACTATTAAGAGAATTACTTGCATCAAATTTCATCTCAATATCTCTGTCCATTGCAGCAAAAAATCTAGAAAACTGTAAAAATGACAGACACAATTGTATATTGACAAACAGAGAGGAAGCTTGTAGTCCACTTTGGTATTTCTACTAAAGGACCCATAAATGAGAGTATTATGTTGGGTGTTTGCGAGTGTGTAATTCTGGTTGGTCAAATTCTATAAATCATTTACTTACATGTACATAAACAATCTATTAATCATTTACTTACATGTACATTAACAATCTATTAATCATTTACTTACA
Organism: Pinctada imbricata; assembly: GCA_033119305.1. Taxonomy (NCBI): domain Eukaryota; kingdom Metazoa; phylum Mollusca; class Bivalvia; order Pterioida; family Pteriidae; genus Pinctada; species Pinctada imbricata. Next base: position 11,342,331 of record VSWD01000010.1, on the reverse strand, counting down.
TGTACATTAACAATCTATTAATCATTTACTTACATGTACATAAACAATCTATTAATCATTTACTTACATGTACATTAACAATCTATTAATCATTTACTTACATGTACATTAACAATCTATTAATCATTTACTTACATGTACATTAACAATCTATTAATCATTTACTTACATGTACATTAACAATCTATTAATCATTTACTTACATGTACATTAACAATCTATTAATCATTTACTTACATGTACATTAACAATCTATTAATCATTTACTTACATGTACATTAACAATCTATTAATCATTTACTTACATGTACATTAACAATCTATTAATCATTTACTTACATGTACATTAACAATCTATTAATCATTTACTTACATGTACATTAACAATCTATTAATCATTTACTTACATGTACATTAACAATCTATTAATCATTTACTTACATGTACATTAACAATCTATCAATCATTTACTTACATGTACATTAACAATCTATTAATCATTTACTTACATGTACATTAACAATAATGAGTTCCACTGCTCTAGTTTGATGAGGTGTATCAACAAGCGATGTAAGACTTGCAGTTCCCTCTCTACAAAGGTAACATTATATTCCATTGATAATATGCATGTAAATCTATACATGTTGTACACTAAATGCACTTGCATTTTCATATGCATGTAAAAGTACAATCTTTCTTTTGAGCTAAAACTTATAATTGAATATATTTGTCAAAAGGGAGTTACAAACACTGATGCTTAAACATACATGTAAATAATAATAATAAACAATCTGAATTGGAAACATGAACCCTGAAGAAAACAATATTAGAAATCACAATATGAAATCATATAATAACAATTTCTATTTTACGTAGCATACATGTACAAGTAAACTCTGCTACTTACAAGGGTCGTAACAGTGTTGGTCCAAACACAATGCCAAGGTTACTAGCCGTCATCTGGTTAATCTCATGGTTAGCAGCTACCCTGAATATCAATAAAATACATAAGTTGACAACAGCTTATTAACTTAACAATATGACAAAGGAAAATCAATTATGCATATAGAATATACATGTATCTAATGAATTAGTAAATTATATTAGCAAGGTAACCTGTGTAAATGATGCATCAGAATAGCAGAGGTTTTGAAGTTTGAGTATGGTAGTTTCGAAGCTAGATCACCGAGTCGCTGAACTGTGTCCTCCATGCTTATACTCCCTGCCATATTCTCCTGAAAAATTCATTTCAAAGATAAGCATTGCAGACTTAGGTATCTAATCAAAAGTGTAAATCTGAAATCCAATCAGATAGCTTTTACATGTATGTAGCTTGTAAACTTACTTTGGCTGTTTGAATAAAGCTTGAATACAACTTGAATGTAAACAGTGGTTCGGGTAACTGCAATAGAAAAAGAAGAAATACGCATAAGCATGAATCATGTATATTAACTTACTTAGTATATCAAATGCATTCAACCTGGCAAAAAGTGTATACAAAGAACTTGATTATGTGAAGTTTATGATCATCATTCTTCCAAACTGATTCATACACTCTATCAGATATCATTTACTCTTGCAAAAACAGTCGAAGATACAATAAGTAATAATTGTGCAATACATAAGATCAACAATTACGGACCTGTCGTAAATAAAGCTTTAGGACATTTGATATGACATTTGGATGTTCATCACATAACTCCACTAGCTCTGGATTCTTCTCAAACTTGGAACATAACCCCTCTACTTTACTCTTTACCCCTGATACCCTGTATATCCCCTGGAATAAAATAAACAGCTAATACTGAAATCTGCATGTACATATGTGATTTTTACTCAATCTGCACGGTAAAGGAATTTTTATGAATTCAAATTCTGTCAAAGTGCTATTACAAAAGAATTCATTTATTGAATTCCACCTTGTACAAGAATATAGCTTCAAATACATCAACATTACTAAATTAGGTGAAACTTAATATGGCATGTGAAAAGAAGTTATATGAATGTGGAAGAAAATATCAAGACCTAATGAATATATTACCTTCATAGACATGCCCCGTTTTTCTACTTCTTTAAGGCACTTTGTGATGATTGGAGGTACAGCTGATTTGCAGTGCTGAACTTGCTCCTGGAAATCTACACCAAATGTTGTGTTCCTCCTCCTACCATGCCTCTGTCATCATATATGTACATATTATTGTATATTACATTATATTCTTCATACATGTAGCTACATGTATAAACCATTTTTAAAAGTGTTTGCACTGACTCATGCAAGCTACTAAGTCAAATTTTGAATCTCACTGATATATTTCAAAACAGTTAAGAAGCATAACAACAAGTATTCCTTGTACATGTATATAAAATTAAATCACAGTTAGTAAGATGTACATCATGTACCTACCTGTAAAATTCCCTGAAGATCTACCCCATCCGTGGCTGGCATCTGTAGGATATTACCAGGCACTGCACCTGTAATGTCAGAAGTTCATCATCTTCAAGGCACTGTCACACAGCACTTGTCATGAATTACGCATAAACTATGTCAAACATTTGGGGCAAACGTGGAGGTACGTGGAGATACGTAATCCATGTGCAAATATACGTAATTCATAAATTTTAATAAATTTCAAGTGAATTTCATTCGCATTTCATTTGTCGCTATGCACAGCGAGTGAAGTATGTGATGAGAATACTCGGACATACGCGAAAAAAGTTTTGAACTGCACAAAATATTTTGGATTTATGCGATCTATGCGTAATTAACTTAGATTTTACGCTGTTCTTACACAATTCATCCATAATTCATACTTATATGTATGCAATGAATATGAAAATCTTGCACAAAATTGCCGATTTTCACGTTCCTTCCACGTATGTCTACTATGTTTAATGAACCTTTCACCCAAAAAATACCCATATATTAGGAATGCATCACTTATATATTGCATATACTGCTAATAACTACACACAAATTTGGTTTTTTTGTAAATACATGTATACGTGTTCTTTGTGCAATTTATTTGTGTTTCATGCATAGTTTTTGTGTCGTTCTTTTGAGATTCATCTGTCCAAATTTCACGCATTACAACCAATGTTTTCCACGTATTCCCGAGTATGAATTCAAATTTTTTGCATTTCATGCGTAAAATATTCCTTATTTATACGTAAATGGCTGTGTGACAGGGCCTTTACATGGATGCACTACATTGTGCCTAAGCTTAATCTTATCATGAAAATATTATTCCTACCACAGTACAATGAATTCTACCGTATGGGAATGCTACATGTATATGTTAATGACTTAAAAAGGCTAATACTTACTAAAGTTCTTGATATGTGTTAAAACATAGGTAATCACAGATTACGAAGCTCACCTCGTGGCAGCAAAATTCAATTCAAACATATTTTTAAATACATGTATATTGGCTTTTAAAGGCAAAATCATTCAAGCGGAAAAAGTAGGTCAATTTCATTTTATGAAAGTTTGATCAAAGATACATCCAATATGCAAGTTTGGTACATGAAGCACTTATACTTTGCTCAATATTGGCTTTTAAAGGCAAAATTACTCAAGCGGAAAAAGTAGGTCAAGGTCATTATATGAAAGAATGATCAATGATACATCCAATATGTAAGTTTGGAACATGTAGCACTTATACTTTGCTCAATATTGGCTTTTAAAGGCAAAATCACTCAAGCAGAAAAAGTAGGTCAAGGCCATTTTATGAAAGTTTGATAAAAAATAAATCATATATGCAAGTTTGGTACATGAAGCACTTATACTTTGCTCAATATTGGCTTTTAAAGGCAAAATAACTCAAGCAGAAAAAGTAGGTCAAGGTCATTACATGAAAGTTTGATCAATGATACATCCAATAAGCAAGTTTGGTACATGTAGCACTTATACTTTGCTCAATAATGGCTTTTAAAGGCAAAATTACTCAAGCAGAAAAAGTAGGTCAAGGTCATTTTATGAAAGTTTGATCAAAGATACATCCAATATGCAAGTTTGGTACATGTAGCACTTATGCTTTGCTCAATATTGGCTTTTAAAAGCAAAATCACTCAAATGGAAAAAGTAGGTCAGATGCTGCATCCGATGCATGGATCCATCTCGGCATCCAAAGATGAATCACTTGTGCAAGTTTGGTTACTGTAGCATTACTACTTGGTCAGATACTGAGCTACCCCAAACTTCTTAACCAAGTTACTCAAGCGGAAAATGTAGGTCAGATGCTGCATCTGATGCATGGGTTCACCTCAGCATCCAAAGATGAATCACTTGTGCAATTTTGGTTAATGTAGCATCAGTACTTTGTCAGATACTGAGCTACCCCAAATTTCTTAACCAAGTCACTCAAGCAGAAAATGTAGGTCAGATGCAGCATCCGATGTATGGGTTGACCTCAGCATCCAAAGATGAATCTCTTGTGCAAGTTTGGTTACTGTAGCATCAGTACTTTGTCAGATACTGAGCTACCCCAAACTTCTTAACCAAGTCACTCAAGCGGAAAATGTAGGTCAGATGCAGCATCCGATGCATGGGTTGACCTCAGCATCCAAAGATGAATCACTTGTGCAAGTTTGGTTACTGTAGCATCAGTACTTTGCCAAATACTGAGCTACCCCAAACTTCTTAACCAGACGCGGACGCGCGGGGTATAGCATAAGCTCACTCAACTTCGTCGAGGTGAGCTAAAAACAACTGGAAGTGTAATTTACTACTTGGACTGATGACATAACCAAATAGACCAAAATTCTGGAAGCACAAAAACAGGCCTGACATACTTACCATTTGTTTCTTTCAAGTCATCCACTGATCCTGATTTGACTAGATTTCCTTTTCCTGAGGGGTGGGGACTTTTACTTACCATTTGTTTCTTCTAGGTCATCGAGTGACCCAGATTTGACTAGATTACGTCTTCCTGAGGGATGGGGACTATTACTGGGCGAGGACTCCAGGGATTTACTGCTACCACTGGCACTGTCTGTATCACTACAAGGCCCCAAACCCTGGGCCCACGCCTTCACTCTGTACCGATCTGAAATATATGACGATCCATATAAAGTGTTGACAAAACACTCCTTGCCAAATGTCAAACATCACACCCGCTGGTGGACTTTTGTAATCAATGGCCTATCAAACAAGGCTGTTTAAGTACATGTATGTCATAACATATAAGTCTGCTAATGGGTGAAACGTCAGACATTTAGTGATTGACAGAGTGTTATCATCTAGATAATAACATCAATATTGACTTAGCAAAATGTGCATAATAAGGGAACATGCAGTAACATTCCAGTTCATTTCTTCTATCTTCACTATATGACACAAATTTTTGAAATTGATAAAAATCAGTTGTAATGACATATACAAGTACCAACCTTTCCTATTAACCATCTGTGGTGAATCATCCTGTGATTGCATTTCTGAAGAAGACCCTGTAGACTGAGTACTAGTTTTACGATTATCTATCTCCCTGTTAAAGAAAAAGATAAATGGCCTCATTATTTTTCATTTTTGCTTTAAGCGTAAATTAGCTTCAATATTTCGCCCATCTCACACTTTATTTTTAACCTGTGAAGCACACATCTAATGATTTATTTGCATAAACTGAAAATCTTCAATCTTTTAACGTGAAATCACTTTGTAAAGTTTTATTTTAGTCTTAATTTGCTCTTCAAAAATGTTCAGCAGCCAAAATACAATCAGAATTGGAATATACATGTATCTAAATTATTTATTGTGTGATTAATGTATTTAAAGCATGGTGTTTTTACCTTGGACTTGGATGAGAGGAAATATATGGCTCAAATGTGAATTGTTCTGGTGTTGTTGGCAAGTTGGATGTGGTGAGGGAAAGTCGTCGTACAAACTCACCATATTGCACTCCCGGTACATACTGCTTACTGGTCTCATACAGTGTATGGTACTGTTATAACGATATGTCACATTATTAAAAAGATATAATTTATACAGTAAAAGCTATTAGTCTCTTTCATTACAATTAATACTTTTGCTTCTTTGAACAATTTTGTCCAATTAAGTATTTGCGTCACTAATTTATTTATCACGCCTTGTACTAATTTCATCCAATGACGTCACAGTATGACAGTCACGTGGTGTCCTACCTCAATGCCGGAGTAGGTCACTAAATTTTCAAACGTCAAAAATGACAATGAAAGCGCTACGAAATGGTTCTTGACATGATAAATTCATTATAGGGTTTATTCCTGTCATACTTCGGCCTCACCCCCACAAATTTACACACCTACTTTCCATAGGAAGTTTGACAGGAAAAACCCTATAGTATCTATTTAATACATTATTCAAATGTATTAACTATATTTTGCATACATGTATTTCATTCAAAGTAGTATTCATTGATTGATTCATGTCTATTATATGAAAATATTTACATTCCTACTGCGTTTCCCTTATATAAAGGTACCAAACCAACTGTTGCTTTATTTCTCGATAATCGCAAGAGCCTATCATGTGACTTTAGAACTTATGCGGATTAATTTCTGATAAAATGCCCATTTTATTTATTGCTTTAATACAGATTCAAAACATGTATCCATTATCAAACGACGCCGTCTACCCCCAGTGATTAAATGTGTCAAAATCTAGGTCACCCACATGTACACTTCCAAGAAGTGTGACGTAGTAAGTCGATCACGCGTCAGTAGACGAAGTTCAAGGACGAACTGCATTGTTGTCTGCAGAAAGATGCCGTGTTTGGATGATCGAATATTCAGGCATAAGTGGATCAAATATTCAGTATTTAGGATGAGGATTTGATTCACTTGTGTCATTATCAACAGTGAATTTATCTTTGCTTCTTATGGATTCATAATATCAGAAATACTTCGAGTATCAGCGAATCTTTAGCCATGATGTTGAGGTAAGTCATGAAAATACCAAAAGTTTTCGCGTTTTCGACGGCTGTACTCGACTTTTGCATTATTCTAATTACTTCCAGATTAAATAGGGTATTTACAGAAGTTTGTATACGATAATACCGATTGATTTCATATGTCTTAACAGTTTAACAGTGTGTTAAAAAGAGTTTTCAAAAGTTTTCCCTTCATTTCTGTGAAATTTCTCCGGTTTAACTCTCCGCCATGTCTGAATTATGTTGGACAAAAGTCACGAATTTTCACGATTCAATTTTCTTCAGTTTTAATTGAAATGTTCAAAATACAGCAAGAGGACAAAATTCAGTTTCTCATTTGTCAACAACGTTTCCGTACAGAAGGTACTACTTCGAATCAAGCGAAAAACGTCGAACGTTCGTCTGCTCTTGCGTCAAATGGCGTTCTCCCTCCGCAATGATATTTCAAATGTAAAGAAACTGGCTGAAAAATTGGCAGAAATAACTTAGTTAACACGTAAAATGTAAATATAAGGATTGTTTATCAGCTTTTGCGCTTTATCGGTGTGTATTGGCAGTAAGAAATGGAAACAAAATTCATGAAAAGCACTTCGTGCTTTACATATTTTGTTTCCATTCCCTACTGCCAATACACACCGATAAAGCGCAAAAGCTGAAAAACAATCCTTAAATGAATGCAACATAAAATTGTCACTGCTTTACTCTTGTTGCCTGCTCACATACATGTATAATATATAGGGGTGGCTATAGATATAAGCTTACAATGCATCAGATAAACAGACATGTTTTATAAGAGTGAAATAGTATATAGAAAATACAGATCTACTGAATAAATAGATTACCTGTACAGGTATTGGAGCAGTGACTGTTTGTAATAAATGAAAGTACTCTACTGTCACCTGTATAAATCAAATTATTATTGTACAGTATATTTAATTTGTAATTCATACATGTACAAGTACATAAATTCATCACAGAAAATAGATAAAATTTACCAGGTACGTAAATGTACAACGTGTGTACCTATTTACTGAATTTAATACAAGTTGTTTACAAATTGCTGATGTACACCTACAAAATACATGTACATAAAGCATATTTTTCTTTCGTTTTTTTTTTTTGTTACTCAAATATTCTTCACATCCATGTTACATTCAAAATGTAACTTACATTTCTAATGACTTCATCACATTGTAGAATTTGCTCTCGTACTTTTGCCAAAAGTTCTCCCTAGAAACAAAAAATAAATTTAACATTTCATGATATCAAATATTTACATGTAAAGGCATTGGTTTGTTATTACTGTAAACAAGGACATTTTCAGGTGGGGATAATTTTGGCCAATTTTGTGAATCAATGGACTGCATAAAAACTTTCCTCACATGAAAATAACACTGTTGCAATCTTACAATGCCAGAAACTTTTCTATTGCGAATATTTCCCCAACACGGAACGTTTTAATGTTACATGTATAATTTTGAATTTTTTCCCCAGCAAAAATAATCACGTTTACAGTTAGTGACCTATTTGAAACCTTTACAAACTTGAAATCAGATGTCAATATTTAGTACCACAATTCCATGTACTGTATATCAAATAACTGACCTTGACATTCTCTAGCTCTTGCTGCCTGTTGTTTGCCTCTGCCACACAAGCTTTGTACGTCGTCTCTGCCTCAGCAGCCTACCAGAAATTCACATTTATCAAATCTCAAAACATTACACATGTATCTACATGTAAATATTTAAACTAATTTTCAGCTAAAATACAAAATTCAATTCAATATTAATACAATTATTATCAATTGCTGGTGTAACATCATACCTTGTGCATGGCATCCTCCTCCAGTTTTTTCCGTTTGTCTACCTTACTCGATGCCCCACTACTACTCTGGGCGAGCATGTCAGACTCCGTCTTACAGGCAAGCTCTCGCGCTTTATCATACTCCTGCTGTCGTGTGTTATACATATTCTGAGCTTTACGTAAACTGTGAACGGCGTCTTGCTATATAATGAAAAGTTATGTAATGTATTAATGTCATTGAAATAAATATTAAAGAAGTACCTATCAATTATGGGTTAGGGTTAGGAATTTCCCGAAAGAGCATGAATTTGTAGAAAATACCATCTTCTTGAGACTACTTTAATATTATACATGTAGCTGCCTTATGTAAATGCACCTTGTCAAAATTCAAATTAAAGATAATTTGGGACTGAAATTAAACATTTGTTCCAATAGTACATGTACATGTGTAAGTGCTCACAACAAGCACAAATTATCTTTATTAATATGAAAAGTTTCCAATTTTTTCGAAGTTAATTTTATAGCTTTTTTTATACTACATGTATTTTGATTAATTAATAATGACATGAATGGCACAGATGAAACTCTTGAATCTCTTTTGGCAGCAATACTTTAATGTACTTTCAAAACACATACCATTTTCTTGCATTCCTTCATCCAAGAGTCTTTGATATTTTTCCTGGCTTTATCATGCTCTGCTCGTCTTACTGTCAAAGGCTAAAAAAGTATTTTATTTTTTTAGCTTGTACACAAACACATGCATACGTCATCGGTCATAATAACATATAATTCATTATAACATATCAAATAGAACTGGGCATATTACTTTGGTACTATGGACCAATCTTAAAGGAATCTAACACCAACCTTATGATAACAAACATACCATGATATTTTAAAGGAGCTGTTAAGATAAGGGCCGGATTTAGCCCTGAAATCACTCGATTATTTCTCGTGTGCTGTCCTTCCAATTTAGATAAAAGTTGGTCAGGATAAAAATATGAAGTATTATGAGATTCATGGTAGGTATTTTATTTTTAAAAATTTTGTGAAAGATGTTATGATTACGGGTTGAAGAGGTAGGGGTACAGATGACGGAAAACGTTGAAAATCGTTCGAAAATGCACAAAAAATGCATTATTTTACACATTTTTACGTTTATTATGCTTCTGTTACCTTTTCATGTCAAAATCGGATAAGCGAAATTAACTTTGAGGTTATTATGTCGATATATTCGGCAAACTCTGCAATCCGGAATCTGAAAAACGGTTTTATTTCGTTCTTCTCAGCCACTAATGTAGCTTTCTGGCGCGAAATACACACAGTGTAGAAATAGACAACTTTCTCATTTATTTCCTTCCAAACGGTTGAATATTTGATCAGAACACACTCTGAATAGATTGTTCCAAGATATACAATGAAAAAGATGGAAATATAACCTACTTTATCGATCTAGAGGCAAATTTAAAAATATTCATCCATCCCCCCTTTTTTCGTTTTTCGCCTGTTGGACATTGTTCCCCCCCTCGCTTCAGAACCCCACTTGGCCAGAAAATGTGTTTTATTGATATATACCTTTGGTGAATGTGGCATTGTAAAGCGAGGGGGGGAACGATGTTGTATAAAACTTTTCCGTTTTCCGTTGATTTCTGTGTAAAAAACGCTTATTTTGACCCAAATATCGGTCTTATTTTGCATGAATTATACCATCTGACAGCAGATTCATATGTGGACCAAGTTACTTGAAATTTCTACCGAAAAAGATTCTCAAATTTTGCATTTTGAAATTTCGACTTTTCAGGGCAGATTTTACGCCTTATCTTAACAGCTCCTTTGGAAAGTTCTACATTATCTACATTCTTGTGTATTTTTCTCTATGAGAACTTACTTCAACAAATTTCTGTGTCTGCAGTAAAACTTGTGTGGCCTGGCAGGTGTTTGCATACTCTATATCCTAAAACATCATGTAAAATGTAAAATTACAGGATAACGTACAAGTTTATGAACTTATGAATTTTATTTTATAAACTTTAATTAATGAAATTACCAATTTAAATACAACAACTGTACCAGTACATGAGTTTGATAAGACTGAACTTTCATGATATACAATGTAGGACAGAACTTTCATAAGATACATGGAAGATAGTACTACATGTAACTTGAGATAGGGCATGTCATCAGTCATTATTATGTACTTACCCAAGATGGGACAATACTAACCTGAGATAGGACTGTACAATACACTGATTGTAATGGTAAGAACCCCTGAAATACAAAGTCAATCTCAATGACAATACTAAGTTCACTTATTGTAACTGTAAAGTACCATGGTAATCTGACCAGTCGGAGGTCAATTTTACCTTGTCATTAAAAAAGTTTCATTATGGCAAAGAGTCATCAGGAACATAAAATGTAGGTGATGAGAGCTCATTGTACTGAATAAACATGCATCATATACTCAGTGAAACATAAAGTTCAGTCACTTGATTAGTTTTGCTTTGCATGGTCAGGTTACTTTGCTACAACAATAGATTCGCTCAAATCACTTTTGTCTTTTTCGTATGGTATTTTATCCACTCAAATAAGCATTAAAGAAGTACTGATCAGTTATTCAGTCTCAAAGTCGAGAAGGCAAGGCAAAACCATTAGATTACAGTTATGAACAATGAAATGATGTCATGGCGCAGCAGTTTGCCACAGTTTAGAGCGGTATGACTTCATTCCATTGAACGATATATTTACACCGCGACAGCATATTATCAAATTTAGATATAAGTATCAAAGATGTAGTCATACAGCATTTTATGAATAACTCTGTCATATATTCTATTCTATATCATAGTATATGCAATAAATATGTGATGAAACTGACCTCTTCTGTTAAAACTGGCCGCATGCCTTGAGCAAGCCTTTGTATATTCTTTGAAAACTCTGACTCTGCAAAACAAACATAATTCCAAAATATACTGATAAACACAATCAAAGAATATTAAGTAAAACGAAAGGAATATGAAGTACTTTTTATTTGTTTGGCACAGACAGATTTAAAATAGTTTATGTATATGTTAGATGTACTATTAAAACAATCAAACTACATGCACTATTAAGACAATCAAATTACAATCAAATTTCTTGCAATATGTTTATATGAATACAGGTAACAATATTCAAGTAGTACATGTACTTCAATTAGTCTACATAATATACTGGTATTTTTTATACCTACATGTACAGGGTACAACCATCTTACTTAGATGTTGCCTTACTGACTCTTTTTACCTTCAGAGTAAACAATCTTACTGTGACAATCCTATCAATTTAAGCATAGGAAGTTAGTCAATCTTACCTAGATGAGTTTTCCTCTCAATATATGAAGCTATATCTTTCATATATTTAGACCATGCTTTTGCCCTCTGTAGGGCCAGATCTACCCCTGCCTGTAACCTGGATAGGATACTGTCTATCTCCTCAGGACCCAATATTGCTATAAAAAGTATAAATACAATGTAACATAAAATTTAACGATTAAATTTATCCAACTAAGATCCACTATGCACTTCTTAATAAATAGTTTTCAGTTTCTGAAGAATGAAATCAAGCAAAATAATAATAAAACACCGCTAAAGACGGTATGGCCGGATTGCAAAGTAAGTTTTTGTCACTAACTGGGTCAAGGTCAATAGGTCAAATAATACAGCATAAATTGAAAGGTTTTGTCAGAGGCAACCTACATGTATAAAATAAAGTTTCTACTGCATACAGTTCCATAGATTTTGCTTAAACCAGGAACTTTAACCAAAATCCCTAACTAGGTCAAAGTCCAAGGTCAAGGTCACTAGGTCAAATGTTACTGCATAAATTGAAAGGTCTTGTCATGGGCGAGCTTCATTAACAATATAAAGTTTCTACTGCATACAGTACAATAGATTTTGCTTAAACCAGAAACTTTAACCAAAATCTTTGAGTAGGTCAAAGTCCAGGGTCAAGGTCACTAGGTCAAATGTTACGGCATAAATTGAAAGGTCTTGTCATGGGCAAGCTTCATGTATAATATAAAGTTTCTACTGCATATAGTTACTTAGATTTTGCCTCAACCAGAAACTTTAACCAAAATCTTTAACTAGGTCAAAGTCCAAGGTCAAGGTCACTAGGTCAAATGTTACGGCATAAATTGAAAGGTCTTGTCATGGGCAAGCTTCATGTATAATATAAAGTTTCTACTGCATATAGTTCCTTAGATTTTGCCTCAACCAGAAACCTTAACCAAAATCTTTAACTAGGTCAAAGTCCAAGGTCAAGGTCACTAGGTCAAATGTTATGGCATAAATTGAAAGGTCTTGTCATGGGCAAGCTTCATGTATAATATAAAGTTTCTACTGCATATAGTTCACTAGGTCAAATGTTACGGCATAAATTGAAAGGTCTTGTCATGGGCAAGCTTCATGTATAATATAAAGTTTCTACTGCATATAGTTACTTAGATTTTGCCTCAACCAGAAACCTTAACCAAAATCTTTAACTAGGTCAAAGTCCAAGGTCAAGGTCACTAGGTCAAATGTTATGGCAAAAATTGAAAGGTCTTGTCATGGGCAAGCTTCATGTATAATATAAAGTTTCTACTGCATATAGTTCCTTAGATTTTGCCTCAACCAGAAACATTAACCAAAATGTTGACGGCAGACGGACGGACGGACAGACGGACGGACGGACATTGTCAATCTATAGACCGGAATTGCTTTGCAATCCGGCCAAATATTTAAAACGAGTGAAAACTTTCATCAGTAATATAATAGAAAACATAAGGCAATCAAAGATTACATTATACATAGCTTGTCAGTCTCAAATGAAAGGTCTCATGACAAATTATCTACATGTGAAGTAAGCCTTACCCCTTATAGTTCAAGAGATAAAGTCAAGGTTAAAGTTTTTGAAAAGTAGGACGAAGTCCAAGGTCAAGATCACTAGGTCAAAAGACAAGGTCTCAAATAAAAGGTCTCCTCACAAAGTATCTCCATGTGAAATATGGCCCTTTCTGGTGGGGTATTCCCATAACAATGAAGTTATTAACAATTCTAACATGACTTGAGATTTTCTCCCTATATGTACTAAAAAACTCGCCTGGTGTAAAATCTTCAACAGACTTCCAGTTCGCTTAGCTACGCCCATGCACGTGCTATAGAGCTCATGCAGAACAATATTAGAATAGAAATAACAACTAGCTAGCTGTAATTTGTCGTCCAGTAATTCCCCGAGTCGCATGAACCAATAAAATTATCACCTCGCCCCTTTGCGGCTCGGTGATAATTTAATTGGTTCATGCGACTCAGGGAATTACTAGACAACAAACCACGGCTAGCTAGTTGTTATTTCTTAATTAACAACCATATTACAGTTATGAAGAACAGTACTGTATACACAATGTACATGTATAGAAAGATTCAGAAATGATTCATACTTTATTTTCCAAAACGTTTTCGCCATTCGGGCTCTTCAGTGGAAATGTTATGAATCATAACATTTCCACTGCAGAGCCCGAATGGCGAAAAATGTTTTGGGAAATAAAGTATGAATCATTTCTGAATTTTTCTATATACTGTATCTCAAATATTCCGAGAGGACTTGAACTTTATACGATGTACATGTATATATGTTATGAAGACATACTTACCATACTCCTGATTATTCTGTGATTCTATAGCCTTTGTTTTGGTGTTTGGTGATGATGACAAGTTATCATATGACTGAAAATAACAAACATCCACATAAATCACTATTAAATCATGTCAATTGAAGTAAATGGTGAAAATTCACAAAGAAAGACTGAAAGAGAAGTCACTGATTCAGTGACACACAAAGTTATGAATTGAAGTTATAAATTGAAATGCATGTAGAGTATGGTGCCCCTAAACCTCTAGCTTTTGACAAAGTGTTTTTGTTTCAGAATGGAATTTATTGCGTTTTCACCCAATTTTAAATCAACATGTTTGCTCGATTTTCATTTTGTTTGAAACTTATAAAACATTTCTAAACAGAAGCACCAATATGTAAGTTTCATAAGTAACCATTTACAACTAAATGTACTAACCTTAGTTTTATCTTCCTTTTCCTTTTCTGAGGATGAGTTATCCAGATCTCCCATCAGATAGTCAGACACACTGTAACAATGTATAAACACCATTCAAGTACTTGAATATGAGAAGCATGCATAAAACTTTTACATAAAATTCAAACCTTTGTTTAACATAAAAAGAAAAATATACCAATGGAACACAAAATACAACAATTAGAAGTAAAAAAAATTCATTCATCATGATTTTTGAGTTCATCTATTTTTATGAAGAAAATCTGTGCTAACCTGCTACTGAATGCTAATGCCAGTGTGTCTATAGATTCAAACAGGTTATGTTCTGCCTCTGTGTCTTTGGGACCTCCATAATTGTAAGCTGTCAGAAAAAAAAAAGAATGAACTTTCTGAAGATGGGTATCTACAACAAATAACCATTTTAACAAAATGCAAGACAATGTTTGTTATTATAAACATGATAAACTTGTACAGTTAACAGTTATCAACATAAATTAATTGCATCTATACAATGAATAATTAGAACACAGATCAAAATATAACTTATTTACAACTTATACTTAGTTATATACATTACTAACATTTGATTTTTGATATGAGGCCACCTGAGGCAGCAAACAGCTCTGTAGATTGTAGTGCAGGATAGCTGTTCAGGATGTTCTTCAATACCGCTAACACTTCACCAAGCTTTGAGTGACAATGCACCTTAAGATCCTCCTCTGAGCCTACAAGATACAAAAATAGCAATCCAAGGAATGCTTGTGTCGCCGGCGAAGCGGCTTATTTTTGACAAGTGGATCAAATATGTAGGTTGAGGTCACTTGGTTCAAAATTATTGATATCAGTCGGAAAGTCTTGTCAAATAAAATTCACATGTATGTGAAATATCAGACCTCTTACTTACCAATTAAAAGATATGGCCAATCTCAAATTTTCAGAAAAGAAGGTCAATCATTTAGGTCAAGGTCACAAGGTAAAAATTTTTGGTAACCAAAGAAATGTATCATCCTAAGAAATACACATGTGAAATATTACAGCCCTAGCTATTACTTACCAACCAAAGATACAGCCCATCTTAATTTATTTCAGATTAGGTCAAATATCTAGGTCATGGTCACTAGGTCAAATATTATGGTATGTATAGAAAGGTCTTGTCACAAGGAATACAAGTGAAGGCTTTTTACTCTACCTTGATGAAAAAGTAGGAAATAAAACACCGCTAAAGACGGTATGGCCGGATTGCAAAGTAAGTTTTTGTCACCAACTGGGTCTAGGTCACTAAGTCAAATATTACAGCATACATTGAGAGGTCTTGTCAGAGGCAACCTACGTGTATAATATAAAGTTTCTACTGTATACAGTTCCTTAGATTTTGCTTAAACCAGGAACTTTAACCAAAGTCTTTAACTAGGTCAAAGTCCAAGGTCAAGGTCACTAGGTCCAATGTTACGGCATAAATTGAAAGGTCTCATCATGGGCAACCTAAATGTATAATATAAGGTTTCTACTGCATACAGTTCCTTAGATTTTGCTTAAACCAAGAACTTTAATCAAAATCTTTAACTAGGTCAAAGTTCAAGGTCACTGGGTCACTGGGTCAAATGTTACGGCATAAATTGAAAGGTCTCATCATGGGCAACCTACATGTATGATATAAAGTTTCTATTGCATACAGTTCCTTAGATTTTGCTTAAACCAGAAACTTTAACCAAAATCTTTCACTAGGTCAAAGTCCAAGGTCAAAGTCACTAGGTCCAATGTTACGGCATAAATTGAAAGGTCTCATCATGGGCAACCTAAATGTATAATATAAGGTTTCTACTGCATACAGTTCCTTAGATTTTGCTTAAACCAGAAACTTTAACCAAAATCTTTAACTAGGTCAAAGTCCAAGGTCAAGGTCACTAGGTCCAATGTTATGGCATAAATTGAAAGGTCTTGTCATGGGCAACCTATATGTATAATATAAGGTTTCTACTGCGTACAGTTCCTTAGATTTTGCTTAAACCAGGAACTTTAACCAAAATCTTTAACTAGGTCAAAGCCCAAGGTCAAGGTCACTAGGTCAAATGTTACGGCATAAATTGAAAGGTCTTGTCATGGGCAACCTTCATGTATAATATAAAGTTTCTACTGCATATAGTTCCTTAGATTTTGCCTCAACCAGAAACTTTAACCAAAATGTTGACGGCAGACGGACAGACGGACGGACAGACGGACGGACATCATCAATCTATAGACCGGAATTGCTTTGCAATCCGGCCAAAAAGTAGGAGCAGTCAATGAAAAAAAGTAGGAGAAAAGTAGGAAAAAGTAGGAATTAATAGGGGGAAAGTAGGAAATTTTCCATCACTTTCAGCGACAATTTTCAGCAAATATGACACATAAATCACAGTAAGCAATGATTGTAGACTGGTAATGATCATCTTCGAGGAAATGACAGAGAGAAATAAAGACAGCTTGATTTTTCATGTAAAATATACAGCATGGGCGAGCGAAGCGAGCCCGAAATTTTTTATAAACTTTGAATCAGATGTCGACAACAAGTTAAGCAAGTAATTTTTTACTTTTGAGATGAAAAAGTAGGAATAGTAGGAGGTTTTGAAGAACCAGACTTGTCAGAATGACAACATAGCTCGCCGGTGGCAACCATATGTAAATTGCAACAACAACAATAAACAAGAGCCCCAGGGGGCACAACGCTCACCTGATACCCATGCACGCTCTAATTGACATACTGACATTGAATACTGATAGTGCCAGTACCAGGATTTTAGCCCACAACCTTTCTAAAAAGATTTTTGCCGGATGCAGAGAAGTTTTTTTTTTTTTCAGACAACCTTTAAAAGTACAAAAAAGAAAAAATAGTCACATTTCAAAACAATAACTATAACTTTTTTACTGATTTGAAAAGACGGATAAAGTGGTCCAACGTCATATGCCCAGCTAGTATAGTTCAATTATGCAACATCAAAAATAAAATCATATTGTAACATTCCACATTAGTGTGCAGCAGAAAAAGAATAAAACAATGAAATGATTTCATAAATTAAGTTTATTTAAAATTGAACACAAAACCTTTCATTATTGATAGCTAGCATGCCAGAAATTATAAATCCTGTGTTTGTGAAACGAGAATGCCCCCAGCGGCATCTTTGTTAGTATAAACGCCATTTTCTGTTAAGTATGTGAGAGGTCAGGGTCAGCGTAATATTGGTATCAATGGAAAGATTTTGTCACAAGGAATACACATGTACAATATGAAAGCCCTATCACTAACCATCCAAAAGTTATGCCCAATGTTAAAGTTTTTGAGAAGTACGTGAAAGGTCAAGGTTATGGTCATGAGGTCAAAAATTTTGGTATCAATGGAAAGGTATTGTCACAAGGAATACACATGTGAAATATGAAACCTCTATCACCAGCTTCCATTCAAAAGTTATGCCCAATGTTAAAGTTTTTCGGAAAACAGACAGACAAACAGACAGACGGACAGGCCAAAAACTATATGCTCCCGAATCTTTTATTCCAGGGGCATAAAAAACAAAGATTTTTCGGTTTTGCCTTTATTCACTGAAATCTATAAATTATGCTTTTGAATAGTATTGATTTCATCTCAAATACATGAAACGTACAGTTAAAATCATTTTGATCCAATATTTATCAATTCAAGTGAGTTGTGCAGAAATTGGGCCAGTTTGTTTTCCAAAAAAGCAGTGTATGTTGTATCAAACCTCATGACCCAGTGAAGCCACTTGAACAAATAATTTTCAGTAAAATATGCTGAAATGCGGCGCTTCTTGCCTATGCATATTTCAACAGGCGAGAAGGAGCGTTGTATTTCAGCATATGCTGTTCAACAACTCAAGTGGTTTCTCTAGGTTTCGCAGTTTGAAACAAATTAAAAGGCCCATGAAATTGTTAAGCTTGTCCAACTAGCAGACCTACGACATCGTTATTTACTGTTAACTAATAGTTTTACCTCATCATAGGTCTGTTACACGGACAAGTTGTTAGCGGAGAGAGTTCATGAAATGTATCAGTTGCATCGGATTTGCCGACAAAAAAATTATTTGGTCCGATAAAAACTCATAATGTATCTATTATTTGAACAGATAAAAATTCCCAAATGTCTTAACACAGGAACCTGTCGTTTTATGAGAGAAAATGTTTTATTATTCACAACCTCAGGCCTCTGTGTTCCTCTTAGAAATATTATACATACAAGATGACGAACACAGTGGCTTAAGGTTGTGAATAATAATTTATTTTCTCTAATAAAATAACAGCTTTCTGTGGTCCAACATTTCATTGGAGGATTCCAGGAAGTCTGAACTGAATTATTTATTTTCAAGAATTTCAGATATTAAATGTCCTATGCATTCTCAAAATCCAGAGGAAGAGATTACTCATTAGACGTTTCTTCAAGAAATCAGTCCGTAAATTACTTCATCTAAGAGAGTCTAAGACAGAGGAAATTCGAGCAAACTTTATATATGATAACAAGTACATGCAAGTGTTCCAAGTACATGAATGATAACCATTACGAAAGTGTTCCAAGTATAAAAATCTTTTCCGTTTGCACTGTATCTCCTGAAATGTATCGCAGTACTAAAGGTATCACATTAGTACATGGGGAATCCCCTTCGGGTGCATAGCTAGGTCATTATCTAGGTCATTGTCCAGGTCATTATCTAGGTCATTGTCCTGTCAAATAGTTCCGATTATTTTCTTATTATTTTCAACAATTGGTGGAAAATACACACAATGTTTATCTTGAATTGTCTTCCCGTGATTGTTTACTAGATAGATGAAATAAAATTTTGAATATAGTTAAAAGTGTGTGAGACATCTACATGTGTGGAAGAATACGTGTGAAAATAGGTCCTCAGATCCAGATCATAAAATTCGAATAATTCCGGTCCAGAACCAGGTGCATGGCTTTGAAAAAATATTAAAAAAGTTGTGTACTTTTAATCTTTACGGCATTTTTTTCTATGTAATTCAAATAAAATTTCTAAACATTCAAAAGTAGTGTCAATGTGTTTAAGCCGGTGCGAATTGAGAGTTTTTCTCCTATTTTTGGTAAGAAAGTACTTGAAAAATAACTGGGATCTGGATCCTACACGGCAAAAAATGGCTTGTTCCCGACTTTAAAAATAAAATTCTAAACAAGTATAAAGAATTTAAATAATTGAATCATATCACATGAAAGGTCAATCAATAAGACATTGGAGCATGTGTCACTTGTTGAATTATCAGCTGTAACCTATGGCTCAGGTGAGCTAAAAAGGGGAAAAAATTTTTGTTGGGGTCCCGCCGGGGTTTGAAGCCACTCCCCATGGGTCCATTGGGCATGGAAAACATACATTATACCTATGTACAATCTTAAAAAAATATTCCTTAAAAATCCAAAAGTGGATATCTTGACAAAATTCTTTCACTTGTAGGGTACCATGCATGAGTACCTCATACCTACAAATTGTCATGACAATCTGAAGAGTGGTTATAGAAAAGAAGCAGAAAATGTATGAAAATCACCCCCCCCCCCTTCCTTTTTACATAAGAAAAAAATTCATAAAAAATCAAAAAAATAAAATTTAAGCATAAAATACATATCAAAGCATTAAGTAAGTTAAATATGATAAATATGTAGTAAATGAGTGTGTAAAATCATACACTTATTGAGTTATTTAAAGAAATAGTGCAAAAATGTGCATTTCTGACTAAGTCCGAAAAGACGTCAAAAACGCGTCAAAAATTTGACTTCGAAGTGGAACCAAAAATAACAACACTTCTTAAGACATCTCTCTAGATCATCCTGATGCTTTCGGTTTGTCGATACATGCTTCGGTTCTGAAGAAGAAGTTTGTCAAAGGAGGGTACCCCCCGTGACCTACTTTTGGCTGTGGTGGCGCCACCTGTTGACAGATCCGGACGAAAAACAACAACACTTGTAGGGGACCATGAGTACTTCATACCTACCAAGTTTCATCAAAATCCCTTCAGCCATTCTGGAGAAGAAGTTTAAAATGTGAAAAGTTTACGACGACGGACGACGACGGACGACGACGGACGACGACGGACGACGACGACGACGACGACGGACGACGGACGACAGACGCAACACTATGACAATAGCTCACTTGAGCCTATGGCTCAGGTGAGCTAAAAAGGTCTTATCACAAGGAATGCACATGTGAAATATCAAAGCCCTATCACTAACCATTCAAAAAATATGGCCAAGGTTAAAGTTTTTCAAAAGTAGGTCAATCATCTCCAAGGTCAAGGTCACAAGGTCAAAAATTTTGGTATCCATGGAAAGGTCTTGTCACAAGGAATACACATGTGAAATATCAAAGCCCTATCACTTACCATTCCAAAAATATGGCCAAGGTTAAAGTTTTTCAAAAGTAGGTCAATCATCTCCAAGGTCAAGGTCACAAGGTCAAAAATTTTGGTATCCATGGAAACGTCTTGTCACAAGGAATACACATGTGAAATATCAAAGCCCTATCACTTACCATTCCAAAAATATGACCAAGGTTAAAGTTTTTCAAAAGTAGGTCAATCTCCAAGGTCGAGGTCACAAGGTCAAAAATTTTGGTATCCATGGAAAGGTCTTGTCACAAGGAATACACATGTGAAATATCAAAGCCCTATCACTTACCATTCCAAAAATATGGCCAAGGTTAAAGTTTTTCAAAAGTAGGTCAATCTCTAAGGTCAAGGTCACAAGGTCAAAAATTTTGGTATCCATGGAAAGGTCTTGTCACAAGGAATACACATGTGAAATATCAAAGCCCTATCACTTACCATTCCAAAAATATGGCCAAGGTTAAAGTTTTTCAAAAGAAGGTCAATCTCCAAGGTCAAGGTCACAAGGTCAAAAATTTTGGTATCCATGGAAAGGTCTTGTCACAAGGAATGCACATGTGAAATATGAAAGCCCAATCTGTATTGGTTTAAAAGTTATAAGCAAGGTTAAAGTTTTTGTGCACGCGCACGCAGACGCAGACGCAGACGCAGACGCAGACGCCGACGCCGGGGGTATGACAATAGCTCTCCGGACATTCGTCCCGGCGAGCTAAAAAGTAGGAAAAAAAAGGATCAAAATAAAAAAGTAGGAAAAGTAGGAAATAGTAGGAAAAAGTAGGAACAGTAGAAAGCCTGCAAGTGTGAAATATCAAAGCCCTATCACTTACATGTACCAATCAAAAGATATAACCAATCTTAATTTTTTTGAAAAGTAGGTCAAATATCTAAATCAAGGTCACTTGGTCAAAAATAATGGTATGTGTAGAAAGGTCTTGCTCCAAGGAATACCCATCATCGTCCCATGTAAAATATCAAAGCCCTATCACTTATAAATCAAAAGTTATGGGGTGTGACACCCAAAGTAGGACAGACAAACGGATAGACGGACCGATGGACAACGGACAAAGTGATCCCTAAGTGTTGCTATGCTTCAGTGGCGACAAAGAAAAAATCATGTTCATCTTCTCTAATTAACATGTATTGTTTTTTCATATAATTTATTACATGTAGATGCTTGAGCAGGACTCATCAACAAGCACATGTAATTACAACATGTATATAGACTAATATTATAGATCATGAAATGAGTTTACAACCTGTAAAATGGTTTCAAATAATAGATGTTTTAAAATACAACTATACTAATAGGAGTTACTGTTACACAGAAAATCTGAAAGTCACCAGACTTACCAGACAAATCTGGTATAATTTGCATGGGTCTGGTGAAATATTTCAACTTTTTCTTCATAAACATGTTCAAATTTCCACGAAAATTAAAAAATGTTAGGTAAGTTGTAAAAACTTTCGCGATGTTCGGTTATTACCAAAAATTAATTATGTATTGAACAGTTTCTACATATTATAATTACCAGCAGATTCACTGAACACAGTTTTAAGTTGGGCGAGTCCGTCAGAGAAATGTTTGACGTCTTGTGTAAGTTTAAGTATATCATCCTGATCCATCACTCCGTCTTTGGTATCTGACATACTGCTAAAACTGCTGACAGAAGAACTCTTTGTCATTTTTTGTCCACTACTTGTTTTACCCGATTTCTCATTTGCCTGAAAACAGTGATTATTTTATGATACTGTTAAATAGTGTTGTTTTAGATGTAGATGATTAGATCAGAAGAGATTTAATGTAGATCAGAAGACATTCTGGGATCATAATTGGAAAATAATAGGATATGGTAAACACATTAATTATTGACTTAAATTGATTGTTTTATGAAAATTGCAGCATAAATGATACATTTTAATGTATAGGCTTTATTTCTATGCACAAAATTTAAAAATTAAAGAAAATCTTACTTAAATTAAAACTAGATATAAAATTCAAAACATGCAATTGGTATGAATCCAGGCAAAACAAAAACCTATAGCTAAGTTGAACATGGGTAAAACTTCCGTGACATTCAATTGTGTTCAAAAAAATTATAATTAAATCAAATGTTTTTCAGAAAAAAAAACAGATGTCTCCCCCCTCCCTCTAAGTTACTTTGACCTTGGGCCAAGATGGTGTGAAACCTTTGAGTCATGGGCAATACCATACTTAAACATGAAAGTGATTCATTGTATTGTTTGAGGTAAAGCCCAAACATGATTAGCATATACAATTTCATTATAAGCATATTTATTGAAATTGACTTTGGTCACATGACGTTGGATATAGGTGATCTGAAAAATACATTGTATGGATCATGAGCAACAAAAAACTGAATTAGTGATTGGATACACGATTCAAAATATAAAGCCTAAACATGATAAGCATAACAATTTCAGCTTGGACATGATTAGGATATACAATTTCATTACCAAAGTAAGAAGTGACCTTAATCATGTGACCTTGGGACAATGTGATAAGAAACATTTAGTCCTGAGAAACAATGTATTAAAATATGAAAACAATTGTAAGAAGGGTTCAGGAGATATAGCCCAGACAAGATTACTACGTACAATTTCATTAAAAAGAACTAAATGATCTTGACCTTGGGCACATGACCTTGGGTCAAGATGATAAGAAACCTTCCAATCCTGAGCAACAGCATTCTAAAGTATCAGAGTGATCCAGTATAGGATTCCACAGATGTAGCCCAGACTCAATAGTATTTACAACTTCATTAAACCAGACTTGTCAGAATGACAACATAGCTCGCCGGTGGCAACCATATGTAAATTGCAACAACAACAACAATAGCTCTCCGGACATTCGTCCCGGCGAGCTAAAAAGTAGGTAAAATTTCAAGGTCAAGGTCACTAGGTCAAAATTTATGGTACGGCATGAAAGGTCTTATCACAAGGAATGCACATGTGAAATATCAAAGCCCTATCACTTACCATTCAAAAAATATGGCCCAAGTTAAAGTTTTTGAAAAGTAGGTAAAATTTCAAGGTCAAGGTCACTAGGTCAAAATTTATGGTACGGCATGAAAGGTCTTATCACAAGGAATGCACATGTGAAATATCAAAGCCCTATCACTTACCAATCAAAAAAAATGGCCAAGGTTAAAAGTTTTTCAAAAGTAGGTCAATCATCTCCAAGGTCAAGGTCACAAGGTCAAAAATTTTGGTATCTATGGAAATGTCTTGTCACAAGGAATACACATGTGAAATATCAAAGCCCTATCACTTACCATTCAAAAAATATGGCCAAGGTTAAAGTTTTTCAAAAGTAGGTCAATCTCCAAGGTCAAGGTCACAAGGTCAAAAATTTTGGTATCCATGGAAAGGTCTTGTCACAAGGAATGCACATGTGAAATATGAAAGCCCAATCTGTATTGGTTTAAAAGTTATAAGCAAGGTTAAAGTTTTTGTGCACGCGCACGCCGACGCAGACGCCAACGCCAACGCAGACGCCGACACCGGGGGTATGACAATAGCTCTCCGGACATTCGTCCCAGCAAGCTAAAAAAATGTAATATTTGACCTTGACCTTAGTAATATGACCTTGGATCAAGGTGGTGTGAAACCTTTGGGTCATCAGCACCATCATACTAAAATATGAAATGATCCGATCACAGTTCAAAAGATAAAGCCTGGACATAATACACATAACAGATACAATTTCATTTAAAATACATGTATAATAATTGACCTTGACCTTTGTCACATGATCTTGAGTCAACGTGATGTGAAACCTTCGGGTCATAAGCAACAACATACTAAAATATAAAGCCATCGTGCAAACGGTTCAAGAGATATAGCCCGAACAGGAATGCATGTACAATTTCATTAAAATTGTACTACATGACCTTGACCTTGGTCACATGACCTTGGGTCAATGAGATGCAAAACCTTCAGGTCTTAAGCAACAACATACTAAAATATGAAAGTGATCTGGCATACGGTTCAAGAGATATAGCCCAGACAGGGATGTTTTCATAATTTCTTTAAAAATGCTTTAAGTGACCTTGACCTTGGTCACATGACCTTGGTCAAGGTGATGTGAAACCTTCCAGTCATAAGCAACAACATACATGTACTAAAATATGAAAGTGATTCGGCAAACGGTTTAAGAGATCTAGCCAGGTCAGGAATGTATGCATAATTTCATTAAAAATGCACTAAGTGACCTTGGTCACATGACCTTGGGTCAAGGTGATGTGAAATCTTTGGGTCATAAGTAATAACATACTAAAATATGAAAGTGATCCTGCAAACAGTTCAAGAGATATAGCCCGGACAGGAATGTATTCATGATTTCTTAAAAAATGCACTAAGTGACCTTGACCTTAGTCACATGACCTTGGGTAAAGGTGATGTGAAACCTTCGGGTCATAAGCAACAACATACTAAAATATGAAAGTGATCCGGCAAACAGTTCAAGAGATCTAGCCTGGACAGGAATGTATGCATAATTTCATTAAAAATGCACTATGTGACCTTGACCTTGGTCACATGACCTCGGATCAAGGTGATGTGAAATCTTTGAGTCATAAGCAACAACATACTAAAATATGAAAGTGATCCGGCAAACAGTTCAAGAGATCTAGCCTGGACAGGAGTGTATGAATAATTTCATTCAAAATGCACTAAGCAGTGATCGGGATAGGCAATCAGGTGAATGTGAAAATGGCCCCATATCCTGGGACATCAATGTGCCATTTACAAAATGAATGTGCCATTGTTGAAAATGAATGTGCCATGAGCAATTTGCACCCCCCCCCCCCCCAAAAAAAAAAAACAAACAAACAAGCAAGAACATATATAGATTTGCATCACCTGCCGCTCCAATTGTCTAGATAGACATTTCTGTACTTAAACATAGGAAATAGGGGACGCATTTGACCAAAACAGTCTCAAAAGATCTTCTTAAATATTTGTTGCATGCTTTAAACCTGAATTTATAATTCAAAATTTGCCTGAACCCCACCCCCTCCACAAAATACGCACTTTGTTGTAAATTGTTGTAAACTACAGTACATCCAAATCCAGTGACAAAATTTTGTATATTTGCGTTTTTGTTTTGTTAATAAATTAAGTCCATGATTCTTCTTAACTGGTGAAGACCATTTGTACGTACATACATGTATAATGTTTTGAAATCAGGATTGTTGCAACAGGAAACGATGGTGTTTTGAATAAATGACACTTTCAAATTGCTGTCTTGTGTATCAATTGATACGAAAAATCGCATGCAGAACTTTAAATAACTGAATATGGTCAAGTTATCACCATGTTGAATAAAAGAACAGAAGATTTCCACAATTTGTTTAAAAATTTAATGCGCCACATTGGCGCACTAAGTAAAATTTAAATGTGACATTTTAGAATTAAATGTGACTATGGCGCAGGGCGCATGCTTATCCCAATCACTGCTAAGTGACCTTGACCTTGGTTACATGACCTTGGGTCAAGATGATGTGAAACCTTCGGGTCATAAGCAACAACATACTAAAATATGAAAGTGATCGGGCAAACGGGAGATATAGCCCCGATACGATGTGTGACAGATGGACAGACAGTCAGACGGAGGACGAAGGCAAAACCAATGTCTCCTCCCCGTTGGGGGGGAGACATAAAAATGAACCCACTTTTGATTGATCTCTTGTATCTTTTTTAATTTTTTACTTTTTTTTCATTTTTGATTTAGTACATAGAGTTATGAGACATCCCGTCCCCGTAGCATCCATCAACAAGTAATCAGATTTCGATTACTTTTGGGCACGTTTCGTGTCAAATTCAATTCAATATTGAAAACAATTTTTTATCTCCGTGTATTGGGAAAATATGCGCCAATTTTTGGGAAAATAAAGCTAATTTTTACGACGGGAAGCCTCCGATATTCGGCTGTAAATCGGGCCAAAAAAAATCACTGTAGGACTTGTGGTCCCCTCATGTTTGTTGAAGTTGTTTTGTCTGATGTACTTTGCAACATGTGGGTGTGTTCTGCTGTGGTCATTTAAATGGTAGTCTTGCACAAGTTGCTGGAGATCTCTTCAATGTAAATATTATCCGCCTCTGGACATCATCTAGTGAGATATCACAGTGAGATAATACGGCAGTACTGCCAGTAGTGGTTCGCGACTTTACAATGCCAATGAATAACAGGATCCAAGATAAATCTAGAATAATCCCAACATCATTGAGACTTGTTCAATCACACTCCTATTCACAACGAAAAGAAACTCAAGATAGGAGTGTGATTGAACAAGCTTTAATGAAATTGGGGTAATCCAGAATCTTAAGCTTATGACATAAGTTATGTTACTTTAAGTAACATAACTTATGTTACTTTTTTGCAAACTTTGCAGGTGCTCTGTCCTGTCACCATCATGTTTATGCATGGGCAATCTAATGGGTGACGAGAACGATGTAGTAAATGCAAACCAGAGAAAATGTGGTACTATAAAAGTTACTTAGTTTTATAAATGGGAGAAACATGAACATACCAGCGGTGGTTCTCTGACTACTTTCGTCAGTTTCGACTCCAGTTGTTTGTTACCAAATTCGGGCTCCAACTTTCGACCCGATGTTGACATAACGCAATGAACCAAGGCTAATCAACCTTTCATAGTCACATTAGTCTTTAAGAATATTGTTGAATGCATTCAAATAAATCATCATCTTTGCCACATAAAAAGAGAAATTAACTTTAATTTGCAGCATCGTTAACTTCGTAAACTTTTACAAGTCGGCCATGACAGTTCCGGAAATGCATCATGTCACGTGATGTAGACAAAAATGTTAGTGTAAACATCTTGGATTACTGCGCCGGCAACTTTACAGTAACTAAATAACTTTCAAATGATGTCATCGATGTCTTCATTGCTCGTATTTTTTTCTAAGGTTTATGTTTTCAGTTGTCACTAGCTATATACAGTACTGTAGTTATCATTGCCCAGTAAATAAATCGTTCTAGAAAAAATTAAGAAAAAGCATTGTTGTATTTATGTATTTATTTATTTATTCATTTATTTATTTTTTCATTTATTGTTGTAACAATGGGTAGAGCAACAATCATGTTTCTACTCAGGTTGGTTCATCGTTCAAGAGAAGAAATAACCGCTTATTCAAGTCCTTCTTCATACAGCTCGATCCTTTCGAAACCCCACCCTCGGTTCCCCAGACTAAATTGTGGTTTGGCTGTTCAAAGCCAACAATCATACAGCCTGGGGAACCGAGGGTGATCATGGATTTGGATATTGTCTACATGGTGATCAGGATCTGATTGGCTACACAGAAACCAGGATAACACGAATTTCATTGGCCGTCAGGAAACCAGAATCATGGATCTTAATGGCTATTTGAAACCAGGATCTTGGATTTCATTGGCTAAACGGAAACCAGGATAAAGGTTTTCATTGGCTGTCAAGAAACCAGGATCATGGATCTTATTGGATGCCCGGAAACCAGGATAACAGATTTCATTGGCTATGAGGAACCAGGATTACGGATTTCATTGGAAGCTAGGAAACCAGGATCACTGATGCTATTGGCTGTCTGAAACCAGGATCATGGATCTGATTGGCTACACGGAAACCAGGATAACGGATTTCATTGGCTGTTTAGGAACCATCATGGACATGATTGGCTGACCGGAATCTAAGATGATATCTTAGATATTTAAGTAAGGTACAAAAAAAGTAGCCGACGGCCAGAATTTATTTTCTGTTTGGTATGTTAACCATATAATAGACGTACTGGTCAGAAACTCTTGATACTACTAAAAAGTACCAGCGCAAGCTTGCATTGGAGTGTAACGAAAATCGCATGATATATTCAAGGACTTATAAACTGTTTATAAGTCCTTGATATATTGGATAAATGTTACATTTCACAACATTTTTTTTCTTTTAGTACGTGTCAACTTACATATAGTAAAAATGATGAAAATTCCAGAACTTTTATTTCTCGCGAACAGAGTTACAGTCAGATCTAGCTCAAGTTTCACTTGAAAAATTGCCAACAAGAGCTTTGTTTCATTCTCAAGTACATGCATTGAGGTATATACACAATAAACACAATTAACAGAGTCATTAATGAGTTTAGAATATTGTGAATATCACGGAGACCTGTATTGGACTATTGGTCATTGGGCAAAATAGTAAACAGTTTTAGGAATAATGCAAGGTGCACATGACAGCGAATTCCCATTCATGATAGGAATTTGATGTCTGATCGGTGTTTTAAATAGATGGAGAAATTCAAGTATTCCATTCTGGGAATTACTAATAATATGTCTAATACTGACCTCTCAACTTGGCATGTATATACTCTTGAGTAACTATGAACTAATGAATGCTCTGGGATGTCATTTTCGCCATATTCGAATACAAATACGTACAAGTTTTGCATTATCTATCTATAATTTGCCTAGATTCCACGCCTTTCCGTGGATCTTTATTCGTGGTTATTAAGGAGCAACATTTTTGTATGCATAGTATGTGAAATAAGGACTTGACTTCTGTAATTTAAATTTTACGTTTTATCCCTTCAGGTCCTTAGACCATCGGGCATACTTGTAACACGCGAATCCTAAAAAAAAAAGAATATTCTATCACTTATTCCCAGACGGCCTTCTTTCAACATGCCTACTCCTGGTAAAATTGAAAATTTTGAAATCTTGATTGATACAATAATCCACCTACATATTTGTACGTTTTTTAATTTTTCAGAAATGTTATGACTGCATTTTTACATAATCGTCCTCTCTCTCTCTCTCTCTCTCTCTCTCTCTCTCTCTCTCTCTCTCTCTCTCTCTCACACACACACACACACACACACACACACACACACACACACACATAATTGCGTAACATTTTGCCTCTTTCTCTATCCGAAAGCCCCCAAGCGCCCCCCCCCCCCTAAATTTGCAAATCATAGGTAAAATCAGGGACGTATATCATACTGTACGTCCCTAGCTGGTAGAACGATCATTTTCCATATAAATTTTTAAAAAGAGTAAATATTAACTACCTGTTAGATGGTCAAATGCATCAATTTCACTGAGTCACGAAAATGGGTCCGAAAAGGCCGAAATGCGTTAGCTTTACCGGGGGGGCTTCGCCCTGTTGTCTCTCCCAGGGCTCCGTTCTCGACCCGCTGGGAACCTAGGCGGTCCCCAGACCCCTCGCCATTTTACGCCCCTTTAACTCAAAGCTGGATCCGCCACTGCATGGACCTACACTGGTCTGGAAGAAGTTATCGTCGAGCAGTAATCAGGGGCGGATCCAGAACCCCAATTGCCGGGGGGCACTTCCAATTTTTGATAGGAATCACTTGCGAGGCCCGAAGGGTCGAGTTGGGGAGGGAATGGGAGGTGGTTTCCCCCTCCCATTGGTGGGGGTTCGGGGGGCCTCGCCGAGAAAATTTTGAAAAAAATGAAGCAATTTGGTGGCATCTGAAGCGTATTTGAACGGAATTTAGAGTGTATTCAGTCAATGTCAATAACGATAATTAGTATATTTAAAAAAAATTGTCGACTGATGCTGTATTGTTTGCAGAAGTCAAAATGTTCATGGAAAGGGCGGATCAAGAAAAGTTTTAAAAGGGCAGAGAAGTTTGCCCTGGGGGGGGGGGGGGGGGGGGGGGGAGTTCCAGCTGTTAATTCACGCAAAAGCTAGGTAAAAAAAAAAAACGTGTTTGTGAAACACGAATGCCCCCATTGGCATCTCTGTCGGTAAAACAGCTGAAAAGTAGTTCATATTTTGAGGTCAAGATTACAAGGTCAAATTTGGTATCCATGGAAAGGTCTTGTCACAAGGAATACACATGTGAAATATGAAAGCCCTATCACTTACCATTTTAAAAGTTATGACCATGCAAGGTTAAAGTTTATCACAATTAGGTCAAACTCCAAGGTCAAGGTCACAAGGTCAAAAATTTTGGTATTCATGGAAAGGTCTTGTCACAAGGAATACAAATATTAAATATGAAAGCCCTATAACTTACCATTCAAAAGTTATGGCCAAGGTTAAAGTTTTTGCGGACAAACAGACAAACAGATAAACAGACAAACAGACAGACAGACGGACTGACAGACCAAAAACTATATGCCCCCGAATCTTCGATTATGGGGGCATAATAAGCAATTTTTGCAAATTCCAGGCGGGATCTAAACCCTAACCTTCACTCTAGATCCACGCTTGTTTGTTCTAAGTTTTTGTATGGTGAAGAAAATAAGTAAATGAGAAATTTCCTTGAAAAACAAGCGATCATCGGTGCCCCATGCTCTGCATCGTCCAGATAGAAAGGTATAATTCAAGTTCAAGTTCATTTATTACTTTATACTATGCCAACTGACACATCAGCAACATAATATATATTAACTCACTTAGTGATTATGCCAAACTGAAAATAATACTTAATGATAAGTCTTCATTTATCCTCAAGTTATCATCATCATTTATTAGTAATTGCTTTGAAGTTAGGAAATCTTTCATTGAATAGTTTTAAGTGTTTCAATGTGTAAACAACATTGCATTCTAAATTTCTGATTATTACGAATCTTTCCATATTATCATGTTTATCATTCAATATGTGTAATGCATGCTCATAGTGTATTCATTCTTTTAAACTTTAATATAAGCTACATTGTATTCATTCATCTAAGAATTATAAGCTACATATAATGTATGTACAATTTTATTAACGTAATCATTAATACATTTGCTATATGCCATGTTTACCTCAATTACTGTTTTTGTATTTCATGGGCAATGACCATTTATAAAAATGTGTTTCGCCAATAACATGAATAAAGAATTTGAATTTGAATTTATACAATACATATATAAATGAATATCAAGGTGGACAATATGACATATCAAAATACATTTGAAAAGAAGTCGAATAAGTACATATATATATTGAGAGCAACAGTTATCAATATGGTACTAATAATAGATATTATAATAATAGGCAACACCATCCCGATGATATGATATGACCCATCCAGGGATCCAACCAACAAACACAATCATAACAAGTACGACCGTATTCATGGTTAGATCCCTGAACAAATCAGCCATATAATCGGGATAACATCAATGTCGATACATACAAATACATTCTTATAAGCTACTAGTATATGAAATATATTATCTCTTAATTATTATTGTTATTTCTCTTTTTTAGTGCTGTTTCAATATACTTGCCTAAATTCCTTAGTTCCTTTATATTTTTTGTACTCAGTAACTGAATCAGGTCGTCTATAATAATAAGGTTTTATGTATTTCTCTCTTATATCGGAGTAGAATGGGCATTTGAATAAAAATAATTATTCATTGGCGATTCTTAAAGTAAAGAAAAACATGTACTTTTGACTGTTTGCAAAATTCTTGGAGGTGCCGGTCCAAATCTGGTGAAACAAATTTCAAATCTGGTCAAACAATTTCAACTGTTCAATGAACTCAAAAAAAAAAAAAAAAAAAAAAAAAAAACAAACAACAACAACAACAACAACAAAAAACCGATCTTAAAAAGAGTAAAAAAAAAGTCAATTATTTAGAAGGTTATATCGAAGATTTGATAAAGAAATGTGTATATTTTATGCCGGGCATAGGACTGTTATTCCCGATTCAAACCCTCAGATGAAGAAAGTCCTATATGAAAGTGATTCAATGTAGCTTTTTGACATGGTAGTAATGCATCCTTCCCGACTTTGTAATTATTAATCCATCCTCGAGCAAATTTTGGAAAATTTTGTTCAAATCGGTGGTTTATGGGGTGTTTTGGGGCTATTTTGGACTATTTTCATAGATTTCTGTTAGGAGACAACAATTTAATGCTTCCAAAAGCATGTCATAAGTGCCCCTTCGTTGGGGATTGCCGGGGGGGGATGTGCCCCCCCTGCCCCCCCCCCCCCCCGGCTGAATCCGCCACTGGTAATCGTAAATCGTCGTTTGCCAATTAATATATCTTCGGTTATGCTAATGAGAGAGACTTGATTCTTTCAGCACTTATACTTCTTATATTCATCAAACTGTATATATGAAGTTTCAAATGAATCCATGCAATGAAAGCTAAGATTTTAGCAGCTAAATTTCATGAAAATGCGTTGTCTTCCCCCGAGCTCCTCGGGGCGATGGCGGTGCACCCTGTTCGTCTTCTCTCTCAATCATTGAAGAAATTTCAAACTATTTTCAATCATATTTATCACAACAGATTAGAAAAAGAATAGAGGAATCCGATGGTATAATTTTAGTTGGAATATTGTGGATATTATACGAGAAAGATCCCTCTAATAATTTTGTTTTGCCTTGTTCACTTTGTTACTTGTTTTGATGTATGGCAACATGTTTGGTGATATCAATAAACAATTGAATTGAATTGAAGAGTGCTTAAAAGTAGCTCATTTTAATTAATTGCTTATGAAACCAGTACCAGTCATTAGAATTCATTGAAAATTCATGGAAGTACAGTACAGGTAAAGGGTTTTAACTTTTAGTTTGCGCTGTCAAAATTTCGTGTGCAGGTCTTGAAAATTAAAGGAAATAGAGCAAAAAATGCTTTAGAAATCACTTCTCCACCAGTACATTGATTGCGCATATTTTTCGCTGCAGTCCTGTGTAGGCGCATGCAGACGTCTTTTAGTAGTACGAAAAACAGGTTCTCGTTTTACTTCCGGGTCATATTCGGGTCATGTCCTTAGTCGCACGTTGGCGCGACTACCAACAACAAAAGTCGCATCTTACGATATTTAGAGATGGGAACATGTGACAATAAATGTAAAGTCTTGTTATGGGACTTCTTTAAATGGTTTTGCAGGTTCTCTGGCCTTATTGCAGCTCTTGGTAAGATCAAAATCGAACAAAACATGATTGCTCGCGCAAGAAGCAAGTGATCACGCCACTTTCCATTTTACAGTCACCGTGTCGTTTATTGGCATCAATCCAATGGCAATTTCTCTATGTTTATACACGTGACACACTGTCCAAGATATCAAACCAAGTCATCGACTCTATGTATATTGATAAGTAGTAAAATCAAAAGGCGGATCTAAGAAAATAAAAAAAAGGGGGGGAGGGGTGACTGAAGATTACTGGCCTGGTTGAGCAGATACTTCTGAACAATTCATTAGTTCGGTTACTTGGAGTAACTTTTTCACAAATTTGGTGATACAGACATCTAGGTATTCAGGAACATAATCGGTATACAAAAGGAAATCTCAAAATAACTTCATTTAGTACATTTTTAGTGTTTGTTTCTCCTGCTGTTTGTAACTTTCGTCCGTTTGGAACCGAGAGATAGTGACGTGACGTCAGAGGCAGATCAAGCTTTTGAATAGATGATTTTCCAATAGATTCATAAGGAGGACAGACACCAGACATCACAAAATTTGGCTATATTTTCATTATGACGTCAAAAAAAAGTGAAATCCATCGCCTGTGATAATTGTGACCTCTGGTATCATAAAAACTGTCTTAACATAAACTCTGTAGTGTTTGATGCGCTTGAAAAAACTGATGTATCATGGTATTGTTGTAATTGCGGCCTACCACAATTCCACTCGAGTCTCTTTGACGAGTCATGTTCGACAGTTGATCATGATAGCTCATTAGGTAGCATATCGTCAAATATAGGTCAACCCATCTCACAGTCATCCCCTGCAGGAAAGATTGGCAGCACGTCTACTCCTAAACCTCTGACCAAGAGACGATTGAGAGTCATCTCTGTAAATCTTCAGAGTATGAGAGCAAAGAAGGAATCATTATGGTCCCTTCTAGAGGAAACTTCACCAGATATCATCTTGGCATCTGAAACTTGGCTTCATCCTGGGATACATGACCGTGAATTTCTCCCGGAAAACTATCGTTTCATTTCCCGCAGAGACCGCCCTAACGATGCACATGGTGGAGTTGCAATCATCGCTCACAGGGAACTTGAAGGCGTCGAGATAAATCTTGCGACCGAGACTGAGTTTGCTGCAGCCACATTTACATGTAAGCACAACAAGAAACCTCTTGTAACTGCTGTACTATACCGTCCACCCAGTAGTAATGACCAATATATGAACTCTCTCTGTGCTGCGATAACAGACCTGTCAAACAAATTTCCAGGCTCTGTCGTATGGATTAGTGGCGACGCTAACCTACCTGACATAGAGTGGGATACTATGTCTATCACAGGAAACCGGAACTCGGCACCCATAAACACAGCCTTCCTTACCACTGTACTGGATATAGGCAGCGAACAGGTCGTCAACTTTCCAACTCGCGGAAATAATCTATTGGATATATTCCTCACCAATCGACCATCGCTAATCAACAAGTGCTCACCACTCCCAGGCTAAAGTGACCATGATGTAGTCCTCATACTCATAGACAGTAACATTACTCCAGCCTGACAAAAGCCACCTAGCCGTATTGTACACCTTTGGAAAAAGGTAGACATAAAAGTTATGGAAAGTGACTTAAGCCACCAGGTAGAATCCTCTTTTTCCGGATATTCGACAAACACCCCAGTTGATACATTGTGGACCTCCTTCAAGACCACCTGTTTAAATTCCATCCAAAAGCATGTACCAACTAAGCTCACATCCACAAGATACAGTCAACCGTGGAGTAATAGAAACATCCGTAAACTATCTAGAAGAAAGAAAAGAGCTTTTAAAAGATTCAAAAGTACAAGAAACCAAAAAGATTGGAATTATTATCAAAAGAAACAGAAGGAATCAAATAAAGAATGCAAGTCAGCATATAACTCTTACATCAGTGATATGGTAAATTCTGACACAGGAAACAAAAAGCTGTACTCCTTTGTAAAAAGCAAAAAGTGTGAGAGCAATGGCGTATCCCCCCTCTTAAGGGATGGTACTCTCCATGGTGATTCAGAGACCAAAGCAGAGTTACTTAACTTGCAGTTTTCATCTGTTTTTACCACAGAGGACACCACTTGCCTTCCAGACATGGGTGAAAGCCCCTACCCCACAGCACCACCTATACAAATTTCAGAGAAAGGTGTGCTTAAACTCCTGAGGGGTCTCAACGCTCACAAGGCAACAGGACCTGACGGCTTGTCCACACGTTTCTTGAAGGAGATGGCGTCAGCAGTTGCACCATCACTCACCATGCTCTTCCAGGCATCCCTTGACCAAGGTGTGGTCCCTGAAGACTGGCAGAAAGCTAACGTGGCCCCTATTTTCAAGAAGGGTGACCGTTCAAAACCAGCTAATTATCGTCCTGTCTCACTTACCTCTGTCTGCTCAAAAATCATCGAGCATATCATCCACAGTCACTTGATGTCTTTCTTTGATAACTATAATACCCTCACAGACTATCAACATGGTTTCCGGAAAAACGCTCCTGCGAAACCCAGCTCATCAACACCATACAGGACCTCGCAGAATCTCTAGATAATTCAACTCAGATTGATGCTATCCTACTTGACTTTTCTAAAGCATTTGACAAGGTTCCCCACCAGCGACTCCTGCACAAGCTTCATCACTATGGAGTACGGGCCTCCACCCTCAGGTGGATACAGAGCTTCCTTGACAACCGGACACAGAAAGTCGTAGTAGATGGCATGTCATCCTCGACAGCTCCAGTGACATCCGGAGTGCCACAGGGCACTGTCCTCGGCCCGCTCCTATTCCTGGTGTATATCAACGACCTACCGAGTAAGGTCAAGGGCACAGCTAGACTCTTTGCTGATGACTGCCTCCTTTACAGCAAAGTGAATTCATCAGAAGATGTCGCCTCCCTCCAGCAGGACCTTGACAGCCTCCAGGAATGGGAACGGGCATGGCAGATGCACTTCAACCCTGATAAGTGCGAGGTCATACATATTACCAGGAAAAGGCACAAGTTAGAACTGCCATACTACATCCATGGCAAGGCACTCAACTCCACCAAGAGTGCAAAGTATCTCGGAGTCACCATTTCGGATAACCTTTCCTGGAACACGCACATCAGCACAATCTGCAAAAAGGCCAGCAACACCACGGCTTTCCTCAGGCGCAACCTGTCATCATGCCCTAAGAACATAAAGGCTACAAGCTACACCACCTTTGTACGCCCCCAGCTAGAGTACTCTTCATCAGTATGGGACCCCCACACACAGACCAATGTCAGTCAATTGGAAGCAGTCCAACGAAGAGCAGCTCGTTTTGTCACTGGGAAATATGACCGTCATGAAAGCGTCACAGCGTTGATGGAGGAACTGCAATGGGAGAGTCTTCAGAACCGCAGACAACGCGCCAAACTCACCATGATGTACCGGATCTCCCACTCTCTTGTAGCTATTGATCATCCCACATTCCTCCAGTACCAAGGTGCGGCTACAAGAGGGCACCAGCTGAGATACCGAGTTCCCTACTGCAGGACACTAGTCTACAAGGAGTCCTTCTTCCCATCCGCCATCAGACTATGGAATGCCGCTCCAGCCAACATCACAGCAGCGGACTCCCTGGAGACCTTCAAGGAGAGGACCCAGGGATACCAGTGCCAGCAGCCATAGACATCTCTGTTTTTAGCCTGTTTTTAACCCTGTAAATAGCGAGACTCTCCCTCACGGATGGGCTTTAGTTTTTAAACCTAGTGCGAATATGCCGCTCATGCAGCCCAGCACTTCATGGAAGAAGAAGAAGAAGAAGAAGAAAATAAAAGGCATGGCAACACATCAAGGTGCTTCAAGACGATGTGATCAGATGTGACGTCACAATGGAAAAATTTACCAAATGATGTGATGTCTGGTGTCTGTGCATATAAAATCAAGGTTTAAAACGGTCATAGATATTTTCTGGAAAATGGACTATTAGGTGGGGGGGGGAGGGGCATAAAATTGGCGAGGGGTCTGGGGACTGCTGAGATCCCCAGCGGGTCCAAGGCGGAGCCCTTGGGAACAAGGGGGGGGGGGGGGGAAAGCCCCCAGAAGCTCTTACATTACAGCCTTTTAGGACCCATTTTTGTGACTATAATTGATTAAAGAATGGAATTCAATGCATTTGACAATTATATGAACTAAGCATGCTAAGAGGTACATGTAGTTAACATGGTTAATATATATTAATAGATTGAAATTGATCGTTTTACATATGATTTGCATATTTTAGGGTGGCATATGTCCCCTACATCCCCCTTAATCCGCCACTGATAATATTGACAAACTTTTCTTTTGAGATCTCTCTCTCTTTCTTTCTCTCTCTCTCTACCAACCCCCATCCACCTGGCTAGATCCACAGATGTAATTTTTTAGAATATATGTAACAATTAATCAAAAATAATTTTTGGAACAATAACAAAGTACACAACAGGTATAGTGATGCATTCAAAGTGTTTCAAAGACAAAGGAATCTTTGAAATACTGCAGCTGTAAAAGATATTGCTAATAAGACGATTAGGCCAAAAATATCTAGAGCTCTTTCCGCTCACCCTGCAGACCCTATTTTAAGCTGCCGACTCTAAAAATTGTTTTGGGCCATTTAAAACTATGTTTATGCCCCCGCAATCGAAGATTCGGGGGCATAAAGTTTTTGGTCTGTCCGTCTGTCTGTCTGTCTATTTGTCTGCAAAAACTTTAACCTTGGCCATAACTTTTGAATGGTAAGTGACAGGGCTTTCATATTTCACACGTGTATTTCTTGTGACAAGACTTTTCCATGGATACCAAAATTTTTTACCTTTTGACCTTAACCTTGGAGTTTGACCTACTTTTGAAAAACTTTAACCTTTGGCTTTCATGACCTTGGAATTTGACCTAATTTCGAAAATTTAAACTTTAGCCATAACTTTTGAATGTTAAGTGATAGGGCTTTCATATTTCACATATGAATTCCATGTGGCAAGATGTTTTAAAAGATACTAAATTTGACCTTGTGACCTTGACCTCAAATGTTAACTACTTTTCATCTGTTTTACTGACAAAGATGCCAAAGGAGGCATTCATGTTTCACAAACACAGGTTTTTTTTTATTTAAATAGTTCATTGTTTACACCATGACTGCATTCTATAGTTACTTTTTTAAAGATCATTTACAATGGCTCTTAGATTCCTTATACAAAGTGTAAATTCATGGTTTCCGAACTTGATAATTACAAAGAGCCACTTAAATGTAGCAGATTCAATGACAATAATCATACAATTCTGACTTCGAAAAAAAAAAAAAAGTAAAAATATATATATATATATATATAAAAGCACAAAAAAAGGTACAAGCGACCACGACACTAAACGTGTTTAAACCCAGCGGAAGGGACAGTACATCCCTTAGGCCCTCTGGATACTCGAATATGTACTTGTGCTTTTATATCCTTTTTTTCCAAGCGACGTGCATTCGCCCTTTGTTGGGCTGATCCGACATTGTCTGAATAGTGAACGTGGTTGTTTTCACTTCTTTTGTGCTATCTATATATATATATATATATACATGTATAATAAAAAAGATTTCCTACCTACATGTATCTACCCTATTTTTTCTGACCTGGTGAGCGGAAACTGACAATTTAATTTTTTTGGCCTTCACCACCTAATTTATGATACAGGGTAAAAAGATTGAAATTAGGATCACCAGAATTGTAAGAAATGTTAGTCCTCTGGTAGGTGATTCCAGTGTATACACGTGTCTACGAAAAACGAATGTTGGTATTGCGATGTTCTGCTGCTAGGTATGACTAGTCCTCTGCTGTTGTTACACACATGTTTGTTTACTAAATTTGTTGTTTGGTGGTCCTGGTATTGGTTCGGTTTAATTTGGTGTTTTGTTTTTTAAGCTCACCTGAGCCGAAGGCTCAAGTGAGCTATTGTCATAGCGCGTCGTCCGTCCGGCGTCCGTCGGGCGTAAACTTTCACATTTTTGACTTCTCCTCCAAAACCACTGAACAGATTCTGACAAAGCTTGACAGAAAGCAAGAACTCATTGTCCTCTACCAAGTTTGTGTTTTTTGTGCCGATCGGTCAACAAATATGGCCGCCAAGGGCTCTGATTGGCTGACACATTTTTCGACATCTCCTCTGCAACCACTTCACAGAATTTCATGAAACTTCACAGGAAGGAAGTACTCAAGGTCCTCTACCAAGTTTGTGTTTTTTGTGCCGATCGGTCATCAAATATGGCCGCCGAGGGCTCTGATTGGCTGACACATTTTCAACATCTCCTCTGCAACCGCTGCACAGAATTTCATGAAACTTTACAGGAAGGAAGTACTCAAGGTCCTCTACCAAGTTTGTGTTTTTTGTGCCGTTCGATCAACAAATATGGCCGCCGAGGGCTCTGATTGGCTGACACATTTTCGACATCTCCTCTGCAACCGCTGCACAGAATTCCATGAAACTTTACAGGAAGGATGTACTCAAGGTCCTCTACCAAGTGTCTGTATTTGGTGCTGTTCGTTCAACAAATATGGCCGCCAAGGGCTCTGATTGGCTGACACATTTTCGACATCTCCTCTGCAACTGCTTCACAGAATTTCATGAAACTTCACAGGAAGGAAGTACTCAAGGTCCTCTACCAAGTTTGTGTTTTTTGTGCCGATCGGTCAACAAATATGGCCGCCGAGGTCTCTGATTGGCTGACACATTTTCGACATCTCCTCTGCAACCGCTGCACAGAATTTCATGAAACTTTACAGGAAGGAAGTACTCAAGGTCTTCTACCAAGTTTGTGTTTTTTGTGCCGATCGGTCAACAAATATGGCCACCGAGGGCTCTGATTGGCTGACTCATTTTGGACATCTCCTCTGCAACTGCTTCACAGAATGTTATGAAACTTTACAGGAAGGAAGTACTCAAGGTCCTCTACTTAGTTTGTGTTTTTTGTGCCGATCGGTCAACAAATATGGCCGCCGAGGGCTCTGATTGGCTGACACATTTTCGACATCTCCTCTGCAACTGCTTCACAGAATTTCATGAAACTTCACAGGAAGGAAGTACTCAAGGTCCTCTACCAAATTTGTGTTTTTCGTGCCGATCGGTCAACAAATATGGCTGCCAAGGGCTCTGATTGGCTGATACATTTTCGACATCTCCTCTGCAACCGCTGCACAGAATTTCATGAAACTTTACAGGAAGGAAGTACTCAAGGTCCTCTACCAAGTGTGTGTATTTGGTGCCGTTCGTTCAACAAATATGGCCGCCAAGGGCTCTGATTTTCCGACACATTTTCGACATCTCCTCTGCAACCACTGCACAGAATTTCATGAAACTTTACAGGAAGGAAGTACTCAAGGTCTTCTACCAAGTGTGTGTTTTTTGTGCCGATTGTTCAACAAATATGGCTGTCGAGGGCTCTGATTGGCTGACACATTTTTGACATCTCCTCTGCTACTGCTGCACAGAATTTCTATGAAACTTTACAGGAAGGAAGTATTCAAGGTCCTCCAACAAGTTTATGTTTTTTGTGCTGATTGGTCAACAAATGTGGCCGCTGAGGGCTCTGATTGGCTAACAGATTTTCAACATCTTCTCTGCAAAAAAAAAAAAAAAAACGCTGCACAGAATTTCATGAAACTTTACAGGAAGAAAGTACTCAAGGTCCTCTACCAAGATTGTGTATTTTGTGCTTATCGGTCAACAAATATGGCCGCCGAGGACTCTGATTGGCTGACACATTTTCGAAATCTCCTCTGCAACTATTGCACAGAATTTCACGAAACCTTGCAGCAAGCAAGTACTCAAGGTCCTCTGCCAAGTTTGTGTTTTTCTTGTTGATAGGTCAACAAATATGGCTGTTGAGGGCTTTGATCTGTAGAAGTATTTTTGTGACTTTTAACCCTTTATCTGCAACTCAGGTGAGCGATGTGGCCCCCTTGGGCCTCTTGTTAATGAAACTGAACATACATTCCAGTCCGTGCTATATCCCTTGAACCGTTTGCCGGATAACTTTCATATTTTAGTATGTTGTTGCTTATCACGTAAAGGTTTCACATCACCATGACCCAAGGTCATGTGACCAAGGTCAAGGTCACTTAGTGCATTTTTTAATGAAATTATATGCATACATTCCTGTACAAGCTATATCTCTTGAACCATTTGCTGGATCACTTTCATATCTAAGTATGTTGTTGCTTATGACCCGTAGGTTTCACATCACCTTGACCCAAGGTCATGTGACCAAGGTCAAGGTCACTTAGTGCATTTTTAATGATATTGTGCATACATTCTTGTCTGGGCTATATCTCTTGAACCGTTTGCCGGATCACTTTCATATTTTAGTATGTTTTTGCATATGACCCGAAGGCTTCACATCACCTTGACCCAAGGCCAAGGTCACTTACTACATTTTTAATGAAATTGTAGATACATTCTTGTTTAGGCTTTATCCCTTGGACCGCATACTGGATTTCTTTCAAGTTTAAGAATGTATTTAGTCATGACCAAAAGGTTTCACCTGGACCCATGGTCATTTGATCAAGGTCAAAGTTACTAAGTACATTTTAATGAAATTGTACATGCTATCCCATTGGGGCTGTATCTCTTTTAACTATTTATCAGATCACCGTCATATTTTAGTATGTTGTTGCTTATCACGTAAAGGTTTCACATCA
The DNA here is from genome assembly GCA_033119305.1 of Pinctada imbricata. Taxonomy (NCBI): domain Eukaryota; kingdom Metazoa; phylum Mollusca; class Bivalvia; order Pterioida; family Pteriidae; genus Pinctada; species Pinctada imbricata. The sequence continues at coordinate 11,299,579 of VSWD01000010.1, read as the reverse complement.
CGTTGACTCAAGGTCGTGTGACCAAAGTCAAGGTCGATTAGTATATTTTAAATGAAATTGTATTTGTTACATGTATTATGTCCAGGCTTAATCTTTTGAACCGTGATCGGATCACGTCATATTTTAGTATGATGGTGCTGATGACCCAAAGGTTTCACACCTCCTTGATCCAAGGTCATATGACTAAGGTAAAGTATTACATTTTTTAATGAAATTGTAAATGCTATTGAGTCTGGGCTATATCTGTAGAATCTCATACTGGATCACTCTTATACTATAGTATGCTGTTGCTCAGGATTTGAGGGTTTCTTATCATCTTGACCCAAGGTCATGTGCCCAAGGTCAAGATCATTTAGTTCTTTTTAATGAAATTGTATGTACTAGTATTGTCTGGGCTATATCTCCTGAACCCTTCTTACAATTGTTTTCATATTTTAGTATGTTGTTTCTAAGGACTAAATGTTTCTTATCACATTGTCCCAAGGTCACATGGTTAAGGTAGCTTCTTACTTTGGTAATGAAATTGTATATGCTAAGCATGTCCAGGCTGAAATTGTCTATGCTAATAATGTTTAGGCTTTATATTTTGAACCGTGTATCCAATCACTAATTCAGTTTTTTGTTGCTCATGATCCATACAATGTTAAACGTCTTCAAATTCAATAGCATCATTTAAAAGCAGATAAGTTTGCAGCATGGACCAGACATGCATGTTTCGGGTACTTAACCCTCGTCAGTGAGTGTAGGTTTCAGATCACCTATATCCAAGGTCATGTGACCAAAGTCAATTTCTTTAAATATGCTTATAATGAAATTGTATATGCCAATCATGTTTGGGCTTTACCTCAAACAATGTAATGAATCACTTTCATGTTTTAGTATGATGTTGCCCATGACTCAAAGGACATCATTTTGCATTTTGGCCTAAGGTCAAAGTAACTTAGAGGAAGTGGGGAGACATCTGTTTTTTTATGAAAAACATTTTGTTTAATAGATTATTTGAATTGAAAAGATCTACTAGAATTATTAAAGAGATTTCAATTTTTTTTTTTTTTGCAGCATTATGGGGTATAGGGATTGAGGCAGCTTTTTATGGCCATTACCTAGGCTTTTACATGATGTAAGTATGGGGTAAGAAAAAAAAAAGCCAAAAACAATAAGAAATGAGTAAAATGCTCTATATACGGAAAAGCTTCGTTATGCATTGTACCGGTATTACATTTGTATAGAACTTCAAAGGCAAATTTCACAATGCATTTCTATAGTTACTCCAGCCTTTCTGTATGTTGAAGATGCTAATTTCTTATGAAATACAAGAGAAAGAAGCCATAAGACTACACATTTTTATGCTCATAATGACTAAATTTCTAAGCTAAATCTGAAAATATACTTGTAGTACATAGTATTTATATATTTCATTTTCAGAATGACTGCAATTTTAGTAACATTTTTAGAGTCAGTATTTGCCATTAACTTATGTGTTCTAGTCTGTGTAGGGTAAGTATATATTTACTTACACTTCTGTATGTCATGTATGTAGCAAATAGGGATCAAGGTTCCCATTACAAAATGTATTGCATGTAGCTGGCAATCCGCAGTTTGTCACCACATACTCACAGAAAAATCACTACCTACTCTGTATTGGAAAAACATAAAAAATTACACAAAATCTAGAATTTTCACCTCCCACGTCATTCAGATTCACCCCTACTTCAAAAGTAGTTGAGGATTCTCTATAAGTCTGATGTCTCTTCCTCTGATAGTCAAAATGGTTATAACTGTAATAACAAGTCCTACAATCATTACACATATACACCCAGGTAAAGTCAAGGTCAAGGTCATACATGAGGATCAGACATCCACCCAGGTAAAGTAAAGGTCAAGGCCATTCTTAGGGATCAAACTCCCACCCACGTAAAAGTCAAGGTCAAAGCCATACGTAGAGTTAAAACGTCTGCCCAGGGAAAGTCAAGGTCATTCATAGGAATCAAACACCCAACCAAGTAAAGTCAAGGTCAAGGCCATACGTAAGGATCAAATATCCACCAAAGTAAAGTCAAGGTCAAGGCCCTACGTAAGGATCAAATATCCACCCAGGTAAAGTCAAGGTCAAGTCCATACTTAAGGATCAAATATCCACCCAGGTAAAGTCAAGGTCAAGTCCATACGTAAGGATCAAATATCCACCCAAGTAAAATCAAGGTCAAGTCCATACGAAAGGATCAAATATCCACCCAGGTTAAGTCAAGGTCGAGGCCATACGTAAGGATCAAATATCCACCCAGGTAAAGTCAAGGTCAAGTCCATACATAAGGATCAAATATCCACCCAAGTAAAGTCAAGGTCAAGGCCTTACATAAGAATCAGACATCCACCCAGGTAAAGTCAAGGTAAAGGCCATATGTAAGGATGAAACATTTGTAATTACAAGTCCTAACTTCATCAAGCATGTATTCCCAGGTAAAGCCAAGGTCAAGGCCATATGTAGGGTTGAAACATTGCCCTGGTAAAGTCAAGGTCAAGGCGATACTTAAGATCAGACAATTTAATTACAAGTTCTACGTTCATCAAGCATGTATGTTCAGGTAAAGTCAAGGTCAGAACCATTTGTAGGGATTAAACATCCACACGTAGGGATTAAACATCCACACAGGTAAAGTCAAGGTCAAGACCATGCGTAAGGATGAAACATCCGTCCAAGTGAAGTCAAAGCCAATCGTAGGGTTGAAACATCAGCCCATGTAAAGTCATGGTCAAGGCAATGCATAATGATCAAACATCTACCTGGGTTAAGTCAAGGCCATATGTAGGAATGAAACTTCTGCCAAAGTAAAGTCAAGGTCAAGGCCATTCATAGGGATCAAACACATACCCATGTAAAGTCAAGGTCAAGGCTATACATAAGGATCAAGCACCCACCCATGTAAAGTCAAGGTCAAGGCCATTCTTAGGGATCAAACACCCACCCATGTAAAGTCAAGGTCAAGGCAATGCATAATGATCAAACATCTACCTAGGTTAAGTCAAAGCCATATATAGCCATATATAGGGACGAAACATCTGCCCAGGTAAAGTCAAGGTCAAGGCTATATGTAAGGATCAAACACCCACCCATGTAAAATCAAGGTCAAGGCCATGCGTTAGGAACAAACACCCACCAAGGTAAAGTCAATATCAAGGCCAAGTGTAAGGATGAAACATCTTATATAACAGGAATACTGTATTTTGATTACAAAGTGTATTGAGGCTTTGAATAATAAAAATGCTAAGAATGGATATGTATTGGATGCATGTATATCTATGGTAGTATTGAAAAGTGTGAGAAATGTCTGACAAAAATTAACTTAGACTGATAAACCCTCTCAGTACATTAAATTGTTTGGTCTGACAACTTTGAAATAGATTTCAATATTACTCTTTGTACCAGTAATATGAATGCAATATGAAACAGGAGACATACTTGTACCATATCTATTAGTTACTAGTACATGTATACATGTATGCACATGTATATGATATGAATAAATTCTAGTTTATATGCTTATGTAGAATTTCCAACTTTTCAACACTTAATGATGTTCATTGTTTTTCAGAAATGATGATTCTACATCATGCTGTCAGAGGTTCTGGAACATTATATTATGGATAGATAATTGGAAAAAGGGTATCTTCTATATGACTCTCTCTATACCATGTTTTATACAACCAAATGAAGTATGGATGGGTATAATAGCAGGTAACCTTAACGTTACTTTATTCTGTTATTTTAAGTTACAAAATAGTTGGATGAATATTGAAGAGTAGGGATGAACAGTATATCATGGCATGTATTGTATCATTAGCTCCATGTTATGATAGGTATTGTATGATAGTCTTTAGGTTAACCTATCATCTATACCAATGACCTACTATAACGATAACGAATCAAGTAAAATGCAAGTAACCTCTCGTACGGATATCCCCTTCGATTAGGAAGGTAAACACGGTCTAAATATAGGTACTTTATATGAAACTATTATAGGCCTATCATACAAGCATCTTTATCATTTATATGGCGATAATCTATTCTGGTCAAGAATAGAGGTATATTTAGAGAACACTGAAACAGAAAATTTTCTGTTTTTTTACATGTTACATGTATGATATGGTGCACATAAATAAACAACATTTTACGTTTAAGTGCTCTCTGGATATATACCTCTTCTCTTGATCAGAATAGATTACCATCATATAATTGAAAAATGATGCTTGTATGATAGGCCTAAGATAAATTCATATATTAGATTTAGACCATACTTACCTTGTTTAATCGAAGGGGATTCCCATGCAATAGATTGTTTGTATATATTGTGTGATTGGCTACTGTGACTATGCATGGGGGTATACATGTAATTTTTTAAGTTGCACTAAATCAATGGAATGTGTTAGCAGTGGAGAGTTTAAGAAAAAAAATGTACAACGAAAACAATAACTCAACAAGGAACAGTAACCAAGCCCTCACAAATTATTGTACATTCTCCACAAACATTGGCTTCTCATCAAAGCTTGACAAAATTGACCCCTCCGAATGCGGGGAAGATTTTGGGAAATTTCATGACGTCACAATGCAATTTCGATGTTTGACCGAGATTCGAAGCTTTTTTGTCCGAGGTAAAAGCATTGTGACGTCACAAAATTTTGCATGTTTTTCCCGCAGTCAGAAGGGTCAATTAAGGGAGATATCATCTTATTTTCAACTTTTGAAGTCAAGGTCACATTATACCATCACCTATGCTTCATTGTGATGATGCTTTGCTTTGAATTACCCATTTGAATGTCGATATGAATTTCCAAACTATTTTATTTAATTTTTACAGGTGTGATGCTAATTATCAGTGGTATTTTATATTGTTTAAAAACCTGTAGGAATGAAGATGAAACATTAGAAAAATTATCAGAAAATGCAACTTATGATAGGTGAGTATTTTTTGTATCATGATCAGATTTCTAAATATGTATTTAACATGTATTATACTTCTTGTTTGATCATGAATCTATTGACAACCAGTTTGTTTGGATTTTTATAAGTAAAACCTATTTATTGATTGTCTATTCAATCATGCATAGGAATATTGAAAGGTAAGTTGTATAGTAATTACGTACCCATGTTGTCTAATATGATACTATGCATATTGTATGACAGTGCGAGTTCTACATGTAAAGTTCATTTTATGGAGTGCCTGTTCCGCCAGTTCCACATGTAAAGTTCATTTTATGGAGTGCCTGTTCCGCCAGTTCCACATGTAAAATTCATTTTATGGAGTGCCTGTTCGGCCAGTTCCACATGTAAAATTCATTTTATGGAGTGCCTGTTCGGCCAGTTCCACACGAAAAATTAATTCTATGGAGTGCCTGTTTGGCCAGTTCCACATGTAAAATTAATTCTATGAAGTGCCTGTTTGGCCAGTTCCACATGTAAAATTAATTCTATGGAGTGCCTGTTTGGCCAGTTCCACATGTACATGATGTAAAATTCATTTTATGGAGTGCCTGTTTGGCCAGTTCCACATGTAAAACTAATTCTATGGAGTGCCTGTTTGGCCAGTTCCACATGTAAAATTAATTCTATGGAGTGCCTGTTTGGCCAGTTCCACATGTAAAATTAATTCTATGGAGTGCCTGTTTGGCCATTTCCACATGTAAAATTCATTTTATGGAGTGCCTGTTTGGGCAGTTCCAGAAGTAAAATTCATTCTATGGAGTACCTCTTTGGCCACCATTATGGTTTATTTTTAGCAGAGTTATGCTCCTTTATGAAATTCTAGTTTTACTACAAGCAGAGGACTTTTTAATAGAGGGCTGGTTCATGTCGTATAAATTACTATGGAATAGAAAGGTATCTCAGGGTTGTTATCTGTTTGTCCAGTTGTACATTTCTTTACCCTTAAACTCAAGGGAGTTGTTTAAGTGTTGCATTCTGTACGAAACATTTATTAATACATGTACCTCTCTCATGTGTTATCAAAGATTAGGAGGCATATTGCTCTTGCCTGTTTGTTTGTGTATATGTAATATTTTCCAAAACTTGCACATAACTTCAGAATACGAAGTGAGTGGGCTTTCATATTTCACATATATATTCCTTGTGACAAAACCTTTCTTTTAGCACAAGTGTTTGTACTTTGCACAGTTTATAAACTTAGTTTTAAAGTCATTGTCAAGTTTTCTACTGGTTTACATTTGTAATTTATTTTACTCCGAAATAGATTCGTATTTTTCACTGTTGTACATCTGCTTAATTTTGTCACAAGTTGATTGTGAAGGAATGTTTGAGGATGGGCCATTTCCTATGATTTTCTACAATTTGGATCGGCCATTTGTTAATTAAGTACACATACGTTTATTTCAATGGGCCATTTTTCAAATGGATGGGACTATGGTGCATAGCCGCTGTCCTTCCCAATCACTTTGATGATATATTGTAAACCATCTGTTATTCGCGAGCGTTTTATTTTTGCGATATTCGTGAGGTGCATTAATTTGCGAATATAAACGGCTGCGAATATGTCGTAACACATGGATACTAAGTTACTTATGTATGATGTCGCGAAAAATTAAACACTGTGAACTTCACTCGTGATCGCGAAATTAAGACACCGCGAATAAAAGACTGTTTACAGTATTGTATGTCAATATTGATAATCTGATGTGTATGTCTTTTATAATTTTTTTTATGCTTGTATACATGTGTACATCTATATCAAAAGCTATCATCTGCACCATTGAATTTGATATTCTCAGAGATTTTTGCTATTGTATTTTGTTTGAAGGAATGTGTGCTCTAACATTTCTATATTTACAGATTTGATGATATACAAGAAGAAATAGAGGACAATATGTATAACCCTACAGATCAACCTCGTGACATGGGACTCGCTGATCAGTCAGAAATTTTAGAAGTTTGACCAAAGAATATGCTGAATTCCCCTATTTATTGTTTATAATTCCATACAGAAGTGCCAGTATTTTCATGGCAATTTATATTTGATTATAGTATAGTTGCATTTTACATGCAATTGCCCGACTATACTAGGGTCTTTTACTAAGAGAGATCTGAAGTTTTTTTTGTTTTTATGCTATATTTTGCCCTTGTTGTTCAAGATTTTTCTTCAGTTTTTGTTATCAAATGATCAGATCTGAAAAAGTATAGCTTCATTGTTGATTAAATATTATTGTGGACTGGAGTGAAACATTAGTTTTTGTTGTGTGGTGTATAAATATAGATTTTCTTATCCCAATAATGAATAAAACGTCTGTCCATTTATAGTACACAAACTACATTAGTCTGTCCTACATTGTTGTAATAAAACTTAGCACCTTACAGTAAACAGGACTTTGTCAGTGTACATTAGAATATATAAGACCCACACAGCTTTATTAGAAAGTAAATTTAGTAGATGTTGCAAAACATGATTTTGTATGTGAATATCTAACTAGTCAAATAATTCATATTTACTTGTTATAGCACTTTTTAATTTTAGGTTATTTCTGAATTGACAGATTTCCCTGATTGTAACTATAGATGAAAGCATAATGGTGAGTTAGGAAATAAAAAGGGAAAGCCAGATTAAGCCATAAATCAATGTATTGAATAGGTCTTGGAAATAGCTCGAGACATTCCAGTTTGTTGTGAGCAATTTTGAGTAAAAATTGAGTCATCAGTGTATGAGTCAATGAAAAATCTACACTGTATTTGATAAATCCTACCTACCTCTATAAAGAGCAAGTGCTATATAGAGGGTATCATCTTACATAACCAGAAAAAGAGATTAGCTAAGGTCTAAAGCCAGAACCTTTTCATATTGTCAGCAAATTTTCATTTAGTGCCACATTTCAAGGAGTAAACATCAGATTGTCATTGCAGATAGTTTTATATAGGGTAAATAATCAGTCTTCATTGTTACTTTCAAGTATGTTATTCATCAATTTTATGTAATGCACAAACAGGTGTTAGTTACGTGCACTGCTTTAGGAAGTCGCCATTTGTGATGTGTGGAAGCTTTCCAGAATATTTTACCTATAGTAGATACATTACTGTTTTGATTGTTTAGTCTCACAGTAAATTAGGATCATGCAAAACATTATTTGAATAATACATATTGACATATTTTCCATTTTGTCTATACTTTGAACATTTGTCTAATTATTATACATTGTTTTGCATGCTAAAAGTTGTAAATAATTCTGAAAGTTTATTTATTTTGACTTTATAAGTCTACTTTTTCAGCTCACTTGAGTCAAAGGCTAAGTTAGCTATTGTATTAAAGGCCACTGTTCATTGTATGTTGAGAACATGTTAAGTCAATCATTAGCTCACCTCGACGAAGTTGAGTGAGCTTATGCTATAACCCCACGCGTCCGCGTCCGTGTCCGCGTCCGCGTCCGGGTAAGAAGTTTGGGGTAGCTCAGTATCTGACAAAGTACTAATGCTACAGTAACCAAACTTGCACAAGTGATTCATCTTTGGATGCTGAGGTGAACCCATGCATCAGATGCAGCATCTGACCTACATTTTCCGCTTGAGTGACTTGGTTAAGAAGTTTGGGGTAGCTCAGTATCTGACAAAGTACTAATGCTACAGTAACCAAACTGGCACAAGTGATTCATCTTTGGATGCTGAGGTGAACCCATGCATCGTATGCAGCATCTGACCTACATTTTCCGCTTGAGTGACTTGGTTAAGAAGTTTGGGGTAGCTCAGTATCTGACAAAGTACTAATGCTATAGTGACCAAACTGGCACAAGTGATTCATCTTTGGATGCTGAGGTGAACCCATGCATCGTATGCAGCATCTGACCTACATTTTCCGCTTGAGTGACTTGGTTAAGAAGTTTGGGGTAGCTCAGTATCTGACAAAGTACTGATGCTACAGTTACCAAACTTGCACAAGTGATTCATCTTGGGATGCTGAGGTGAACCCATGCATCGGATGCAGCATCTGACCTACATTTTCTGCTTGAGTGACTTGGTTAAGAAGCTTGGGGTAGCTCAGTATCTGACAAAGTACTAATGCTACAGTAACCAAACTTGCACAAGTGATTCATCTTTGGATGCCGAGATGGACCCATGCATCGGATGCAGCATCTGACCTACTTTTTCCACTTGAGTGATTTCGCTTTTAAAAGCCAATATTGAGCAAAGTATAAGTGCTACATGTACCAAACTTGCATATTGGATGTATCTTTGATCAATCTTTCATAAAATGACCTTGACCTACTTTTTCCGCTTGAGTGATTTTGCCTTTAAAAGCCAATATTGAGCAAAGTATAAGTGCTAGATGTTCCAAACTTGCATATTAGATGTATCTTTGATCAAACTTTCATAAATGACCTCGACCTACTTTTTCCGCTTGAGTGATTTTGCCTTTAAAAGCCAATATTGAGCAAAGTATAAGTGATACATGTACCAAACTTGCATATTGGATAAATCTTTGATCAATCTTTCATAAAATGACCTTGACCTACTTTTTCCGCTTGAGTGATTTTGCCTTTAAAAGCCAATATTGAGCAAAGTATAAGTGATACATGTACCAAACTTGCATATTGGATGTATCTTTGATCAATCTTTCATAAAATGACCTCGACCTACTTTTTCCGCTTGAGTGATTTTGCTCTATAAAGCCAATATTGAGCAAAGTATAACTGCTACATGTACCAAACTTGCATATTGGATGTATCTTTGATCAAACTTTCATAAAATGACCTTGACCTCCTTTTTCTGCTTGAGTGGTTTTGCCTTTAAAAGCCAATATACATGTACTAAGAAATATGTTTGAATTGAATTTTGCTGTCACGAGGTGAGCTTCGTAATCTGTGATTACCTATGTTTTTAAATTATCTTAACCAGCTATATAGACAAGTCAGTCATGTTAAGATGACTGATAAGTTTTGCTTCAATAAATTATTTAACTGTGTGCTAGTTTTTGAGGCTGTAAATCTGGGAAAAATATAATTTTCTAAATACATGTAGATGTATTTATTTGATGTGATTCTGATGATTTGATAGGAAGAAACTCGGGTTAAAGCTTATTATTATGCAGGTATGGTCACAGAATACTAAATAATTGAAGTCGGAAAGTTTCTATCAGCCACACCATAAATGGCATTTTAATGGCGTTAATGCTCTGATTTACATAATTCATGTAAATAAAGTTATAAGTAAAAGTATATATGTATACATGTAATTAGTTTAAGGTCACTAAAAATTATTATTGAGTTCACTACTTGAAATATTCTATTTACTTGTTGTAAGGTATCATATGGACTTAGCTAGTCCTTTCTTTTTCCTCAGGTAAATATACGCTTGCTCATCTAGATTTTATATATTCATCATTATATTAGTGTGTCTTGATATTCATGTCATTGAATTCAGAGATGATGGCGGCCAACTTGAATTGATGAACTTCTATGAAAATTGATAGTTGTCCATTTTAATGGTTTTTCTCTAAATCAAACATCTTTTAGATAGTTGTAATTTCTATTGCTGGGTAAAGCATGAAGGGGGTAAAACATAGAATTTATCTGATTCATAATTTCTATTGCTTGGTAAATTATGAAGGAAGTAAAACATAAAATTTATCTGATTCAGGGCAAACATGCCAGGTTACAACATCTACCTCCTCCTTATAAACATGATTAAATATTTCAAAATTGTGTTGTAACATTGTCGTAAGGTTATTTTGGAACGGCAAAGAACCCTATTCATTTGTTCGGGCTTTTCATAATTTGTTCTGTAAATTACAACACCTGACAAGACTGGTCACAAATAAGACAAACACTGCGGCATTTACTCACTAGCTTACATTGTCATTAGTACCACAAGGTGATCGACATCCCTGATGTTTATTTTATAGAGTAAGTCATCTTGCTCTTGATGTATAGATTTCAATTTTCAACAATCTCATATGTTTGAGGTAACAAAAAAAAACCAAATCAATACTTAAAAATGGGATAGTTCGTTTGTAATTGGTGTATTTCTGATTATTTCATAATTTCTTGTAAAGATGCTTTGTCTATTTTAATGGTATTCTCAGGTCACATATCGTGATACTTTTATTCAAGGATTCTGGTGCATTTGCATTATGGAACTTGGTCTAATTTTGCACTTTGGATTTGTGCTACTGTACGTGTAAAACTTGTTCTAATTCCATTTGTCAGTGCTTTATGATTTAGCTAAAATAACAATATCATTGTATGATTTTGGTACTTGTGTTGGAAGTTTGCAAATTTTTTATTGGATTTTCGTAATATTTTTCATTTCCTTTCAATACATAAAAAAAAAAAACCGTGAAACTTAAGTATGCATAATTATCATGTCATGTAGAAGTGCCTTGATTTTCTCCTTTTCTAATCTTGGCTAGAAACACAAGCTTTTTGAATGATGAACAGAATGGAAACGTAACTTTTCATTACCTCAAATATCAGGTGATACTGATTTCAATTTGATTTATTATAATTCATATGAGCCTATAATGTCCATTTTGAATTTTGTTTTACCACTGAAGTCCTACTTTCATCACAAAACTAGTGCTAAAACAAATTATTTTGACATCGCATCTCAGTGCTAGAACACAGCAAGGGCACTATTCCCAAAATTTGGCAGGAATGCACTACATGTATAGTCCTTTCTAGTGTCATCCTTTGTAGTTCAGTGCAGCCTTGGACTCTGATTTAGCCCTTGGATGGTTTGCATGGTCTTCATAGGTCTAGATGCCTCTGGTTGATTCTTCATTGCTTCCACTGTGGCTAGATAAGATAAATGTCCGTAACATTTACCCCATTTCAATATTTTCATCCTCTTTTTGAATTTTTTTCCAATATGAACAAAAGTATGAGATTATATATATACTGCAAGTCATAGCTGCACATCTCACTTTTTCTGTGATGTTTTTTTTTCTATATTAGTGTGTGTTTTTTTCATAATTTTATTCAATTTTATTATTATTTTTGTTACAATTATGCTTGCTATTCCATAAGATTTAATTTATCATGAGTGAATGTAGAAAGTACCTATTTCCGAACTAAGTATGGTATATTGTTTTCACAGACGATGCATGATGAATTATAATGTTTTCACAGACGATACGATGATTGATTATAATGATAACAAAGAATCATCTTAATATATTATGCTGGGATAAAGAAGGTATTGGCTTTGAGTGCAACTCGATCATTACCTTTGAATGAAATAATTTTTTATTGCATAAATTATATCTTTCACATTATGTATTATGAGACTTAATTGGATTAAGTCTCATTTTATTTAACAGCTAGAAACATGGATCAAAATTGTTATCTTTCTTGTCAATTAAAACAAAATTCTTGAAAAGAAAAATAGACTTTCAAATATGAAATAAAATTTGTTTAAACTGAAAAAGAAATGTCATAAAGTAGTTAACTACTGGCCATAGCTTTAATCTTGGCAGAAGCAATCATTGATTTATGTAGGGACTTAGATTAATGTTGTAGAAATGAAGTGCTTAAAATGGACTACTGTATGTTGTGCAAGTTTTAGAAATATTTGATGATTGTTAAGCGAATTTATATGTACAACGAAAAATGAATAAAAAGGTGAAACATACTTACTATCTTTGTTAAAGAATGACATATAGAGTGATGATATACATATATGAGAATATTTTGGAATGTCAGTGATGCTGCGAGATGCAATTTCAGGATGCTTATAATAATGTTTGTTAAAAGTGATTGGTTCATTGAAATGGAAACTTGTGGTTTCAGTTTGTAGTTATACGCTTGTTTCAACTCCTACACATTTTATCAGAAGTAGAAATGTAAGACTGAATCGTGAAAAAGAAGAATTTTGGAAAATGAAAAATTAAGTGAGTTGATAGGTTTTGCATAGATATTGTACACCTTGTCATTTTAAGTTCCACATTGTCGGTAGGAATTTCGCCAAGCTTGGTGGATAGTGAACTGCATTTTATGATTTGCACGCCTGGGAGAAAATGTTCTGAAAGTTCTTGACTATAGTTATGGCTCTTAAGCTTAGAAAATGTATGTAGTACAAGGTGATCTTGTTGCCACTCCTTCATTCGTCAGCAAACATGACAAAAATTAAGAGCAGTTGACAACATACATGTGTATAAGGAAGAAATGTTAACTCTTAGACATAGCTTTGCAAACTTGGAAAATTTATGTGTATTTTACCACAACAAACAAATATGTATTTCTATAGGAAGTTCTTGATTATTGAACAAGGTCAACATGGATCATGAAGCAAAATTGGGTTCAGTTGTTTCAATTGCATTTATTATAAAAGAACTAGAAAAGGGTACCATGTTGACACTTGTCATTGACACAAAATTTGGTGAGTGCACATCATTGATTTCAAGTACATTTATTGACTTTGAAAATATAATTTTGAACTAGACTAGATTGTACCAAAGCTACATGAGATTCCATATCAAAATTTGGCTCACCTGAGTTGCCAACAAAAGAATGATAGTGGACAATTTGGTGGAGGCCCTTGAGCATTTCCTTCCTGTAAGGTTTCGTGAAATTCTGTGTAGCAGTTGCAGAGGATAAGTAAAATGCATCAGCTAATCGAAGCCCTTGGTGGCCATATTTGTTGACTGATCGGCACAAAAAACACAAACTTGATAGAGGACCTGAAGTACTTGCTTCCTGTAAAAATTTGTGCTTCCTGTAAAAATTCGTTATTCAGTGAAGCGGTTGCAGAGGAGAGATCAAAAATGCATCAGCCAATCAGAGACCTCAGCGGCCATATTTGTTGACCGATCGGTACCAAAAACACAAACTTGGTAGAACACCTTGAGTACTTGCATCCTGTAAGGTTTTGTGAAATTCTGTGCAATGGTTGCAGAGGAGAAGTGGAAAATGTAAAAAGTTTATGCTGGATGGACGAAAAAAAGCGTGCAATGACAACAGCTCACTTGAGCTTTGCTCAGGTGAGCTAAAAACAAGATGTCACATTAAAACTTCGCATAGGGGTAGAATGTGATAATTGAACCTTAACCTAAAGTTTTGTCATAATATTACACTCTGTTGCTTTCATTATTTCCAGTAATTTTCAATGTTTCATTATCTGGACATGAACACCACTCCTAGTCTTAATTTGAACAGAACTTTAAAAACCTAGCAGAAATGCATAGCAACAAGTCATGTATAAAATATATAGAGGGCAACACCAGAAAATCATTACCTCGCAATTGCATACAAATCATCTACATGTATATCTTATCTCCCCATGTGGAACATTTGTGGAAGGTTTGATGTTTCTATGATTGCTTTGTCTTCTATGGTGTTCACATGGATTTTATACGAAAGTCTGCTTTGACCTTGACGATCAATATGGTTCATCCTCTCCCCATGGGAAACATTTGCAGATGGTTTGATGTTTCTATGACGATTGTTTCGTCTTCTATGCTGTTCACAAGGATTTTAAGCCTCAGTCTGCTGTGACCTTGACCATCAATAGGGTTCATCCTCTCCCCATGAGGAACATTTGTGTAAGGTTTGATGTTTCTATGATGATTGCTTTGACTTCCATGCTATTCTCAAGAAAATCTTCACACACATGCTCTCACACGGCAGTAATGCTATATCCCCTCTGCAAATAGAGTTGCAAGGGGATAACAAGTGTGTGTATGCAGTATATTTTGTGCTTTGTTGAAATGAAATGGTGGGGTATTAAAGTAAGTCATGGTTTGGACACTGATTTCTTGTAAATCAATCCTCATTTTGCCTTCTCTTACTGCATAGACAACATTGTTAGTTCTTTCAATATTTCACAAGACAAACAAAATTTTCTATAAATTGTTTTCATTTATTTGTACTTCAGTTTTGAGATTTTTTCAAAAAAAGAAAAAAAAATTGACATACAAACACATTTAACCTTGCAACTTAAATGCAAGTGAAATTACAAAACTACAAATGGTACAGTGAGTGAATTAAGATAGTTCAATAAATAAAAACATCAGTACATATCAATCATTGTTATTCAGATATTTGATGCTCTTCTCTTTGTTTCTATTTTCTGTTATCTTTTTCTTCAAATGCATTATTTCATAAATTCCAATGGAATGTAATAACCCTAACCTACTCCGACACATGAGTATATTAATCATTTCAAAGACTGTAGTCAGAGTCAATAGTCTTGAATTAAGTTACTTTAGCATTGGTTAAATTGTCAAAGCCTTCAATTTCAGTAAAACTGTGAGATAAAAGTACAATTAATGGGACACTATGAAAACATACAACATATTTTTGATGGTTGACATGGTAAAGAAGTAAGAATGTAGTGCACAATATACTCGATCCAAAGCTGCCTGTATTAAAGATCTTGATCTTAGTTCCTACACTAAAACATGTAATTCGCTACAAATATATTGTACTGTGAATAAATCAGAATTCAGACTGGCACCAATCTTTTACGCCTTTTTGTTCTCAAACGACTTATACACATCCCCTACTGTTAAATACCCTTCATGAAAAATGTATGATGAAAAGTTGCAGACTAAACTGGATGATGCAGAATTTTAAAGGAAGAAAGCATGATTAATGCCATTTCAAGTCGTTTTTGAAAAATACTCATTGAAGTGAGTACATATCATTTTTTAGTGCTGATTATGAAAATACTTTTTTACAAAAAAAAAAATTAAAGTTCTATGCGAATAATCATAAAGAATCTGGTGATATCTCCAAAATTATTGCAATCTCTTAAATAAGGTGAAATCTCTAACGAACTGGGCTAAAATGTGGCCGAAAAATGTTGAGCATTTAAAAATGGGTGTTTTAATGACGGAACAGCTGCATTGTTAGTGGACCCTGATATTCCCACATAGTAAAACAGGGTCGTAACATAAATGATTGATACAATCAGGATATGTTCAATTTTTGACGCATACAAATAGTGTTAAATGACTGAGATCAAATCAAATATGATGACATGGCTTGTGATACTGACTTAGGCAAATGTGCAACATCTGAACACTATAAAAAGTCTATTAACAGAGAAATCACTTACACATGATTTGCTTGTTACTTAAAGATGCATACGTTTAGCAAAGATCTAGCAAGATTTAAAACTACCAAACTCAAAAATGTTAACAAGGGACAATAAGCAGTTTTTGCATGACCAAAATATCACATATCCTTTACATTTTTTGTTTACTTGTTGTCATATTATGAGAGAAGCCTTTTTTTCCATCTTAAATTTTGAAAAGCCTTGATTTATTAAAAAAAAAAAAAATTAAAAGTTGACAAAATACTATTGGTTCTTACACTCATGAGGAGAATCTTACAATTACAACTCATAATGTATCTAAATGTACATTTTGTATGTGAAAATTTGGACACGTGAAAACTGAGGAGCAAAGGAAGGTTTAACATGAATGTATAATAAGTCAAGCAAAGCATTCTACGCACAACTGCAAATATATTGAGATACTGACATCAAGGGTAAAATCAAACCAAAGTCACATCAATCTATTAAACATACACGGAAAACAGGTATTACACAAATTACATGCAGACACAGACCAACCCAATAAAATTGTAAATAATCCTTCCAAGAAAAACAATATAGATGTATGTGTATAAAATCAATTTCATTAGTACGATGTCCAAACTAAATAGCTTCTGATCACAGATGTTTCTATAAATAGCTCACATTAAAATTGACATCAAATACATATTTGAAATAATTTACAAGAAGGATAAATACTTCCTAACAAAAACATCTTTACAGAATACATAATATTTCATTTTTTAAAATCAGTTTGCAATTCTTAGTTTTGTTCAAGTTCAAATAATTCTTTGAAGTAGATGTTTTGCACACAGAGCAACTTTTGACCAAAACTGGAGTAAAAAAAAGTCATTTTCATCCATCATGAAAAACTGGAGTTATTGAATCATTGAAGGTTCAAATTAAGACCAACTGCTAAATACTTAATACAATGATCAATAGAACAATATTATGCTTGTCTTAAATTTCCATTTTGGTAAAAGTTTTGTATAAATCTGCAAATTGGTCTTGGAATTTTCTGTCAAAATGTGCAAAACAGCTACTTTAAACAAATTCCAAACATGACTAAGAAAACCGGTATATTAGTTTGTAAGCCTTCAGTTAAGTAGGTTGAGATCTTTATAAAATATTTAACTATATATCTGAAATGTATATAAGGTCAAATAATGTTAGAGTAGAACATTCAAATGTACTTAATGGACAAATTCGTGTAATATTTTGATGTTGAACCATGATCAGAAATTCTAAAAAATATCGCCATATGAAAATTGCAGGGAATTTGATTATGGACCTACAGTTGGACAGACAGACTGAAGGATATTTCCTTTTTACAACTTTGTTGTAGGGAATTAAAATGTACACAAATTCTATTTACAACGATAGTAAAAATATTAATTGATGTTACCAAAAGTCTTCTAGCGATAAGTTCAGAAGGATAATTTTGTCAATATCCAAGAAAAATACTGTGTTGATCTGATATATTACATATGTATACCATGGGCTATTGTAAAAGTAAGGTAAGTAAATTTCATTCTTTCATCACATAGGGTAGTGATTTAATAGAATCTTGCATGATCAGAGTTTTTCATTTCACTTGGTTTCTTCATCCCATTCATAATAATGCAGTACTGAATCATAATACCAAAAAAATGTCTTTACACTTCGTTCAAAACTAAACTGGTTGAGAAAGAGAGCTTTTTGACATGCCGGAAAAGTAGGCTAAAAGCTAAGGAGCAAGTGAAGCTGCTACAGCAAGCACATGAAATGTACGAATAACGAACTGCCATTGATACCTGAAGTTCTAAAAAGTCCTCAAATTTCTGAATCAGTCTTTGGAAAAGGGGTACAAAAACTTTCACATGTTTCAAATTCATCGTAGGAATCAGTTTTAACAAACATACAAAAATACTGATGAGTCCCTGATATTAAAATCTTGATATTTTTTAACAGCACTGCACAAGCCCGATGTAGTACTCATATGTGCTCAAGGCAAAAAAAGCTATTCATGTCCAGCTTGTTACGATTAACAATTGCAATAACAATATTGTGTCTAGAGTCAGGCACTATCTGTGTTTCTGTGTGTTGGATGAATTGTTGATGGAACTCTGTTGTACTGGCATTTCAAACTCTACGAGCAGTGGGAAATGATCGGAAGGGACATGAGGGTGGGGACAGCCTACGACCTTATTCTGTCGGAACCAGTCCTGATCGAGCGGGCCTAGTAAACCCAAAAGGTTGAAATGTTTCTTGGAGAAGAAAATGTAATCGATGATGCCCTTGAAGTCATATCTGAAATATAAAGATATTTTTTTTATCTTTCTATGTTTTGTAAAGTCTAAGAACAAAATGCATGATTTAATAACACTTCAAGGAGTATATTTCAAAATACATATACTTTGATTTGAAGCTACTATGAAAGTTGAGAATTCTAATTTGTATCACACAGTCATAAATAAGTTAATATTCTTAAATTTGTTCATTTCGAATCCCTGTAAAGTGCTAAACGAAACAAATCAAAATGAAATGCTCAGTCATATCATTTCAATCTGTTTCGTTTTGATTAGTTTCGTTTCACACTTTACAGGGACCCGTTCACTTCCATATTTAGATTTACTTCCCATACGGAATGGTATCTGATGTACTGTGAATGTGACATCATCACATTCTATGGAAACCAGCATCAAATTCAGGGAATAGGAATTCCACAATGTCACAATGCTTTTCCGTCAAGATACCCTCCCAAATGGAACATAAGCTCATACAACCATGAAATTAAAAGTTCATCCCTTGAAATCAACACCATTAGTATTACCTTAACCGTTCATAATAGTGAAGATTTATAATGCATAGCAGAATGTTGGCTTAATTGAAATAAATACAGTAATAATAATAGCTTGTCTTTTCCTGCAGACTTACGTATAATTGGTAAATGGCATAATGTCATTGTCATAAGCCCTATTGAGCTGGAATTCATGAGTGAAGCACTCCTTGTCATTTGATCCATTGATTCTTTGAATTGCATCTTCGTAGCTAATATCTTTAAAATCTTCGTGTGTCCTGGCAACTTTCCCTGAGGTTAGGAATTCTACCACACCTAGAATTCAGAAACACACAATTATATTATTTAGTATAAACAAGCTGATATTTCTTTAGTTATTTTTTACATATGCAATAATTTTTTTAGGAAGATGTACTGCATCTGCTGAAGATTTGACATTAATCATGACCTTGACCTTGGCTGTGGCCTTGACCTGACCTGGATGTTGTGATTAATCACACTTAACCTTCCCTTGAAGCTTCATACATAAAAGAGGTCATAAGCACGAAGGATTTATTTCAACATAGATGGATGGGCAGACTGCATCTGATAATTTACCCGAGCAATGTTTATTTTTCTAAAAAAAAATACTTTGGTTGTCACTAAAACACTTAACACAGATGCTCAATGAACAGTGAACTACATTCATAATTTCATACATATTGGAACAATTTTTTATCATGAAATTTAGAAAACAGTTGAGAAAATTTGTGGCCCTCTGCCTTTCCTTGCTAAACAAGTGGCTGATTATATGTGAACTAGATTTGTTGTTGTCCTTAAACACATAAAAAGATTAATAGTTTAAGGTGTTAAGCACCTACCAGATTCAGGTAACGAGTTGAGATCACCACACAAGATAAATGGTATACTGTTCAAGTCTAATGCACCAGCTGAGTTGGGACGGAAACTGTGAACATCCTCCTTAATGATGTCTTGTAGCTTCCACATCAACATCATAGTCTGGATGAGTTTGACGTCGGAGAATTCCGGGTCCCAGTGAATGTGGGCTGTAGCTACCATAACTGGCTGTTTAACTTGACCATCTGGGGGCACTCCTGTATAAACATAATCAGATTTCAATGTTTGGCCAATACATGTAGATAATAATGTTTTTGTATGGAAAGGGCTTCATAAACTGATGTGTATTCTGATTATTTTATGTAGGTAAAATTAAGAAGTTTAGGATGTGGCAGAAACTTAAAAGCCAACATGAGGGAGGGAAGGCAAATTCTGAACCCTCTTGTACAAAATTATGTGTGTCCATGACTCTGACTTGCAATATTTTGTAAATTTTGGTAGAGAATTTGTCATTCTCAAGTCTAGTCAGTGGTGTCTGTGAGAAGGAGAGAAACTGTTTTAAACATGTCTACATCAGTGTTTTGGCACCAAACATTTTCACCCACCACTTTCAAAGGCTCCTTCCTTGGTCTCTAACATTGCTGCTAGACCAATATTGTCTTTTGTCATGACCCTGTTCAGCATGTCATCTGAACCCTCAGCATTCGCCATGGCTAGTTGATTGAACTCTATTAGATGATCCTTCACCAGTGTGAACCTACAAAACAACCAATCATCAATCATATCGTCTATCTTTACATAAAATACATCTCCTTCATTTAATTGACATCATAAATTAATGAAGATATTGTCATGAATATACATCATGCCATTATCTTAGTCTCTGAATCAAGGACAAGACCAAAATAAATATTTTACCCAAGTTTTTATAACATTTTCAAGTAGATATTTCAGAGGAGAAATCTTCTTGACATAGGATCTTCTTTAATATAAGTGTTTACATTTGTATGTTTAAAAGCCATTCAAATGTCATGACATTGATTCATGGGACTTAAGTCCAATGACCTTGACCTATACTTTATATATATATATCATCCAATGAATATGAATTAATCTAAAAGACCATATAACTGGATCAAAGTCCCATGATTGATTGACGTATGACAGATAGGGAGTCTGATTGAAGATAGGGAGTCCCAATGTACCACTGTGGAATATCAATAGACAACAATCCAAAGACTGTGGATAGGGAACTCCTTTGAACTGACAGATGATACAGTTACGTCCAAGATTTATTCTGCTGAGGAAGCAATGGTGATTTAGGAAAAGCTAGGTATGAATAGGCTTCACTGGTTGATACAAAATATCGGTGTCACTAGCTTTTCTGACAGTAAATGACCTATTTACCTAGATGGATGACCAAATTCAAACTCCGGTTAAAGGGAGGGAAGCCATGTGTGTAATTCAGACAAATTGTGCACAATTGCTTCCCATTTATCAAAGGAGACAAGCTTTGTGGATCTCTACATAAAAAAATGAAAATTTTGAACAAATGAAAAGATTGAGCATTTTCTGTTCGCCGAGAATCCATCTCAAACCGTTTCAATCACCGTTGTAAGACGTCCAGCACATAACAACTAACAAGAAATCTCTGCTCCGATAACACATACAGACACTTTGCAATAGTTTTTAGTCTCTTTCATTTTCTTGATTAGATATAATGGAGTTTTTTTTTTCATTTTACTTATCAAGTTGATGTACCCATTCTTAAATGCGCTAAACCGTCCAAAATGAATTTTTAAGGTAAATAACATCGGGGCTATAATATAATGAATAAAGGGAGGAGAGCGTCGAACAAACAAGATGTGTTTGTGAGCCACTTATACTTTGTCACAAGAACCTCTCTGAAGTTATGGATAGCTTTTGCATTACACTAATCCGAAAACCTCACAAAAAGTCAATTTTTAGAGTGATTGGATAGGTAAATAAGTAAGCTCGAATGTTCTAATTAATCATATCTGAATGAACGTAGGACTACCCCCGTATTTGGCTTCAGGCGCTGACTTCTTGGCATTATCATCAAATCAAATTATCTTTCTTACGATGATGATTTTTCTCATGAAAGCTTCAATTTACTAGACAATCAATATGTTTGTTGTTGGACAAGGAAAAGACGAGGGAGGGAGGCAACAAAGGGGAGGATGAATAGATTACAATAGAAGGGGAAACTATGTGAAAGGATAACTGACATGGTACGTGTACTGTATCCTTTCCTGGGGAGACCATGCCGTAAAACAACCCCTCCTCCCCATACTCACAGTAGGTAAACACGGAAGGAAAATTCAAGTCAATAAAAGTTTGTCATAGTCTGATACCTAGACTGATTCGTGTTGGCAGAAATTATAATTATCGTTATTTCTAGTCAATTTTATTGTCAAAACTTTCCTCACAAAACACATAATTGTCGTCAAAAGACCAGATATATGATGATGGTCCTACATTCTATTCATAATGTCACAGCTCTTCCTTTCCATAAATTCCTCGATGCATTTGATGTCGCGGTGATAGGCGGATTTTCTCCGAAAAACACATTATCGTGTTTCCATAACATGCCTTAAAGACGTGTCTCCAGAGAAAGTAGGAATCTGGTAATTGAATTTATTCTATAAATCAACAACTTACACAATTTACGGAGATGTTAACCCTGTTATCATGGCCTTGATCATAACCAATGCAGACGATCATAAGATGGTATAACGAGTTCACGAAGCTAAAAAATTCTCTTTGTTTCAGAGAGAGAGAGCACAAAGGTGAAGAAGACCAATGCTAATTATGCAGAACTGTTGCAACACATGATACCTTAAGACTGATACATGACAATGTAAAGTTCTTGGTGATTTGTAAGACAAAATCTTCTTAAGGATTTCTTTTTACGCAGGCGTTCAGAATGATATGTTTTATAGGTATTATACAGGGTAATGCGTGGCCTTTCATGGAGAATTAAACCCAAGCTTGTAAACAGACAAAATTGTTTTTAGTCTCGTCGCTCCCAGTTTCAACAAATAAACAACTGATTTTCCCTTCATTCGTATGCAGCGTCTACCGGAGCATTTGTCATTTTTGACGGAAACATTCGTCAAATTAAGCATAATTCTACAAATCTGTGGCAATTTACATTCGATACAATCTCTCACAAGGTGACAAAAAATGCAAAACGACGAGAACATCTTTGAAATATGTGATCGATTCTCAGAAAAGGACATCAGCTAGCCTAATTATATGAACTGTGACCATCATATACGATGTACCCTTATATAAACGAACGATTTATGGACTGAAATTGAATCTTCTGCAAAGCCATTCCAAAATTCCTTCCATTCAAATTTTGGTTCATTATGAATTTTGATTGCAGAAAACATAGTTATAAATAACAACAATTTAACCAGATCTACATTATTTTGACGAAGTAATGCAATGACACGACACCATGCTAATCAATCATCTAATCAAGGAAACAAAATAAGGATGTCGTCTCGCATACGGAGACAAAGAAACATATAACGTATAAGAAACTCCTCCGCAGTAAGCGAGTATACTTAGAGGATATCACCCCATTTCAAGACATTTATCTCCTGCAGAATCCTATACTATAAGAGTACATCTGATGACAAAACCTTTTTAATCAGAGTAGTACAAGCTGGGTCGTTGACTGATTGGCATTACACGATGGGAGCTCTTGAGACAGAAAATCGGCTGACGTATCAAATTCTATCCGACAAGAAAAAACAAATCATCCACAACAAGGCACGTCGTCCGATTGGCAATAATAATATTCAAACAATGAATGGCAATCACAGTAAAAGCCATTTCTTCCTAATACAATTTTCAGCAATCACTGAAAATATGCCAAAAAACGTAAAGTTGGTAATTCCGATCGGGAAAATGGAAGGAAAATGGATTTCATTAATCATTATGCAGTCCGTCAACAAAAACGAAGAGGAACTCTGCTTAATGGAAGACAGACAAACAGACATAAGGATAATTATATGGGCTAGTATCATAATACTTAAGTATGCAACATACTTGGATTTTTTGAAGAAGATTGCGCAGCCGTCGACGTACTTCCGGTCTGCCTCGTTCATGGTCCTCGCTCTAGACTTGGCCGAAAATATACCATCATACCCGTCTCTCTGGAGCTCTGGCAGGAAAAATTTGTGAAATTGGTCCGTCTCCACCTCCTATAATAGAGAAAACAGAAAATACATTTGAAATAGTAAAATTTACCAGAATGTTAGGGAGATTGAGATCTAGTATAATTAAAGTCACCTATACAGGGCACTACTTGTAAATGATTTTCGACATCTCTTTTTCAATTTGTTGGGGTGAAAAGATATCATATCATAAAGATTTATTTTTTATCCAAATCACATAACTTGTGTTGGCGATTTGGAGAGTATAGATGCACTCTTTATCTTGCAATTCGTGTGGAATGCATATGGAGAAAACTGTTTTTATTCTGTCTATTTAACATTACAAATCGAGAAAAACTACTACATTGATTAGTGTCTGAAAATTTCCTTGATTGTCAATGTTCAGTAACAAGTGGTCAAGAACGCTAAAATATGGCGGACGGCACAGTTTATGACCTAAACGATTCCCTAGCGTTAGCTGGGTGACACAATTCTATCTGAAGTCGTATATAGCATAAACCACATGGCACTTCATGTGAATCCATCGTTCGTTTCCAGACCACATCAGAGATCCAAATCGATTATAGAATTTTAAAACAAAGCTTTAGCTTCAGATCATCTACTCCACAGTTAGCCTGTTTATTCTATCTCAGAACAACTCATTAAAATAAGGTATCATGTAAACAGCCATATGACGGATCTTTACAGTTTTTTGAAATTTCAAATGTTTGTCTAATACATCAAACAATACACAAACTCTTATAACTGAAGGGAAAAGATCGATTGCATATTACGGCCGACTAACATTCCGTCATTGGAGAAATGGAGGGAAATTGATACTGAAAGGAAATTATATGAATCTTTAATGGAACTTAATAATCTGTGACTACACTATTGGAATTAAACTATCAGTAATGTTAGCAATAAGTACAGGCCAAGGCTCCGACCTCAATAATGAACAATCCTGGATTGGCAATTCCTTCCATGATCATTAGAACAGATTTTTTATTTAATCTCCCGAGAGTGTTTTCTTCAATTTGCAGTGCTCTTTACCAAACAAATCAAGCTATCTAATACACGGCAACATCCGCCGCAGGTCACATGGTCCTGCCCAAAACACTAAAACGCTAATGAAATAGGAAAGTCTTACATGTGTATTATAAACTATAAGACAGTTGAGCGAGAGGGTAAACATAAAACCTCAAAAAACAATGGAACATATTCCTTTACTAAAAGAATCTTACTGAAAAGTAAGGGATTGCTGCCTCCACACGAGAAACATTTTTGGCACTTTGCAAGGCCTAGTTGGCCGAAAATTTGTGATGCAGTTTTGATTTTATTTACTATAACCTCCTTTTTAACGAGTATATAGATATATATTAGTATCAGTTTTGGCCACCATACAAAATCCATGAATTATAAAGGACTTCACACGAAAGAACTATCTACATTTCATTTCCCTTTTGTCGCACTTTTTTTTCACATGTAATCAAAATATCATACGATCAAATTGCAATTACAACTTAATACACTCACTAATGAAGAACATTCAAAATACTTGAATCTCATTTACTTCTTTAAAAATTCTGAATAAATTGTGAAATAAAGGGGAAGTATATAATAGTTATATAGACACTACGCTGGTGTCACAAACTTATACAAGGCTGACTGGGTTTCAATGTCCTGTATCATCTTACCCTGTAACCAGGCCTTTGTGTATATTTCTGGAGCAGATTTCTGTATGTCTAGATATAGATTAAATTCATCACCAGCTTGGTATGTCGTCCATACATATGACATATCTTTGCGCATTTTCCCCAAAGAAAAGGTTTTGTCGACATATTTGCTTCTATCAATACCAAACAGTAGGGATTTTAAGACGCAATTAGTTAATCAATAGAGCAAGTTAGCAAATAATCTGCAGCAATGTACGCTTCAATTAACTGGAGTGCAATCCTAAACCCAACATTTGCAAACACCGAACCTCTGGCAACTTTAAATCCTTTTGACGTCAGCTTGCGTCAGAAATAATCAACAACTTGCAGAAATATGGTGTAACAGAAAGAACTTAATTGTTAGGGGGGTATAAATCCCTGTTTACTTTCAACTAATCTAATTGAAACTTGTTACTTGTCGATACCAGAGCTGGTTTCCAAATATCAGTGCTCTTTTTGCATCTGAACATGTTCCATTTGCTCTTTTTTGCATGTAAACATTATGCTTATTAACTTCCGCAATCGTGTTCATACATTGAGACTAAGGGCCATCTGGTCCATGTACGGCAATTGCACTCTATCTTATGCATTTTTCGGCCATAATAGAAGGTAGACAATATCCTAAGCTAGAGAAAACGCGACAAAAGGGCGACGGACAAATTGATGAACTACCAAATGTCCGACATAGCACCTATTGGCATTATGACGTCATAATCAAATGACCCGTCAAAGCATTGTTTGACGGGTCATAGGTTATGACTTCATGCAGTAAAAGTCGTTCAGCTGGTGCGATGCCGGACATTTTGCGATCCATCAATTACCTGTAAGCTGATGATGTCAGCAGAACAATGTTTGATTTCCTCTAGGATGCCCTTTTTCCTGTATTCCCAGTTGAGGGCCCAGGACGGACAGTAACCATAAATCTGTCTGGTACAGTATTTGTCACATAGGACATTGTAACACATCACAGTGAAAATGGCTGAAAGGAGAAATAAAAAGTCTCGTGATTGGAATATCTATGAAGTTTAGTGGAAACTCGTCTAATCAGTTGAAAAATAATAGAAGTGTATGCAAGAGAAGCATGCATGTCTCTTCTTAGATGTATTTTCAAGATATCAAATGCTTCACTGAAATTATAGAGCTTGTTCCATTACCAGAAAAGATACGATTCCTTATTTTCAATAAAACTTTCATTCTATAGCTGACATAAACTTAATAACAACAAACACTTAATTTTGTTTTTCGCTTCCATATAACAAAGGGATAGGGGCAAAATCTGCTCAATGAGACAATATAATTTTTTCAAAAAATTGATTGGGGTCAAAAATTTTCACTTTTGACATAATTATGTCAAGATTTTCTTTTTTTTAAAGTTGTGACGATACCATTTTTGCAGTAAAATTTCAGTCTGTTATGAGAGCGTGAATTCCTTTCTTTGGTTTTCTTTATTCTTTTTACAGACAGGCCTATGGAATGGGCGTGTTCAATTCTGCTCACTTAATGACCAGGGACCTCATCCTCCCCTGATTTTGATTACTTATTCAAAGTCGGTGTCCGAAAGACGTTAACCCTTTGACAAATATTACTTCTCGTAGGGAAACCCCCTTGTCTACATAGATTTAAACAGAAACATATTCACATGAAATAAGGTCACTTGTTCAGCGGTATAGCCCCAAGGTCACATGTGAATATCACTATGTTCGACTGTATTCACATTTTATCATAGATACGAATAAATTGCATAATTTTGATTTACGAAGTTGCGACATAAAAGAAAAAAATATAGATATTATAAACCTTGAGAAAAAGCCCAAGCAAATCGCATCTATAGGAGAAGGACATCCACGTTATTTTCTCACATGAATCGGTTCTCGGGACGCAATTTCCACTTCAATTTTCATCCATCAATGACGAAAAGAATTCAAAGGAAGGGAAATAAATACAGAGGATAAATATCTGCCGCATAATTTAACATTTTCAAATAAAGTTTTCTGTGGGAAGAGTTGAAATTGATAATATCGACTAAAGAGCGGGAAAGATTTTAAACAACACCTTTAAAGATTTCAATAGATTGGCGATCGCAGATTCAAAACACGAAAAATATACGAAAAGACAAGAACATACACGTTAAAGGTGTAATGTAAAAGACGATGCATTGCTCCTATGGAACTCTACCCTTGGGTGAAAGTACGATACCAGGATACTGCAAAATACTCCTTTAAGGACGTCGAATTTTAATTCTTGGTATAACTATTTGAATGTAACTTAAAAAACGATTTTGTTATGAACTAATTAAGCAAAATATTACTTAGTTTCGTACTTGAAACCCATAAACCAAGCCTGTCAAAATTTATTAATAGGAAAGATCAAAAACCACACGACTGACCTAACTCTAGACACACAGACTTGGAAAAAGGTCAATCACGGTCATTCTTGAAACTGCACAAAGGCGGAAGTAAGTTAAATTGCCTTTCAAAAGAAAAGAAAGCCTGAGCTCAATTTGAAAGAAAAATAAGAAAATTTTTGTGACGACCATGACGACATTGTAGATCAATGATGAATAGCTTATCTATGTTTGGGGGATATTATCTGATATTTTTCAGACGCAATGCACTCAATACAGAATACGCCGTCTAAACACGCCCTCCTACTTACTTATCTTTCGCTGCACAATTAGTTTCAGTTACTATAAAGAGGTTTTTTTTTTGCAAAAGCACTTGATAAGAGGTTCAAGTTCCCTCCTTTACATGCCATGGGGATAGGTCAAAATTCCTCCCACGCGCCATGTTTCTGATAAGTACGTTACTCTACCGAATCGGCATGTGTTCACGGGGGATAGTAATAAATCTTGTCTTTACCATGTAGAATGTGTTTTATAGATCATATGTTTAGGTGCCTTCAAGAAGTCATATAATCTATGTTACAAGATACTAGGATAAGGAAAACCATATCGCGTAATAAAGCTCAATACTTAAAAGGGGACAGGACAATATAGCGGAAGTGGGGTAGGAGAGGCGGTTTCCTGGCCTTGACTTCTGACGTCATGGACAACACTGACCGCCAAGCTTCCTTTTAAGAACTACGGCTATCCACAGTGAATCACCGGTAAACACCTGAATGGTTTCTTACGTTACAAGTTGTTTACTATATAGCCAAGGTCGGGAGTAACCACACTTTTATTTTCCTTGAAACGTTTCCGTCCTACACTAATTTTTCGCTTTCTTAAATTCTGGAGAATGGTACCCAATAACATCTTGACAACAGAGGGACAAAGGTCACGCGTATACAATTTTAGACGTATTTACTGCAATTTTCCGTGTGTGTAAAGCTAAACACTTTAATTTGACACGTTATCGACTTTGTGAAAGACACAAAAGGTAATAAAACTCGACCTTGTCATTAAATATTCATATATTCTGTCTTCACGTATATGTAACACTCAATACCATTAGACGGCTTCGTCAAAGGTAAAATTATGAGAAACGAGACGTTAAAATATGAGGAACATTTAAACTTTTTAATGACCCAGTAAACAGAGAACCAAAAACGTAGATTTACATGTGAAAACATACATTATGTCCCTTTTAAATTTCCTTAGTAACATTATGGTGCAAAGGTAAACACGACGACCTTGACCCCAATCCCCTACCGCTAGCCCTTCGTTGTCTTGCAACAATGTGTTGCTAAGCGCTTTTTAAACACGTTACCTGACGTTTTGCCTCGTTCTGGCTGTGTTAAAGGCATCCAGTGACGTAATGGAGGCGCCGTTGAATTGACTGTAAAATAAAGAATACCGAGATTAAATTACACAGAATCTATACAAATAACTCAAATATAAATTTACAAAATAACTCAATCTACTTCACATGTCTGTATCATTAAATACCTGTAAAACATGTTTATTTTCATAATGAAAAAAAAAAGTTTATTTATGACCATAAAACAATTAGTTTGTGCTTGAGATACAGTGCCAATAACTCTAATTACAAGACAATATTTGTTAGTGAAACAGTAAGCCCCAATGACAAATATCTTTTGTAACTATGCGCGTTCACAAGTTTGTACATGTAAGTCATACTGCAAGAGAGGACAAAGCCAAATCGAATCTAGGTACCACAAATACACAGGAGCTCGATGTCAACAACATTCAATGACACCCGTCCCTTCCCATCTCTCTCTAGTCAAAGTAAATAGAAGGAAAGTAGAAGCGGATATTCTTGTGGATCATTGGCATCGAGCTCCTGTGCACAAGTACGATTACAAAGTCGCACAAGTACGATTACAAAGTCGTGTATCGAACAGACAGACGACTAAAATCCAGACGGGTCAGAACTCTGTTAAGGGACAGATAAAACAGGACGTTATACATTTACGGACTTACATTGTATAAACAATTTTTTTTGCTTGCAGACCACATTCAAATATCTTTTATACATATAGTTGGGATAAGAACATAGCTGAAAAGTTGTTCCAAAGAGCGTTCGGTATATATATAAGGAATGAAAAGTGGAATATAAAATACCGTATCATCTCTATCTAGTTGTACTTGTAACCAATATATACTTCCAGAATAAGTCAGACAGGCCAAACGCTACATACTTGCGTCTTTTATAACTTTAAGTAATATTTGCTCAAATAAATTTAATTTTGTCATGTCAGAGATATTTGACTCTGACTTCCTAGTGTACAATTACACTCACGATATATACCACTTTTTAAGAACATTTGGGTACTTCCTCGTATAATAATAAATCTGATTCTATTTTGAGACTGACGAGCAACTTCCGGGTAGACAGTTACCATGGCAACAAAAGAAATGTGCAAGACTATCAGACAGAAAAAGAACTGATTTCTCGACTTACATAATGCTTTATATGTAACTACATAGCTGTGAAACCATTGGGTAGGATGAAAACGTTCTCATATATCAACTACCATGAACATGGTGAAGGAACTACCATTCACAAATGACCTTGGCAAACACATACAAGCTTAGGTCAAGGTTATGACACACTAAGGTCACATCCATAACTACCATTACTATGTAATCATTGTATGGAAGACGGTGCAAACACGAACGGATTGTTGACTGATACAAAATGACTTGCACTAAAATGTGTACTTTGCCAGAGCTTTGTGTATACAAAATGTACTTCTACACATTGGAAACTACAGTACACAATGTCCTTTTCGTAAGAATACACTATAAATGGTAGTATTTACAGCACCTGTTATTAATTACAAACCTGTCAAAGTTTGCCATGTGACTGGAGACGTTTTATGACAATGAGAACAAAAAACTGTATATCCCCTATAAACCGTCGTCTTGACAATATTACATACTAACGATCTGCGCTCATTAAAATTTGTGAACCTGTACATAAGAAGGTAATTTGAAATTATAATGAGAGCCATGGATGTGATGATTTTAATCACTCGGTCATGAACGGAGGAAATTTCATCACTATATAAAGCCAACTCTATAAGCACGTTAACTTAGCAGTGCTTCAAAAATACAAAGATTCTCATTGTGACAGTTTTAGAAAATGTTAGATTCTTGATCTAAATTAGACATGTGTTATCAATTAGCAATTCATACAACTTTGTTTTAGAGTAAATTTCCCCCATATTTGGAAAGATATTTACATGTACGTCTACTAGATTGTCGTCATATAAATTTACTAGAAACGAACGTAAAGAAAAAATGACTTGTTTTTTTGTTCACAATACACTCCATGGCCTCATTTGTTCAAACTTTTAATGTTTTCAAATCAGACCGGTTTGGCCCCTGTAGATGTAAACTATCAGTATAATAATAAGTTACGTGATATACACGTGGAATAGATAGAATTTTAAGATTAGAATGCGTGATAAAGTCGCTATTTTATAATTATGAAAAGACATACATTATGTTGTCCTTACAATAACTAGGTTTACATGGTCCTCGTGTATTGTCATACATAGGAATGGGTCAGAACCTGTCTTATATCATAAATGAAGACATATGATAACTAATAGTTTTTTTTAATTTTTAAGTTATACACGGAAGTTTGAAAATCATTTTGAATCTCTACTACGAGGAAAATATTTTTCTTTTGTAAATGACCTAAAACCAACTGGTGGGATTTAATGCAAAAACTAAATATATGACACTATCCTCAGTTATAACAAAGGGACCGTCAATGACCGTGAAACAAACACTAAAGATCGGACCAGGGCTGCTGATTACGATAGATCCCATTGATTATGAACAATTAGTCTTTTTCATATATCCATTAAAATGTAAACCACCGATACAACACTAATGATTTATAGGCATAAAAGCCCATTCTTCTACATGGTATCAATACATAAATGTAAATATAAACATGGAACGCTTTTACTTGTCGATACCAAAACAAGCTACTGATGGTGAATACATACATTACCAATCGGCAAATTGATCCTTAGACAAGAGGGTATTGTATTTTCTTTGTTCTCTATTCCCTTTCTTCAAATAAAACCATTATCAGAACATTACCATTACTTTCCCGTACAAATACAGAATGACGATCCCCTGATAATGCCTCAGTTAGTTCGGGTGAACTCACTCAAATCCACTATTGTCTCTGCATGGTGTTGTAATTAAAACAGACCATCAAAACATTGATTTTTTTTTTACCAAAAACGATGGGCATTTTCGCTAAATTCATAAAAAAATTGCTAAAGCGTGAAGAACATTTGAACTCTAAACAACTTTGACCCAAATCAAAATTCGCTTTTCAACTCAACAAAGGTCTCTTTTTTGTAAAATATATGGGAAAGACCATTTGGTAGGGGGGGGGGGGGGGGGTTGGTTGGAAATAAGACAGACACAGCGATGTGGGACCGATTTTGGTCCACCCGGATACCTCGCCCTTGCACAACGTGGCTCTGAGGACGTCAACTAATTCATCGTCATACACGGGAACAGTAAGTAACTCGTGATGGTGACTAACAGGTTCAGACGAGTAATAAATTATGATTCTATCTGCCCGATATTATTATTGAACATACCATTTCTGAGATCATTACTCCAGATAGGACGTATTTGGGATACACTTTTTAAAATACCGTCATGCTCTAACGCCTATAAATAGATGATACACAAAATTCCTTTCTCTGTTCTAAATACCGTCGCAAAGGAAAATACGGAACCTAAGTATTCTCCGAGTGACCTATTTTAAGATCAATGGGTCAACGACTCTCCCTTTATGGAAAGCAGTCCTTATCATAAAGACATGAAATATATTTAGTCAACCTTAGTAATGGGCACTGATAATACACAAATGTTGAAAAAATCTCGCTCGTAATAATCAATTTCAGAGAGAGAGAGAGAGAGAGAGATTTGTCTAATTTTTCACAACAATGAGTATTCTTTGAAGTATACGGTATTTCGATACAGATTATACTGATTCACATCACGAATCAATGAAGACGTCTTACACAATTGAGTATATCTTTATTGGTGCCATCTGTTACCTATACAACATATCACTTTTCTCGTCTAGATTTGTTGATGTTTATGTAATATACCCTTGGACGTTTTGATGACAAATCTTTGACATGGTTTTATATCTACACACCATAAGATGTCACGATGACTATCATCGATTGAATCAGAATATATCTGAGTTTGTCTTCAGATGAACGTTGCCCATCTGTGCAACCAAGATCTATATCATACAGCTATGTAAAATACAGGAAAACCATCCAAGTGAAAGAATTGTTTAACCACGGACAATAAAAAAGATAATAAAAAGAAAATTGAGCTACATTCTGGCGCGTTTATACATTAAATTTAGTATTGTGAGTACAATTAACTGTTTGAAAATGGGTTTGTTTACAAACATTTTTGTAATGCTCTGTTGCCTATAAAATTCATCTTGGCCTCCCCAACCTAACTAAGGCGTTAACATTTTTTTAAGATCGATCAACTTCCTGTTATTTTTGAAAATCAACTCATTCTGATCACCCGGATCTTCGTTTTCTTTGCAAAAAGGAAATACGAACACGGAAGATTTTACGCATATCCGGAAGAATTTGAGTGGTTTCCTTGAAGATGTTAACCCCCTCTTATCTCCACTATTCAGTTTAAACTTTTATATCCGGTCTTTCGTTTAAGATATTCCCTCTTTCTTTTATTGTTCTTTGCCTTCCTATAAGTTTTATCATCATTAGATCGTCGTATATGAATTATGTGATAAATGATCATTTTCATAAGAAGCGTTTTACGTAGGTTGGAGAAGTAAGAAATCTAAAACAGTGAAGTTGTCCCCAAACTGGAAACATGACTTAGTGATATATACACAGCTCTATAAAATATCATCTGTAACATTATCTTAGAAAATTAAAGAGTGAACGAATCTAGAAAATGTTACATTTACGTATGTTGTATCATCTACGTCTTTTCTCCTTAATTTGAAATACAAAACCTATAATATAATACAGGGAAATTTACAAAGGCCAAAGGGAACAATTTTCATCTCGGTTATAAACCTTTATGCGCAACTCAGTCTCGAATATCTCAAAGGCAACAAGTTATTAAGGAAACATTTTAGGACGTAAACGATCCACTTCCTCCTGATCCAATATCCTATATCCTTTAATTCATGAGAAGAGGTCCAATAACTTTCAATTTGTCCGAGTTTTATTGGTGATAACAATTAAGATAGATCAGGTAAATATGGCTGTGGAATGGTCTAGTGGTCTGGGGACACCTGAGGTCAGTGCGGACATTGAGACACGAGATCATTACCCTTGGGCTGTTTATTCACGCATGTCAAGCATAACATCTGTACGAATCATGGGGCCATCTCATACATCACACTGATACCGTCCTCAAAAACTACTAATTTGATAGAAAAACTTAATAACTCATTAAAATCGTGTGTGACTTAAATGACAATCTGTCGTCAAAGGGTAAATAATTCGAACCACGATATGACTTAAATTCAAAATTCCTTTAATAAGATATACAACGACGCGGCGGAAACGTAATGTATTGTGACGGGTTTGGTCTTCTTAGGACGAAAGTTTGAAAGTACATGTAATGTACATCATCTGACTGTCATATAATAAAATTTGTTGAAATTTTTGGTAAATGT
Organism: Pinctada imbricata; assembly: GCA_033119305.1. Lineage (NCBI taxonomy): Eukaryota > Metazoa > Mollusca > Bivalvia > Pterioida > Pteriidae > Pinctada > Pinctada imbricata. Next base: position 11,264,888 of record VSWD01000010.1, on the reverse strand, counting down.
GTTAGACATGCAATATCTTACAAATTCCAAATACATATCCTCTGAAGGTATAATATAAGATAAAACTTACATTTTTCGAGTTCCTTTGGAGGAATCATGAGAGTCTTGGGAATGGAGGGCGAGTCCCCGGGCCAATAAAGCGGGGTTGGTAGAGTGAACATAGGCGGGTACACATATGGCCAGTACCAATAGGGTAGGTTGACGAAAGAATTCGTTGCTTGGTAGGCTGCCATCATCTGGTAGGAGGCCGCGGAGGGCAGATATGTGTGAGTTGTTGCCGTTGCATATGTGACATTGACGTCATCTTGAGCTGCCGTATCATGGTGATAATATACCGTGAAGGTGACGTCCGTGTCGGTCAAGTCTATGTACACGGAGTCATGAAAGGGGTCGGGAGGAGGCTTGCCACCACGCCCTGCTATATCGATCTCCAGCAGTTGCCGTTGAGAATTGTGTCTCTGCTTGGATTCTTCAGAAATTTTGCTGTCTGTGCTTTCAGCACTTTGTGTTTCTTCTTCATTTTGGAATTCGTTCGCGCTTTCAGCAGTGTCGCCAAAAACCTCAGAGTCTTCGTAAACGTTCACCGATTCCTCATCATCGATTTCGGATTCTGATGGTCTTGTGTGATTTTCTTCCGTCGCCGTCGTTGTTCCGAGATTCGGATCAATGTTCGTGTTATCAACATGATAGTTCTGAAATCCGTAGTAACATTGTGCTGCCCAGAGTTCATTCAAACACTGAGGACACTCGGACGGTGGACAATCATAACGGATTAAAGGAGCCCCGGTTGTGAATTCAGCTAGTTTCTCGAGCTCTTCCGGTGACATTTCCGTTTCTGTTGCTTCCGGTTGGACCGACATAGAAGCATCGGAGTCGGAATGGGCCTCTGTACTAGATACCGTGGACCCATTGTCACTTTCAGAGTCCTCTTGTGAGGAGCATTTATCACTGTTGTTCAAGTCATTACAAATAATGTCAACATTCTCACATTCTACGATGCTGCGTTTACTGATTGGCTCGGAATATTCAGTGCTGTATGTAGAGTTATTCAAAACGTAATTTGCCACAAATTTAGAATTCATGGACTGAATGTTTTTACTCAAGTTCGAGCCACTGACTTTGTTTTCTTTTTTCTCTATAACTGAGATCAAGGCACTGAGATTTTTAACGTCCCTTTTTGTTCTGTTTCCCTTGTTACTTACTTTGTCGTCTGACGTTGAGCCGATCTCTGTCGTCTGCACAGTGTCGCCAGATGAAACATCCTTTGTTTTCGATTTTTGCACAGTCTCAATAAGACTGCGCTGCTTTTGTTTTAAAGCTGCCTTTAGGGTGTCTTTGAGCTGAATGACTATTGGTGTATTCGCCTTTGATGGTTTCGTCCTTGTGTTCTTTTGTCGCCACTTCCCATTTCTACCGTGCCTGACTTTCAAACATTTCTTGCACGAACTTGTAGGATTAAGTCTGAACATAGCATTTTGTGCTGTGGGTATGTCTTTAAAGTCCATATACCCGGCATTAGTCACACTTACTTCTTCTCTTTTCACCACCACACGTTCCTCACCATCAACCAACAATTCCATTGTTTATCACAAAGATATCTGATTGTTCACAAAGTTTAACTCTAAACACATCAAGTATTTATGATGTATATCCGAATCTATTACATCATATAACTGTCAATGAAAACCTCAGCGTATCCTGCTTACCGCTTAATAACGTACTGATACAAACTGCCTGTGATAAAGTGAAGACAATCCTCTCAAATTTAAATAAACAGGAAAATACTATACCTAAATAGTTCACACCTCACAAATATGTAGTATACACATCACATGTTAAACGTATCCTCAACAAAACAAAGCTCTAAACCTCGTGGTTCAAACATTTTGTACACCTATGACACAGCAACGAGCACTCCTTGTCCCCTTACTAATCATTGAGCGACTGTTAACTCGAGAGGGTGGTTGAATTGCCCCTATTTCCGTGATTACAGATCAACTATCGGTGTGCTAACTCATCTATAACCTGAATTGAAATGAGCTGTGATTGTCGTAACAAAGGCCTTATAGTAAAGACCAGACCACGTGGTATAATCTATGACAACAATAGACCGGAGTCAGCTTCCCAGGTACACAAAGAAAGCCGCCGGTGAAGGTATCAACCCGGGTACCCGGAGGGACAAATGTAAATATCACAATCAAGGCAATCAACTCATTCTTCTCGATTCTCCCTTGGCAATATTTTAGTACCTTTAACAAGGAATTATATCGTCATAGAAATAAATACTTCCTCACTAGACCTGCTGCAATTTCCTTTCCGCTGATCAATAGACGGCTAAAGTGGTTGAAAAATGGCGATGAACGACGCTACATCAAGGAGAAAGAAATCTCAAATATTCGGAAATTTTTATAATTATTTTGTCCGAGTTAACATCGCATCACAAGCGGAGGTGAACACCCAGCTATGACTATTTATCCTGTAGTTTTATAGTGTCCGATGTTGACCTAATATATCGGGTTTCTCATTAGCGTATAAAGACGAGGATGTGAATAGGCCCGTGGGGCTGTTAGATGGCTCATACCCTTATAACGATCGGAGTGTACGATACAGTTCACTTCCCCAGAACCAAGAAGGTCGCTAGATTATCCCCGATTGATATAGACGCCTTGTACGTTGTTATAATTTGCCTATGAATGCTGACCAGCCATGTATGCACTATAAACACAGTGCATAACGCTGCATAACAAACTGTGTCTTTGTAAAGAAGGGGGTTTAAAAAACCAACGGCTGAACGACTCTACACGCCGAAACTTGTCCCACTGTTTTAATTTGATACATTAACCGCTTTGCGTCGATCCATTCAGTGGTACACACGTGTCCCAATCTGCATTTATATATACATAAAGGGAGATTTGATTCCAAATATATATATGATCGTATACTCCCTACTCCACCACGTTGTACTTTGTCACTGATTCAAAGGTATAAAAGGCTGGCCCTGAGTATAGTACGCTAGTATTATCTTATCGACTTAACATACTTCTCCACTTGACCTTACCACGGTGTCATTCAGCAATTGGTGTTTACACGGTAAATAACACACCTTTTTGCCTTCCACAAAAATGTTTCCCCGAATGCTAGCTAAATTCAACAAATCTCTCGTCTATTATTACCACATCTATGACGCGACCTTTCATAATAGAAAGCCGCACACACAGTAGAGAGAGAGATTCTTTGATGATTTTGACCTGAGACTCCCGATCAATACCCGCTCCTGCTATGACCGTTTTCCAGCCTCCGATAAGCTGAATGAGGCTCCCAACCACCGTGTAACACTGTAACAACAAGGGGAACAGATGAACCGGTGATGTGTATACAAAATCCCTATGTCCTGATGGGTTAACAGCCTACATCCATACTGTACATATTTTATTAGATGCCTTCCCCGCTTGATAGCTCATTAGACATTGTCAAAACCAAGCGTAGACATAAACAAATTTCTCCTCTGTGTTGTGTATCGTCTATCGAAATTACGTGCATCAGGCTATATTTCTTACACTATTGTATTCTTATTACAAATATATATCACGATAAGTCCGAATCTGCATGGACCTGTACATAACATAAATATATGATTTATAGAGAGGACAATTCTCCTTTACAAATTAATTTAGGGAAATTTCGTGCGTGTACTCTTCGGGTTTTTTTTTTTTTTGCAATTAATCAAGTTTAAGTACATCTATAAATCGGTGAGGACAATGTCGGAACTAAGAATTCAAAAAAGGCCAGGGAGTATTGGATTTTCTTTGACGACCAGAATATAACGGCTGATAGATCTCTGTTGTGTTCATATCTGATACTGTAAAGGCCGAACGAAATACGCCTTATAAGGAGGGTGTGTCATGATGATTCTATGAAATGTCACAGTGCCAACAGAACGCCACAAAAACACAGAGAAATCTAATCTTCGTAGAAAGGAAGTATAAATGTTATCTAAAATATTGAAACTCCCACTCGCGACTTATAAAAAAATGCGAAATAAAATCTTTTAGTTTAATAGAGACTACATAGTGTACACGTGAACAAATTGACCAGACAAACGAACAAAAAGTCAACAGATTTGACCATAGAAAAGGACTGAGTGTCGACAGATATACGTATAGACAAATTGACCTGGCAAACGGAAAAAAATAACACAAACTGCTAAAGATTGCGAAGCGTCAGTTTTAGTTCATACATTATGTTTTTTTCTTCATCACTTGTTCATTAAAATCTTATTAATATTCAAAGTTCAAAGGCAGGGTCAAAGACCATGACCCATTGTCAATACTCCTAACAGTTTTCTCCCTTTCGTCTATAACACAAACTGTGTATATCGTATCTCAAAGTAAAAGGTCCAGGACAGATCCTATCATGGTATATCACCATGTGAAGTTACAAGTTGCTACCCCAAGCGGACTTGATCCTAACCGCTAAAACAAACTGTTGACACAGTCAGAATGACAGACAGACTTGGCATTTTCAGCGACCAGTTTTGTTTAATAATCAGAACCAAAATGTTTTACAAAGTGTATGTAGATACACCTGGACTAATTGGTATAAGGCAATGACGAGAAAATATCCCCTTGCAACTCTGTACAAACCTTCAACCAACGTTTCCAATGGGGAGAGGATGAATCCTATTGATTTTCAAGGTCAAAGGTCTAGGTCATTCCGTTGCGGAGGGGATATATCATCGCTGCCGTGCGTCCATGTGTGTAAGTGGGTGTGTCCGGATTCTTGTGAACAGCTTAGAAGACAAAGTATTGATCACAGAAACATTAAAAATATTCCCCATGGGGAATAAACCCTATTGATTTCAAGGTCAAGGGTCAAAGGTCAAGGTCACTGTGGACTTAGGCTTGAATAATTTTGCTCAGTGATATAGAAAAAGCAATTGCGAGGAAATGCTACGCTTGCATTGTCTTAATCAAATTACCATATTAGTTCCGATTTCATTTCCATAAGATTCAACGTGATATTCTGAAGAATCAAGATACATGTAGCTAGAATTTCTGCTAGCCTATGAACAGACACAAAAACATCTTAAAGGCTTTCTACTCTACCTTGATGAAAAAATAGGAAAAAAGTAGGAGTAGTCAATGAAACCAGACTTGTCAGAATGACAACATAGCTCGCCGGTGGCAACCATATGTAAATTGCAACAACAACAATAAAAAAGGTCTTATCACAAGGAATGCACATGTGAAATATCAAAGCCCTATCACTAACCATTCAAAAAATATGGCCAAGGTTAAAGTTTTTCAAAAGTAGGTCAATCATCTCCAAGGTCAAGGTCACAAGGTCAAAAATTTTGGTATCCATGGAAAGGTCTTGTCACAAGGAATACACATGTGAAATATCAAAGCCCTATCACTTACCATTCCAAAAATATGGCCAAGGTTAAAGTTTTTCAAAAGTAGGTCAATCTCCAAGGTCGAGGTCACAAGGTCAAAAATTTTGGTATCCATGGAAAGGTCTTGTCACAAGGAATACACATGTGAAATATCAAAGCCCTATCACTTACCATTCCAAAAATATGGCCAAGGTTAAAGTTTTTCAAAAGTAGGTCAATCTCCAAGGTCAAGGTCACAAGGTCAAAAATTTTGGTATCCATGGAAAGGTCTTGTCACAAGGAATACACATGTGAAATATCAAAGCCCTATCACTTACCATTCCAAAAATATGGCCAAGGTTAAAGTTTTTCAAAAGTAGGTCAATCTCCAAGGTCAAGGTCACAAGGTCAAAAATTTTGGTATCCATGGAAAGGTCTTGTCACAAGGAATACACATGTGAAATATCAAAGCCCTATCACTTACCATTCCAAAAATATGGCCAAGGTTAAAGTTTTTCAAAAGAAGGTCAATCTCCAAGGTCAAGGTCACAAGGTCAAAAATTTTGGTATCCATGGAAAGGTCTTGTCACAAGGAATGCACATGTGAAATATGAAAGCCCAATCTGTATTGGTTTAAAAGTTATAAGCAAGGTTAAAGTTTTTGTGCACGCGCACGCAGACGCAGACGCAGACGCAGACGCCAACGCCGACGCCGGGGGTATGACAATAGCTCTCCGGACATTCGTCCCGGCGAGCTAAAAAGTAGGGAAAAAATAGGAAAAAGAAGGAATTAATAGGGGAAAAGTTGGAAATTTTCGATCACTTTTAGCGACAATTTTCAGTAAGTATGACACACAAATCACAGTAAGCAATGATTGTAGACTGGTAATGTTCATCTTTGAGGAAATCACAGAGAAAAATAAAGGCAGATTGATTTTTCATGTAAAATGTACAGAATGGGCGAGCGAAGCGAGGCCGAAATTTTTCAGAAACTTTGAATCAGATGTCGATGACAAGTGAAGCGAGTAATTTTTAACTTTTGAGATGAAAAAGTAGGAATAGTAGGAGGTTTTGAAGAAATAGTAGGAAAAAATAGGATCAAAATAAATAAAACCTGTGTTTGTGAAACACGAATGCCCCCGGTGGCATCTTTGTTAGTATAATCTTCATTTTCTGTTAAGTATTTGAAAGGTCAAGGTCAAAAATTTTGGTATCAATGGAAAGGTCTTGTCACAAGGAATACACATGTGAAATATGAAAGCCTTATCACTTACCATTCAAAAGTTATGCCCAATGTTAAAGCTTTTGAAAAGTAGGTCAAGTTCAAAGGTCACAAGGTCAACAATTTTGGTATCAATAGAAAGGTCTTGTCACAAGAAATACACATGTGAAATATGAAAGCCCTGTCACTTACCATTTAAAAGTTATATCCAATGTTAAAGTTTTTGAAAAGTAGGTCAAAGGTCAAGGTCAAGGTCACGAGGTCAAAAATTTTGGTAGTAATGGAAAGGTCTTGTCACAAGGAATACACATGTGAAATATGAAAGCCCTATCACTTCCCATTCAAAAGTTATGCCCAATGTTAAAGTTTTTGAAAAGTAGGTCAAAGGTCAAGGTCAAGGTCACGAGGTCAAAAATTTTGGTAGCAATGGAAAGGTCTTGTCACAAGGAATACACATGTGAAATATGAAAGTCCTATCACTTCCCATTCAAAAGTTATGCCCAATGTTAAAGTTTTTGAAAAGTAGGTCAAAGGTCAAGGTCAAGGTCACGAGGTCAAAAATTTTGGTATCAGTGGAAAGGTCTTGTCACAAGGAATACACATGTGAAATATGAAAGCCCTATCACTTCCCATTCAAAAGTTATGTCCAATGTTAAAGTTTTTCGGACAAACAGACAGACAAACAGACAAACAGATAAACAGACAAACAGACGGACAGGCCAAAAACTATATGCCCCCGAATCTTTGATTCCGGGGGCATAAAAAGTAGGAAATAAAGCCTGTGTTTGTAAAACACGAATGCCCCCGGTGGCATTTTTGTTAGTATGAACACTATTTTCTGTTAAGTACACATATGTGAGGTCACTGGGTTAAAAGGTCAAAGGTCAAGGTCACGAGGTCAAAAAGTTTGGTATCAATGGAAAGGTCTTGTCACAAGGAATACAGATGTGAAATATAAAAGCCCTATCACTTCCCATTCAAAAGTTATGCCAAATATTAAAGTTTTTGAAAAGTAGGTCAAAGGTCAAGGTCAAGGTCATGAGGTCAAAAATTTTGGTATCAATGGAAAGGTCTTGTCACAAGGAATACACATGTGAAATATGAAAGCCCTATCACTTCCCATTCAAAAGTTATGCCCAACGTTAAAGTTTTTGAAAAGTAGGTCAAAGGTCAAGGTCAAGGTCACAAGGTCAAAAATTTTGGTATCAATGGAAAGGTCTTGTCACAAGGAATACACATGTGAAATATGAAAGCCCTATCACTTCCCATTCAAAAGTTATGCCAAATGTTAAAGTTTTTTAAAAGTAGGTCAAAGGTCAAGGTCACGAGGTAAAAAATTTTGGTATCAATTGAAAGATCTTGTCACAAGGAACACACATGTGAAATATGAAAGCCCTATCACTTCCCATATAAAAGTTATGCCCAATATTAAAGTTTTTGAAAAGTAGGTCAAAGGTCAAGGTCACAAGGTCAAAAATTTTGGTATCAATAGAAAGGTCTTGTCACAAGGAATACACATGTGAAATATGAAAGCCCTATCACTTCCCATTCAAAAGTTATGCCCAATGTTAAAGTTTTTGAAAAGTAGGTCAAAGGTCAAGGTCAAGATCACGAGGTAAAAAATTTTGGTATCAATTGAAAGATCTTGTCACAAGGAATACACATGTGAAATATGAAAGCCCTATCACTTCTCATTAAAAAGTTATGCCCAATGTTAAAGTTTTTGAAAAGTAGGTCAAAGGTCAAGGTCACGAGGTCAAAAATTTTGGTATCAATGGAAAGGTCATGTCACAAGGAATACACATGTGAAATATGAAAGCCCTATCACTTCCCATTCAAAAGTTATGCCCAATGTTAAAGTTTTTGAAAAGTAGGTCAAAGGTCAAAGTCAAGGTCACGAGGTCAAAAATTTTGGTATCAATGGAAAGGTCTTGTCACAAGGAATACACATGTGAAATATGAAAGCCCTATCACTTCCCATTCAAAAGTTATGCCCAATGTTAAAGTTTTTGAAAAGTAGGTCAAAGGTCAAGGTCAAGGTCACGAGGTCAAAAATTTTGGTATCAATGGAAAGGTCTTGTCACAAGGAATACACATGTGAAATATGAAAGCCCTATCACTTCCCATTCAAAAGTTATGTCCAATGTTAAAGTTTTTCGGACAAACAGACAAACAGACAAACAGATAAACAGACAAACAGACAAACAGACAAACAGATAAACAGACAAACAGACGGACAGGCCAAAAACTATATGCCCCCGAATCTTTGATTCCGGGGGCATAAAAAGTAGGAAATAGTAGGAACAGTAGAAAGCCTACTAGTACACATTCCATAAACACATGGGTCCTACAGACAGACACAGAGCCAACTTGACTATGAGTAACTGTATGTTGTCTACTGGTAAACGAACCATCGACAACCCTTTTACAGACACACAGCCAACTGTCTATGAGTCTCTATGGTTTTTATTTTTAGTATAATCAGCCAGAAACTGACCAAATCGACAAACGATCTACAGACAATTCTAGACAAGACACAAGGACAAACTGTTTTACTCTTTTGCATTAGATTGGTCCTCGAGAAATATATATATAATTTCATTGATTACAAACAAACATCCAAACAAACTGTGTTTACCAACACCTATCCAGCTTAACGACTAAAATGAATCTTATACATTGAGATCGCCGTAAATGATAAGGTTCAAGGGATTCCGGAGGATTCACCTCGGTCATTTCTTAAAGTACAAATTCCTGTATTCAATCATCCAATGATTAAGTTGATGGAATTGCACACGCAACGCTAATACGCACTCCATGTATCATTTGATCAGGCAGAGAATTACTGCCTGCTAATTCTATCATACTTAACTACAGGCTGGTAGATTGAATCCGTGAAAACATACTTCTCAAATGGCGTCGAACTTCATCAAATTTCAGCTAATATACTTTAAGGACACATTACAGAATCACGACAACAGACGATAGACAATGCATGTATCTCCCTTAATCACGTAAATGTCAACCAAAAACTTCAGTATACATCCTTTTTGTATACTGGATCCCCCCCTCCTACCCATCCTTTTTAATGACTAAAAGTGTACTGTATTTAAGGTCAAAGACAAAATTCGCTAGGTGAGTCAAAACACTCACATGCTAACTCACAAAGTAATGGTAAATGTTGGAAATCCCAACATTGTTCAAATCGATATATGTCATTGACCATAAAGAAAGTTTATCATTATAAAGCTTTAAAAAAGAAATTTACAGCGTCTAAAGTCAATGTCAAAGGTCAAAGTAAAACTTTGTATCAATGGTCCGATCTGTCAAATACACAACCATATCATTCACCATTCAAAGGTATGCACAAAATATTTGGACAGTCAAACTTACAAACAGGCGGACAGACATATACCTGATGATGATCTAAGATACGAGGCCATTAAACAATTGCCGGTGAAATGAAGTATTGTAACATAATACTAAATGACCATCAGAAACACAGCTTTGCATTTAAATTTCAGCACAAGTGACATTGTTTTTTGAAAACATGAATTTGAGTCAATATGATGAGTTTTGGACATCATAATCAGTGACTATCCTTATAGTGTGTTCACATCCCATACAATTTGATCGGATACCGGTATACGTCAGGACTAATAAGTGACTTGTGTATTTTTAGCATGTGCCATTAAGAAAGTTTAGGGTCTGGGTAGTGTCATGAACACGGATCAAAACAGCCCAGACACCACCTTCATGCCACCTAGGGTAGATCTTCAAAATTACTTAGTGGTTTTGACATTTTTCTCTTTACATGTTATACCAATGAAATGTTTGACACTTCACCCACTGTTCAATGGAAACGTAGCTCTACATACTATCAAAATTTATTTTGTCTACATTAACACGCACACGCTTTGTTTTGACATGCCTCGCACTGTCCAGAAACGATGGATCCTTTATCATTAAACAAGTTAAAAGTCATGTTTGTAAAACATTAATGCCCCCCTACCCCTTCTGTGATTAAAGTCCGTCACAACTTTATACTTGATTTTCATTTGATGTGTCTGTACACAAAATTTCATTTCAATATGTGAATCCACTCCAGAGGTATTGAACGGAAACTGATGTCGTGGACCGACCGACGGACCGATATACAGAAAGTCAGACAGCGGCAAAGCAATATGTCCCCTCTTCTTCAAAGGGGGCATAAAAATTTTTGATTGAACCCAAATATGAACTTGACCTAGATTTTTATTTGATGTGTCTGAAAACAAAATTTCATTTCAATATGTAACTCCACTCAAGAGATATTGAACGGAAACCCTGAAATTTTGGTATTTTTCGAAGTGCAAGGGGCATAACTCTGTCAAAATTTTGTTCATCGGACCTAAATATGAACTTGACCTAGTAGATTTTCATTTGATGTGTCTGTATGCAAAATTTCATTTCAATATGTAACTCCACTCAAGAGATATTGAACAGAAACCCTGAAGTTTTGGTATTTTTCACATGGCAAGGGTCATAACTCTGTCCAAATTTTTTTGATCGGACCTAAATATGAACTTGACCTAGATTTTCATATGATGTGTCTGTATACAAAATTTCATTTCTATATGTAACTCCACTCAAGAGATATTGAACGGAAACCCTGAAATTTTGGTATTTTTCGAAGTGCAAGGGGCATTACTCTGTCAAAATTTTGTTGATTGGACCAAAATAAGAACTTGACCTAGATTGTCATTTGATGTATCCGTATACAAAATTTCATTTCAATATGTAACTCCACTCCAGAGATATTGAACGGAAACCCTGAAATTTTGGGGTTTTTTTCGAAGTGCAAGGGGCAAAACTCTATCAAAATTTTGTTGATCGGACCCAAATATACACTTGACCTAGATTTTCATTTGATGTGTCTGTATGCAAAATTTCATTTCAATATGTAGCTCCACTCAAGAGATATTGAACAGAAACCCTGAAATTTTGGTATTTTTCGAAGTGCAGGGGGCATAACTCTGTCAAATTTTTTTCGATCGGACTTTAATACGAACTTGACCTGGATTTTCATTTGATGTGTCTGTATACAAAATTTCATTTCAATATGTAACTCCATTCAAGAGATATTGAACGGAAACCCTGAAATTTTGGTATTTTTTTAAATGCAAGGGGCATAACTCTGTCAAAATTTTTTTGATCGGACACAAATATTAACTTGACCTAGATTTTTGTTTGATGTGTCTGTATACAAAATTTCATTTCAATATGTAACTCCACTCAAGAGATATTGAACGGAAACCCTAAACTTTTGGTATTTTTCAAAATGCAAGGGGCATAACTCTGTCAAAATTTTGTTGATCGGACCCAAATATACACTTGACCTAGATTTTCATTTGATGTGTCTGTATACAAAATTTCATTTCAATATGTAACTCCACTCAAGAGATCTTGAACAGAAACCCTGAAATTTTGGTATTTTTCGAAGTGCAGGGGGCATAACTCTGTCAAATTTTTTTTCGATCGGACCCTAATACAAACTTGACCTGGATTTTCATTTGATGTGTCTGTATACAAAATTTCATTTCAATATGTAACTCCATTCAAGAGATATTGAACGGAAACCCTGAAATTTTGGTATTTTTCGAAATGCAAGGGGCATAACTCTGTCAAAATTTTTTTGATCGGACCCAAATATGAACTTGACCTAAATTTTTGTTTGATGTGTAGGTATACAAAATTTCATTTCAATATGTGAATCCATTCCAGAGATATTGAACGGAAACCCTGAAATTTTGGTATTTTTCAAAATGCAAGGGGCATAACTCTGTCAAAATTTTTTTGATCGGACCCAAAAATGAACTTGACCTAGATTTTTGTTTGATGTGTCTGTATACAAAATTTCATTTCAATATGTGAATCCATTCCAGAGATATTGAACGGAAACTGATGTCGCGGACCGACCGACATACCGACAGACCGACCGACAGCGGCAAACCTATATCTCCCCTCTTCTTCGAAGGGGGGCATAATTACAGAATACAGTGCATCCATCCTAAAACTTTTTAGGTGATTTCGTACAGAGAACGATTTATTTCTATCGACAAAAAATCAAAAGCACACACTTATACAAAATACCCATATTAAACATAGTGTAATCAAAGAATACGAAGCTCACCTCGCGGCAGCAAAGTTCAACTTAAACATATCTCTAAGTACATGTATATTAAGAAAATCACTCAAGTGGAAAAAAGTAGGTCAAGGTCATTTCATGAAAGTTTGATCAAAGATACATCCAATATGCAAATTTGGTACATGTAGCACTTATACTTTGCTCAATATTGGCCTTTAAAGGCAAAATCACTCAAGCGAGAAAAGTAGGTCAAGGTCATTTTATGAAAGTTTGATCAAAGATACATCCAATATGCAAGTTTGGTACATGTAGCACTTATACTTTGCTCAATATTGTCCTTTAAAGGCAAAATCACTCAAGTGGAAAAAGTAGGTCAAGGTCATTTTATGAAAGTTTGATCAAAGATACATCCAATATGCAAGTTTGGTACATGTAACACTTATACTTTGCTCAATATTGTCCTTTAAAGGCAAAATCACTCAAGTGGAAAAGTAGGTCAAGGTCATTTTATGAAAGTTTGATCAAAGATACATCCAATATGCAAGTTTGGTACATGTAGCACTTATACTTTGCTCAATATTGGCCTTATAAGGCAAAATCACTCAAGCGGAAAAAGAAGGTCAGATGCTGCATCCGATGCATGGGTTCACCTCAGTATCCCAAGATGAATCACATGTGCAAGTTTGGTTACTGTAGCATCAGTACTTTGTCAGATACTGAACTACCCCAAAAACTTTAACCAGACAATGACAAAGTCAATCAACCGGAAAATGTAGGTCAGATGATGCATCCGATGCATGGATTCACCTCAGCATCCCAAGATGAATCACTTGTGCAAGTTTGGTTACTGTAGCATCAGTACTTTGTCAGATACTGAACTACCCCAAAAACTTTAACCAGACAATGACAAAGTCAATCAACCGGAAAATGTAGGTCAGATGCTGCATCCGATGCATGGGTTCACCTCAGCATCCCAAGATGAATCACTTGTGCAAGTTTGGTTACTGTAGCATCAGTACTTTGTCAGATACTGAACTACCCCAAAAACTTTAACCAGACATCGACAAAGTCATTCAACCGGAAAATGTAGGTCAGATGCTGCATCCGATGCATGGGTTCACCTCAGCATCCCAAGATGAATCACTTGTGCAAGTTTGGTTACTGTAGCATCAGTACTTTGTCAGATACTGAGTTACCCCAAAAACTTTAACCGGACGAGGACGCGGACGGGGACGCGGACGCCGGGGTTATAGCATAAGCTCATCTCAACTTCGTCGAGGTGAGCTAAAAATTAAACTACATGTATTTATTATAATTTGGGAGGACTGACCTCAGAGACAATTACAGACAGACGAGCAATCACATGAGTTCGACAGGTCTTTCACCCTAAGATCTAAAACAGGAAAGTCAAGATCCACCATCTGCTAAACGGCATCATATTCTCAAATATAAATACATGTACACGTAAATCAAATCTATTCAAACCTTTCCCGCCAACTGATTGATTTTATTTTTTGCTCTTATTACTCAATACTGGTTTCATTTACATGCGTTTGCTATAACAAAGGCACAAGCTGTTCATATATTGTCATTGTTATGTAATTCAATCAATATTAAGTCATTGTTTTATGAATAAGTTACTGTGCCTCGATGTAATTTTCTTTGCCCCATATACTAGAACCCCATGGTTGATGGTAGGTATTCGAAGCATGTATACAATGTTATTTTTTCGTTCGTCCTACATATCGACAGTATTTATTTTCGTCATGTGGATGTTTTGGGATGCCTTTCTTTTTTTTCCCGCGTTACCTCGATGTACGGGGGCTGTCCTAGGACTAGTTAGTGGGAGGGTCATGTGGATGTTTTGGGGTGCCTTTCTTTTTTTTTCCGCGTTACCTCGATGTACGGGGGCTGTCCTAGGACTAGTTGGTGGGAGGGTCATGTGGATGTTTCAGGATCTCTTTCTTTTCTCTTTCGCATTACCTCGATGTACGGGGGCTGTCCTAGGACTAGTTGGTGGGAGGGCCATGTGGTTGTTTCAGGATCCCTTTCTTTTCACTTTCGCATTACCTCGGTGTAAGGGGGCTGTCCTAGGACTCGTTGGTGGGAGGGTCATGTGGATGTTTCAGGATCCCTTTCTTTTCTCTTTCGCATTACCTCGGTGTAAGAGGACTGTCCTAGGACTAGTTAGTGGGAGGGTCATGTGGATGTTTCAGGATCTCTTTCTTTTCTCTTTCGCGTTACCTCGATGTACGGGGGCTGTCCTAGGACTCGTTGGTGGGAGGGTCATGTGGATGTTTCAGGATCCCTTTCTTTTCTCTTTCGCATTACCTCGGTGTAAGGGGGCTGTCCTAGGACTAGTTGGTGGGAGGGTCATGTGGATGTTTCAGGATCCCTTTCTTTTCTCTTTCGCATAACCTCGGTGTAAGAGGACTGTCCTAGGACCAGTTAGTGGGAGGGTCATGTGGATGTTTCAGGATCTCTTTCTTTTCTCTTTCGCGTTACCTCGATGTACGGGGGCTGTCCTAGGACTCGTTGGTGGGAGGGTCATGTGGATGTTTCAGGATCCCTTTCTTTTCTCTTTCGCATTACCTCGATGTAAGGGGGCTGTCCTAGGACTCGTTGGTGGGAGGGTCATGTGGATGTTTCAGGATCCCTTTCTTTTCTCTTTCGCATTACCTCGATGTAAGGGGGCTGTCCTAGGACTAGTTGGTGGGAGGGTCATGTGGATGTTTCAGGATCCCTTTCTTTTCTTTTTCGCATTACCTCGGTGTAAGGGGGCTGTCCTAGGACTCGTTGGTGGGAGGGTCATGTGGATGTTTCAGGATCCCTTTCTTTTCTCTTTCGCATTACCTCGGTGTAAGAGGACTCTCCTAGGACTAGTTAGTGGGAGGGTCATGTGGATTTTTCAGGATCTCTTTCTTTTCTCTTTCGCGTTACCTCGATGTACGGGAGCTGTCCTAGGACTAGTTTGTTGGAGGGTCATGTAGATGTTTCAGGATCCCTTTCTTTACTCTTCCTCATTACCTCGGTGTAAGGGGGCTGTCCTAGGACTAGTTAGTGGGAGGGTCATGTGGTTGTTTCAGGATCCCTCCTTTCTCTTTCGCGTTACCTCGGTGTAAGGGGGCTGTCCTAGGACTGGTTAGTGGGAGGGTCATGTGGATATTTTGTAATCCCTTTTCTTCTCTTTCACGTTACCTCGGTGTAAGGGGGCTGTCCTGGGACTAGTTAGTGGGAGGGTCATGTGGTTGTTTCACTTCAGGATCCCTCTCTTTTCTCTTTCCCGTTACTTCGGTGTAAGGGGGCTGTCCTAGGACTTGTTAGTGGGAGGGTCATGTGGATATTTTGTAATCCCTTTTCTTCTCTTTCGCGTTACCTCGGTGTAAGGGGGTTGTCCTTGGACTAGTTAGTGGGAGGGTCATGTGGATGTTTCAGGATCCCTTTCTTTCTCTTCCGCATTACCTCGGTGTAAGGGGGCTGTCCTAGGACTAGTTGGTAAGAGGGTCATGTGGTTGTTTCAGGATCCCTCTCATTTCTCTTTCGCGTTACCTCGGTGTAAGGGGGCTGTCCTAGGACTGGTTAGTGGGAGGGTCATATGGATATTTTGTAATCCCTTTTCTTCTCTTTCACGTTACCTCGGTGTAAGGGGGCTGTCCTGGGACTGGTTAGTGGGAGGGTCATGTGGTTGTTTCACTTCAGGATCCCTCTCTTTTCTCTTTCCCGTTACTTCGGTGTAAGGGGGCTGTCCTAGGACTTGTTAGTGGGAGGGTCATGTGGATATTTTGTAATCCCTTTTCTTCTCTTTCGCGTTACCTCGGTGTAAGGGGGTTGTCCTTGGACTAGTTAGTGGGAGGGTCATGTGGATGTTTCAGGATCTCTTTCTTTTCTCTTTCGCGTTACCTCGATGTACGGGGGCTGTCCTAGGACTAGTTAGTGGGAGGGTCATGTGGATGTTTTGTAATCCCTTTTCTTCTCTTTCACGTTACCTCGCTGTAAGGGGACTGTCCTGGGACTAGTTAGTGGGAGGGTCATGTGGTTGTTTCAGGATCCCTCTCTTTTCTTTTTCGCGTTACCTCGATGTAAAGGGCTGTTCTAGGACTAGTTAGTGGGAGGTAATCCAGAAACCTTTTCTTCAACCCGAACGATGTAAGATGCAGTTGGAAAAGTATTTCAGAAAAGTATGCTTGTGTGTACAATACCGTTGGTATATATATGGTATATATATATTAAAACTAGATCTAGGCTAATATATATTGGGAATAACTTTACGTCGAACGTTTATGTTGCTGTTGGCAACATCTATTGAACGTAACATTTTCCAAAAGATGTCAGATCAATGTCAAGGTTACCAACGAGGGATCTGGCAATGATAGGCAACTCTGTATTATTATACCGGTAATTCGTTTACTCTCCCCTATCTGTTTCTATTTTCATTTTGATTGTTTGTTGGGGCTATTTTATTTCGTCCTGATGCTATCTTTCCATTTTCGGACAGAATGTGTGACTCAGACTGTATGATATTATCATGTTACGAAGATGAAGTGTAGGATATTAGAGTTTATGTCCCCTTTGTGGAACAAACATACCCTATAAACCACCAAGGACATGTGTACTGAGGACATTTACCAAGAAGTTTGTTATAAAAAACCTGTCATATCGATCTCTTGTATGGTAAAAGATAGAAATTCTGTAAACTTGACAGATGGCAGCAATGTATAAAACAGTAACTTAATAAAATAAAGATTATACAACTCCAACCAAGAAAATCAACTCTTCGTCTTGTATTCAATTTTTTTTTAAAAATCCATCCCTGTGAGACCCACACTATTTTCAATTTGGCATCATCATTTCCACATAATTCAGTTGAGGCTTGATTAATTTCTATCCATTCATTGTGACATACTCCCATTTTGGAGTGTAAACGGTATATCAAATGGATGGATTATTATTTTAGAGAAAGGTACCCGTTTGATGATATGATACACAGACGTACGGACAAAGCGGGGGGGATAGTTGACAGTTACATACTCATCAACAAAACAAAAGGAGACAGCACATGGTCAGTTACCCATATAGGACAATGTTTTGACTAATAGTAGGTCATTCTCCGAATAAATACATACTGGACCGATACCTAATTCCGGACAATCTGATAAGGCCTAACTCAGTCATCATCACACGTAGGCCTATACGTCTACAACATGCCTTAAAGCAACAAACAGATGTATAATAGCTTATATGGGATACTGATATGATGGACTTGTAATGAATAAATTCAAATATGAGGTGAATGCTCCCAGGGCCCTTTGTGGTTATTGCCCTTTGATATTTATCTTTTTTCGTCATACTTATCTCAGTCTAACAGCCCGCCTTTTATAACACATTGTGTATCGTTAGGTTAGGAAACCTTTTAGTGAACTTCAATATGATTTAATCATATATAAAAGTAAGTTAGAGTGTTGCAAGAGGTCGTCTGTTTTAATAAGAGATATTCAAAGAAAGACATCCATATGTAGTGAGGAGGAAGCTACAGGGGCGTGAAGCTTCTCCCAACGCTTGAGATAGATAGCTTTCTTTTTAAAGGTTACATACATAAATCACTCAAAATTACTCTACCACGATGGAATCACTGTCAGTACCTTCCCCATCTCTCCCCGAATAATTTAATACATGTATATACTTTCATTACTCCGTTATAAAGTGCTGGAGTTTGGTAGCCATCTCAGGCAAGATGCAGTTGTGAAACCATCTTGGATGTTATAAGAGATACTAGAATTGAATCTGACAAGAATATCACTTTCAAGGTCAAGGTGATGAGGTCAATTTTTGATACTACCGAGAAAGGTCTGGCTAATGTGAAATACACAGGCCTATCACTTACCAACTAAAAGATGAGCCCAACGTTAGTTGTAAAATTCAGAGGTCAAGGTCACCAACTTTGGAACGAATGGAAGATGTTAGCACCCTTAAACTTTGTCTAAAGCACTGGTAGTTTAATAGGAACAGATAGATAAATGAGCATCAACAGGTCAAAGAGCATTTGCCCATTAAATAAATATTGTTGAACAATAGAGGAGGTTATGTTTTCATGAATATATAAATATATATATGTAAAAGTAATGTATATTTCGAAAAGTAAAAGTACATTAAGTTACTTGTCCACCTTGATACAGTCTCAGTATTGTCACCCATATAAATATACAGTATTGAAAACAAGATTCCTGGAACGACTTGATAATCCAACAAAGAAACAGGAGAAGTCATCAACAGCATAAAACCCTGGTCTTTGTCAGGTAACCTGAACTACCTCTCATCGTTCTCATCCTATCAAATCTATCATGTTTTACTTTCCTGTCTAATTGATTTGTCTGAAACTTAAGATCCTCAGTGCAAAAACTGATGGTTGGAAAATGTTGCATGCTAACACTGAATATGACCCAGTCCCTTAACAAAGTTATACATAGTCTGTGAAAACAATGTGAGGTTAATAAACGTGTACATACTAGGTATAGATTCACTGACATTTAAAGCCATTTCATACATAAACATTTGTTTCAATTCCCTCAATTTCACACAAAAGGTGACATAGGAATTAAAATCAAGAGGCCCAAAAGGGCCTATATAAGGCTCATATAAATGCCCTGTTATTTGTTATACGATGCTTTTATGTTATTTGTTGCCCATTATGATGAAGCAAGAATGCTATTGAAGCTTTTATCTCGTAGCAAGAATGCTATTGAAGATTTTATTCATTATGGGATAATACTGAAAATGCTACCAATGACATAAGGTCCATCATCTACTAAAGGATGATAAACAGCCTTTGCCTTACTTTTATTGATCTATGACCTCTTGAGTTTAACGTCCCTATGCTTCTCAAATAATATTTTGTTGAAAGATTTTGTCGACTTGACGATAATTTTTTTTGTAGGACTCCTGCAAATTTGGTACAAGGCCCTTTAATAATAGTGAAAGCATGATTAGCTGACAGACGGACAGACAAG
Organism: Pinctada imbricata; assembly: GCA_033119305.1. Lineage (NCBI taxonomy): Eukaryota > Metazoa > Mollusca > Bivalvia > Pterioida > Pteriidae > Pinctada > Pinctada imbricata. The sequence continues at coordinate 11,245,161 of VSWD01000010.1, read as the reverse complement.
CAGAATTGTCTTTCATAAAAGTATGATGCAGTTGAATAACTCATTAGCAAATCACTGACTACATTGTACTATAACAAATTTGTCGTCATTTGTATGGACCCACATCTTATATACATGTAGATCCTAAAATCTTAATTCATACGAACTGATTTACATACCGGTAATATATACAATGTATACGTCTCAATATAATATTCAACATATTTAATGTCCTCTTGTATCCCATGACATATCATGCATCCATATGCAAATGAAGGTTTGTGAAGTAAAGGGTCATTTACATAAGACCGATCATAATAATTACAATGAATTAGAAACATAATTTTTACTTAATGTGCCACATTTAGACATGAGGATATCATGGGTCAATACTTTCATAAACTGGTCCTTAAAATTGGATGATCTACACTCATTACTTACTCCATTTTTCAAAGAGTATGAAAACAACATAAATGGCATGTGACAACAAAGAGTTACCAGTCTAGTCATGTAAAACTTTTAACATACACTGCCATCCATAAATAAGTATACAAACAAGGAAATCATTCTAAATTCTTTGTATAAGTTTATCCTAATTTTCCATTCTGAACTTGAAACATTCATAAATATTGGCGTCTTAAAATTCAAAATTATGAATTGTGATTTGAAAATGTAAATAGAAACTTTTTTCGTCAGCACAATTTTTTTTCAAAAATCGGCCTTTTTTTATAAAAAAAAGAAAGAAAATTCAAAAATGTCAATATTTGGGTCAAGTTTGTTACACATAATTTCTATAAGGTTCATCTTCAGAATGATACAGCAATGGATTTGAAACTGTCCATTTTCTAACAGCAACATGACCAGCAATAGTGTATACTAATTTATGGATGGCAGTGTACTTAGTCTTCAGTATGTTACTCTATTCCATTGCTCAAAGTTTTCGTATTCAAATAATACAATGTACCTAGAAAAGGGTCAGGTTAAGGCCAATTACACAAGCATATTATATTAAGTTTGTTTTTACGTCAACCACTTGTTACAAAATCCTAAGGCTGTTGATGTTCGAAGTAAAAACGTAATGCTTATCAGATTTAGCTGATGCCACATCATAATCTTCACAGAATGACAGACATTTTATGCATACTTCTCATCAAATTCATCCTGTGCAAAATGACAATCTGTAAAAATTCAGCCAGGTGATCAACCTCTCAAACTCTGAAATAAAACTCTCCCCTCCCAACATAAAGTGTTGATGTATGTCTTGTAAAATGGTACAAGACTTATCACAAAATCTCAAGACAGGGATTGATGCTCCAAGTAAAACACTAATGCTTAGCAGTTGGCACATTATTCTTTGCATAATGACAGTATAATCTCCTAAGTTCTACCAAAGTCATCCTGTGCAAGATGACGAATTATCTGCAAAAAATCAACTCTGAAATAAAACCTCCCCCTCCTACCTTAAAGTGTTGTTGTGTGTCTTGTAAAATGGTATAAAAACAAAGGTAAAGTTACTCACACTGGTCTCCTGTGGCTGTAAGGAAAGGGAAAGGAAAAGGCTATACATGATGGAGCAAATCACACTTCTTATATCTAATCATAAATATCACTTTTACATTCATTCAAAAAAATCTTTATAAAATATTGGTAAGTATGAATTAATTCATGTGAAACCTAAAATGCAATTTCATTTGTTGCTTGACTTTTAACAAACCATGGACAGTGTCACACCCTTAGCTTTGGTGTCACATTAAAACTGAATTTGCAATCACTTTACATTCTATAATTTCAAACAGAAATTGCCAACACCCCTTTACTAAATATATGTACTCCTATAAAAATTTATTTTTCATGTATTTCAGAAGCAGGTCTGGTGTTGCCTGGTTGAAGAGTTATGTGCTGACCATGCATAAATTTTCCTTCTTTGATTTAATGTTTCTATGAAAGTATCTAAGTTTTTTTTTTTTTTATAAAATTGTAATAGAATATACTGTTTAGGAAAAGGTATGTAACCTGTTGCATGCTTCATCCCAGATACAAAATGTTTGTGACCCTTCTACATTTACAATTACTATCAGCGTTACATCTGATGCATTAAACACTGCATTACAAGATGTTGTTTCTCTAGCATGTTTGGTAAAATGGAAGCATCATCAGTTTGTCAAATGCTTCTATTTACTCTCAATGGAGACAGCAAGCAGACAGCCTTAGACTCCACGCTTAGACTTGAGGACCAGATAGGTATTTGCACCAATCAGGTACAGAGCAATACCACAAACCCCTACCAACCCAAACATTATCCTCCCCTACCAACCCAAACATTATCCTCACTAAGTGATTTTTGAAGCATTTTGCTCATCTATACAAGTCTAGAAGCCTGATTTGGAGATTTTGATTGTTATGACATATTCATCTTTTCTTGCATTATACATGTACTCTAAATGACCTTTATTTCTCTTAGTGGCATGGAAGATAGATGTAATGTGAAAGGTCAAGGTTTAATAATAAACCTTCTTGAAATGTCCCATATGTAGTATATTAGATTTTCTACCTTCAAGCTCAAAACCTACAGCCAATGCTAATCCGTTTCACATCAAGAAAGGCCAAAAATCCAAATGTTACTACATTGTTCACATTGATTTTACAACCATCCAGCTTTTAGGCATGACATAGAAATATTGATATATTATGAGAAAAATTATTTGTTGTCTGTCTGTTACACTTTCTCTTTAATAAAAGAACAATAACATAGGTGTTTTAAAACCTTCTAGATATAGAAATTATAATATATTCACAATGCGTGACACTAAAATTTTTAAAATAAAATCTATAGCAGAATGTAGGTATTTTCACAAAGTTGAAGGTGTTATCTGATGTGAAGTATCATAGTTTTAACAGCTTAATTAGAAAATTTTATTACTTAATTTGCAAAATAACCCGACATTGTTTCAACTATTTGGGTGTAACTTTGTTCAATTCTTCAGACTTTTGTCAAAAAAAATTATTTATGGAGGTAATGCCAGGTATGCCTTACTGAAGTATTTTATTAAAAAATTAATCACTTTAAATATTTAATTCAACTTAAGTAAGAAGTGTGATTTTGCATGAAAATCATATATGCACATTAGACTTAATAAAATTTAAATGAAACTAGCTTAGCGTAATGATAACAATCTTACATGATTACAAAGCATAATGAATGAATGCATACATTTATTTTTGAATAAAAACATGCAAGTACTATATTGATGAATAATTATAGCATTTTAATGTATCAAATAAAAAGTCAATAAAAAATAATATTCTTCAAGATTGTGTTTTCTTATTAAGAACAAAGCAACTGTGTAACATGATTTATAAATATCTATATTGTTTCAAACAATAAATGCAAACAAAGTTAATCTTCGCAAAAGTCTTCAACAAAATTGATGAACAGCAGAAAGAATACCTTCCAAAAACAACATGCATTGTCTGCTGACACGTGTAAACTTAAAGGTACAATAGACAAACTTATTTGGTTTTAAGTTTTTTTTTTACTTTTGTCTGTGCAGACAATACACATACGTCTTGGTTGTACTTTTTCATGGTAACTCACCTGCCAAGTTGTCGAGCATAAAGCTAAGTAGCTTCTGTGTGCCATTTTGAGAATTGTATATGCTTAAGACTTCTGGTGACAATGGGTTACCCTTCAGACCTGTTAATGAAATAGAGCATCTATTTCAGTATAGAAACGTTACAGTATGAATTCAGTGTCTTGTGCAATACCAACTAACCAAAAGCCAATCAAAAATTCAGTCTTAAGATTGTATGGTTACATGAATCAAGAAGTGATACAATACACAACTGGATTAAAATTTTCCATAAAGAACATGAATCCATCTAATGCTGCATTAATTAACTAATTTTGAGGAATTCCATTTATTTCTTTGATTTCTATGATTCACACTTACAAGAATTGTAATCAGGATTTTTTTACCCTGCTCATATTTTCAAACTACTGAGCACATTTCTCCTTTCAATTTGTAGGTATACATCTTAAACTCGTACCTTTTGATATGCCACAAAAAAAAATCACTTTTATTCATTATGGTTATGAAGAAGAGCAAACAAAATCTTTTTCTCTCAGCTCATTTTTCCCAAAAGGCTACAACCAAGTGTTTAGACCATCGTGCAAGATTTTGTTCATGTCATACCATCTCACATGCCACCCAAAATCTTTGGTATCATGGATATGAGGTAAAAGCGAGATGAAGCTCGGGGCCCAAGTGGGTCTATATTGCTAACCTGAACACCATAATATTTGATCATGTTGATATACCATTTGAGCTTTACACAAAATCAACTTTGGAATAACTTTAAAGATAAAAATCTGTGCAGCTGTTGCTAAGAAGTACTTAAAAATTTGTCGATCAGATCTGTTTCAGGAGAACATATACACATATGTATCAATTTTCAAACAGAGGAGTCACAAGTGTATTCTTTATAACCCTTGCTTTTACTTTTTTGTTCCATATCTAAATGAGCACAATATACATTTTCAATAAAGCACAATGGTATCTGAACATTTCTATCCTTAAAAAGAAAGATTATTAAGTATACTTGTATTATTTGTAAATTGTAGTTGCAATCATAAAGAAATGGACATAAATATTAAAACCAACCTATGTCTATAAATTACGAAAGGAAATGAACCCTCCCCCTCTCAATTGTTCTATGATTTTTTAAACGCTTCAAACAATCTAAAATAATATCCTATTGTTTCATATAATGAACTGCACTAGATAACACAGGGGTTCCCTGCAAAAACAAGATGATTAAATATGTCGAAAATTGATCTGATTTGAATTAAACATTAAAGATTTTATTTTAAATTTCAGTGTAAATGACATAACTTATCCTAGATGTCAATACATGCAGCTAAAGCATATGATGAGCATATTGTTACACCTGCATTCATATCAATCATAATAGACAACTAGGACGCCCATTTCCTTTTCAAATTACAAATGATTCTTCACACTCAAATAACTTTACCCCTATAAACGAAAATAACTTGACCCCAATAAAATTCAATTAGGACATCTTATGTCATTTAGGTTTAAGCCTCAGAGGGCCATAAAAAATAACTAAACCATATACAGTATCTGGCCATTGAAAAGTACGCACTTTACGTACGCGACGTCATTGAACATATACAATGTGATGCATAAATTATAAAAAAAAAAAGAGACAATGCAAGACGAATTTTGTCTTTTAGAAATTTAATACTGGGTTATATATCCTTTAGATTTAATGACAGCTTCAATTCTCCTGGGAATAGATTGATATAAACAAATAATGTCCTCTGAATTAATGTCTTCCCAGATTTCCTTTACGACTCTGATGAGGTCCGCTCTGTTTCTGATGACCTCTAGTCTACGCTCAAGACGAATTTTTATCATTCGCCACACATTTTCAATAATGTTGATGTCTGGACTCTGACTAGGCCAAGTTAGAGTTTCAATTGACTGTTGCGTTTTCCAGGCTGTGGTCATTGCAGATCGATGTATGGGGCAGTTGTCTTCCTGGAGGATCCATGGTTTATTTAAAAAGTTCTTTGTAATAACTGGCCATAAATTTGTATCCAGTACACTTATATACTTTGCGGAGTTTATATTCCCGTCAACTTCTGTTATTGTACCAACTCCATCAATACACAAACAGCCCCAAAACATCGCTGATATCCCAGCTCGTGGCGAACGCGCATCTTCAACACCGAGGCAGTCACGATTAAATTTCTCATCGGACTTTCTCCAAACATAAATCTTTCTGTCTGTACCCAAGACTACCTTCATTTCATCACTAAATATTATCTTACACCAATCTGTCTCAACAGTCCATCTTCTCTTACCCCTGCACCAGTCAACCCTCGCTTTTCTGTTTTTCTCGCCGATAGTGATCTTCTTTGTAACAGCACATCGCTTATATCCTAAATCATAGAGTCTTCTTCTAACAGTCCTTGTAGATAATTGTTTTGGAGCCCTTTGATTGTATTCTGTCATAATGTCCACCAAGCTCTGTCGTCTGTTACTTTTTACTAGCCTTGCAAGCACTCTATCATCTCGGTCAGTAGAAAATCTTTTTCGGCCCGATCTCCCTGTATTTTCATCATTGTTATTCGCCCGATTTCTTTTTAAGAATTTCTGTATAGTATTTGCACTTATTTGCATGGATTCTCCAATTTTCCTGCTACTCATACCACTTTCACTCATTTTCATAATAGTTTCTTTTTGTGGTGTAGTCAAATCACGGCCTCTCGGCGCCATCTTTGGAAACGACTAAACAATGTCTAAAAATAGCCAAGATGCTGGATTGCTTCATAGCATTACAAAGTATCAAAGCTAGGCAACTCAAATTTTCGAAAATAATTTTAATGCCTTCTTTATCAATACGAAATAATTGATTTTTGTGAAGAGAACTGTTACAAGTTTAAAAGAACGTCATGACGTTGCGTACTTTTCAATGACCAGATACTGTAGGTTTATTAATACTTTGACTACACTCAAACCACACTGAAAATGAAAGAGTTCAACCTCTTTAAACATGCACAATGCTATAAACTGCAAGGACAAAACTTAATTTATAATAAGGTTTAGCCTTATAGGGAAATAGTGGTACAACTTGACAATCAAACAAGAAGATATCGTTTAAGACTACGAGTATTGCTTGATTGCAAAGCTACATTTGTTTTTCAGCAAACCTGTACAAAGGTATTGTAAAGTTCAAATATTGGTCAAGGTCAAAAGTCAAGTCATAGAACCAAATAGCAATGAAATAAAACAATCTATGATGGAAACAACAAAGCAATATCCCTTACTGTTAAAAATTTTATGGTCAGGGTTCCACGGTAAAAAGAGTAAAGGTACCAAACTTCTGGGCCTGGCACCATAAACTAAGAATTGACTTTAGTCAAATTCTCAAAATACGATATACATATACAAATCAGTGAAAATTTGAAATAGTGAGTTCATTCATTCTATTCTACTCCGAAAATGGAAAAATTCTTTTAATAATTTCAAGTCATTATTAATATTATGACGAGACTAAAGAACATTGAAATTTAGACTTAAGTCAATTCTTAGTGTATGGTTCCGGGCCCAGGTCTACATGTGAAATAGCACTATAGCAGTTCAATAGATCTATCAGATCAAGTTAGTTTTTATGGAAAAGTAGGTGAAAGTTTAAGGTCATTAGGTCAAAATGTATAGAGTTACTATGGGCACCTTCATTTGAAATATATTTCTGTACTATCTTATAGTTGCTGAGATTTTGCTTCGACCAGAAAACAAAATATAGACAGACAGCCATACAGATGGACATCATCAATCTATATGTATACAGATAGGAATGGTTTTGCAATCCCACTGAAAAAGCAAGGCAATTAACATTATTGTTACATGCTCAAATTAGACTAAAAAAAATTTAAACTTTTTTTTAACTTAAAATGTTTCACAAACAAGTTACAACTTTAGAAATCAAAGTCTCATGTTGGCTCTGATGTTTGCATGAGGATTCTTGAAGCAGGAAAAAACAGGAGAAACTAGAGAGTAACCTCCTGAGTCGGGTGGGCAATCACCTAATCCTCCCATATCAGACCAGAGAAACTAGAGAGTAACCTCCTGAGTCAGGTGGACAATCACTTAATCCTCCCATATCAGACCAGAGAAACTGGAGAGTAACCTCCTGAGTCGGATGGACAATCACCTAATCCTCCCATATCAGACCAGAGAAACTGGAGAGTAACCTCCTGAGTCGGGTGGGCAATCACCTAATCCTCCCATATCAGACCAGAGAAACTGGAGAGTAACCTCCTGAGTCGGGTGGACAATCGCCTAATCCTCCCATATCAGACCAGAGAAACTGGAGAGTAACCTCCTGAGTCGGGTGGACAATCACCTAATCCTCCCATATCAGACCAGAGAAACTGGAGAGTAACCTCCTGAGTCGGGTGGGCAATCACCTAATCCTCCCATATCAGACCAGAGAAACTGGAGAGTAACCTCCTGAGTCGGGTGGACAATCGCCTAATCCTCCCATATCAGACCAGAGAAACTGGAGAGTAACCTCCTGAGTCGGGTGGGCAATCACCTAATCCTCCCATATCAGACCAGAGAAACTGGAGAGTAACCTCCTGAGTCGGGTGGACAATCGCCTAATCCTCCCATATCAGACCAGAGAAACTGGAGAGTAACCTCCTGAGTCGGGTGGGCAATCACCTAATCCTCCCATATCAGACCAGAGAAACTGGAGAGTAACCTCCTGAGTCGGGTGGACAATCGCCTAATCCTCCCATATCAGACCAGAGAAACTGGAGAGTAACCTCCTGAGTCGGGTGGGCAATCACCTAATCCTCCCATATCAGACCAGAGAAACTGGAGAGTAACCTCCTGAGTCGGGTGGGCAATCACCTAATCCTCCCATATCAGACCAGAGAAACTGGAGAGTAACCTCCTGAGTCGGGTGGGCAATCACCTAATCCTCCCATATCAGACCAGAGAAACTGGAGAGTAACCTCCTGAGTCGGGTGGGCAATCACCTAATCCTCCCATATCAGACCAGAGAAACTGGAGAGTAACCTCCTGAGTCGGGTGGGCAATCACCTAATCCTCCCATATCAGACCAGAGAAACTGGAGAGTAACCTCCTGAGTCGGGTGGACAATCACCTAATCCTCCCATATCAGACCAGAGAAACTGGAGAGTAACCTCCTGAGTCGGGTGGACAATCGCCTAATCCTCCCATATCAGACCAGAGAAACTGGAGAGTAACCTCCTGAGTCGGGTGGGCAATCACCTAATCCTCCCATATCAGACCAGAGAAACTGGAGAGTAACCTCCTGAGTCGGGTGGACAATCGCCTAATCCTCCCATATCAGACCAGAGAAACTGGAGAGTAACCTCCTGAGTCGGGTGGACAATCACCTAATCCTCCCATATCAGACCAGAGAAACTGGAGAGTAACCTCCTGAGTCGGATGGACAATCACCTAATCCTCCCATATCAGACCAGAGAAACTGGAGAGTAACCTCCTGAGTCGGGTGGGCAATCACCTAATCCTCCCATATCAGACCAGAGAAACTGGAGAGTAACTTCCTGAGTAGGGTGGACAATCACCTAATCCTCCCATATCAGACTCTTCACCTTACCTAGAATTCCATCCTGAGACCTTCGAGATAATATATGTTAGCTGAAGTATTTATGAGAAATATTGTTTAAACATTAGTGTAGTGATTACAAAGAATTTTTGACACAAATTCTTTGTACATGACCTTGGCTTTTGACTCCATCATTGAAATTTAGTTATTCATTAATTTTTCTAAAACTATGAGTTGGGGTGGGAAATATTGACAAGTTTAACCAAAACCGATAAACACAACAAAATACAAAACTTTTAAATGCCTTTAATGCCATAAATGAATTTTCTTAAACCAAAAGTTCAAAACTATACGAGTTCAACAAATAAAGTGTGTTTTGATTCTCCAAATTTCGGAGTAGTTGAGATGTGAAGCAATTTATACTAAATTAGTATTTCTTATCAAAACGGAAAATGTGCAGCTGCACAGCAAAGCATAGAATTGAACAGAAGTACTGACATCCATCAAAATCTCAAAGCATGAAAAAGTGTGAAATCAAAAGATCAAGTATATTTTAAAGACACACATTTTAATCTATGTGCCAAAATTAACACACATCAGGAGTTTTTTTTTAAACGCACATTTCATGTCATAGAAATAGTACAGAATCATATGTTTATGGATGAAGGATGAAAATGTGTTTTAGTCAATTAAACAAGAAATGTATTCTAATGTTTGACATATAGTGTATGAGAGTTGTAAGATAAATAGCTTAAATGGAAAGAGGCTATTGTATTTCATGTTTTCTAAAATTGGCATAATTTTGAATATATACGTTGCCAATAATCTAAAATCGAAGTTGTGGAAATAATAAAATTTATAAAGCTTATATGAAGAAGTAAACAATGAATAAATAGCAAAATTCTGTAAAACATTGTAGCCCATATTATTGTGAAAACCATCCTTGCAGTTTCCTTTATATTTTTCTATATTTTTAATTATTGCAGTTGAAAAGTGAAAATATTTATGTTCAGCAAGCTTGACCTCCCATGTGATAGTGCAAGAATAAATATCAATTTCTCTTGTGTCCTCTTCTAAAGTAATTGAACATAATTGCACCTAATCTTCAAAGAAATATTAATTGTTTAGAAACCTTGAACACATTAGTCTGAATGTGTTTTGTATTGTTTTTACATTATTTACGTTTCAAGATTCGTCAAGTATCATTCATATGAGCTAAAGGATATGAATGATTTATGGAGGAAAGAGTACTTAATAGATCCGGGGCAACTTTATGTTACACTCCATGCATAAACAATAAAGGTCTGCCTCGAGAGACAATAGGTTAAAGCTTTTTTCTGCAATGAAAAGCTCATAGATAGTTTATGTACGACAGAAATTTTCACCTGCATTTGATGTGAGACAGTTAATGAATTTAACATCTGAATGTCCGGGACTTATTAGATCACAAACAGTATCCGTCCGCATGATCAAGTAAACAAATGTTGACACTTTTTATTTGATTGATTTGAAAACCTGCTGCAAGTAGCAGGTGATATAAAACCATTTCACACATCTAAGTTCTTAGATGTTCTGTACTGAAATTGTTAAGATGTTATCTGAAGGTTGATATGCCATCAATTAAACTTTTGAATGAAAGGTGTAATACACGTTATGACACCATCCCTTATATTGCTATGGAGTTTTTTCCATTTACAAAATGAGCTCCACCTTATTGCAGCAATTTTTATGAACTACGAATTTGTTCCCTTGAGTAAAAACTTGGAAAAGACAATTTGTCTGTCTTGACTTAAAAGATGATTTGTCTGTCTTGATTTAAACTCAGTCAACTATATGTTTCCTTTGATAAGACTTATCAGAAAGACATCTTAATTCACTGGTTGGGTGTTTGCTTGAAAATAGCCAAAGTTCAAGGTCAAGATTACTAGGTCAGAAGTTATTACACCATATGAAAGCTCTGTAATCTTTATGTGAACTATTACAGCCATATTCCTTGTAGTTAAAAAGATAAAGCAACATTAATTTTTTCAATACTGGTCAAAGTCTATATCAAGCTAAATGGTCGAAAGTCATGGTATCAAATGAAAGTGGTGATCATTAGGAATAAGTGAAATATCAATGCCCTGATTTAATGTTTTTTGTTTTAAATAGGCCAAAGGTCAAGGTGAATTGGAAAAAAGTTACCGTACCAAATGAAAGATCTGGGCTCGGCACCATAAACTAAGAATTGACTTAAGTCTAAATTTCAATTTTCTTTTGTCTCACTATAATATAAGTGATGACTTGAAATGATTCACAGAATTTGTCTATTTTCAGAGTAGAATAGAATGGATGGACTCAATATTTCAAATTTTCACTGATTTGCTAAATATCGTATTTTGAAAATTTGACTTAAGTCAATTCTTAGTTTATGGTGCCGGGCCCTGGTCATGGGGAATAATCAAAGCAGACTCACTATTGCTCACGAGACGTGGCCCATTTTGAATTCTTATTAAAGAATATCAATCTAAACATTTTTTCAAAGAAGGTCGATCTCCAATGTCAAGGTTACAAGGTCAAAAGTCATGGTACTAAATAAAACTCCAGGTCATAGGAAATCACACTTTGAAATATCAAACCCTAACACATATCTTGCAAGAGAAGTAGCATTGGGTTAAATTAATTTGCATATTGATGCAGATGCAACACAAAGGGATACAGATCTCCAGATATTAGTCCTGGTCAGTTCAAAAAGGATTTGTAAATTTTGAATATAAAATGATTTTGAAGACAGTGATTAGAAACTATGATTCTTATTGTTTCCAAAGACAAACAAAGTAAGTCTGTGTTTATTGTTTTTTTTTTTAATAGGTTCAATTTTAAAATTTATGTTCTAATTAAAACTTCTAAATTACAAGTTGTTTTCTTATTTCGCAGTAATTAATATGCATGTATATATGAATATGCACCATGCTACTATTAATTTTTATGATGTTTTATATGAAAGTATAAAACAGAAATGATGATGAAATATTTAAGAGACTGTTTACAAATGAGAAAGATTATTTGTTTTTTCTTTTACATGCTTTCTGATTTCATATTATAAGGTAGCACATATTAAAATGGATGAGACATACACGAAAATAAAATTAAAAACAATCAGGATGAATATTAGCATATTTTACGCATACTGACGCAAGATGCATTGTTCAGTTAATGAGTTATGAGTTAAATGTGCATTATTTACAAAAACCTTATCTTAAAAAGTTAAATGAAAACAACCTCTAAATATTTCTCATTCCAAAGGAGTTACACCTCCACTGAGTCCACTCTCCTTTATTGCATTTTTAAAGCTTTGTCCCTTTGTTAACAATTTTTTTCAGAGTTAGCTGTTAGGAAATTCTGAAACCCTATTTTAAGAATATTTACCAGTATTTCTATATGTGTACATTTTTTTTTTTCGGGATTGAGACTAGATTTTTTATTTCAATGCAACGTTTTTGTTCCTTTCAAATCTGTTTATGTTTCCAAATGTCCAAAATTTAACTAATGCCATTTTTTCATTCATTGCTAATGATAGTCAGGAACTTTTTCTTTTTACATATTTTTTTTCTTTCAGCCAATTTCTTTTTTCTATGGATGTAAGTGGACAGAAACATTATCATTTACCAAAGTTTGGGTTATAAGTTTACTTTTGTTCAATGAAGAACTTGTTTCTTTCCCCCCCCCCCCTTTTATTTCTTAGTAATATCACATGGTAGGAATCATTGATTTCAGTTGTAACAAATAGTAAAATAAAAATATAGTAATTTTTTCTTCAGTGGTAACATATTGCAATATGGCAACACATGGACTTATGCTAGTACATGTACAAGGTTGGAAATCTAGAAATGTCAAGGTCAAATGCTATAGAACCTGGTACAATGTATATTGAATATGAATATTAAATAAGAAAACCCCAAAACTTATACTTGAAGAAAGATTTGCTATATCAGAAATACTACTTTAAGGTCTGAGTTCAAGGTCAAAGTCGCTGCGTCAAATGTTTTGGTATCAAAATGTAGTACATGTATATGTAAAGGTGAACGTGTGTATGAAATATGATGGGGTCCCTGTAAAGTGCGAAACAAAACAAAAACGAAACGAAACGAAACAAATCGAAACGAAACGAAACAAATCGAAACGAAACAGATCGAAATGAAACGAAACAAAACGAAACGAAACAGATCGAAACGAAACGAAACAGATCGAAACGAAACGAAACAAAACATAAAACTTAAAGAAAATGGGAAAAAGAGGAAAAATCGCCGAAAACGAATATTTCAAGACAAGATCAGTATGTAATATCGCTTAATCCAAGAGTTCTACATTTGTAACTAGTGCCGAGAGGGTTTCTCGAAAGAGTCAAAGTTGACAATTAAAAAAAGTAAATGTCAAATGCCATTCATGTATTTAAGAGGAATAAAAGGGAGGGGATAGAAAACCACGCTATGACACAGTAATGAGATCATAAAACGGGGTGGGGGCACATTTCAGGAAAAAAAATCTTATCCTTTTTCAAACGAAATGTGCCCCCCCCCCCCCAGTTTTTAATTGTTCTCATTTGTCTGATAAAATTTTCAAATACACATAACGGAACAGTTCCGTTTCCTCTGCGCTAGACTCCTCCCTGCTAAATAATATTTTTCCGCCTGTGACGAGGTTATTAGTCCCCTACCGGCAACGCCGAAGGGGACACTAAATTTCCTCTCTGTCTGTCTGTCTGTCTGTCCGTCTGTCCGTCTGTCTGCCGTCTGTCCCATTTTCAGTTTTCCGGACTTTTTTCGCTGTTGTTGCATATATTGAACTCATTTTTGGTATGTGGATATATCTCAATGTGATACAGATCAAGTTTGAGTTTGCTTTTGATTAACCTAATTTTACAAGAGTTATGGCCCTTGGACTTAAAATTTTATGAAAATTTCAGTTTTCCGGACTTTTTTCCGTTGTTGTTGAATAAATTGAACTCATTTTTGGTATGCGGATATATCTCAATGGGATACAGATCAAGTTTGAGTTTGCTTTAGATTCACCTATTTTTACAAGAGCTATGGCCCTTGGACTTAGCAAATTTTTCTTCAGTTCTATTGCAAATAATGCACTGATTTTTGGTAAATGAATACATCTCAGTGTGATACAGACTAAGTTTGAGTTTGGTTTCCATTGGCCTATTTTTACTAGAGTTATGGCCCTTGGACTTAGCAAATTTCATGAAATTTGCAGTTTTCGGGACTTTTTCTTGCCTGTTATTGCAGATAATGAACTGGGTTTTTTTTGTATGTGAATACATTATAATGTGATGCAGATTTGAGTTTACTTTAGATTGACTAATTTTTACAAGAGTTATGGTCCTTGGACTTAGCAAATTTCGTGAATTCAGTTTCCCAGACTTTTCGTGGCTGTTGTTGCAGATGATGAACTGATGAACAGAGATGCAAGTCATAAATTTATGCCGCCGGTAGGGGACTTATATCGCACAGCGATCATTGCATTTTTCATCCCAATCACTCTCCTTGAAAATGCAATTGTGCTATGGTTCCAATATACAGTTTTAGTTTCGTATTCGAAGAAATGGCCAGGGATGATTTTTTTATTTCTAAGTGTTGAGACTTGAATTTTTTGTAGTAGGCACAGTTAATGAAAAAACTTGGAATTTTGGGGTTTATATGAGTTTGGAAGGATGTAAAGAAGAGAACTGGACATCAATTTTAGCCATTGGTCCATATAGTAAACAACGATAGGAGACAAAGGCGAAGCGAGTACCGCGCGTCCTGGGCTCCTGATGCCGGTAGTGCCGGAGGGGTGTTTCGCACTTTTCCGGATATATCTGAAAATCCAGATGTTGAAAATTCAAATAATTTTTCATGATAAAAGCTACTGATGTTCTCTTTCAATTCAGTATTAAATGATGTAGATAATGTTTTGAGAACAATGCTGTATTGACCTCACTATTTGGGCTAATGCATCCACTGCATCCATTGAACACATGCGCTCGACTGCCATTTTCACATCGTTCGATACTGATTAACGATTAAACAGTAAATCTGGATGCAATGATTTTCACATGTTTTGTAGGTCTAGATGTATTGATTGTACTAAGGTCTGGTTCATAAAGTTATGTAGACTACTTTAAAAGTCTAATGACTTCAACTTTAGCATGACGCGCATACTTTTTGCGCTTTCGGAACAGTGCGCGAAAACTGTATATTGGAACCTATATACCGTATATATTATGTTTTAATCGTCAACTTTGATTCTTTAAAAAACCCTCCAGCCACAAGAACTAACGGTTGAAGGCAATAATGAGGGGGTGGACAGTGACAAAGGGAGGAGAGAGAAAGGGGGCGGGAGGAGAGGAAAGGGGGCGAGAGGAGGGACAGATGATTGGGAGGGTGACAGTAACCCAACAAAAATTAGGAAATTACTTTTAATATAAATAATCTTGCTCTTATGCGTTCATGTACATAATCTCAATTTTAAAAATTACCACGGAATTCATCTACATATACCTTGAAAAATTTCCCGATCGCTTCGCTCGCCGCAATTATCAATTCATTTTTCAAATACTTCAGACTCGCTTCGCTCACCATAGTTTTTCATCTAAACAGGTCTATTTCTTTTTTCAAGGTTTAAAAAAGGAAATAACCCAAATAACTTCACTATTGCACCAATTTACACTTTAAAGTTTAAACATTTGTTTTGACCGCCCAAGACCCCCTCCCCCTACGGTGAGGGGGGAGGCGGCAGGAGGAGAGTGGTACCCCCTGACCCTTCAATAAGATCTTGTCCTGAAATATTCGTTTTCGGCGATTTTTCCTCTTTTTCTCATTTTCTTTAAGTTTTGTTTGGTTTCGTTTCGATCTGTTTCGTTTCGTTTCGATCTGTTTCGTTTCGTTTTGTTTCGTTTCGTTTCGATCTGTTTCGTTTCGTTTCGATTTGTTTCGTTTCGTTTCGATTTGTTTCGTTTCGTTTTTGTTTCGTTTCGCACTTTACAGGTACTCAATATGATGGCCCTATCACTTATACTTAAAAAGAAATCTGCTTTCAGAACTTCTTAACCAAAATATAATTACAAGTTAAAAGTTCAAGGTCACCCTTACAGAGTGTTGTTAGAAGTTTTGTGTAGTGATCACAGTGAGCGGACTTAAACTCTAATTTTAATTAGATACAGAGACTTCAGGTTACGAATGATGGCTGGAATAAGGATAAGGTTTATACAAGTAACCTCATAATTCTTTAAGACATGATACACTTCTCAGGAATACAAATGAATATTAATCATAGTTTCATCAAAATTAAGAGTTAAACTTAAGAAAATGACATGTCTCATACCTGGTGCTTTTGAGTGAAAATTAACAAATTCTTATAAGCAGATACAGCCTCTCAGTATTCATGTGTTATCCCTTTCACTTTTTTGGGGTACAAATTTTTCTCAACGCAAAAAAATACATTCACACATAAAAGAATTTGTAATGTAACAATCAACCAAAGTTTTAATGAATTTCTAAAATATTTTATGCAGCAAATGACCTTGACCTTAAATGAATTACCATGAGTGACCTTTGTCCAGAAGATTCTACCCTAATTGTTTAAGTACCATCAAATTCTGATGTATGATTAAGGACATAAGAGCTTGGATGGACAGACAATATAGCTACTAACGGTATGCTACCCCCAAATTATTTGAGGGCACATTAAAACAGCGAGAAATAATTTTGGAGAGCAAATTCAAAAATTCCCACAGTTTTAATTACTTCAAGTTGTCACACAGATAAAAGTGACATTAATCAACCCAGTTTATAGTTATATATTAATGTCAATGGAGAAAGGTAATTGCAGACAATGAGATTTCTGATTAATGATCGTTATGTTTTAGTTTCAACAGAGAGAATCAAAATTAATCACACCACAAACAGTCATAAAAGATTAATCATTGACATTAGAGTGACAAAATGTTTTGTGATAGTTGTCTAAATTGCAACAAAGATAATAATTTCCATTTCATTTCACTTTTATTACAGTGTTTTACAGGGGGAATCACTGTATAACAAATTCATCCCGTCAACGTTTTTTGGGTTTGTGAATGTTATGTCAACAGTGAACCAATTTTAAAGCATATCAGTGACGTAAACAGCTAAAAGCGTCTAAGTAGAAGCAGGATATCAAAATAATATCCTGTCAGTGACCTTATACAGTATCATATTTGGTTGTTCATGGCCAATCAGATCACAAGAAATTTGCTAGAAAGTAGGATAACATTATATCAGAGGTATGCATTCTGTCCTTATTAACAGATGATGAGTTGTTTTATCTTGTCTGTATCCATCGAAGGTATCTTGTTGGCAGTCCTTTATTCTGTACAGTTTTCTGTCTGCCAATATTTGCTTTTAACTTAAAAGTCAAATTTTTAAGGCAGTTAATATTTGTTCTTTGAAAATTTAAATATTAAGTATATCCTGACGAGAAATCTTTTCAGTGTTTCCAAATACATGTTTGTATAAAAAAAAAACTCAGTATTCTTGGCCTATAACCTTTTCTTGAAATTATAAAACTCACTGAAGTGGGTGCCGATTTCCAGTTTTTTTTTTTCAGTTAAGACTGTCCCCTTCATTATAGTAATACAAAGGGTGCTGTATTCCCCTTTATTATGGTAATACACAGGGTGCTCTATTAAGGATTCCCCAAAAAAGTGTCATCGAAATTTTATGAATTTAATTTTTTGAGAAAACCTCATTAATTATATATTTTTGAAAAGGTCTTTCCGAGACGGTCCTTTTGAAATTTATTTCAATAAAATTGGACTTGAAACAAAAAGGTGAACAGCAAAAAGAACTTTGAAGACCAAATACAATGTAATTCAATTATGTGTGAATTTATTTCTAAGCATTGTATTGGAGTATTGTAGTCGTCTTTGGTAGCAAATGAATCAGAATGAAGTCCTGCATATGAAAATGGAAAGAAAATGCAAAAAATGTTTGAATAAACAATTTGTATTTTACAGCTGAGCTTTTCGGCACATCAAAGGTTTACCATCATTAGTCTTTGGCAAAAAGCGTAATTTTGACAGAAGTAGGCAGTTATGGGTTTACTACCTTAAAGGTGACCTGCAATGATTTTTAATATCAAAAATACCCTAATTACTTAAAAGTAGTTCATTATTGAAAAAGATTTTCGTAAGAATTACATTTTTCCGGCCATGCGCTTTCCTGTAAACGCACCTTAAAAGTGTTATTACTGTAGCGACGTGACTGAGTTATCTGCCCCTTGCGTGTGACATAATGTACACCCAAGCGTGATTTGAGGCTACCTGTACGTGTTTTGATGAAATTTCACGAGGATGTCTTCCATGTACGACAGCGATTTCGAGATAGAAGAGCTTCAGATACCCTCAGTTGTTAGACCCTACCAGTTTGAGCCTGTTATTTCTCAACAAACCCAAGAAAATGAAGTTTCAGACAGCGAAGATGAGTCACACCAAAGCTCCGACGACGAGTCGCACGACGAACTTGTTGACAGACCCGACGACTTACTATGGTTCGTTTGGTTTCAAACATAAGTAACATTTATTATTTTATTTAATGTTATTAGTGCGATCTCTTTTAAGGTTTATACCTAGAAATTTACGGAATGATAATTATATTTACCGAGTACCGGCCAAATTTTGTGGGAACAGGTAATTACTAAATTAGTCAATATGGCGGAGGGGTATAAAGACAAGAAAGGTATAATGACAAGAATGACAATAAGACACATATTTCAAGGATTTAAAGTCAAATAATGGTAAAATGTATGGAAAAGTTATATTTTTTATAAAGATTAGATATAATACTACTATGTAATCCAACTTTTATCAAAATATCTTGTTATTTGTGGTCACAGTGGTCATTTGTGTATTGACAAGAAAACCCCAGGGGTATAATGACAAGAAAACGAATGACAAGAAAACAGTTATCAAAGGATTTAAAGGCAAAAACTAGGAAAATGTTGTGAAAAGTTATATTTTATTTAAAGATTAGATATAATATTAATATTTAATCCAACTTTTATGCAAGATTTGTATCATTTGGGGTCACAGTGAACTAATGTAGATAGACAAGATGACCCAGGGGTATAATGACAAGAAAACGAATGACAAGAAAAAAGTTTTAAAAGGATTTAAAGGCAAAAACTAGTAAAATGTTGTGAACAGTTATATTTTATTTAAAGACAAGATATTATACAAATATTTAATCCAACTTTTATTTAAGATTTGTATCATTTGGGGTCACAGTGAACGAATATAGATTGACAAGATAACCGAGGGGTATAATGACAAGAAAACGAATGACAAGAAAATGGTTATCAAAGTATTTAATGTCCAAAATGGAAAATCATACAAAAAGTTATATTTCATTTTAAGATTATACATCATACTAATACTTAATCCAATTTTTATCTAACTTTTGTACATTGTATCGTTTGGTGTCACAGTGGCCATTTGTGTATTGACAAGAAAAAGTCAGGAGAATAATGACATAAGATAACGAATTACAAGAAAACAGTTATCAAAGAAAGTAAAATTTTACATATAAATTATATTCCATGAATGAATAAAGTGTGCAAGATTTTTAATCCAAGTACAACTTTTAATTATATCAATTATTTTTATCGCTGTGTTACCTCTAGTGTATCATATGACAAGAAAATGTATGTCACAAGAAAACGGTAATCAATGGTTCAAAGGACATTTGAGTGAATTTTTACATGAAATATACAACTCAATGATATAAAAATGATATTCAATACAACTTTTATAAGAGATTTTATGGTCACATTGACTGTGCAGTTAGTGAAATGATATTATGACCAGAAAACCAATGAGAAGTGAATCCAAATGTTATATATATGACAAGAGAATGGATGACTTTTTTTTCTTAAAATTGCGGTCTCATACTTATGACATAAAACTCATATGTGGTTCACTGGTTACTCCGATTGATAAACGAAGTCACAGCATGCAAAACTTCAACTCCAAACGTGAAGGATTTATTTTCGGGGGAATATAATTTTTACTTTTGATTTTATCCTTTATATTTTGCACACCTAAATATTAAAAGTTTGAACATTTCCGATTATTTTCATATATGGAACACCAAATTCTATTATAGTTTACCTACATGTAGCTGCATTCCAATTTTCCCGCCTCGACCTCTCGGATTATTTATTGCATCTCTATCACGGTAAAGAAGGCTAATTAGGGAGCGACACAGTGGGGGTAGTTAAAATTAGATAATTAGATAATTGGATAATTACCCGGCGAAACACTAGGTAGATATACAGTATGGCTTCTTTAAATAGAAGTATAAACCCGCACAAAGTAATTAGTTTTTTTCATATATTCTAAATCTTTATTACATTTTCATTTCTTTAACAAATTACAAAAATTATATGTTAAACATGTAAAATTTTATTTTTGTTTTATTTCTGTCCTTTGCAGTCTTTTCTGTTCCTGTTTTTTTTTTTTTTTCAATGAGACGACACACGGCGCCATTTTCATTTCCCAAGTTATTACTACTTTTTTTTTCGTGAAATCTAAACCAAGTTAGAATGATATTATTCATCCCGATATACATCAAATTTTATATACGTCCCTGATCAATCTAATCATATATTTTTCTGCTTATCTAGAGCAATTTTCTTCCGATTTATCTCATCGAGGTTATGTACGTCTGTATGACAGTCTAAATTATAATCAATGTGTCTTCTTCAAGAGTATCGTAAAATAAAATATCCTGAAACATCAGTGAAAGCGAAGTCCTTATATAACTAAACACCAATGTGCTTCATTTCCTTTTTTTAGGACTTTATACAGACAGCGGACAATTTTGTCACTTGATTTTATACCACTTTCTCTCTATATTTAAAACAAAAAGGAGCTCGAACGATAAGTATGGAATTCCGCCCAGTTGAGATTATAGATTATAAGTTAATTTCTATCTATATATAAATATATATTTTATACCTTAGAATAGTTTTAGTAACCCTAGTACAGGAGATTTTATTATCTGGGCGGATTTCGCGCCAATTCGTGCCCGACACATGCTGAGGATTTATCGGACATTTGGCTGAAATTTTACTGGTGATTGCCAGTATCAATAATATGAAATTATTCCATGATGGGACTCAGCAAAATGTCATCAAAACTTCCTGTGACTTAACATTTGCAGTTCCTTTGCTCTCGTAGACGAAGTGTGCCTCCATATAGAAAAAAATTAACAAAGATTCATTATTGTATCTGCCCCAAAAACATCTTTCAAAAAAAAAAAAAAAAAAAAAAAAGATTTTCCTATCTATCGACCCTCTCATTTTTTGGGCTTGTTACAGGATACAAACATATATTTTTTTGGCCTAACAACAAACTAGAATGATAAAATAAAGTGAAATGGTAAAAAATATCAACATTGAAATAACAGAGAATATTTGTGAAATAAACTACTCATAATAATAAATAGCATTCCTTGTCATTCAACTTTTTGTTCTTTAAAAATACACAAGTGATGGTTTTTACCACAAACAACACAAAAGACAAAACTTTGATTGAACAAAGGTTTTATTTCTTATTCATGAATGAAACATGAAATATCTGATCAGTTCAATCGCATAATCTGATATCTCTTCTTAACCTTTGAAAATCCTTTTAAATCCTTTTCTAGTAGGTCCTCATTCTTGTCATGATACCTGTTGGATTTGATTGTCAATCGTAACATACTGTCACTGTGGCCATAAATTATTAAATATGATTCATAATTCTTCTCAAACTTAATATCTAACACATCCATTAGTGATACTCTATATGTATAAAATTCACTTGAATATACTAAGTAATTAAAAACTTTTGAAAACTATGTTCTTGTCATTGTGTTTCTTGTCATTTATCATACATCTGGCTTGTTCTCGTCAGTCTGCATACACAGTCACTGTGACAATAAGTTATGTAAATCTTAGATAAAAATAATGAAGTAAATATTAGTACTATATCTAATCTTTAAATAAAATATAACTTTTCATAACATTTTCCTAGTTTTTGCCTTTAAATCCTTTGATGACTATTTTCTTGTCATTCGTTTTCTTGTCATTATACCCCTGGGGTTTTCTTGTCAATACACAAATGACTTCTTTGACCCCAAACGATGCAAAAGCTGGATAAAAATTGTATTAAGTATTGGTATGATATATAATATTCAAATGAAATATATAAATTTTTGTATGATTTTTTTCCATTTTTGGACATTAAATACTTTGATAACTATTTTCTTGTCATTCGTTTTCTTGTCATTATACCCCTGGGTTATCTTGTCTATCTACATTCGTTCACTGTGACCCCAAATGGTACAAATCTTGCATAAAAGTTGGATTAAATATTAATATTATATCTAATCTTTAAATAAAATATAACTTTTCACAACATTTTCCTAGTTTTTGCCTTAAAATCCTTTGATAACTGTTTTCTTGTCATTCGTTTTCTTGTCATTATACCCCTGGGGTTTTCTTGTCAATACACAAATGACCACTGTGACCACAAATAACAAGATATTTTGATAAAAGTTGGATTACATAGTAGTATTATATCTAATCTTTATAAAAAATATAACTTTTCCATACATTTTACCATTTTTTGACTTTAAATCCTTGAAATATGTGTCTTCTTGTCATTCTTGTCATTATACCTTTCTTGTCATTATACCCCTCCCAATATGGCGGATATTTGTTTACCTTTCAAATATCAGAACAAGTGCGAAGTGTACGCGAGTGCAATTTTATTCAAAGGGGTTGGTTGTTGATAATTCATTTAGATTTTTATCGATGATGAAAAGATGAAACGGGATTTTTTATGATTAATTTATTTATAAACATTGCCAAATTATTTCATTAAAATCCTTTTCTTCTGGGGCTTCTCCCATCCTTATCATGCACACCTCCGATTGGAATATATATCGGTGTTACTACGCTATAGACAAATTGTCCTTGTTTTAATGAAAAATATTGAAGTAAGCATTGGAGGCAAACTCCAGACAGATCAAGTTTATGTTCCGTTACCCTACACTACAATATCACTGCCACAGACTTGTCGCCATATGCCATATCTCAACTTAACCCTGCTGTGAAGCCACAGTTACTTTAGTACTGTCTGCCATTAGGGCAGGATTCTTGGATTCTATGGCAGAGATTGTTTCCAATGTAAAGAGAAGACAACTCTAGTCAGAGAATGCATTGGAGGGACCGAAATGGACCCTTGATAGTTTATGTGATAGGTGTAATACTGGAGAGATTGAAGACGAAAAATACATTATTTTACATTGTTCTGCATATAAACAACAAAGGAAGAAATTTCTTGATAGACTTGCTGAAAATGTCCAAATTTTTTTGTATCTAGATGATGAAAGTAAAATGTGTTTTATTTTCAACAATGGTGACATTAATATGATAAATAGTTTGGGTAAATTTGTGCATGATATATTATATGCAAGAAGCTCCCCAGGAGGTTCAAATACACATATAGATCACATTGTGAGTATGACTGTGTGATTCTGTTATTACATGTACCTGCATGATGACTTTGTCTTGAGTTAATATGGTTAATGTAATAAATGAATTTGAATTTGAATTTATATTTGATGGTTCATCCAGATATTTTCATCACAATATTGCATTTCATTTCTGAATAGGAAATACAAAGAGTGATAACTCATTTACCAAATGGCAGACTAAGGGTTCCTAGAGTTATCTTTTCACCTTTAACTGTGCCATAAATTGCACCTTTTTCAGGAAAAAAATCCCATTATTACAAACATTTACATTTACATTTACGTCTAATTTTATTCTGTAAATTTATCTTTCTCCCCTTGTTTTTAACCCAGAAGCTCAGCTTCAAACTCATGTCATGACCCGATCAAATTATCACTTTGCCACTTCATGGCTTGGTGATAATTTGATTGGTTCATGTGACTGGGGGAATTACTGAACAATAAACCACGGCTAGCTAGTTATTATTTCTTGAGTAAACTATGGCTATTTCAGAAAAGCACCAGCTTAATTCACATTTCAAATACATGTAACTGCAAAGGAGAAGTAGAAAATGTGTTAGCAAATCAGATCCACTGCTAGTCATCTTAATGGACAGATCAGGTTGAAATAACACAAACTTAGTAGAGGATATTAGATACTTCCATCCTGTAAAGTTTCATGAAATTCTATGCAGCCACTGACAAGCAGAGTTCCTGAAAATGTTGGTTTTATTAGGCTTGCCGAAAAAATTTGTTTGGACCGATAAAATCTCACACTGTGACTATCATTCGGACCAACAAAAATCCCCAATTGTCCGAACTTCACGAAAGTTTTCAAGAATTCTGGAAGAGGAGAAGTTAAGGTACATTGCGGCGTTACGGCACGAAAAACTTTGCGAGAAGACATAGCCTGAAAATTTGTCTACATGAAATTTAAGATTTGATCAATCTTTGATATAATTTTCATGTAATTATTCCACGAAGTTTTCGAGATTTTAAGCCTCAAAGACGGCACTGACTTTCTAATATGCGTTTTCTGAACTGAAATAATTTCAATCTAGAAAATTTACCAAGGACGGTGAAAAGGGAGATCAGAAATATTGTTGCCATGTTGAGTATTGTATTTCTACTGATTAATATGTATCTTGGGGGAAATTTGCAAATTTTATCGCCATTTTGCAACTTATTATTCAAAAATTCACACTCATTCAAACGGCAAAACACGGCTTGCTTCATTTCCACTTTCTCCATTAAGTTGTGGAGATCCTTAAAGCCCTTCTTACACGTAAAAGTAGAGAATGAGCTGAATTCGAATATATAAAAACATCAATAGGTCTTTTTGGCAGATTTTTTGCAATTTAAGATTGAAAATTTGTTTTGCGTGTTTCGGCGTCAATTTTACTCACAACGTCAAAGTCACAGCATGTTCAGATCGCATGTGTCAACATGACGTCAAGGAGTATGCAGAATATTTGATTCTCTGTATCGGTCTTCTTTAAAACATGCAGAAACCAATTTTTTTTTTTTGGATAATTAAGCAACAATAACATAGGCCGTATTCGGAGGAGACCTTATTTCTTAATTTATTTATATCTTAATTTATCTTAAATTTATTCTCCGTACATGAATTTTTTCTTCAAATATTTGAAAACATCATACGGAACAGACGGACGGACATGCTCATTACTACCGGTATTTAATCCAATATATTTTGGCGGGGTATACAATAACAATACCCTCTTGTTTATATGTACGTGTATTTTATAATCTCAGAAAAGGGTTGGGGAGGGGCTGGCCATGTAAAATATACATTGTGATTTTCATTTCATGCTCGTTTTTAAAATCATTACGTTCAGTTGCCTCGATTGTCGTTATATATATTATCAAAATGAAATTTCCATTTCAATCTCCGAGTTAAGGAATTCCTCAAGAAGGCAGTATGGTATCTTTTTTCCGATCACAAAAAAAAATCCAAACAAACAAAAAACTTGCACATATGTAGTCTCTTTGGCAAAGACCTTGCGTGGATCCGAAATCTTTAACACTGTTACCTTGACTCCGGAGTATAAATCTTTGGTTTTCCATATATATTCTTATCAGATTGCGAAGGAAACTCCGGTCTATGAAATGGCGAAGTCCGCGTCTTTCTGTCCATCCGCCAGCCCTCCGTCCGTTTTTTGTCCTTCAACATTTTTGGGGAAGCTGATTGGATCAGCTTATAAAACAGACCATCCTGAGAAAAATCTAACGCATCAATATGACCTTGAGATAGAATATACATGTGTTTTAGTCAACAGCGGGAGAAAAAATATAAGGAGCATTGAGAAGTATCCGTACCTGAAGATAAACAAAGACGGAATGGACCCTGCGTGCTATTATTTTTTGTCCCATCTTTGAACTAGTGACCTTGACCTTAGCGTTCTTTCAAAACTTACATCTTCATTTAATTTGTTGAAGGGATATGAGTTATACATTTTTCACCAGAATTCCTTGTGACAGGATCTTTCAATGAAAACCTGGACCTCTGACCTAGTCTCACAGACCTTGAAGATTGACCTTTTCAAAATCTTTAAACTTTAATTGATACAGCTTCAATATTTCACCTTTAGATTCTCAGCCCGTCCTCCTTTTCTGTCGGACATGCCAATTCTGCACGGAAACAAGCAACAAGGAGAGCGAGAGAAAGAGTGATCAAAAGTAAAGCTTTCATCAGATCCTATAGAAATTTGGAATTACACGTGTATATTAATTGTACCTTGTGATACAAGTATTGAACAAAATTGCGCCATAATTTGTGCCCTATCGATAAATGTCGCGCAACGTAGCGTGACGTTACGATCAAGTAAGGTTTATGACGTCATAGTGTAGATGTGCACATAAAAAAATTCGAGGGTGAAACCTGCGTACACATTTGATTGTGATGAAAGCTTCCCTGCCAGCTACGTTATTGCAAAACTCGTTAATCGGTAGACGAATTTTTACCTGAATTCCTCCAACATGTTCTCACAATTCCTTTAAAATTACCTCGTACTTCTTTATCAGTTTGTAAAAGGTATCGCTAACCTTTTCTTTGAGGTTACACACTTGACTAGTCATGCGTAGTAATCTGAGTAGTTTTCATACATTTCTGTACCGTAAAGCAACGCACAACAGGAATATTGCTACTTAATACATCGCCAAAACAAAGAGAAAAATGTTTTAAGCTTATTTCAAGGCTTGAGTTTTCGTGTAATTTCATCAAAAAACATCAGTCTATGTATGTCAAAATTCAATTCTTCGGGGCTTTTTTTTGTCAATTGACATATATGATTTTTGTTCATTTTGAAAAAAAGTCCTTTTTTAATATTTTTCTGGATACTTTATCGAAACTTAGCCATTGGCTGTTCAGCCATACATACACAATGCATATAAGTACACGGAGAACGGACATATACAAACGTGATACGCATAATTATACATGTAAGTATGTAACATACAAGGGTCGGAGTTTATTATAGGCACTTGCTAAATATTTTCCTAAATTCCCAAGTGTTTTCACATTTGTTGATGAAAGTAATTGAACTAATTTAAAACAAGAAGCTTTCTTCCAAAAATATGGTGTAATGAATTTCTTTCGTAGATTTACAGGACATTGCAAAATAAAGTGAAATTCATCTTCAACTGTTTCTGACTCTGAGCAAATAAAACAAATTCTTTCTTTTTTTCTCGAATTAAAAAATCTTCCTGTTTCAATGGCTAAGTTATGTGATGAAAGTCTAAATTTTGAAATATGTTTTCTATGATTCGTATGAATCTGCAGCCATTTAACAAAAATACTTACGATAATTTTCAGGATTTTTAGTATATTTCAATTCATCATATCTCAGTGATATAAATCACAACATTCAAATAGTTTTAAATATCTTTCGTTAACTACTGAAATATTCAAAATATGGCATAGGATTAAATATTGAATATGGATTTAAACAAATATATTGACTTGAAAGTTACGACAAATTCTTACATTTATCGGAAGTATTTTTGTGAAAATGGCACCTGATCTTATGATTTTCGTTAATAAAAATGCAAATTATAATGATCAGTAAGGTGTTTATGATTGAATAATTTACAAAATAAAATAAATTAAAATAAACATGTCCCTTAGAATTCGGTCCAAATGACCCAGATTGAATTCATGCATGCACGAGTTATAAAAAAGATACTAGCATGTACGTAAAAATACATCTATAATTGGCGTGTGAAGCTATTTCTGTCCGTCCGTCTTGTCTACTTTAATTTTTTGTTATTGTCAATGTGTCTATCATGGCACATTTTTGTAAGATTTAGAGCACAGGGATATATCACGCTTCTCGGTTGCTCTATCTATTATAGATAAACCATAGTAAATTTAGCAACCGGGAAGCGTGATAAATCCCTGTGATTTATCGATTCAATTTGGAAAAATTATCCTTATTAACAAACAAAGATAAATGACTGATGAAAAAATTATGATGAATTTAATATGCTTTACTTGTACAACTCGAAGACTCCTGAAGATGCATCTTTTGTACGTTATCTATTTCGTACACTTCTATCGAGAAGAGATGCCGAAGATGTAAAACAAGAAATCAACAAAGTATTGCCTTATCAATCAGTTGACCGTTCAAGTACATGTTCATTCATTCAAATCATGTGAAATGTGAAAATGAAAATTGTGGAAATCGTCTGTCAATTTTCGAGACTTGGCGATCAAATTAATTCCCTCCAATCTAGATTAAAATTCAGCTCTCTTTATTTAGTAAACTACATCTATGTAGTTTACGAAATTTTTATAAGTAGAGCTGAATTCCCTTCGAATTCGATCATACTACATATTTAGATGAATTTATGAATTCAGATTATAATTAAATATATGAACATGTTATATATAGCACAACTTCTGTGCTCGAGAATCACAAATACCTTTTTCAACAAATAATAAACTTGCATATTAATCAGCTCTTTGATATTCTAAAATCCAAAGAAAAGAATTGAATTTATCAATGAATTGGTAAACGTATGATTTGAATACCCGTTATATGTAATGCTTCAGTGGTCACGTGTCATCGCCGTGAGGAAAAAGTTAGCGGTACTTTTCTATCAATTGATATAGTTTTACCAGGTAATTATATATGAATTGTGAGAACATGTACGTGGAATTGAGGAACTTTTGCGTCTACCTCTTTACGATTTTGACAATAAATATGTTAAAAGTTTAGGACGGATAAAGATGACAACACAAGGACTGACGTGGGACAGTGTGCTATGACTATGAGTATGACAAGAGATTTTACTTGTGACATTAACTTGTCAAAACATAATCCAAACAGATTGTTTGATGTATTGGCATTAAAGTTCCTATTTAAGTCAATGTTTCCGGCAAATTTTAGGTAACTTTAGGTATCAATTTTTGATTTATATCTGATTCAAATGAATACTAAGAGATACATTAAAAGTACAAGCTTCCCTGACTGTGAAAGCTATCATACCAGATTTTGGTTGTGATGATTGAATTTAGTATATTTAATAATCCTTTGAACTAATTGTTTTAGATTAAAAAATAATTACCTTACCCACAAAATTTCATCAAGGACAATCAGTACCTAATATAACACTTTGTTTCAATCAATAATATTCAATTTGAATTTCAAATATACTCCCATCAATAACAGCTGAAGACAAACAAATGAAACTGACACATACATTCAAACAGTACATGTATTATAAACAGCATATTACTTCCTTCTTGGCTTACCTAGTGTTTGGAGGTTAAATAACTTCCCAAGTTCATATGGTAGAATACGTAGGAGATTATTGTTGAGAAGTAGCTCCCTGAGTTGAGACAGATCTCCGAGTTCCGCTGGCAGGCTTCGTAGTTTGTTACATGACAGATCGAGGTACATGAGTAATGACAATTTGTTTATTTCTGGAGGGAGACGTGAAATGCTGTTGGAGTTCAGATACAGTGATGTTAGATGCTGGAGTTTCCATAAGTCTGGACATAAATTCCGTACGCTGCCTACAAGGGAAAAGGAATATGAAATGTTATTCAAATACTGAGTGGTACACATGTCTACATCTTATCAAAATGTTTGAAATTTGCAGTATTCCTGTCAACATTTACTTTTGTTTGGGCAACCCAGAAATTGAATTAAGTCATAAAGTTTGTCCAAATTTTACCCATTTGTTCACCGGAATGAATTCTCTAAATAGAATATTAAGGAAGTTTTCACAAAGTAAATAATCCCATTGTAATATTATTCATCGATAGTACTACATGTATGTCCTCTCATGCTTCATCCGTGTACATGTACAGCAAGAATGCTACTAAAATTAAGTCTCAGTCACTTTAAAATGTAACATATAATAACACTTCAATCTTCAAATAACTCCGTGATTTGACAATGTACAAAGCTGTCCACAATCTTCAGGAAAACTTTATTGAACCACAAGCCCAAAGACAAATTCTACTGATTGATTGTATACTTTATTAGACATGAATTTCTACTAGCCTTACAAAATTTCTGGTAACCCCGGGTGTCGGGCTAGTGAGTTTTCATGAAGACTGGTCAATACTTTTTTAGCCTTACCTGTTATCTCTAATTCAAACCATGATGATTTTTTGCCCGCTGCTACGTCTTCTGCAGACATAAACGTATGTGCCCGTCGTGGATTTGGAGAATCATACTTTTCATACTTATCACGAGGCATTCTGTGTCCTTCTGAAAAATAAAATAAACATCCCTTCAATAAGCTTTCTAATTAAAAATAAGAATCTATGGCCTACATAAGGCTGTTCCAAGCCTATATTATTTCTGTTCCGAGTTCAGAGATTTTTTTGGTTCCAAGATCAGATCAATTTCTGTCACAAGGTCAAAGATTCCTAGGTTGGCGAAATTTCTGTTCCAAGGTAAGATAAATTTCTGGTCCAAGGTTAGAAATTTTCTGTTAAAAGGTAAGAACAAGTTTTGTTCCAAGGTCAGAGCAGTTTCCTAACATTAATCATGACTATAATGGCCTGTATATTCCATGACTTAAGTTATTTGAGCAGCTAGTATATCAGGTCTTAGTATCACAAAGTGCCCTGAAATACAATACATGTACCAGTGATTGGGTTGGATATCGGTCATGCATCATAGTCCAATTAATTTGAAAGATGGTCCATTGAAATCTGTGTACCTAGTACACTAAAAATGTACTTTCTAAGAGTTTAGAAATTGCGACTGAAATTGTAGATAAATCTTAAACTGCTTTGTGCTTCAGAAAGCATGGCCAAATTGCAAAAAGTATGTTTTAATTGAAGTATACTTTATCTATCAAAGGTGCATGTAAAGTATCAAGGCCCTAACCTAAATACAGTTCAGGAGATATAGCCAAACTTGAATCTTTTTGGAATGTAGGTCAAAGTTCAAGGTCACAAATGAAAGGCCTTGTCTTGTGAGGGCCATACTGCTTTGATTCATGAGAATAGAGATATAGTCAAGCTTTAAGTTTTTGGAAAGAATGCCAAACTTCAAGGTCAAGGCCACTAGGTCAAAAGACAAGGTCTCACATGAAAGGTTGTAATGAATCTACAAAGGTATCACATGAAAGGTCTTGTTGTAATGAATCTACAAGAGAAATATGGAAGCTCTGTCCACTATGGTTCAAAAGATATAGCTAAAGTTAATGTTTTTGAAAAGTAGGTCAAACTTCAAGTTCAAGGTCAAAATGTCAACATTGAAAGTCTAAAATAATAACAAGTAATTCATATGGAATATATAAACCCTTACCCTTAGGGTACAAGAAAATTACCAAAGATTAAGTTCAAGGTCAAAAGGTCAAGACAAAAATTAGTTATATCTTCATGTAAAAAAAACCTTGCATGTGTATATACATTTTACCATTATAGCTTGCTCGCTTCGCTATAAATACACCAAAATGGAAGTTATTTTGAGATTTCCTTTTGCATGCAAGTTATTTGTCTGAATACCTAAACACCTGTTTTACCAAAATTGTGAAAAAGTGCCTCCAAGCACAGGAACCTTTTTAATAGAGAAAATGAATTATTGTTCACTACATCATGCCTCTGTGTTCATATTATCAATTATCTAAAGGGATGAAACAAAATCGAAAAATTCTCTACAGTGATTTTCCCAACGTACATCAATACATGTAATCTGAATATGGCATTGTACTTTTTCACCTTACTCGATAAACTCAAGAAGAGTGCATCCAAGGGCAGATAACTCTAAATTCTAATCCACAGAATTAGAGTGATCTGCCCTTGGATGATACACTCTTCAAGAGATGCACTCTTCTTGAAAAGGGTCTGGTGAAAAGTTATGATGCAATATTCATGACTGAAATTTAGTGAATAAAAAGATAGTTTTATAAATTATCACTGATCATTTAAAAAGTAAACTACAAGTGTATGTGACATATGCATTCAGCCCTGAACCTCATCAGAAACAGAAGACCGATGGCTTTCACAAAAATAATGTAAACAAGAGGGAACGTCACATTGTTCACTTAAAAGGAGCTGTTTTTTGTACGTAATTTTGTTGTTTTTATAACATGATATATCATTTTATGTGTTGGTATTCGCAATTCGTCCATCGAATCCCATATAGACAATATATTGGTGGATTTACATGTATGTTGGGAAAATCATTGTCGAGAATTTTTCAATTTTGTTTCATTCCTCAAGATAATTGGTAATATGAACACAGAGGCATGAGGTAATGAACAATAATTCATTTTCTTTATAAATCAACAGGTTCCTGTGCTCCAGGTAACAAAACTACTGAATTGTACAGAAAAATCTTCAGTTCGGAAATATCTGCTCAACAAGTATTGCCAGCAATAAAATATTGTAAAAAGCGTCAATTGGTCCAATTAATGTGCAACTTAACACAGACATTTGAAGAACGGTCAAAATACAACAGACCATTCATCACATTACTACTACACTTGCAGTAAGACATCTCTACTTTAGACGTTATTTCCAGATGTGACGTCAGATTAAAATCTGCTACGACATCAGTTAAAAGTTACGTCAAATGTTGTGATGTTGGGTCTTAGGATGTGTAATAGTCGTCTATTCCTCTATCAGATGTTGCCACTGACTAACTGCATGCCTCCATCTGCGTCCACATGGATGCAGAGGTTAGAAAATAATGTGTGCTAGGACTGGGTATCGAAACCAAATTTTTGATACGATATAGGTTTTTTTTTATTTGGGGAGTGCCTGTCCCATTTGGTAAAATTTGCCACATGTTGCTGAAAGTTGGACAATTTTTTACACAAATTCTCACTTAAGTCTAACCCTAAAGTCTCATTTATTAACACTGCTTATCCATGGATTTGCTTGAACTGAACAAGGGATGAATAAAAAGCTTTAAAACGCCCTTAGTAATAGGACAGTTTGTGCTAACTTCCAGTTTTTTCATAATTCCTCTTTGGGAATTTCAGAGTGATTTTTTGGGAGGAAATTTGGCATTGGGAAAGGGCCAATATTCAGGGCCGAATCAAGGGGGGGGGGGGGGGGGGGAAACACTGCGATACAATAGAATACAATTAAAAAAGAAAAGAATACAATAGGATTCACTCTCCTTCCAAATCCCATCTTGTAGAACCCAAATTAGACAAAATTCTTTCTTTCCGAGGACAATCAAAGACTGGAATCAGCTACCCCTGGACACTGTCATGAGCGACTCAGTAGAGTCGTTTAAGGCAGCTGTCTCATCATCAACCTATCATTAACTCATCCCATCCATTGTAAATAGTTTAATCTTTTAATTTAATCTAAGTTTGAAATATTTTAATCCAGCCTGCGCAACCCAAAAAGTGATGTAAACTTCAACAAGTTGAAGGCGATCACAAGTAGAAGAAGTACAAAAAGTACCGATATCCAATATATCATATCTAATTTTCTATTTTGTAAAACGCACAAATTAGCAATTTTATTCACTAATAAGTAATCTCCCCCCCCAACTCATAGTCATACAGTCAAATTAATTGGTTCCTGGTGGTTAGGTCTAACTTATAGTTCTTGTGCATTTCTTTATTTTTTACATACGATTACATTCCCTGATGGGTCTTTTTCTTCTTATTTTGCCTGTAATCAATTGTCATAGATCAATCATTCATTTCATTCAGTCGCAAACTTTTCTGTCAAACATTTTTCAGAAATTCCAGAAAGGTGTTTAAAAAAAACAAAAACATGTCACATAACTAGTTTGCTTTCCAAAGTTTCCGGAATAAAAGCTAAAGATTGGGTCGATATTACTTTGAAGTTTCAATGAATCATGTTGAATTACAAAAACTTAACTACATGCTGACCCTCCAATTAACATAACATGTAATATTCCTTAATCATTGTGTTACTCGTAGACTTCCAATCATGAAATGATTTGAATAGCCAGCATGAAAGGCAAGCATGATCGAACCAATTAAGAACATACATGAAACTGCCTTTTACGAACAAGACTAATATGATCAAACATATATTTCATGAAAATACTTGGAATTCCACATGAAATGCATGTTTTTGTGCTATAAATAAATGTATCTGAAAGTATCGGAGCAAAAATATCGATACTGGAATTGCTGGTCAATATCGATATGTACCGATATATCGATATAATGACCCAGCCCTAATGTGTGCAAGGTTAAATTAATGGGTCAGGGACACAAGACGCAGAGTAAGATTATATACCGATTGTTTATTATATAGCATCAGCTGTTTTAACAAAATTGCATGTATGACACAACATATTTATCCCAGTTGAGAGCTTATCTTTGGTCGTATCGATTATATTGCATATCTTACGACATGTCTAGCTAATTAAGGAAATAAAAACAAAGATGTAAATTATTACCTTCATTTAAATAAAGTAATTTGTCGGTTTTAAATATCAAAGAATTCTATGAAGAATCATTAAACATGGCTTCTTTTCATACTCGGTTCTTCTTAGTCGCTGCCTTCGAAAGGGATGGATAAGTCGCGAGACTTTTCCTTCACTTTTCGCTGATTGGCTAGAATGAAAATATGGCCGCCTCCATAGGTGAGCATTTTGATAGAATATTTCGCTCTGTTTCACTCTTCTCGAGTCAATTTCATTTATGAAAATCGTTTGACATTAACTTAAATAATTTTATTTTCAATATCATAAAATGATCCTATTTGTTTAATGAGCTCACATTTCCTCTGATCTACTTGACGAGCAATCTGACTACTTTCCACGCCGCTCAAATCAGAAATCGGAAAACTGAAGTTTTCTACACTTTGTCGGCATATTTTCCGATTGAAATTTACATAGAGGGCAGATCAGGAACTGTCATAACTAACGGTGTATGATCTATGTCTGTATGACCAATACTGGTCGAGCAGATATTTGGCCAAACAAAAAAAGTTGTTTGTTTCCTGTAACCCGACCGACCGTCAAAAATCGTGCCGACTCTGATTTTTTTTCACCATTTTCCCTACACTGCCTAAAAAGAACCAAAAATCCTTAAAATTAATGCAAGTCGTGGAACCCAGACTCGTCTTTGGAAGCCTCCCGTTCCCTTTATATTTTCTTTCAGACAAGCCGTGATCATAATACGTACATAGCGCCTCTTGTTGTAAATCACTACAGTACATGAGTACATGTAGTTCACACCTGACCACCAGGTAGATTTAATCCGTTTCACATGAGTGACCAAGTGTTGAGAATTCGGAAGGATTAAAGTGATTATCTTCTCACGTTACTTGTATAGTTTATTGTAACCTGGACATAACCGATGAAGAGCAGACGATTTTTTAAAAGTTTATAAAGACGGATTATTTTAGAAAGAAGGAAAATTGGATGTCATGCAATTTGTTCCGTGATTGGGAAGGCAAACTTGCTTAATGGGACTGGCCCCTTCATCAATAGGCCATTCTCAAAAACAATGGGTAATCTTTCTTCACGAAAGGGCCATTCCAAAAATGATCAATTTTCGAAAAGCTTTGCATATACGATGTATGTAAATCAGACGTTAGCAAGTTTTTTAAGTCGTGAAAATTCCATATTTACCATTTCCAATGAATAATTTACAGTACATTTTTTTTTGCATATATCGCAGAACAACAAAGACCAAACTTCAGCCACCGATCCTGTATTTTTCGTGTCCACGTATGGGCAGCTCTTTTGATACTAGGGAAGAAGGGGGGGGGGGGGGGTTTGACTGCAATCATTGACTTTTCTGTACAAACTCAAAATGACCACGTAAAATTAATGAGTCAGTGACATGATAATTTTACGGACGAACGCATACACAAGAAGTTAGTACCTTTACGTAGATAAGTTGGAGATTTAAACGAGGATAAAAAAGAACGTCGGAGAAAAATCAATATTGTATCATAATAGCAAAGAACCTTTCGGGTGAGCGGAACAAAAGAATTTGTGCTTCTGACTGGCCATATACAGTAAGCAGCTAGCTGAGATCCACACGCTACTGCTACATTGCAACATAAATACGAGTGGTCAGAACTTTTCTATAGATTAAAAAACCGAAAATGGACATCGTACGATTCGTAGAATAATGCGCACCAGGGCCCAGCGAGTTGCCGATTTTATAGACCATTTTTTATGTCGCATGGTGAATGGCCTTCCCAATGATACTGCAATTTGCAGGAAAATTAGCGTTTTTTTTAATCGCACATAATTTCCACAACCAAGACAAGTGTGGACTTCCGGGGGGGGGGTCTTCTTTTCTTGCTTTATGTAACGCAACCCCCCCCCCCCCCCCCCCCCCCCGTAAAAAATATATGATTATTCAAATTTCCACAACCTGTCATGAATTTCTCAATCATAAAAGATGACTGATAACTTAATATTTGGATTAACTAAAGACTCAATTGCAGTCCATTACAAATGTACTTGCAGTGATCAAGAAACTATTCATGGAATGGGGTAACTGTATGTTCAGATAACAATAATTATAATATTGTTTTGGAATGCAGAGGGAGGGGTTTACTATGTGCATTATACAATTATGGACTTTTCACTAAGTATATATGATGTGATATTGACTCACTATGAACATGATGAAAATATTGACCGAGACAAAGCCAAGGTCAATATATACTGAGTTAAAAGTCCATAACTGTTTTATTCTATAATTTCATATATGATTCACTATAAATAACGACGCCATTTGCAGAACTAAGAACTAAGTGAGGGTAATACCAGTCTAATTTCAAACCGTGGTATACGGTGATTTATTTAGGAGCGTCGATGACCTTATCAGCCAATCATGCAAAGAGAGTCGCTATTTATACAGTGTGTGAAATTGACTTTTGAAGTTTTATAGACGTTCGGTCTACAGTGATTTCGGTTCCTATAGACCACAGCAATTTCTTGTAGACCAAAATACCCCCCCCCCTCCTGTAAAATCTAATATTTAAAGGAATTTCATCTTAATGAGTCAAAAATTGACATACCGGGAAATTCACATGATTCACCTTCAACACTACCAGCCTTTGACCTTGAAACTTTAACAAAAATGGAAAATTCTTAAGTAAAATAGTACTACATTATTTCAATGCAATACAATTTAATGGAATCTTCTATTTCATGAAGGGGCTGCAATTTTAAACGATGTTACAAAGGTAATCTGTGACTTTGATGTTCAAATTTCCTATAGACAAGTTGGTCTACGGCTTTTGGCATTGCTATAGACCGGTCCAATTTACTGTAGACATTTGCCATCGGGCCACCGTTAATTTCGCACACTGTTTATAGTTTATAGAATAATACATATTAGCTCAAAAAGAAAGGTGATAGTCACCAGAGACCCCTACCAACCTCATCTATCCTCCTCCACCCCAAAGAGTATGTATGTATAATAGTCATTTTAAAATTTAATCATGCTGCTCAAGCTTCAGCTTATGTACCCACAATAATGGCTGCAGCTATGTACACCACCCACGCAATCTCTAATAACAAACATCTTAAATAGCAGTAAGTTGAGTTCCAGAATCAATAAATGAAATTATAAATGATGGGACTCAACAAAATGTCACCAAAAAATCCTCGACTTATCATTTTCAGTTCCCTCCCTCTTGTAGGTGAAGACTTAGAGTGCCTCCATATACAATAAAAACTTAACAAAGTTTCTAAATTGCATCTGCCCTCTGACCAAAAAAAAAAAAAAAAAAAAAAAAAAAGATTTTCCTACCTACCGACCCTCTCAATTTTTGGCATGTTACAGGAAACAAACATATTTTTTTGTTTGGCCTTTCCGAACTGAAGGTATTTCCAAATGATTCGCTAGTTCGGTTACTTGGAGTTACTTTTTCACAATTTTGATGATACAGATGTTTAGATATTCAGAAAAATAGCCGACATGCAAAACGAAATCTCAAAATAATTTTATTTAGTATATTTTTAACGTTTGTTTCTCCTACTGTTTGTAACTTTCGTCTGTTTGGGAGCTGGGGAAAGTGACGTCATTGTGTTAAGAGCATATCTTGACCTAGTTTCGGAGTCATCTATTTTCCAAAAATCTATTCTTGTCAACTGATCGATGAAAACCTGCATTAAGAGGGGCCCAGAGCAGGATATTCACGAAAAAGTGTACAAATTTCATGTGTTAGAATACCAAAATCATTGGAAATAAGTAAGAAATAAACGTACCTCATCATGGTTCAGAAAGTCGCTTTAGAAATAAATTTTGTAAAAATTTTATGATATATGTTGACATAGAATTCTTCAATAAGGATTAAAGGATAAAATAACAAAGTTTTGAAACATTTGATTTATATTTGATCCCATGAGGGACTAAAATGCAAATCGTTCGAAAATACCTTTAGTAACTTGCGTAAAATGGCCTTTAAAAGGGGGTGTTAAATTACCCTCAAATCAGCATTTATAGGTCGATTTTCAAAATTATTTTTACATAGGCATCTGTATGAAGGGTGAAGCATTATTTTTTTCCGAGTTTAATGGTGATTGGACATACAGAAGCCGAGTTATTGACGAAAAACTGCAAAAATCGTTCGGAATTATCTTCTCGACCAGTACTATTCTCATAGTTCAAGAAAATATTTTTAGATGGGGAAATTTCTATATTAGAGGATGCAGTCTGCACTGCAGGCGCTGACGTAGTCCTCTTGAAGATAACACATGTAAATAAATAGGAAAAATACTGGTTTCCAATGTTAATTCTGTACAAATTCTGTATAACCTACAAACTCAGCCGTGCGGTTTCGCCAGAGTCTCGGGGCTTACTACTCAACCCATGTATATTCGGAATCATCGTCGATGACTTCCGGTCTACATGGATGGAGGATTATTGGACAACCTGTTTTCAGCGGTATATACGAAGTCAATAATTTAATTGAATCCAATGAATCATGTTTTACTTACTTGATAATATGTGACTTCATCTTACTGCCATCTTTAACAAGTTACGACTAATACGTCATGACGTCATTATGCAACGTCATTATTACGTCAGAATGCAACGTCATCATGTAGCAGGAAAAACGTTGTTTCGCGGACTACCTGTACATTAGCTAAATATTTTGCCCGACCCTCATGTTGTTTCTATTCTGTTGTCTTATGTTGTGGGGGGGGGGGGGGGGGGTTGTATTTGGAAAAACGTGTGGGACAGGCAAAATATTAAAGCTATCTGTATATAAGTGTGTGCAGAATTGTTAAAATTTTCAAGAAACTGTCAGACCAAGGTCCAATTCTGCACCGAGGTCTCTCTTAGTTGTAGCTACATGTAAATGACTAGAGGCGGGTTTGTTTGAATTTGTTTTTGTTTGGTTTTATTTATTTGTTTGATTTTTGTTTGTTTGTTTGTTTTTTTTTTTGGGGGGGGGTTGTTTTTTGCCGCTCATCCCATAAAAAGTTAAAAGGCTTAATTCCTGAAGAAATTCATACTCCAAGAAGAGAATATGATGTATTCATTGAAATTCACGTTTAATACATCATATTCTCTTCTTGGAGTATGAATTTTTTTATTTCTCCTTTTTATATCGTTTTCATTTATTTATTTATTTTCATATTTATTTGTTTATCTATCACTGGTATTATATCTACATGCTCATTTATCTTCTATTTCTAATTAAAAAAATTACATTTTCAATTTTTGAAGTAGTAATTTTTCAATGTCACCCAGCGTCCTCACTATGGCTTGGCCATAATTCATATTAATTTTAGCATGACATTGTTTACATTCTCCATAGACTCAGTATTAAACATTGGCGACATCACACTAAAATTAGCAAAGAAAACTATTGTTGATATACAAGGCCTGCGCATGCCCAGAGGCAAAATGATGAGGCACTTACTTTGTTGCGGAGGGGATATAGCATCGATGCTGTGCGTCCGTGTGTTCGCATGTGTGTTTGTTTGTGTGTCCGGATTCTTGTGAATAGCAAAGAAGACAAAGCAATTATCATAGAAACATCAAACCTTCCACAAATGTTCCCCATTGGGAGAGGATGAACTCTATTGATTTTCAAGGTCAAGGGTCAAAGATCAAGGTCCCTGTGGACTTTAGGCTTAAAATCCTTGTGAACAGCATAGAAGACAAAGCAATTATCATAGAAACATCAAACCTTCCACAAATGTTCCCTATCAGGAGAGGATGAACCCTATTGGTTTTCAGGGTCAAAGGTCAAGGTCACTGTGGACTGGAATTCTTGCCAACAGCATAGAACTAGAAGACAAAGCAAATATTGCAGGATAACTAAGCTTCCCACCAATGTTCCTAATGAGGAGAGGATGAACCTTATTGATTTTCAGCATGTTCAAGGTAAAGGGTTATAGGTCAAGGTCATTATGGACTTGATTTGAAAATCATATTGCTGATGAAATAGATCATGCAGTTGCGATGGCATACTAAACTTGCATTGTCTTTATTTATTTATGAATATCTGTACACTTTTACATTTTCATGTACAAACTATTCTGTTTTGCCACAAAACCAATGTGAAATCATGGATCTGATATCTTTGACTGTTCACACTGTTATCAATCAAGACCATTCACACTGTTGTCAATCAAGACTGTTCACACTATTGTCAATCAAGACTATTCACACTGTTGTCAATCATCTCTCATTTTACAAAAGACTAGGTGCACTAACCCCTCATATTGGCCCTATAATTTGGACAAAAATTGCTTTTAATAAATGAATTATTAATTACCACTTTTTGAAATGTTGAATGTTTGAGAAAATGAGGCATCATAATTTTGTAGCCCTCGAAATGTCAAGCAAGTGTGTATGACGTCGTGTTCTGAGGTCATTTGCCCTGAATGACGCAAAACAAGGGAAAATCATCATATTTTACACACAAATCTTCAAAATTCATCTACACTCCAGGCCTCGCCCACAAATTTTTTCAGAAATTAAAAGGCCGATCAGAAATGTATCGATCATTGGTACAAAAATTATAATGGGCAAGGCCTGGAGCGCTACTTAATTCATAATTTTGTATCGAAATTTCGCTCATTTATTGATATTTTCAATGATTTCAACGTTTTTAGACATTTTGTGCATCACAGTATTCAGAATAGGACTGTCAAATTAAAACAAGCTTTCCCGATTTGGATTCACCATACATTTGACATTTTTGAAATAAACTAGAATATTATGGTTATAAACACAATTTTGAAAATAGGGCTACATGTAAATGGCAGGTTACCGCACCTACTCCTTTATTTGTTTTATGATCCAAAGTTTTATACCTTTATGTTGTACAAAATGTATAATATTATTGTTATAACTCTGCTTCATTCTCACCAATTGGTAAATAATGGTTTAGTAGCTTTATAATTAAAAAAAAGAGGGGGGCCTGGAGGTAGAATCTTACCATATTATACACCATTAATATTTCTTTCAGTCAGGACATCATTGCGTATTCAGTCATGTAGTTGGTCCAAGCTGTTGAAGAGCCGAATGGTAGCCTCTATCAATCACACTTCTGTATGTTATAAATCACAGCATCTTTCACGCAACAGTAAAAGACTCAAATCTGGAGAGGATTCTGTAAAAAAGAAATCATTCCAAAGGTAAGGCCAAAGTACTGGCTGAAAGTTTTTTTTTTTGGCATTGGTTTCAAACAGTATTTATTCAGAAAACATATTGCTAATGTAAAAAAGTTGGGCTATACCTATCTTATCATAAGGAAAGATGATTCTTAATGTGGGTTACTATATGAATACACCAATACAATATTATGCTTACAAGTATTACCATTGGACTGATATATATTTTTTAATATGTAAAAAAAAGGTTAAAGCACCACAAAAAAGGCGATGTTAAATTTTACATTTTTATTACGACACACGTTTCAGCTAGTATGTTTAGCCTCTTCAGATAATATTTTTTAATTATAAAGTACATGTAGTTTATTGTTTCATACTGTCTTCAGTAAAGCCTCGAAAAAGAAGGAGATTGAAGTAGTCCAAACAGTAGAAGATATAATACGGAAAGAAGAGTACATTGGAGACGTACCGGAAGGAGATGTTTACTTTATCAAGGATTACCCCCCTCAATCCGACTCTCTCCAATCAGTGTTAAGATGTCATCGGGATTATGCCCAGCCATCCATGTTCAACAATATGTCTGGCAAAGTTTACATCCACTTTGATTTAGATATGTCAGCCAAAAAACAGGTACACAGTCATTTTTAAGCACCTCTGATCAAAGGTCAGCTGAGCTTGTATGGTTTCGTTGTCGATCTGCTCACCTATTTCATATGCAACCATATGTAGTTCCATATTTCTCGTTTTATCATACCATATATATCAAACAGATTATTGTATATTCACATTCCTCAGGTCTCACAGCCATTGTTCAGTTGTTATAAAGAATGATCAAAGTCAACTCAGAGATTACAAAAATGCCGCATTGATGGTGATCTCTAGTGGATTTTTCAAATGTCTGACAGTTTATAGTTCTGAGCCGGACAAAATG
Source organism: Pinctada imbricata (assembly GCA_033119305.1). NCBI lineage: Eukaryota > Metazoa > Mollusca > Bivalvia > Pterioida > Pteriidae > Pinctada > Pinctada imbricata. The sequence goes on along the minus strand of VSWD01000010.1, from coordinate 11,202,529 downwards.
TCCGATGATTTTTTGTTCCAAGATAATAACACAGCATTTTCCTTTAAACATTATACATATACCATATTTGATTTTCAATAAAGACATTGAAGTCCATGCAAAATTTGTTTCTCCGACATCGCCTGGGCACGCTCTTTCAACTTCAGAGTAAAAAGTATCCATCATATCGTCACATTATCGATTGTTGGTTAAATGTGAAGTATTCAATAGTGTTTTAAATATCATTGAATATGTTTAAAAGAATTACATTGTCCCGACTAAGATCTGTCTATAAACATGTACAATGTTAGATGTTTCAGTGATATAAGTGTGTCCTGTATGTTTTTATGCCCCCGGAATCAAAGATTCGCGTGCATATAGTTTTTGGCCTGTCCGTCTGTCTGTCTGTCTGTCTGTTTGTCCGAAAAACTTTTACATTGGACATAACTTTTGAATGGGGAGGTGAAAGGACTTTCATATTTCACATGTGTATTTCTTGTGACAAGACCTTTCCATTGATACCAAAATTTTTGACCTCGTGACCTTGACCTTTGACCTACTTTTCAAAAACTTTAACATTGGGCATTACTTTTGAATGGTAAATGATAGGGCTTTCATACTTCACATGTGTATTCCTTGTGACAAGACCTTTTCATTGATACCAAAATTTTTGACCTCATGACCTTGATCTGGACATTTGACCTTCTTTTCAAAAAACTTTAACATTGGGCATAACATTTTAATGGGAGGTGATAGGGTTTAGATATTTCACATATGTATTCCTTGTGACAAGACCTTTCCATTGATACCAACATTTTTTGACCTCATGACCTTGATCTGGACCTTTGACCTACTTTTCAAAAACATTAACATTGGACATAACTTTTGAATGGTAAGTGATAGGGCTTTGATATTTCACATGTGTATTCCTTGTCACAAGATTTTTCCATTGATACCAACATTTTTTAACCCAGTGACCCTGACCTTGACCTTTCTCATACATGTACTCAACAGAAAATGGTGTTTATACTATCAAAGATTCCAACGGGGGCATTTGTGTTTCACAAACACAGGCTTTATTCAGCATTGCATCACGAGTCATTTTACAGTAACGGCATGAGTTATGAATGGCCACAATATAATGCTTACAAGTCCACTTTATTCACATTTTGTAAATGAATTCTAGAGAAAATTGTATCGATATTGAACCCATTGACAATATAGAGATACTGACCATGTGCCGTTACGTGTCACAGATATTTAAACAATGTTTATGAGTACTACATCTAGTAATTTTTAAGTTTGTATACTTTTCAGTCTATCTCATATTTATTCTATACATACAAACAGCAAATTTGTAATAAAACATTTTGCAAATGTCCGATAATTTTTAGCTTTGTCCGGTAGATTTTAAGTAATTTCATTAAACTATAGGACAAACGTCCTGTGGATTTTTGGTCTCATTTGTAAAATCTTCAACTTTTTGACTAAATATGTATGTCATGCCATAAAGGGCCCTGCTTTGGTTTGAATAAATTTTATACAATATGCCTTTTTATGTGTAGTGTATATGCTCACTTTGAAATTTTCAATTTACAAAATTGTTGTAATTGTACAGCTAATATCTGACAATCTGATGTCCTAAATTTGAATCAACATGAAAGAAGTCATAATTTGTACAATAATAGAGAGGTTGAGATTTCCTACATGTAACTTGTATGGGTACGTCTAGTGTGCAAGCTGAATTACACGTAACTGTTGTTGAGATTTCTTTTCAAAGACCACTACGTGTACTTGTAAAATCTTAGTGAACTTGAGTTGACTTTTGGACAGTATAAATTCAAGAGGAACATTAAGTTTGGTTGAATCTATATTGAAATAGAAACTTGAAATCATTATGAATTGAATTCCATACTTTTTATACTATTTGATAGAATAAAGGGGATGAAATATCTTGAAGTAAAGACCTATGTGTATCTCGCACTTTACACGTTCACTGGCGACGTGTAACTTGTAATGCAAATGACGTCAAACGGAATAAATGATGACGTCACAATAGCCGACCAGAATACAAGTACACATACAAGTTACACGTAGGAAATCTCAACCTCTCTAATATATTTCCATGACTAGAGCAATGTCAGCATACTAATAAGATGACTATATTCTACATCAGCATTAAATAAGTTCAACGAGAAAATGAACAGGGCTAAACACTTTAAATAGCCAGATTTTTAAAGACCTCTTTATACCTTGGGTTGTAATTTTTTATGCCCCCCTTCGAAGAAGAGGGGACATATAGGTTTGCCGCTGTCGGTCGGTCTGTCGGTCGGTCCGCGACATCAGTTTCCATTCAATATCTCTGGAATGGATTCACATATTGAAATGAAATTTTGTATACAGACACATCACTTTGAAAGAAAACCAAAATTTCAGGGTTTCCGTTCAATATCACAGCACTTTGAAAGAAAACCAAAATTTCAGGGTTTCCGTTCAATATCTCTTGAATGGAGTTACATATTGAAATGAAATTTTGTATACAGACACATCAAATGAAAATCTAGGTCAAGTTCATATTTGGGTCCGATCAACAAAATTTTGACAGAGTTATGCCCCTTGCATTTCGAAAAATACCAAAATTTCAGGGTTTCCGTTCAATATCTCTTGAATGGAGTTACATATTGAAATGAAATTTTGTATACAGACACATCAAATGAAAATCCAGGTCAAGTTCGTATTAAGGTCCGATCGAAAAAAATTTGACAGAGTTATGCCCCTTGCACTTCGAAAAATACCAAAATTTCAGGGTTTCCGTTCAATATCTCTTGAGTGGATTAACATATTGAAATGAAATTTTGTATACAGACACATCAAACAAAAATCTAGGTCAAGTTCATATTTGGGTCCGATCAAAAAAATTTTTGACAGAGTTATGCCCCTTTCATTTCGAAAAATACCAAAATGTCAGGGTTTCCGTTCAATATCTCTTGAATGGAGTTACATATTGAAATGAAATTTTGTATACAGACACATCAAGTGAAAATCCAGGTCAAGTTCGTAATAAGGTCCGATCAAAAAAATTTTGACAGAGTTATGCCCCTTGCACTTCGAAAAAAAACCAAAATTTCAGGGTTTCCGTTCAATATCTCTTGAGTGGAGTTACATATTGAAATGAAATTTTGTATACGGATACATCAAATGACAATCTAGATCAAGTTCTTATTTGGGTCCAATCAACAAAATTTTGACAGAGTTATGCCCCTTGCACTTTGAAAGAAAACCAAAATTTCAGGGTTTCCGTTCAATATCTCTTGAGTGGAGTTACATATTGAAATGAAATTTTGTATATGAATACATCAAATGACAATCTAGGTCAAGTTCTTATTTGGGTCCAATCAACAAAATTTTGACAGAGTTATGCCCCTTGCACTTCGAAAAATACCAAAATTTCAGGGTTTCCGTTCAATATCTCTTGAGTGGAGTTACATATAAAAATGAAATTTTGTATACAGACACATCAAATGAAAATCTAGGTCAAGTTCATATTTAGGTCCGATCAAAAAAATTTGGACAGAGTTATGCCCCTTGCACTTTGAAAAACACCAAAACTTCAGGGTTTCTGTTCAATATATCTCTTAAGTGGAGTTACATATTGAAATGAAACTGTTACTTTATACCCCCATAGGTTGTATCAATGCAAGTATAAAGTTGTGACAGACTTTAATCACAGAAGGGGTAGGGGGGCATTAATGTTTTACAAACATGACTTTTAACTTGTTTTTTTAAACATAAATCTTTATTTTCTTTTCATTTCAGTCAAAGTCAAAACCAAACTTCAATGATTTTTTGATTTTTCCTCACAAGTTTGAACCCAGCAAACCTGTGCGTTGCGTCGTTATATGTCAGGTAAGTGCAAATTTTTGCTTGAATAATTCTCAATTCCCATAATTTTGATGAAACAATGATTAATGATATTGCTTTTAAGGTTTTATTTAAGCAAGAAAACTTTCAGGAAAAGAAAGAGTTAAGACTTGTGCTATGTAAGTAAGATATGTAAATCTGTTCCACATGTTGGGGTCTCAAAATCGTTCCCAACCCAAGGCTTGTCTTCCTTAAATCATCATACTTGTGGAAGGGGAGCTATACTCGAATCAGCTTGTTCATTCATATGTTTATATGTCTGTCTATTATTCAGTCTGTCTGTGAACAAAGGTATTGAAATGCTTGCCATCACAACTCCTCCTAAACCAATGATTAGATTTCAATGACGTCTTTCTAAAGTAAGATATCACAGTATTTTGATGTACACCAAGATAAGGGATTGCTGCATAGAAGCAAACATCTGTAGCTTTTCTAAGAATGAAAATGAGATGAAAGTGTGGTAAAACTAAATATAATTTCTGCATTATGTGGTTACAAACTTGTGGACCAACCCTTGTAAATATTGCATTAATACATCTTAAGTATCTTGTAACTAAAGCAAGAAATTCATATTTATAGAAAGAAAGAAAACAAGAAGCCCAAGAATTAGGAGCACTACATGCTGGAGGGGATGATCTTATTCAAATGGTATGTACCATAATAACATCAACATAACAATGGTATGTACCTTGATAATGTCGACATAACAGTGGTACATGTATTAACATTTCTAATGTCGACATAACAGTGGTATGTACCTTGATAACATCAACATAACAATGGTATGTACCTTGATAACATCAACATAACAATGGTTTGTACCTTGATAACATCAACATAACAATGGTATGTACCTTGATAATATCAACATAACAATGGTATGTACCTTGGTAACATCATCATAACAATGGTATGTACCTTAATAACATCAACATAACAATGGTATGTACCTTGATAATATCAACATAACAATGGTATGTACCATGACAATATCAACATAACAATGGTATGTACCTTGATAACCTCAACATAACAATGGTTTGTACCTTGATCATATCAACATAACAATAGTATGTACCTTGATCATATCAACATACATGTAACAATGGTGTGTACCTTAATAATATCAACATGACAATGGTATGTACCTACATAATATCAACATAACAATGGTATGTACCTTGATAACATCAACATAACAATGGTATGTACCTTGATCATATCAACATAACAATAGTATGTACCTTGATCATATCAACATAATAGTGGTATGTACCTTGATAATGTCAACATTGCAATGGTATGTAGCTTGATAACATCAACATAACAATGGTTTGTACCTTGATAACATCAACATAACAATGGTTTGTACCTTGATCATATTAACATAACAATGGTAGGTACCTTGATATTATCAACATAACAATGGTATGTACCTTGATAATATCAATTTTAAAACATCTTCAAATTCAATTCATAACAATAGTATTTAGCTTATTAAGATCAGCATAACAGTGGTATGTACCATAATAACATCAACATAACAGTGGTATGTACCTTAATATTATCAACATAACAATGGTAGGCTGCTTAATAACATCAACATATCAATAGTATATTCCTTGATAGTATCAACATAACAATGGTATGTACCTTGATAATATCAACATACATGTAACAATGGTGTGTACCTTAATAATATCAGCATAACAATTGTATGTTTCTTGATAATATCAACATAACAATGGTATTAAAATTAATAAGATCAGCATAACAATGGTATGTACCTTGATAATATCAGCATAACAATGGTATGTACCTTGATAATATCAACATTACAATGGTATTAAGATTAATAAGATCAGCATAACCATGGTATGTACCTTAATTATATCAACATAACAATGGTTTGTAGCTTATTAACATCAACATAACAATGGTATGTACCTTGATAATATCAACATAACAATGGTTTGTACTTTGATAATATCAACATAACAATGGTATGTACCTTAATAATATCAACATAACAGTGGTATGTACCTAAATAATATCAACATAACAATGGTATGTAGCTTAATAACATCAACAAAACAATGGTATGTACCTTGATAATATCAACATAACAATGGTATGTACCTTGATAATATCAACATAACAATCGTATGTACCTTGATGATATCAACATAACAATGGTATGTACCTACATAATATCAACATAACAATCGTATGTACCTTGATAATATCAACATGACAATGGTATGTACCTTGATAATATCAACATTACAATGGTTTGTACCTACATAATATCGACATAACAATGGTATGTACCTTGATAATATCAACATGACAATGGTATGTACCTTGATAATATCAACATTAAAATGGTATGTACCTACATAATATCAACATAACAATCGTATGTACCTTGATAGTATCAACATAACAATCATATGTACCTTGATAATATCAACATAACAATGGTATGTACCTACATAATATCAACAAAACAATGGTATGTACCTACATAATATCAATGTAACAATGGTATGTACCTACATAATATCAACATAACAATCGTATGTACCTTGATAATATCAACATAACAATGGTATGTACCTACATAATATCAACATAACAATCGTATGTACCTTGATAATATCAACATGACAATGGTATGTACCTTGATAATATCAACATTACAATGGTATGTACCTACATAATATCAACGTAACAATGGTATGTACCTACATAATATCAACATAACAATCGTATGTACCTTGATAATATCAACAGAACAATTGTATGTAGCTTTTGGTGAGAGACATATGTACATGAAGCTATACGTAATATGTTAGTTAGATAGAGATCTAAGCCTTGATTTTGGGTTTATCTACAGACACCTCAAAGGGATAGAGTCAAAGTCTGCTGTGTTTAGCCCCATTTTTGCTATTTTCAAAATTGTTTTCTTACTGATTTTTATCTTTTAAATAGAGGTAGAGATATAGATGTTCATTGAAATTGAATATAAAGAAGAAAAAAGATGTAATAAATGTTTTATGAGTGTTATCTTCCACCAAAGTTGCTCACTATAAACAAAAATTAATGGTAAAATGATAACATGTATGCTCCCAGTGGTGGATCTAGGATTTCAGAAAAGGGGGGCCCAAAGTTTCAGCTCGAAGAAAATTGTTCAAAGAAAAACTGACAAGCAGAAAAAAAAAGAAAAAAAGGTCGAAGACGAAAAAAAAAAGACCTCCAAAACCTGAAGCTCAAGACTGGTGATTTTAATTAATAAGTTAGGGGGGTCATTCCAACTGCATGTTGCATTTAGAAGATAGAGTTTCTTGATACGTTTACTTAAGTTTATAGGTATACTGACGAGCGTAGCGAGCAGGAAAATTTTAAGATTTGAAGTTTCCATTTTTTTTTTTTTTTGGTTCAGTCATCCATACATGTATATATACATACATGTATATATATTATTCTAAATTGGCGAGCGGAGCGAGCCGGGAAATTTTTGGAATAGATGGTTACATTTCGTCATAAGATTACAATATCTCTCTCATTTTCCATCCTCTATTTTTGTTTGACTAATTGGGGAAGGTTGGGAAGATTAGGGCATTGCAACCCCACTATCCACCTGTCTAAACTGGTTAGATCGGCCCATGAAAATGAAGCATTTGGTAATTATTCAATAATATTCAATAATTTAATTTTGAATTTTGTATATGAATATGACATATGAATCCGTTCAAACACGATGACAAAGAAAGTTCAAGACAAAGTGAAGACGAAAAAATAGACTGCTAAAGAAAAATTAAGTGTGGCGAGCGAAGTGAGCCGAAAATTTCCCCAAAAGTAAAGAGATTAAGCATAAAAAGAGTATTCTGAATCAATAACTTTGGGTGAAAAAGGGGGGGCCCCTAAATCCGCCACTGGCTTCAGTTGATAAACCTTTTGCACTGTTTTCGATTAGATCTCAAGATCACTTTTCTAATCGAAAAACAGTGCAAAATATTTTATTAACTGGAGCGTACATGACAAAATTCTATGGCTTAACTATTGAAGATCCATTTAGCAATACCTTAAAGTATACATCAACTAGACCTGGTGCTGCGAATTCCATCCATACCGCCTTTAATGGTTTATGGTTTATTAAGAATGAAAATGCAATAACATGTAGTAAATTATGACTGTCCTATCTTTCGTGTTTTGATTGCCCTCTTGCAAACTTTTAATGAACCACTTTACGATTTGCTGAATTTGCACAACACCAATTATTATGACAAGTTCAAACATGAACTATTTTCAATGTGACCAAAGCAAGCAAAGTGGAAATAAGTGTTTTACCAAACATCTTTTTTTTCTTCACTTTTACAGCTACATCCTAGGAAAGGGACAATACATTCTAGTACCTACGACTTAGTATTGTGTACCCCTGATATGTTTGATGCAGTTTTTGCTCAGAAAGTCACATTTAGGTCTAGTATGCCTTCAGAAGAAAAGGGTTTGTATCATTATTCACTTTGATAGTTTTGTAGATTATCTCACTATTTGTTTGTATTATTATTCACTTTGATAGTTTTGTAGATTATCTCACTATTTGTTTGTATTATTATTCACTTTGATAGTTTTGTAGATTATCTCACTATTTGTTTGTATTATTATTCACTTTGATAGTTTTGTAGATTATCTCACTATTTGTTTGTATTATTATTCACTTTGATAGTTTTGTAGATTATCTCACTGTTTGTTTGTATTATTATTCACTTTGATAGTTATGTAGATTACCTCACTATTTGTTTGTACTGTTCCTCACTTTGATAGTTTTGTAGATTACCTCATTATTTGTTTGTACTGTTCCTCACTTTGATAGTTTTGTAGATTTCCTCACTATTTGTTTGTACTGTTCCTTACTTTGATAGTTTTGTAGATTTCCTCACTATTTGTTTGTACTGTTCCTCACTTTGATAGTTTTGTAGATTACCTCACTGTTTGTTTGTTCTGTTCCTCACTTTGATAGTTTTGTATATTACCTCACTGTTTGTTTGTACTGTTCCACACTTTGATAGGTTTGTAGATTACCTCACTATTTGTTTGTACTGTTCCTCGCTTTGATAGTTTTGTAGATTACCTCACTATTTGTTTGTTCTTTTCCTCACTTTGATAGTTTTGTAGATTTCCTCACTATTTGTGTGTTCTGTTCCTCACTTTTATAGTTTTGTAGATTACCTCACTATTTGTTTGTACTGTTCCTCACTTTGATAGTTTTGTAGATTTCCTCACTGTTTGTACTGTTCCTCACTTTGATAGTTTTGTAGATCACCTCACTGTTTGTTTGTACTGTTCATCACTTTGATAGTTTTGTAGATCACCTCACTTTTTGTTTGTACTGTTCCTCACTTTGATAGTTTTGTAGATTTCCTCTCTATATGCTTGTCAATCATAACATTATTTCCGAGCATTTCCTTCTTTGTGGTTTGATGGATACAAATGATATTTGGTATACAGATTTATTACGATGAGATACAGGTCAAGATTGGATATGGGTGCAATGAGACTTCATGTATTATTGGAAGAGTTATTTCCCTTGGACATAAACAAAATACATGTATCGAAAATGGAAGTTTCCAGACATTTTGTCATTTTCATCTGAAAGCCATAGAAATTAATTTTAAAAAATGTAGAGTGTCATTCAGGCATTTGGGCCTAAGAAAAAAAAAAACTTAAGCCTCTTCCTTCTCTTGTAATAACAAAAAAGTCATGAAAATTCAAGAGATTTAAATGATGTGCAATATTTATTTGAAATTGCCGAATATGCCGAATATGTCAAATGTGACACATATAGATACATGTAGCAAAAATGCGCTCAAAACAGCAAGACCTTATATAAAAAATTACAAAATTCTTTTAATAAATATCATGTTGCAAACATGTATCTTGAACAAAGATATTATTGCCATTAAAAGAAGTCATGTAATTTGAAAGAAAGTGATGTAAATACTTTGAATTCGTTTGTAGCATTCTATGATAAAAATCACTCAAATTGCATATACTTTGAATCAATTTATATTGGAGTATTTGTGTTATAGGAACTGTCTCGGATGACATACAGGGCATGTTAGAAAAGTTTAAGTATGCTGTCTTCTATTCATCAAATAAGGAAGGGAGAAAAGGAACAATGCAGATCCAGATTGGCACAGTAAGAAGTTATTTTCATATTGAATGTGGAAATTCTATCATCTAATCATAGCAGAATAGTTGTCACATAAGTATATAACAATGAAACAATCAAGGAAGTCAAAACGGAAACTCGGTAGGATCATCCAGTGAACTCTTCAGTGTAGAGATTAAAAAATTTTGAGTCCTGTGTCTGTCCTTAATGTACTGGTATATCTTTAACACATACATGATCACTGTCAGATTCCCAGTGTTCACAGGAGAGCAATGTGGACCATGGGCCTCTTATTAGCCGAGTTGCAAAACTCGGCTCTTAATTTGATGTGAGACGGGCGGGCGGGCGGGCGGGCGGGCGGGCGTCTGGGCGGGCGGTTGGGCGGGCGTCTGGGCGGGCGTCTGGGCGGGCGGGAGGGCGTCAACAATTGGTTTCCGGACTATAAGTCAACTACGAAAGAGGCTATAACAATGAAACTTCATACACTTACTCACCATTAGTCAAGGATGAGCCCTATTGATTTTGGGGTCAAAAGGTCAAAGGTCAAGGTCACAGGACTCAGATGATTGAAAATGGTTTCCGGACCATATTTCAGCCTGTATTGCACCTATAATCATGAAACTTGCCAGAAATGTTTCCCTTGAATCAAGGATGAGGCCTATTGATTTTGGGGTCAAAAGGTCAAAGGTCAAGGTCACAGGACTCAGATGATTGAAAATGGTTTCCGGACCATATTTCAGCCTGTATTGCACCTATAATCATGAAACTTGCCAGAAATGTTTCCCTTGAATCAAGGATGAGGCCTATTGATTTTGGGGTCGAAAGGTCAAAGATCAAGGTCACAGGACTCTGTTGATTGAAATTGATTTTCGGACCATATTTCAGCCTGTATTGCACCTATAATCATGTAACTTGCCAGAAATGTTTCCTGTGAATAGAAAATGACCACAGTTGATTTTGGGGTCAAAAGGTCAAAGGTCAAGGTCACAGGACTCTGATGATTGAAAATGGTTTCCTGGCCATATTTTAGCCTGTATTGCACCTAAAGTCATGAAACTTGCCAATAATGATTCCCATGAATCAAGAATGACCCCTATTGATTTTGGGGTCAAAAGGTCAAGGTCACAGGACTCCGATGATTGAAAGTGGTTTCCGGACCATATTTAGCCTGTATTGCAGTTATAATCATGAAGCTTGCCAGAAATGTTTCCCATGGATCAAGGATGACCACTATCAATTGTGGGGTTAAAAGGTCAAAGGTCAAGGTCACAGGACTAAGATGATTAAAAATGGTTTCCCGACTGAATTTGAGCCTGTATTGCACCTATAATCATGTAACTTGCCAGAAATGTTTCCAGTGAATAGAAAATGACCACTTTTGATTTAGGGTTCAAAGGGTCAAAGATCAAGGTCACAGGACTTAGGTAATTGAAAATGGTTTCCAGACCGTGATTTAAGATATGAATTGTACCTTATTCTGTATCTTTAGAGTATGCTTTGTTAAATCATATTGTACATACAAATACATAAAGTATTCTGTATGATGAGATTGAAAATCTGTATCCTTGAAAATATATTACACGCTGATATAGAATAAAGAGAAGACCATTTCTTGATCCAGAAATTTTCATTTAGGACCACAAAATGTTGTTACAAACCATACACATTTCATGTTAGTCTGCACATTCATACTTACATTCCAGTTTTGCAACTCGGCATTTTGCATCTTGGATGCATTTTGAGCTTATTTATTTTATAATATTGTTATCATATGTTTTAGTACTTTATACTTTTTTAAATCTTAACTACTAGTAACTATTGTTTTAATACATGCAACAACAAAAAACCCTCCTGAAAATGTCTATTAATTGAGGGCTGAATTTAGCTCTTACCAGCTCCTTGATAATTTATAATAATTTATTTTGAGCAGATATGATAGTTAGAATTTTTAGAATAAGTACTCTATCTTTGTATTTTTTACAGCTTGATATGCCAGATGAACACTTGAAAGAGAACTTGGAAATTATCATTAATGCTATTTCCTCAAAGTATAGAAATAGTATGTATACTGATGTCGGAAATTTTAAAGCAACAAGAAATGATTTCTCTGTAAACAATATTTTTTTAAAAATTCAAAGCTGTTGGTAAAAAACAAACAAAACTTTAACTTACCTAGTGACCGTTACCTAAAGCTTTGACCTACTTTATAAAAAAATAACTTTAGCTGGATCTATTATACCAAAATGTGGCATTTGTATTTCACATGCAGGTTGCATATCATATGAACAGAGCTTTAATTTGGTTCCATGACCTTTGGCCTACCTTAACCTTGAACTTTGATGTAATTTTAAACAATTCGTATGGTCCTGAAGCATGAAATTGCAATTCTTTAGATATGCTTCTTGCGTTATCTGTATTTTTTAGACATACTTACATTTTTAACAAGCTTTATTCTCATATAACATTGGATTATCTAAGATAATTAATAAATCATATATATAATACAATGTATTGTCCCTTGTAGCACCACTAATTGATGGAATGAGAGTACTTGTGCCTCCTTCACCGGAGCAATTCTTATTAGACAACGCTCTCTATGTGCCTAACATTGAATCAAAGACTGATAAAAAAGACCTAAATCCTGGAAAAGGTGAAAATGTTCCTGATATTGAAGGTGTTGGTGATATTGATGAAGACGTTAAAAATGTGGGAACTGCCATATGATGATGTATGGGATACGTTGATCAGAAGATGTGAAGGAAATTATTTGATAAGGCTTTTAACCTTGTATGGTAGTGTGTCATTTTCCAGAGAATGAAATTTTCAGTCTGTTCAGCTGCATAGGAATATAATTCAAAATCGATTATAGCTAGTCTTTTCATATAATAATGTATATATGTATGTGGAGATATTGGAGAACTAAGCACATACCATTTATTACCAACATGTCAGATCAGACTTATGTGGGAGCTTTTCATGAGTGTTATTTCCTGATTGAATTCAAAGAAATACCTATCATTTGATGATATTGTTTATGATAAGTGTGTATAAGATGTGATATTTGTATAAAAAGAATTGCATTAGTGTGTCTGTATTAATTATAACTTTGTTGGCCTATTCGTTTGTCAATTTCTTTTAATAAACTTAATGTAAGACTGGAAATAAAATGACAAAGAATGGCAGTCTGAATTGTCCTTCTGAATCAGTAAAAACTCAATAAGCTCATAACGCAAGAACCAAAAAGGATGAAAATACAAACTGCATCCTTAAAATATTTTCAACTTACCATGAAATTTCACAAGGAATTGAAATTGAAAAAAATGGGAATACAAGGGAAAAGAATTATCATTAACAAGTTATTTACTTTTGTGAAAGTGGCAAAGGGCATCACCTCAGGATACTTTCATGGTGTGAAGAAAAGATACATACCCAGCAGGATACAGTTAACTTGGAAATTTTCATGTGGATGTAATTTTCTCGTTTTTTGCAATAGTACATGTATCATAATCGTGAAAATAACCCCTGTGTGAAAATTACAACCAGTATGAAAGACAAAACGGAATACGTCTGGTTTTGCCAAACATACCCCCTTACGTCTTGCGATGGTCATTTTGCGAAAATTTCCCCCAGCAAAATAACCATGTTTACAGCAACCTTTCCACAACAATGCTTAAGGTTCCCATTGTATGATTTTTTGTTCCCCGCTTTCGCGAAAGCGCGGGGACATTAAAACCGGTTCGTCCGTCCGTCTGTCCGTCAGTCACAAAAACTTTAACCTTGTGCATAACTTTTGAATGGTAAGTGTTAGGGCTTTGATATTTCACATGTGTATTCCTTGTGACAAGACCTTTCCATGGATACCAAAATTTTTGACCTTGTGACCTTGACCTTAGACTTTGACCTACTTATTAAAAACTTTAACCTTGACCATAACTTTTGAATGGAAAGTGATAGGGCTTTGATATTTCACATGTGTATTCCTTGTGACAAGACCTTTCCGTGGATACCAAAATTTTTGACCTTGTGACCTTGACCTTGGACTTTGACCTACTTATTAAAAACTTTAACATTGACCATTACTTTTGAATGGTAAGTGATAGGGCTTTGATATTTCATATGTGTATTCCTTGTGACAAGACCTTTGCATGGATACCAAAATTTTTGACCTTGTGACCTTGACCTTTGAGTTTGACCTACTTATTAAAAACTTTAAGCTTGACCATAACTTTTGAATGGAAAGTGATAGGGCTTTGATATTTCACATGTGTATTCCTTGTGACAAGACCTTTGCATGGATACCAAAATTTTTGACCTTGACCTTTGAGTTCGACCTACTTTTCAAAAAACTATAACCTTGTCCATAACTTTTTAATGGAAAATGATAGGGCTTTCACATTTCACATGTGTATTCCTTGTGATGAGACCTTTCTGATGGTAATAACATTCTGACCTTGTGACCTTGTCCATGGAGGTTGACCCACATTTAAAAACTTCAACCTCGACCATAAGTTTTTGATGGTAATTTAAATCATAGGTCTTAAATATTTCACATGTGCATACCTTTTCATAAGCCCTGTCCCTTGGAAACAAAACACAAGTTTGGACCTTTTGACCTTTTCTTGGAGTTAATCTTTCATATTTAGAATGTTGATAATATATGAGATATATTATTAAAACTTAAGAATGGGGGGATGTCTGTAAGCATTTCTTTAAAGACAAACACCCAAAAGTGGGGGACCACAATTCATTGAATTTGATTTTTTTATCCTTTCAATGCCCTTATACAAACTTGATCTTGAACTTTAACAAGATATATATATGGATGGGGTACACAACACACAAGGTTTCATGCTTTGAAGAAGTTGAATATGTATCGACTAATTTGATTTATAGGCAGGCATCTTGTTTGAAAGATCAGGTAGATAAACACAATTTGTTGGTAGAGTACCATGATTCCTGTGAAGTTGGTAAAGGACCACTAGTACTTCCTCTTATAATTTTTTTGAAATTCTGTGCAGTGGTTATGATAAAATAAGAAAAGTTGAAAACTACCTGGACAGCTAAGACAATGGTCTGTGGAATATTTGTGCACTCTTTCATATACAGTAAGGTCTTAGAAGATTGAGGTTATCATTTTCTCATATACTTGTGACTGAACTCATTAACTGCAAAGAATTTGAATCTGCCTGCATATTGAGTGACTGTATCCGCACTGAAAAATTATTATGTGTTATATGTTCTTGTAAGGAGGACAGGGTGAACATTTACGGAAGGTTTGATGATGCTATGATGATTGCTATTTCTCCCATATTCACAGAGTTATCCTCATAAAAAGTGCAAAATAACAAATCGATCATCCACAGGGGGATGGATGATAAGCTACACGTGCGAACGATGTCTATGATATCATAAAATACTGACACGCTTCATCTTTTCAATCTTGATCAAAAGATGGCAGAAACGTACAGGAAAAATATTATTTTTGACATTAATCAGACGAAGGGAGAAAAATAATCAATCGCTGGGTGTGATCATTGACAAGGAAATCCACCCCTCGTGTCCAGGATTCTCAGCAATTTTTGTCACAGTAAAAGCAAATTCCGGACACTTGGGTTGGATTTCCTTGTCAATGCTCACACCCGGTGATAGATTCTATTAGTCTTCTTTGCTGTTTACAAGGATTTTAAACCCAAGTCCACCAAAATCGACCTTGAAAATCAATAGGTTTCATCCTCTCCTCAGGGTGAACATTTATAGGTTTCATGATCCTAGGATTGCTTTGTCTTTTATGCCATTCACAAGAATCTGGACATACATGTACACATACACCCTCACACACAGCAACAAAGCTATATTCCCTCCGCAACTCGTGATAAATAGACCAATCTTCTCTATCATTCAACACGTATATGCAGCTTCAGGTGCACAATACATGTAGTCACAAAACCTAAGAGTGAATAAAGTCTTGCTGCACTGTTATAAGATATAACAAGAATTCCCATCATGCAGCCTACTGGCAAGAGTTTTTGGTCTATGGTCCATAAGGCTTGTAATTACTAGTATCTGGAAACTATTTTCAAACATCAGTATCCTATGACCTTGACCTTGGAGTCATAAATCGATGGGGTACATCCTTGACCTTGGAGTCATAAATCGATGGGGTACATCCTTGATTCACAGGGACCATTTCTGGTAAGTTTCATGATGAGAGGTGCAACACACTCCATTATGATTTGAAAACCATTTTACCTATGTCCATTGACCTTTTCACCCCAAAATCAGAAGACATAGTGCTTACTAAGAGAATGAACTTTCATTGTAATAGCACTTAACATTATATTGGATTGATGGTCATTTGTTGACGTTCACCCATCCCACAATTTTCCCGTCCATCTCCCATCAAATGCAAAGCAGCTGAAACATGTTCAAATCAAGGCTACAAAACTATATGCAATGTTTATAAAGTGTGTTTAATACCCAATATACATGTATATTCCATAACATTATTTCTAGGAACTTTCTACAAATAATTACAGTATGCTGGTACATCTACATAATTGTACTATGCAATAAATATGACTTGTACTCTGGCTTTATTGCATACAAAATTGTAAAATACATTTACATCCAGAGTCACGAAATAACATTGCATGGGGAAAATAAAACCCATACATGCATATATTTCATTCTGCATCATTTGGATAATAAAAGTTTGATTTGATTATAATGTACTACAAAATAATTGCATTTCTGGGGATTATATGAGATTCCTAAATAAGTGTAAGTGGGACATGTGCTTTGGATCTCCTTATAGTGTATAACTATACTAAATTACAATGTACTACATTCAAATAAAGTAAACTTGATTTTTGACAGTGAAATTTCATTAGAATAAAACCTCATGTATAAAAAATTCCCAAAATGATTGGATAGGGACTTATAGTCAATAATACATAATAGTGATACATCTTGACAATGGCTGTGCTTTGTATAACTAACCATTCACTTTACACTGCCATCCATAAATAACTGTACAAATAAGGAAATCATTCAAAATTCTATAAGTATATCCTAATTTTTCTGTTCTAGACTTTAAAGATTCCTAATTATTGTCTTCACATAATTCACATTCTAATGCAACTTCGCTATAACGTCGATTTTCATTGGTTGTTAGCTCTTTATTTACGACTGTAAAACGAGAACATACTAGGCATTGACGTTGCCAATGTCACATTTTGCCTTATATTCACAAAAAATATAGATTAATAGAATCTATCACGACGTTGAGACTGAGACAGAGGAATCTCATCCGAGTGTAAAAGATTTGCAATCCACGACGAGGCTTGCCGAGTTGTGGATGTAGCAAATCTTTTGCACGAGGATGAGATTCCCTGTCTCAGTCGTAAAGTCATGATTGATTATTTTTCTCACTCACCCTTTACCATCACTATTATGATTTTTAAAACTATAATCCCTACCAAAACCTACATCAATCTAACGATGGCGTGACGTTACGTTCTATGACGTCATAATAGAAGTCACGTGGAGTGTGAGACAAGGAAATCTCAAACTGCTACGTCTACGATTTTTCTTTTGTCTCACGACGTAAGTGAGTGAGAATGCAATAGAATGGGAATAACTAGTTTGCGGACGGTAAATGCTGATTTTACAATGCAAACATCCATTGTTCTGGCTCCTGTAACGTGTCACCAGAAAAACTAAAAAAATCAGTATTTACCGTATGCAAACACAATGTCAGAAACCAGTTATTTCCTAAATTATGAATTGTGATAACAAAAACGTAAATAGAAACTTTTTCATCAACACAATTATTTTTTTCAAAAATTGTCATTTTCATATAAAAAAGAATAAAAATTCAAAAAATGTAAACATTTGAGTCAATTTGTTACCAATCATTTCTATAAGGTTCATCTTCAGAATTATACAGCTGTGATTTTATAACAGTAACATGAACAGAAATGGTGTACATTAAATTATGGATGACAGTGTATTAAACATGCTTAAATTGCAAAATACATTACATGATAATTACTTTTTTCCAATGGCTTTTACATTCCCCACCCCTACCCCACAAAAAAATCATAAAATTTTGTTGAAGAAAAAAATACTGATTTAAGAACCCATAATGAATAAAATGATATGTTTAAAATTCTACTGAATGCTAGTAAGATAGATAAAAATAATTCAATCATCCAAATGGAATTAAATTCAAACACTGTATCACTTAAATATGGATGAAAATATTTTATCCTTATGTTCATAAATGGCCATTTGAGGCAAAAATAAAATATAAAAGACATCTCTTTTTCACTAAGCAGAATTTAATTTATCTAATGTATAAAATCATATTTTTGCATACATGAAATTCTTTCATACTCACTATAATTGCATATTTCTTTCATTCATTTCAGTCAATATTGAATTTTTTGTCTCAATCAATAAACCTGGAAGCACATTATGAGTAAGATTATTTCTCCTAAAATTGTTTGGACTTTCTGAAAATTCCTTTATGTAAAACAGGTTTAAAACCATAAAAATATGGACAATACATGGTACATAGGTATTACATTATAAAATTATGTATGTCCTCCTTCCGTAAGGTCACATTTACTCTTTCCCTACAGCAAGCTACATGTAACTTATCTCTAAGATTTTATACTGAATTTCATCTAAATGACACAGTACAACCAAAATCTAAACCTAATTTTGAAGTGATTAGTTATAAAAATACTCCAGCTACTAAATGAAAGACATTGAAAAAAGTATCTATCCCTGTCTTGATGTGTAAAGCTTTAAAATATATATTCCATGAATATTTCAATTAAGATACAATTCCATTCATATAGAAATACACTGTAGTAGTTATTTTGAAAATGATAGATTTTCTCTTGTCTTTGTCTGTAATATTTTCAGTCATTTATATCTGTTGAATGGGATACTTGGATCAGATGATATAACTTTCATAATACACATTAAGTACATGTAGATTTTTTTTTACTTTTTCGTATGGCTGTATTCTTTGGTTTGGGGCTGGCTAATCTTTAACAAGAAGCTTCAATGACAAATATTTCATGTGCAAAGTTCAAAACAAATATATACAACAGGATGCATAAACAGCAATTATCTTGTGTTCATAAATCATCACAGGTTTATATTTCAATCATTCAACAATAATCACAGAGAGTAATTCATTTCAAATCATCTACTCCAGCTTTTCACAATATATCAATAACTAATTCTAACTCACAAATACATCAAACAAAAGGCATAAACACTTTTAAAAAGGACCTATGTTCTGGGTAAATTTTTCATTGAAGGATAAAAATTGAATTCTACAATCTATAAGTAAATTAAATGTTATTACACATACAGGCTCTGAAAACATAAATTCACAATCATTAACATCTTTTAAGCAAAGTCAAAAGAGGAAAATTCACTCATAACAATTCTACACTCGATTTGAACTTGAAAATAGCTGCATTTGGCCCACAATGGCAGATTCTTCAATATCATTGGTAATAAAGCTAGAAATGTACACATAAGATATCTAAGTGAAGATAAGACCCATCTCGTACTGTACTTTGAAGATTTTGGATATAGATGAGATATAAGCAGCAGTCCTGAGATCTAGTCCGAGATTGTAATCCAACGCCGTCCTCATAATAGTCTGAAATAAGACATAATATAAATAAATATATGCTCAAACAAAATTCCCTGAGAGGAAACTATTGAAGTGGTAAATGTTGCATTTTGCACGAAAAGGTGAGGTCACAAATCATTAGCTCTACAGAAATGTTCTAACCTACGAACTGAACCTGCAGTGACCTAAATTTTAAGGTTTATTTTAGCAGTAAAAAATGTGATTTCAGAGAGCAAGAATGAAACTGGCAATTGTGGGGTATATATATTTAATAAATGTTATAATTTGTATTTTGTTACGGTATGCAACACACAACAAGTGCAT